>JAWHQI010000047.1:8807500-10007500 GCA_033032865.1 Dactylorhiza incarnata | reverse complement strand
AGGAGGTGGGCAAGCTCCTCCAGGCAGGGTTTTTATCGGAGATCCAGTACCCAGGCTGGGTCTCCAATGTGGTTATGGTAAAGAAGCGGGGAGGTAAGTGGAGAATGTGCGTTGACTTTTCTTTACTTAATAAATCATGCCCCAAGGATTGCTACCCTTGCCCCGGATCGACGCGCTGGTTGACTCGGCCGTCGGTTTCTCTATGATGTCTTTTTTAGATGCTTTTTCAGGTTATCATCAGATCCGCATGCACCCTCCTGACATCAAGGTTGTCTCCTTCATCACAGGGGATGGGTGCTACTGCTACAAAATGATTCCCTTCGGGCTAAAGAACGCGGGGGTGACATACCAACGAATGACGGACCGGGTCTTCCGAGAGCAAATGAGAAGGAACCTGGAGGTCTATGTGGATGACCTCATAGTGAAGAGTCGAGACCTCGAATCCCACCTTCGGGACCTCGAAGAGACATTCGGGACTCTGCGGATGTTCAAAATGAAACTCAACCCCCAGAAGTGCGTCTTCGGGGCTAGCCGGGGGAAGTTTCTAGGCCACTTGCTCACCCCAGCGGGAGTGGAGCCTAATCCAGACAAAGTTAGGGCCATCATAGAGTTGGGGTCGCCGAGGAATGCGAAGGAGGTTCAACGCCTCACGGGGAAGTTGGCTGGGCTTAGTAGGTTCCTCTCCAGGGCAGGAGAGAAGTGTGCACCCTTCTTCAAGGCGATGTGGGGGAACCAAAAGTTCGAATGGATCCCTGAGTGTGAAAAGGCTTTTCAAGCGCTGAAGGAACAATTGACCCAAGCCCCATTGCTGCAAGGTCCGAGACAGGGAGAGGACTTGTCCCTATACCTGGGGGTAGGACCCGAGACAGTGAGTTCGGTGCTGGTCTGGGAAGAAGGCAGAAGACAACTCCCAATCTACTACGTTAGCCGAGTACTGAGGAAGGCGGAGCTCCGATACCCCATCTTAGAGAAGTTGGCCTTTGCCTTGTTGGTGTCGGCCCGGAAACTCCGGCCTTATTTCCAAGCACATCCGATCAAGGTAGTGACCGACCACCCCCTTCGCAACATCATGGAAGGGGTGGAGCACTCCGGAAGGCTGGCCAAGTGGTCAGTAGAGTTGAGTGAGTTCGATATCTCGTATGTGCCCAGGTTGTCCATAAAGGCCCAAGCAGTGGCGGACTTTTTGGCAGACTATATGACCGAGGTGGAAGAGTCCGAGCTACCCAACTCGGTGGACTGGAGGATGTTGGTCGACGGAGCCTCAGGAAAGCTTTCCTTTGGGGGAGGAGTGGTTTTGGTAAGCCCCCAAGGAACAAGGATCGAGCAGGCGATCAATATTCATTTCCCCCTCACCAACAATCAGGCCAAGTACGAAGCCGTGATAGCAGGCCTCCGCCTGGCCCAGGAATTGGGAGTGCCAGATGTGGAGGTTTCAACGGACTCCATGGTGGTGGCTTGCCAGGTCAGGGGGAGTTTGAGGTGAAGGAGTCGACTCTTCAACGATACTTAAAAAAGGTCAAAGGGCTCATAGGACAGTTCCGCACCTTCTCGATCCGTCATGTGCCAAGGGAGGAGAGTGCCGCGGCAGACCTCCTGGCCAAGTTCCGTCCCAGGGCAGGGGGCACGGTGTCGGACCTCTTCCGACCGTCCATCGAGGAGGGGGAACTGATGAAGGTGGACCAACGGGCATCATGGATAAATCCCTTCATCACCTTCCTGACGTCGGGGAAGTTCCCCGAGGGGGATGTGGATAAGCGGCGATTCAGGTATAAGTCTGCGTACTACTCTTTGCATGCAGGGGGATTATACCGAAAGACACTCTCGGGGCTCCTAGCCCGTTGTGTATCAGAGGAGGAGGTCCCGAGGGTCCTGGAAAAGATCCACTCAGGAGAATGTGACAGTCACTCCGGGAGCCGAACCTTGGAGGGGAGAGTGCTGAGGCAAGACTATTTTTGGCCTACCCTCAGCAAGGATGCATCGGAGTTCGCAAGGAAGTGTTCAAAGTGTCGACTGTTCGCTCCTCTCCAGCTCTTGCCAGCCCAAAGACTCCGAATCATCACAACTCCCTGGCCTTTCGCAATATGGGGTTTAGACCTGGTGGGTCCTTTCCCCCAAGTAAGTGGCCAAAGAAAGTTCTTATTGGTGATGATTGATTATTTCTCCAAGTGGCTGGAGGTGAAGGCGCTAGCCAAGGTAACATCCCAAGTAGTTAGAAATTTCATATGTGGTGGGATAATTTGCAGGCATGGGCTCCTACTAGCCATAGTTACAGACAATGGGCCGCAGTTTGCCAGCGACGAGTTCGTCAGCTTATGCACCCAGCTCGGCATAGATCTTCGGTTTCCGTCGGTCCACCACCCGAGGAGCAACGGGCAAGTGGAGGTGGCAAATAAGATAATTGTGAATTTGCTGAAGAAGAAGGTTGAGAACCTCAGGGGGAACTGGGTAGAGCAGTTACCTTCGGTCCTCTGGGCCCTGAGGACCACCCCAAACACTGCCATAGGGGAGACCCCGTTCAAGCTATCCCACGGGTCCGAGGCCGTCCTTCCAATAGAGTTCGAGGTGAAATCCCCCAGGGTGGTCGCCGCGGGTGAAGGGGATGAAGAATGGCTGGTGGAAAATGGGGAAGAGCAAAGGCTGTCTCTAGACCTGGTGGAAGAGCTTCGGGACTTAGCCACCGTTCGGCAGGAGGAAGTCAAGCGGCGGATGGCTCGGTACTTCGACAAACATATTCGAGTGAAATAGTTCGAGAAAGGAGATCTGGTACTGAAGAAGGTCGACGCGGCCGGGAGGGGGGCCGCAGTAGGAAAACTCATTCCCAACTGGGAGGGGCCATATATTGTAGAGGAAGCACTCAGGTCAGGAGGGTACCACCTCTGAGATGTGGAAGGGGTACCCCTTGGCCTAGCCAGGAGCGGGGATGACCTGAAGCGGTTCTACCCTTAAAACTTTTTGTAGTTGATTGGTTATATGTTCGACTAATCACATGTTGGTTTCAATGTTTTCTTCCAGGCACGGGTCCTCAAGTATTTTGTGCTGGAATGCCCCGGACGATCCCGTTGTCGGGCTTTCACTAGCCGGCGGGTCAGGTTGATCTCGCGGAGAGGCTGACAAAGTATCAAGTATTTTGTGCTGGAATGCCCCGGACGATCCCGCTGTCGGGCTCTCACTAGCCGGTGGGTCAGGTCGATCTCACGGAGAGGTTGACAAAGTATTAAGTATTTTGTGTTGGAATGCCCCGGACGATCCCGCTTCCGGGCTCTCACTAGCCGGTGGGTCAGGTTGATCTCGCGGAGAGGCTGTCAAAGTATCAAGTATTTTGTGCTGGAATGCCCCGAACGATCCCGCTGCCGGGCTCTCACTAGCCGGTGGGTCAGGTTGATCTCGCGGAGAGGCTGACAAAGTATCAAGTATCTTGTGCTGGAATGCCCTGGACGATCCCGCTGCCGGGCTCTCACTAGCCGGTGGGTCAGGTTGATCTCGCGGAGAGGCTGACAAGTAAGCTGTTTGTGCTGACGGGTTCGGTTCGCAAAATCTCTCAAGGCAAGGCCTAGACCGGGCGAGCCCCGGGGCTCGCTCGCGCGAAAATCAAATGTAACATCGGAAGGAAAAATGCCTGTCCAATGGTCACTGCGAGGCGGCTGAATACGGTGGCAATAAAGGTCTCCAGGTCGGATCCTGGCTCACAAAACATTCGGGGAATTTCTATGCAACGCCTAAAGTAAGCGAGTCCGGGTTCGCCGGCGTGATAATTAACAATCAACATTGGTCACCCACAGGGGTTGTGGCGAGCGAGGTTAGGAAAAGCCAACCCTACTCGCGAGGGCTCATACTGGGCGAGCCAGAGGTACGAAGCGGCCACGGTTGGCCCAGGTGTGAATGCATGCATGAATTTCGTCTAACAAACATCTAAGCGAGAGAAACTACGCGAACGCCCTGTCGGGTGTGTGCGAGGTAGGATAGAGAGACAATGGAGGAGCAATAAACCGGTGAACCTAACCATTGCAAAGGAATAGCGTATTAATGCGAGCGCGGCTAAGCGCATTAATGCGAGCGCGGCTAAGCGTATTAATGCGAGCATGGTAAAAAGTGTTGGCGCGAGCATGGTAAACAGCATTGACGCGAGCATGACAAAATGACAATTTAAAGATAGAAAAATATTTCTTTTCATTTCTTGAAAGATGGTCATTACATGTAATGGCGAGCTCGTCAGTCAAAATGAAAATATACATTTAAAAAACAAGAAATGGTCAAGGCTGGTCGCCGGACAGCTCCTCCTCGCTCCTGCGATCTTCGGGCTCTGGAATCGGCGCGAACAGGTCCGGGACGATGTCCTCGACGCTGAGCTCCATTGCATCCAGAGAAAGCAGGCTCGCCCCCTTAGGGTATCGAAGACGAGGTTGGCGACGCCCATCGAGCTCTTGCGGGTCGCCTCTTCCTCGTCCCGCGTGCGGTTGCGAGCCCCACCTCGCGGAGGGGGTGGGGGGAGCACAACCGTTGTCAGCTCACGGACTTGAGCTTTCAGGAGCCCGCTCTCCATCTCCAGGTCGGCATTTCGCGAGAGGAGCTGGCTCGCTGTCTCCGCATCCTGAGAAAAAAATAAAAAACTTAAGTCAAGGTGAAAAGAAAAGGCGAGCGAAGCAGAAGGGTCGTGTGAACCACTTACCATGCCGCCTCGGAGGTTGGCGAGGAGACCCTCTGATAGGGCCTCTTTCCCCTTGATGCTCGCGACCTCATCTGCGGACTCCTGGAGCGCGCGCTGGAGCTCCTTAGAGTCCCTGTCCGACGTCAGGTACCGCCGGCCCACCATGTGAGTGAGCTCCATAGCCCGGAACTGGGCTCGCATAGCCTCGTAGACGAGCACCCTGGACCTTAGGGCGCTGAAGCTGGCGGCGTCCTCGCGGCCATACAACCCGAAGGCGAGGGCAAACGCCTCGCCCCCAATCTTGTCGCTCTCGACCCACGAGGGGAGGAGCGAAGAACAGGAGATCCTGTTGTGATCAGGATCCCACACGAGCAGCGGCTTGCCGACCGCATCCAGAAGCTTCGCGCCAAGGCCAAAGTTTTTATGGCTCGCTGGTTTGGGATCGCTCGGAGTGTCCCTGGCCCCACGACTCCCCTCGGCGGCTTTCTGGCTTGCAGGCGGGGAAAGTGGAGTCTCCGCCTCACTCAGGTCCACCACGTCTTTCCCCTTAGTGGTGGTAGGGGCCTTCTTGGTCTTTTTCTTCGCCGCAATTAGCATGACGGATTGGCTCGCGGGCGACGGTCTCTTCCTTCCAGAGGACGAGCCGGGGAGGTCTCGACACGCTTCAGCGGCCATCGTAGCGAGCGAGCCGGAGGAGAGGGCTGTAGCCCTCGCGTGCGGGGGGTGGAGTGGAAGGTCCCGCTTTCCTGCAAAGGCGACATCGGTAAAAGTTAGTTACCAGAGTTAAAAGAAAAAGGTAGAGAGTTCGCGAGTGCGAGTCAAACCTTCGCCTTGGGGCACAGGAGGTAGCGAATCCACCTTCTGGCGGAGGTAGGCGACCTCGAAGTTCTTCCCCTCCAGGTGTGTGCGAGGTAGGATAGAGAGACAATGGAGGAGCAATAAACCGGTGAACCTAACCATTGCAAAGGAATAACGTATTAATGCGAGCGCGCCTAAGCGCATTAATGCGAGCGCGGCTAAGCGTATTAATGCGAGCATGGTAAAAAGTGTTGGCGCGAGCATGGTAAACAGCATTGACGCGAGCATGACAAAATGACAATTTAAAGATAGAAAAATATTTCTTTTCATTTCTTGAAAGATGGTCATTACATGTAATGGCGAGCTCGTCAGTCAAAATGAAAATATACATTTAAAAAACAAGAAATGGTCAAGGCTGGTCGCCGGACAGCTCCTCCTCGCTCCTGCGATCTTCGGGCTCTGGAATCGGCGCGAACAGGTCCGGGACGATGTCCTCGACGCTGAGCTCCATTGCATCCAGAGAAAGCAGGCTCGCCCCCTTAGGGTATCGAAGACGAGGTTGGCGACGCCCATCGAGCTCTTGCGGGTCGCCTCTTCCTCGTCCCGCGTGCGGTTGCGAGCCCCACCTCGCGGAGGGGGTGGGGGGAGCACAACCGTTGTCAGCTCACGGACTTGAGCTTTCAGGAGCCCGCTCTCCATCTCCAGGTCGGCATTTCGCGAGAGGAGCTGGCTCGCTGTCTCCGCATCCTGAGAAAAAAATAAAAAACTTAAGTCAAGGTGAAAAGAAAAGGCGAGCGAAGCAGAAGGGTCGTGTGAACCACTTACCATGCCGCCTCGGAGGTTGGCGAGGAGACCCTCTGATAGGGCCTCTTTCCCCTTGATGCTCGCGACCTCATCTGCGGACTCCTGGAGCGCGCGCTGGAGCTCCTTAGAGTCCCTGTCCGACGTCAGGTACCGCCGGCCCACCATGTGAGTGAGCTCCATAGCCCGGAACTGGGCTCGCATAGCCTCGTAGACGAGCACCCTGGACCTTAGGGCGCTGAAGCTGGCGGCGTCCTCGCGGCCATACAACCCGAAGGCGAGGGCAAACGCCTCGCCCCCAATCTTGTCGCTCTCGACCCACGAGGGGAGGAGCGAAGAACAGGAGATCCTGTTGTGATCAGGATCCCACACGAGCAGCGGCTCGCCGACCGCATCCAGAAGCTTCGCGCCAAGGCCAAAGTTTTTATGGCTCGCTGGTTTGGGATCGCCTTGGGGCACAGGAGGTAGCGAATCCACCTTCTGGCGGAGGTAGGCGACCTCGAAGTTCTTCCCCTCCAGGTACTGGAAGAGCTTCGCGTCATCCGCCCCCCCCCCCCCCCCCCCCCCCCCCCCCCCCCCCGCCCCGAGCGAAGCGGGAGGGCGGTAGGTCGCGTCGTCTCGCTGGAGGGGGGAGAAAGGGATATTGCCGAAGGGTCCTTTGACGAGGACGAACTTCTGATGCCAGTAGTGGCTCTTGTTCACTGTCTCGCAGACAGTAACGTGCTGGCTCGCGAAATGGGTTGTCCCATCCTTGTAGGCGCGGAAGGAGAATATCTTTCGGAAGACAAGCAGGTTAAATTCCATCCTCTCCTCCCGCAGATAACAAGCGAACGCTACTATAACCGCGATCGCGTTTGGGGTCAGCTGGCTCGGCAGGACGCCATAGTACTTTAGTACCTGGAGAATTCACCAAAGAAGGGTTAGCACGCCCTTTGCGAGGCTGGTAGGAAATGTAACAGTTGAGTACGTTACCTGGCGTAATTCCAGCCAGAGGGGGAGTCTTAACCCATTCTCGAAGTGAGCAATGAGGATAGCAATCTCGTCGGCGGACGGCTCGTTGATGGCGATGGTGTCCGCCGGGCGGCGAGCAACGAAGCCCGAGGGTATGTACTTGTCGATGGTGGAGAGGAATTCCTCGCCGGAGAGCGTGGAGCAGAAGAAAGCGTGGTCGCGGTAGGCCGCGGCGCAACTAGCCCGCCCCTCAGTGTCTCCGTCAACGACCATGGTTGTTATGTCAACGAGTCGGAGGAAGCGCGAGTGCGAGCTGAGATTTGCGAGAGAGCCTGGAAGGGAGAAGAAAGGTTGAAGACAGTTAATGCGGTGGTTCGAAAGTAAAAACCGAAGGCTATTTATAGAATTGAAAAGGGCGGGAAGAAGGTGAAACGCCAGGGGGTGCGTATAGCTGGGCCGCGCGGTGACGTTTCAACTTCTTAGGTCTTATCCGCTCCAGGCGGCCTTGCGTCCTGGCGACATCTTCTGACTCGCCATAGGCGAGCCAAGCTGCAGAGAAAGAAGTAAAGCTCGCAAAGGCGAGGCAATATCCCGCAAGGCGTAAAGCGAGACAGGAATATAAAACACAAAATCAGCAGCATGCGAGCACAGCTGATATAACAACATAAGCAATTGAAAGCGAAATAGAAAGCTCGCGAGCGAGCAAAAAAAATTTATCCTTATTACAGATTCATAGATTGTTCAAAACCCCCCAAAAGGGGGGGGGGGGTAGTAAGAGCGAGCAACACATAATGATAACAAATAATGGTTCAATAGTTGAGCCACTTCCAGCGACCACGGCCTCGCACCCCGGACCGCGGGGGCACTTTGGGGTAGTGGTATTCGCGAACCGACTGGACTTCACGCTGCATCAGGCGCATCTGATCCTCGATTCGCGCGAGGTGCACTCTAGGCGAGGTGACCTCGCCGCGAGCGACCTGGCGCATCTCGGTAAGGACTCGCGCGTTCGCATCCTCCATCGCGGCGAACCTCTCTTCGTAGGCCGTCCTGTCCACCCGGTTCTGATCATATAGATCTCGCAGCATGATGCCATACTTCTCGAATAACTCGGTGACCCGCCTCTTCATCTGCTCCGGGTTGCTGGGGTCCCCTAAGAAATCCGCGACCTGGCCCGGCGAGGGCAGTGGCGAAATCTCCTCCTCACCATGCTCCGACTCGGCAGGCGGGGTTGGCGGAACACCTGAGAGGAAGAAATCAGCAATGAGGGTAAGGAGGCATTCAACAGAGATTGTTTAACCTGGCGAGATGAGAATGGTACGGGCTCGCGGGCGAGAGGAGCTCGGCTGGCCCTTGAAGGCTTCGGTAAAGGCGGGGGTGATAGATTTCCCCAGGCCGGGGCGGTGTGTCGAGCCGTCCGCGACCCCGGGTTCGGCAAGCAGCGACCCTCCCGGGCTCCGTTGGCCTAGAACGCCAAACCCCGGGGTGATGATTGTCATTTCAGGTAGGGCTGGCGAGCCCACCGGAGAGGTGGTCCGCCTCTCTGGAGTCGCGAGAGGGGTCACTGTGAAAAAAGTACGTTTTTAGCAGGCAGAAATACGAAAGGTGGCGAGGCAAACAACTTACCAGGACGCGAGGAGGAGACTCGCAGGCCAGAGGTCCCCACATTCGGAGGAGGGAGGTCGACCCTCCCATGGGACGCGAGGCGAGACCCCGGGGGCGACTGCCCAAGGGTATTTCCTTCAGGAGGAGTTTGCGAGTAAGGAAGTAGGGTTAAACGAGTAAAGGATGGATTGCTGAACCTGACAGTAGAACCTGCGAGGCGAGCTCGTGGCGGGGGGACGGGGACAGTGGAGATGACTCATCCTCCCCGGACGGCCGCTGGACGGTCCTTGTCTTTTTGGTCTGAGGCGGGGGCGGAGTAGGTTGCTGGCAAATCCATGGGGCGAGCTCGGTGGCTTTAGCTTTTTGGGTCGCCTGCGAGGCTTTGAGGCGGGCCAGTATTTCCTCCCTTTTGGACATCTTGGCGAGTATGGCGACCGACAGCGAAAGGGAGAAGGAGAAAAAGTTCATGTACCGGCCAGAGAGAATGGTATTTATAGCATCGGGCATGGGGCCCACCAAAAGATTCTCACCACGTCATCAAGGGTTGGCGAAGACCAGGGGTTGGATGTTTCTTCGCGAGCCTAAGGTAGCCTCGCGAAGAGCGGGGATTGTGTACAACCCCGGTATTCGCCAAGAGGTGAGCAGAGGCTAAGGGGTCAACATGCATGAAGGATAAGAAAGAGGGCGAGCCAGGTGCTCGCAGGAAGGCTCGCGAGCCGGGCTCTCGCCGGCTGCTTGCAGGTAGGCGAGCGGGCCAGGCCTTCGTCGGCAGCTCGCAGGAAGGCGGGCGAGCCAGGCCGCGCAGTTCGCGAGAGGAGCCCTTGTGGGCGGCTCATCCAGTAAGGGTCCAGGGATGTTTTTACCTGAAAACCCTTGGTGGACTGCAGTTAGCCTTTCCAAACAACGGAGTTTGGCTGTTGGCAGACCATTTTGGGCTGCATATAGTAAAAGAGTAAGGCGGAATCCCTTTATTAGCAGACCATAGACAAAAAATTATAAATAGACCTTGAATGACACCTTTGGAGAGGACTCCAATCTCAGTATTCTGAGCTTCCTCCTCCCTAGGTTACCTTGGCTTAGCTCCCAGGCTCCCCAAGGTGTCCAGTCTCAGCTTTGGCTTGGGAGGGGAAGCGCTCAAAGATCTTTCGGGTGTGTGGTGGGACCTCCTCGCTGCGACTAACGGTCTGTGTCTAGTTCTGAGGCTCCGGTCTGTTCCTTCCGAGGAACCAGTAAGTGCTAGCTTCCCCTCAACTTGTTGAGGGCCCGAGCTCCATAAGAGACCAAGTTCTGGTTTCAACATAGCATATTATGTGTAGTCTTCCACTCATTGTACCCATCAGAGTCCTTTGTTCCCCCTTCTCGCCAGTCAGATAGCCCTCCAGGTTCTTTCCGGAGAGTGCCCTCTTCACAAGACGCGACCAGCTCAAGTATGTAGCTGGTCCATCGAGCTTTAGCTGCACAGGGGGAAGATCCAGCTTCACCAGAGGCGGCGACGACTGAGCTCGCCTTTGGATATCCGTAAGAACTCGAACACTTTTAGATCCGCCTCCTCCATTTTGGAAACCAATTTCTCCATGAGCAAATGAATTTCTCCAGAAAGCGTGCACCGAGAAGCCCTCGCACCGCCGCAATCCCACAGCGCACGCGGCAGACTCGCTCCACCTCAATCCCACTGCGCGCTCCCTTTGTGTGATGCAGGACTGACGCACGTGGGAAAGACGCACTCCTACTGCCACACGGTGCATATCAATCCTTTCCGCGCGCTCTTGCGGATTTTGGATGCCGCGCTCCTTCTCCCTGCTTTGAAGAGTCGCGCGTACTGTCGCACAAAGAGCCGCGCCCGACGGTGCTTATCAATCTTCGCCGCGCCCGATGGTGCATATCAATCCGCGCCGCGACGATCCTTCTCCCTCTGCGCGCGACGCGACGATCCTTCTCCCTCTGCGCGTGCCGCGACGATCCTTCTCCCTCTGCCCGCGCCGCGACGATCCTTCTCCTTCTACCCGCGCCGCGACGATCCTTCTTCCTCTGCGCGCGCGACGATCCTTCTTCCTCTGTGCGCGCGATGATCCTTCTCCCTCTGCGTACTCCCTCTGCACGCACACCTCCTACCGCGACACTCCCGCAAAGAGATCCTTCCCTGCGATCCCTCCTGTGCGACTAATTTTCCCTGCGCGCTCCTCCTTCCGCGGCACTCCCTCTGTGAGATGTTCCTTTCCTCACGCTACCAACAAAGGAGGTGTGGATGCAGGAGAAGCAAGGCTGCGAGCACGGAAGCGGGATTTCTCCGGACCGGTTTTGCGAACCTCGCTCTGATACCAAGTAGAAATAGAATAAACTATACTCTTTATTAACAAAAAACTTATTTTCCTCTTACATTGATCCCCTATTTATACACACATAAGGGAGAACCTAATTCCTGATCGGAGATGTGGGAATAATCACAAAAGAAGGGAAGGCGCTAACCGCACATCATTCAGCGTTAAACACACACCACTCAACGCTAAACGCACACCAAGAAGTACATATTCAAACTGCATGAAGCATTGTCAAACAATAATTTATAAATAGTTGCACACAAATTTTAAAAAACGAAGTAATATTAAAAGGTGATAATAAGGTGGACATAACAGCATAAATTATATTGAATTATTCACTTCATTATATAGACACAAGCAAAAACACTACGAAAAGAAATATGGTAACAACGATGTATAATTATAGGAATGTTTATTTACTGTTTTATATTAAAAAGAAGAAGAAAGTTGCAAGATTTATATCATGGAGTTCCAGACAAGATTGAAAATAGCAGCTGAAGTGCTAGTGCAATACACCAAATATCTAGAATCATAACAGTGAGTCCAGGCGCACACCACAAACCTATGATAATTGTTGGAAACTACTGTGAATGTGCTATTCTATGAAGCACTAGCAGTCTAGCATGTCATAACACCCTGCAAATTAGCACGTATTTTGCCAATTTCTACTCTAGAAATCATTAGCACTATTACTTAACATTCTTCTTTAGACCAAAGGAAATGCATGTTTTCATCCTGTGTTGTTTATGATATACTTCTTTGGTATTGCTTAGAACCTAATCCTTCTCAATATATAGGTTCAAGCGTTTGACTGGTAGGCATGAGGTATCCATCTCAGCTAGAGACTATAAGTTCTATTCACCGCGCCATAAATATAGAAGGGTCCAGTCAAACTCTCTCTCTAATATCAGTATGGTAAGCATGTATACTATAACAACCACCAATAATTGCATGAATTCCTTATTGTTTAGCTAATCGTTTTTGCATTTCCCTTTACCATTCAGCCTTTTTCTGGGCCCGACAATTCTTGTACGCTAACAAATGTTTCTAGCTTTCGTCACTTATGTGAGGTCAGTTGTACCAAATGCTGTATATTTTCTTCGGGATTTATTGTTCTCTGCATATCTTGTGCTGAAAATTTTAAAATTCTTTATTTTCTGAATCATAATAAGGACACGCTTACTGTCTCTTTAAATCATTAATTAAAATTTCAGTTGTTCCAGTGACAATACAATTAGATCGCATAATAGATTTTTCTTTGCTTATGATTTTTTTCCTTGAAACCAAGTATGTTACCTACCCGGTACCCCATACATTCTTCACCGCTGAAGCGTCATGAATGGTTGCTTCCTCTAGTTATTTACCATGAATCCGTGATAACTAAAACTTGTATGTTTCTTGATCTTATAAGTCTTCAAAAGGAAGTATCTTCAGTAGTTAGGAGCAGGCATCAATCATGTGTTAATGGAAGCTTCTTTGTCTTTATAATTCCATCTGATATTTAGGCTCCGTTTGGCACGGCGGTGGCGGTCATGAACATGGTGGTTATGAACCGTCGTTCGTGAACACCTGACCTCACCGAAGGAACTTCATCCACTTTAAAACTAATTTTATTTTCTTGGTGGTGGTTGTAACCGTTGTCATGCCAAACATACATTCTATTACGGTGGTGTTTTTGTCCAAACTCACCGGAGCAATAACGCCGAGCCAAATGGAACCTTGATGTTCTTCCTGCTAAGCTCAAACGATATAATGGGATTGCTCACTGTAACAACAACAACACTCAAGCCTTTATCCCACTATAGTGGGGTCGGCTATATGGATCCTTCGTCGCCATTGTGCCCTATCTTTAGTTATAATCTCACTAATGCCTAAGTACATCATGTCTTTCCTTATAGTCTCATTCCAAGTCTTTATTGGTCTACCCCTCCCCCGTTTAACATGCCTAGTGACTAAACTCTCACAATGCCTAACAAGTGCCTCTAATGGTCTCCTTTGTACGTGTCCAAACCATCTTAGTCGAGCTTCTCTGATGCAGGACGACGCGTAGGGTTTGCGCGCATGTCGGCTATTTCTAAGAAACCCTAAATGCATGCAATTAAAAATTGGAGTTTGAACGGGCGTGACACGATCTTTAAGAATTTAAGTAACTAGGTTTTCTTATAAAGCACAAATTTACTATTTTGTTTAAAATGAATTTTCTTGAAAATGATTCGAATCTAAATCCGGGGAAGGAAGTTCGCGACTTTCGTTCCGTTCCCCTTGTCGTAGCAAGCTGAAATCGTGAACTCCAAATACGTTTCCGTTTGGAGTCTTCAACGTAGCGTTTGCTGACAAAATCCGGGCGAAAACCCAACAATGAATCTATTATCCTACGAGAAAATATAGAGACACACACAAGGAGGAGAGAGAATCAAATTACCCGCGGAAAGAGACGTCTTTCCGTATATGAAGTCGATGGCGAACACACGAGGAACTCCTCGTCACCTTCGATCTCCCGCTCCGAGGTTAGCCACTAGTGCACACATGGCTCGAATGAAGAGCAAGGAGAAATTTCACTCACTCTCACACGAAAGTGGTTCCGCGGAATCTCAAACACTCACTAGTGTAAGGAAGCCACAAACTAAACAACCTAATTTCTCACTCGCTCTCACACACAAAGTGGATCCACGAAATCTCAATCACTCTAGGTGGATCCACGAAATCTCACACAAGAGTAAATTAATTACTTAATTATTTATGGAAACTTCAACATCAACATCAGTCTTCAACTATGGAGCAATGTTCAAACAGTAACATCAAAGTACTGTTCATCATCTCTCTAACTCCTAAACAGGAAACAATAAATAAACAACAACTCACAATAGCCAAACTCCTCTCACGGAAGCAAAACACTGACTCAAGGAAGCAAGGCTCAAACAACAATCGTATCCAGCATCAAGCAGGAAAACGCCGCCCTTAAAACTCTTTCAGAACTCAAGCAGGAAGCGAACAACCATCAAGAAGTCTTCTTCATGGAAACTAACAGCCATTAAAAAAAAAAAACTCCTTCCGGAACTTAAACAGGACGCCAAAATATCTCACGGAAATACTCTTACACACAAATCACAAGAACTTCTTCAGAACTCCAAAATCAAAATCAAAATCAATACCAAAAAAATCCGGCAAAATCCCTTTTTATAGGGTTTCGAAAAAGGAAAGAAAAACACAGGAAAACCTCCGTGAGCAGCCATGGCGGATCTTCATCATGGTCGAAGTGGTCGCGTGCAGAAAACTGCCCGGGAGAGTGGCTCGTGGGGTGCGGCGTTGGCGTGAGGTCGAGCGTGAAGCACGCCCGGGCTTGAGGCTGGAAATGACGGAACAGGACCTGCGGCGGTTGCGGTGGCGGCGTGGGCTCTGTTCACGTGCAGCGAGGAGCTGAGGGAGGGGTCTTGAGGCATTGTTATAAATGTATATATATATATGTTTATACAGATTATATATATATATTTCCACAAAATGCAAATTACACAAATTACAAAAAGCCAAAAGTGATAAATAAAATGTGCTAGACGCCGGGCCGATAATGGTCTGGTCGGATGCGGCGTCGGGTACTTTTGCGTCGACCTGATCGGGGCTGGTCTCCACCAATTCTCCCTCTCTCGAAATCACTCATCTCTGGTGAGTGCTCCGAGCGGTAGTGCTGTAGAAGATCAGCATCCAGACGCTGTAACTCCTCAGCCAAAACCCAACTGGTTTCGGTCTCCGGTCTGCCATGCCAACGAACCAAATATCTCTGAAAACCACCATCAGTAGTGGTCACTGTCTCATCATCCAATATCTGCTCGGGAACCAAGATCTGTCGCGGAAGTCTGTCAATGGCTCTGGGAACTGGTATGAAAGAATCACCTGGTGTCTCATGCTCAGCCTGAAAACTGTCAGTGGAAAACGTTAGAACTGCAGATGGTGTGTCAATAACTGAATGAGTGTCGGTGTGTCCTGAATGTGGCTCCTCACTAGCACTCACCAACCCAGAAGAACCAAATGGCGGAGAAGGCAATGGAAAATCTAAAGACTCATGTGGATAATCGTGGAATAAAGTCAGATCGGCTACGTTAAAAATCGGATTTGCTCCCCAAACGGAAGGCATCTCAAGTTCATACGCATTTTGCCCAATCTGCTTGACCACTCTAAAGGGTCCAGTTCTACGGTCAGCTGACTTCTTTACGGTACCCGAAAGTAACCGTTCCGGATTTAGCCAAATCATTACCAAGTCATCCACTTTGAAACTAGTAGCTCTTTTATGCTTGTTAGCTTGAGTTGCGTATAAGTCATAAGTACTATGCAATTTTCGTTCAATTTCTTTATGCAAGTCATGCAAATGCACTAGTCCTAAAAGTGGGTGGCAGTGGGGCTAAATCTAGCGGCACTCGTGCAGTGTGACCATGAACAACTTCATTGGGAGATAAACCCGTAGATCAATTCTTTGAATTATTATAGGCCAATTGAGCGTGTGGAAGAATTAAATCTCAATTCCCCTGGTGATCTCATACCAAACATCGCAGTAAGTTTCCTAAACTCATATTAACAACCTCAGTTTGGTCGTCAGTCTGCAGATGATAGGCGGTCGAAAATAGAAGTTTAGTACCTAATAGTCTCCATAGTGACTTCCAAAAAAAACTGGTGAACTTGACATCTCGATCGGTAACGATAGTCTTAGGTATCCCTCGGTGCGCGACAACCTCTTTATAATAAATACAGGCAATATGAGAGGCGTTGTCGGTTTTGTTGCAGGGGATGAAATATGCCATTTTAGAAAACCGATCGACCACTACAAGAATGGAATCGTGCTTCCTAAAAGTGCGCGGCAATCCAAGCACAAAATCCCTGCTAACATCATCCTAAGGAATACTGGGCACCGGTAAAGGTGTATATAATCCAACGGGCTGTTTATTGCCTTTCGCTACCTAACAAGTGCGACAGCTACTGACAATCTGGGCGATAAACCGCTTCATCCCGGGCCAATAGAATCGCTCCTCTACTAAGGCTACCGTCTTATCTCGTCCAAAGTGTCCACCTAAGCCTCCGTCATGTAATTCCCATACAATGAAGTTTCGCAATGAGGTGCGGGGAACACACAGAGGGGTTCCACGAAATAAATATCCGTCTCGAATGAGATAATCTGTCTCATTGTGAAAGGGATCAGAGCGTATCACATCATAAATTCCGCTAAAATCGGGACAACTAGAATAGTCATCTTTGATACGCTCAAATCCTATCACCTGAGTACGCATTTGTGATAATACGAGGGTGACTCGACTAAGGGCGTCGACAACTCGATTCTCCGTTCCCTTACAGTGCTTGAGAACGAAGGTGTACTCCTGCAAATATGATACCCACTTAGCCTGTCGAGGGTTCAATTTTTGCTGCGAATCGATGTAACGTAACGCCCGATGATCGGAGTGGAGGACAAACTCCTTGGGCAATAGATAATGTCTCCAATGACGCAATGTCTGCACAATCGCATAGAATTCGTGCTCGTAGTTGGAATAATTCAGCTTCGGGCCTGAAAGCTTTTCACTGAAAAATCCAACGGGGTGACCCTTTTGACTAAGCACACCTTCTAACCCAACCCCAGAGGCATCACGTGATACCTCGAATACGTGACTAAAATCAGGGAGTCTTAAAACAGGTGTAGTGGACATCTTATATTTGATAATCTCAAAGGCTCTAGCTGCCGATGACGTCCATTGAAAATTTCCCTTCTTCGTACACTCAGTGACTGGCGCCATAATAGTACTGAAGTTCTTAATGAATCGACGATAAAAGGTGGCTAGCCCATGGAAACTACGAACATCGTGAATGTTCTGGGGTGTACCACTCACGAATCGCTCGAACTTTCTCGGGATCCATAGTGATACCAGCGGAGCTCACTATATATCCCAAAAAGATAACAGACTCAGCCATAAAAACACATTTCTTCAAATTGATGTATAGTCGCTCGGCTCGCAGGAGCTCGAAAATAGTACGCAGGTGAGCCAAATGCTCACTCTCAGTCTGACTATAGATCAAAATGTCGTCGAAATAAACTACTACGAACTTCCCAATGTAAGGTCTGAAGACATGGGTCATCATCCGAGCGAAAGTATTAGGGGCATTGGACAACCCAAAGGGCATCACAAGCCACTCATAAAGTCCATCCTTCGACTTGAAGGCAGTCTTCCACTCGTCTCCTTCGCGTATACGGATCTGATGATAACCACTACGATGGTCGATCTTAGAGAAGATCGTAGCTCCAGTCAACATATCCAACATGTCATCCTGTCGGGGTATCGGAAATCGGTATTTCACTGTGATCTTGTTGACTGCACGACTGTCAACGCACATACGCCAAGTACCATTCTTTTTTGAGGCAAGGAGGGCAGACACTGCACAAGGACTAAGGCTATGACGAATAAAGCTTCTATCTAATAACTCGTCAATCTGTTTCTGCAGCTCCTCGTGGGCAGTAGGATTCAATCGGTAATGCGGTAAATGAGGGAGGGAAGCTCCATGAACAAGGTCTATCGCATGCTGAATACACCTTATGGGAGGTAACTCAGCCGAAAGCTCATTAGGGTGTAGATCCTGGAACTCCTCTAAGAGTCTCCTAGCAGGTATACGAGTAGACTCATATACCTGATAAATCAGATGCCTGTAAAACCACTAAGGCATAAATAAATCCACCGTCAAAACTCTCTCGATGGAACTCAATACCTCGTATAATGCTAAGAGTCTTCTTCCTTTCAGTGGGAGGAAGAGATTCTTTCCCACTACTACTCGCGCGGAATGGCGGTGCTTTGGGTCGCACCGGGGTCAACACTACTCTCTTTCCGTCCAGTAGAAAAGAGCAAGTATTGGACCTGCCATGTATGGTGACATCCCGGTCGTATAACCAGGGTCGCCTAAGTAATACGTGCCACACATCCATAGGCATAACGTCACACCGGATCTTATCAGAATACATACCGATAGTGATGGGCACTAAACATCTCCTAGTCACCGATAATGTAGTCTTGGTAACCCAAGCTACTTGAAATGGGGATGGCCGCGGCTCAGCAGTGATTCCCATGCGGGCTAAAACTGTCTCAGCTATCACATTCATACAACTCCCGCTATCCACTACTAAACGACACACTTTCTCCCCAGCCTTAAAGTAGGCCTGGAAGATGTTCGTCCACCAATAATCGGCTGATTCTTGCGGTGTAGATAACATGCATCTCACCACTAGAACACCAAGATCTATATCCTCATCACTAGGCATACCGTACACTTCGTCGTTCAAAACGTGTGAGTCCTTCTCGACTCTCGCTTCTTCTACAGGCTCATCCTCCTCAGTTACCTCATGAATAACTAATATGCCTTTCCTCTTGGGACAATCTCTCGAAATATGGCCCATCTGTTGGCACTCATAACATCAGATCTGTGAAGGGGTCACGGTTCCCATGGGGGACTTCCTGTTCTGATCTCTGGCGTAGGTCGAGGTAGGCTTCGACGCACTCCTTTCAGTTCTTCTTTCTTGTAAGAAGTATTCGTTTTAGGTTGAGATTTGAACCGGGAGGTTCTCTTCTGGTGCTCCTCGATATCGATGGCGATAGATATGATCTCGGGAAGGGAATAGTGGCCATATTGAATCAACTCATCTCGGATCTCAGATCGTAGTCCACACTTAAATTTGGATAAGGTGCACGTGGGTGTTCTACTACGTTGCACCTTATCATAAGATCCTTCATCTCAGCTAAGTAATCAGAAACTGATTTGGCCCCTTGGCGTAGAGACGTTAGCTCGTCTTGTAGACGGGACTGGTAATGCTGAGGAATGTACTGCTCCTCTAATATGACTTTCATGTGGGGCCAAAGTGTAATGGGATGGCGTCCATTCCTCTCTAGACTACGCTCTTCACCTATCCAAAAGATCTTCGCTCGCCCAGTCAATCTCATTTTGGCGAACTGAACCTTTTGGTCCTCCGTCATACGATACCACTCAAAGTAGGTCTCTATGTCGATAACCCAGTCCGAAAAGAACTTGGGATCCATAGAACCATCATAAAGTGGTGCATCAAGTTTCACCACTCGTGTGAGATCCGGTCGCCTATCCCGGGGAGGATAGTCATAATCATCATCGTAAGGATCACGATTGTCTCGACGTCGTGGGGGCGGAGGTCGATGCCAATCTCTAGGGCGATCATCACGATGCATGGCCGGTATAGGTCGATGATGGTCTCGAGGACGCTCTTCTCTTGCTACATCATAATGTGACCTCTCCTGATAATTATCTCGCATGCCTAAGATAGGCCCTCGTTGGGGTTCAGGAAAATTCCCACCCTGATCACGCACAAACTCGAACCGATCTATGGGATTTCGACCCTCTTCCTCAAATAGAAGATTCCTCCTAAGTGTAGACCTTTCTCTATAGTGTGGTGGGGCTTCGTGTTGTGGGCGAACAAAATGCTCATCTCGAATTGGAGGTGACATTGAAGTTCGAGGTGGTACTTCTAAACTATTCATCCTAACACTAAGGTTTTCAAACCCTTCTCTCACTTGATAGACACTCTCGGTTAACGCTGTCATTTGGTGGGCGAAAGGCAGAAACCACTGGGGTGGTTCCGTCCCTTCGTTCACACGACTCGCTTGGCCACGTTCAACTCGACGCATCTCAGAGTTTACCTCTTGAGGGTGTTCAGGTAAAGTGTGATGTGGTGAACTCATACTCACTAACCTACCACTACGCAGATGCATGCAAACACAAATAAAATGGATGATTATGCTATAAAAATAAAAGTAAAACCTTCTTTTTTTTGAAAAATTAAAATGCTATGCGGGTTCCTATTCTACGCAGGGCGGATTTCGAAATTTAGAAAATTTCGAAACCTGGCTTTGATACCAAATTGATGCAGGACGACGCGTAGGGTTTGCGCGTCTGTCGGCTATTTCTAAGAAACCCTAAATGCATGCAATTAAAAATTTGAGTTTGAGCGGGCGTGGCACGATCTTTAAGTATTTAAGCAACTAAGTTTTCTTATAAAGCACAAATTTACTATTTTGTTTAAAATGAATTTTCTTGAAATGATTCGAATCTAAATCCGGGAAAGGAAGTTTGCAACTTTCGTTCCGTTCCCCTTGTCGTAGCAAACTGAAATCGTGAACTCCAAATACGTTTCCGTTTGGAGTCTTCAACGTAGCGTTTGCTGACAAAACCTGGGCGAAAACCCAACAATGAATCTATTATCCTACGAGAAAACATAGAGACACACACAAGGAGGAGAGAGAAGCAAATTACCCACGGAAAGAGACGTCTTTCCGTATATGAAGTCGATGGCGAACACACGAGGAACTCCTCGTCACCTTCGATCTCCTGCTCCGAGGTCGGCCACTAGTGCACGCGGGCACCAAGGAGAAATTTCACTCACTCTCACACGAAAGTGGTTTCGCGGAATCTCAAACACTCACTAGTGTAACGAAGCCACAAACTAAACAACCTAATTTCTCACTCGCTCTCACACCCAAAGTGGATCCACGAAATCTCAATCACTCTAGGTGGATCCACGAAATCTCACACAAGAGTTAATTACTTACTTACTTAATTGTTTATGGAAACTTCAACATCAACATCAGTCTTCAACTATGGAGCAATGTTCAAACAGTAACATCAAAGTACTGTTCATCATCTCTCTAACTCCTAAATAGGAAACAGTAAATAAACAACAACTCACAATAGACAAACTCCTCTCACGGAAGCAATACACTGACTCAAGGAAGCAAGACTCAAACAACAATCGTATCCAGCATCAACTTAACTCCTACTGTTTATCTTCTCTAAAACTCTCACGCAGGAAAACACCGCCCTTAAAACTCTTTCAGAACTCAAGCAGGAAGCGAACAGCCATCAAGAAGTCTTCTTCATGGAAACTAACAACCATTAAAAAAAACTCCTTCCGGAACTTAAACAGGACGCCAAAATATCTCACGGAAATACTCTTACACACAAATCACAAGAACTTCAGAACTCCAAAATCAAAATCAAAATCAATACAAAAAAAATACAGCAAAATCCCTTTTTATAGGTTTTCGAAAAAGGAAAGAAAAACACAGGAAAACCTCCGTGAGCAGCCATGGCGGATCTTCATCGTGGTCGAAGTGGTCGCGTGCAGAAAACTGCCCGGGAGAGTGGCTCGTGGGGTGCGGCGTTGGTGAGAGGTCGAGCGTGAAGCATGTCCGGGCTTGAGGCTGGAAATGACGGAACAGGACCTGCGGCGGTTGCGGTGGCGGCGTGGGCTCTGTTCACGTGCAGCGAGGAACTGGGGGAGGGGTCTTGAGGCATTGTTATAAATATATATATATAGATATGTTTATACAGATTATATATATATATTTCCACAAAATGCAAATTACACAAATTACAAAAAGCCAAAAGTCATAAATAAAATGTGCTAGACGCCGGGCCGATAGTGGTCCGGTCTGATGCGGCATTGGGTACTTTTGTGTCGACCTGATCGGGGTTGGTCTCCACCATTCTCGCATCTTCTCCACAATTGGTGTCACTCCTGTCTTATCCCTGATACATTCATTCCTAATTTTATCCAGTCTCGTGCGTCCACACATTCACCTAAGCATTCTCATCTTCGCAACTCCCATTTTTTGCTTATGTACACAATTCACTGCCCAACACTTAGAACCATAGAGCATCGTTGGTCTAATTGCAGTACGGAAAAACATCCCTTTAAGTTTTAATGGTACTTTACGATCACATAAGATCCCTGACGCGCCTCTCAACTTCAACCAACCTTCTTGGATTCTATGTATCACATCTTTATCAACACCTTCGTCTTTTTGAACTATCGATCCAAGATATCTAAAGCACTCACTGCGGGAAATATCTTGATCACCCAACTTAATAACGAAGTCATCCGTCCTTCTTGCACTGCTAAATTTAAGCTCCATATACTCTGTCTTTGCCCTGCTCAACCTAAAATCCTTCTTTTTCAAAAGTGTCTCGCCAAGATTCAAGTTTCGCGTTTACACCCTCGCGCGTCTCATCAACCAAAACGATATCATCCGCAAACAATAAACACCAAGGTATTGCTTGTTGGATATGTCCGGTGAGCTCATCTAAGATAAGGGTAAAGAGATAAGGGCTTAAAGCTGATTTAAGCCAACAGTGATAGGGAATTTCTGTGTTAATCCTCCAGATGTCCTCACCCTCGTCACCGAATTTGTATACATATCTTTGATTATGTCAATATATGATATATTTACACCTTTCTTTTCTAAGACTCTCCATAAGATCTCTCTTGGAACCCTATCATAAGCCTTCTCAAGATCGATAAACAACATATGCAAATCTTGTTTTCTTTCTCGATAGTTGTCAATGAGTCTCCTCAAAAGATGTATAACTTCCATGGTCGACCGCCTTGGCATGAATCCAAATTGATTCTCCGAGATGCTAGTCTCCCGTCTTACTCTTCTTTCTATCACCCGTTCCCATAGTTTCATGGTATGACTCATTAATTTAATTCCTCTGTAATTAACATAATTTTGTATATATCTCCTTTGTTCTTATACAAAGGTACCAAGAAATTTTCTCTTAATTGTTCCGACTTCCTCTTTGACTTCAACATTTTATTGAAGAAACATGTAAACCACAAAATTTCTTCTTTCCCTAGACATTTTCATACTTCGATGGGTATATCGTCTGGCCCAATCACTTTTTCATTTTTCATCTTCTTTAGAGCATCATTTACCTCAGATACTTGAATTTTACGATAAAACGTTATGTTCTTATACTCCTTCGATTTACTTAACTCTTCCAAGTTCAGTTCATTGTCTTTTGTTTCATTATAGAGTTGGTAAAAGTATCTTTTCCATCGCTCTTTAATAGCCACATCATCCGTCAAAACTATATCTGTTTCATCCTTTTTCATACTTCGATGGATTGCTCACCGTAATTAGTTAAATTCCTTTGTTTTCACTTTTATGGCTGCTGATGCAATATCCTTGCTGATCAGCCTTTATGATAAGCATTTTTTTCTTTTCATGAGAAGAACTTGTCATGCAATTTTTTCCTCCATTTGCAGAACCAAGACCAGCTGCAGCTTTCATCTAAACATCCTATGCAGCAACAACACCAACAATTTAATACTCTTTCACAAGGACCCCACTCAATAATACAACAATGCCAACATACGCTACAGTTCGCTCACATGCATCAATGTACTCACACTTCTCATGTACCTGATGTTACTCATCAACATGAAGCACCTAGTATGTCTCAACTTATGCCCACCTTGCAATCCATGCCTGGAGTTCATGTTGACAGCCGCTTACAATTACTAGTGAGTGTTTCTCTACTACTCTTTTATTATATCCAATATGGATCATATGATGGGAATTTTTTTATATCTCTCTATCTACTGACCGCTTTAGATTAAACTCTATGTACTACAAATTTGATACCAATGTGTTTATGCTTGAATGTAGTAAGACTTATTAGAGGTATAACATCTAGGTTTTATCCGTGATTTTCATGTTTATCATTTATTGGATTTTTAAGGTGCTACTTGCCACTTATCCTCTCCACTCAATGATCGTTGTTGTGACGGAGATCCAGTATCCGGGATGAGTCTCCAATATTGTAATGGTTAAAAAAGTCGGAGGAAAGTGAAGGATGTGCATTGATTTCTCTTCTTAATAAAGCATGCCCCAAAGATTGTTATCCCTTGCCTCAAATTGACGCACAAGTTGATTTAGCCATCGGTTTTCCTGTAATGAGCTTTCTTGATGTCTTTTTAGGATACCATCAGATCCGAATGCATCCTCCAGACATCCGCGTTGTATCCTTCATCACCAACGATGGGTGCTACTGCTACAAGATGATGCCCTTTGGAATAAAGAACGCATGATCAACCTACCAAAGGATGATAGACCACATTTTCAAAGAGCAGAAGGGGCGGAACCTAGAGGTTTATGTCGATGACCTTCCAGAGCAAGAACATCCAAGAATACCTTGAAGATCTAGCGGAGACCTTCACCACGTTACGAAGATATAAGATGCGGCTCAGCCCAGCAAAGTGTGTTTTTGGGGCTGGGAAGAGAAAGTTCTTGGGACATCTTCCGACTCCCTCAGGAGTAGAACCTAATCCCAACAAAGTGAAGGCAATCATGAAGATGACAGCGCCAAAGAATACGAAGGAGGTGCAACGCTTAACTGGCAGGTTGGCGGGACTAAGCCAATTTCTATCCAAGGTAGGAGAAAAATTCTCTTCGTTCTTCAAGACTCTTCGAAACAACCGAGTTTGAATGAACAGCAGAGTGCGAGGATGCCTTCCAAAGCTTGAAGTGTCAGTTGACGCAGACACCATTGTTGCAAGGACCTCGAGAGGGAGAAGATCTCTTTCTATATTGGGAGTAGGAGCAGAATCGGTAAGCTTGTTGCTTTTCTGGGAAGAGGAGAGAAGGCAGCTCTTGATGTATTATGCGAACAGAGTCCTACGGAAGGCTGAGCTACACTACCCGATCTTGGAGAAGCTGGCTTTTGATAGGGACCGCAACACTGCTGGAGGTCGAGTAGAGAAGCGACGCTCGGAGCAGGATGGAGGGTGTCTTCCGGTTGGAAGAGGACCAGCGGAAGATACAAAACAGGGGAGATATAAGAGAAAGGGAAGGAAGATATTTGATTAAATCTTGCGTACCGATTACATTTCACGGGAGGTAATATATAGCCTCAAACAAACACTTAATGCCATATGGAAAACATAAGCCATAATAAATAACATTTACTGAAAACATAAGCCATAAATGGAGTGGTGCTTCGGGTGGTGGTGGTTCTGCCTTGGGGGAGGTGGACTGGCGTTGGGAATGGGCAGCGATGCTTCGGGTTCGTATCATTGCCCCGTCCCGAAAAACCTCCTTGTCCTCAAGGAGAAAAGTTAGGGAAGCGACGACGGAGGTCAAACAGGAACTCCCAGGTGGCGTCTTCCGGCGGAGAGTGGCTCCATTGAATAAGGAGCTGAGTGGCGGGCTTGCCGCGGCGTTGTACGAGGCGGCGATCAAGGACACGCTCAGGGTTGACCAAGGGATAGCCTTCTTCCGAGACCATGGGGGGCAGGGCGACGGGGTTTGGGGCGTCACCAATATGTGCTTTGAGTTGAGACACGTGAAATGTATGGTGGAGGCGACATCCGTCGGGGAGGAGGAGCTTCTATGCGACCGGGCCAATGCGCTGTAAAATGCGGAAGGGACCAAAATAGCGTGGCGCCAGCTTCTGGTTGGCATGCGGGCGGAGACTAGTTTGGCGGTACGGTTGAAGACGGACATAGACCCATGAGCCAGTATGGTATTCACGTTCCGATCGGTGGCGGTCGGCTTGCTGCTTCATCCGGTTTTGGGCCTGCTGGAGGTGCTGCTTAAGGGATGTGAGAGTGCGTTCGCGGGCCTGGAGAGAGCGATCCACGGTGTCGACAATGGAGGAGTGCTCTAAATAGGGTAGATGTATTGGTGGTGGTTGGCCGTAAAGGACCTCGTAGGGTGTGGTATGGATAGCACTATGAAATGTTGTATTATACCACCATTCGGCAAGAGGAAGCCACTTCGCCCAGTGCGCCGAGCTGTCAAAAGTCATGCAACAGAGGTAGCCTTCAAGGCAACGGTTGACCACCTCGGTTTGTCCATCGGACTGGGGATGATAGGCGGTGGAGGTGTGGAGTTCAACATTGTGTAACCTGAAGTATTCTTGCCAACATGAGCTCAAAAAGACAGGGTCACGGTCGCTGACGATGGAGGAAGGCATGCCATGGAGACGGAAGATAGAATCCATGAAGGCTTGTGCCACCATGAGTGCCGTATAGGGGTGGCGAAGAGCAATGAAATGTGCGTATTTGCTGAGGCGGTCGACCACAACCAAGATGACGTCCTTGCCATGGGAGAGGGGAAGGCCTTCAATAAAATCCATGGAGATGTCTTGCCACACGCGGTCTGGAATCGATAAGGGTTGGAGCAACCCGGCAGGTGGCGAACAAACATGTTTGCATTGTTGGCAAACCTTACAGCGCTGAATATATTCATGGACTGATGTCTCGAGATTTTTCCAATAGAATAATTGGCGGAGACGATGGACTGTTGGGCGAATGCCGGAGTGGCCGCCGGCGGGGCTGTCATGGTATAACTTGATGATGGTGTTGCGAGTGGCAGGATCGTCCCCGATAACAAGTCTCCCCTTGCGGCGTAGATGATTGTTGGTCCATGAATAGTGGGGGTGAGTGGCCGGGTCCACTTCAAGTTGTCGAATGAGCTGCTGGATGGCGGGATCGTTGTCCCAAGAACGCCGAATTTGTTGGAGGAGATCGGACGAGAATGTCACGATGGCATGGAGAGAGCTGGTGGGAGCATCCGGAATGCGTGAGAGGGCATCCACAGCTATGTTGGCCTTGCCACTTTTGTAGGTGATGGTGTAGTCGAAGCCCATGAGTTTTGTAAGATAACGTTGTTGCGCGGGGGTGGACACGCGTTGCTCAAGGAGGTGTTTTAAACTCTGGTGATCAGTTTTGATAACGAAGTGGCGACCAAGAAGATACGCGCGCCATTTAGAGACCGCCCAAACAATGGCGAGCATTTCCTTTTCATAAGCCGATAATGCAAGGTTGCGGGGCCCCAAAGCTTTGCTAAAGTAAGCAATCGGATGTGATTCTTGGGTGAGGACAGCACCAACGCCGGCGTTAGAAGCATCTGTTTCAATAGTGAACTCCTTGGAAAAATCAGGTAATGCGAGGACGGGGGCGTGGCTTAAGGCATGTTTGAGGGAGAGAAAAGCTGTTTACGCTTGGGCCGACCATTGAAAGGTGGTATGCTTGAGTAGCTCGGTAAGGGGTTTTGCGAGAGAGCCGTACCCTTGAATAAAGCGGCGGTAGTATCCCGTGAGGCCAAGGAAGCCTCGTAAGGTCTTCAGGGAGAGAGGGCGGGGCCAAGACTGGACATCCTGGACTTTGCCATTATCAACCTGCACGCCATGGTGGGAGATTATATGACCAAGATAATCCACGGACGTAGTGCCGAAGGAGCATTTAGATGTTTTTAGAAAAAGTTTATGTTGGCGGAGCAGTTGAAAGGTGATACGGAGATGACGGAGATGGTCGTCCCATGAAGAGCTGTATATCATAATATCATCAAAAAAAACAAGAATAAATTTTCGTAAATGAGGGGCAAAGATGCGGTTCATGAGACTTTGGAAGGTTGAAGGGGCGTTGGTGAGGCCGAATGGCATGACCAAAAATTCATAATGGCCGTGATGTGAGCGGAATGCTGTTTTGGGAATGTCGGCGGGTGCCATACGGACTTGGTGGTAGCCGGAGCGGAGATCGAGTTTGGAGAAAAAGTGGTCGCCATGGAGCTCGTCGAGAAGTTCTTCCACAAGAGGGATGGGGAACTTATCTTTAATTGTATGTTTGTTAAGCTCCCTATAATCAACACATAGGCGCCATGATCCATCCTTTTTTTTGACCAAAACGATAGGAGATGAATATGGGCTGACACTGTGTCGGATAATACCGTCGCGAAGCATCTCGTCGATTAAGCGCTCGATCTCATTCTTTTGTAAGGCCGGGTACCGGTAAGGACGGATGGAGATAGGCGGGATGTTGGGCGGCAGGGGAATGTGATGATCATGAGAGCGATGTGGAGGGAGGCCTCCGGGCAACCCGAAGAGGTCGTCAAATTCGGTGAGAAGAGTGTGGAGCTCTGGTGGATGTTGGATGGGAGCTGAAGGTGGTTCGGTGGGCAAGTTTTGTAGGAGACATAAGCCGAGCATGGAGAGCTCAGCCGGATGTTGAACTAATTTCTCCAGTTGACGTCGAGAAATGATGTCAGTTGGTGGGCGAGAGCCTCCCCGAAGGGAGATTTTACTGCCGGCCATGGTGAACTCCATGCGGAGTTTGCTGAAATCCCAAACGATTGGCCCGAGTGTTACAAGCCATTGGATACCAAGGATCATGTCACAGCCACCCAAGTCAAGCGTGAGCATGTCCGCCTGAAAGTCACGCCCTTGCATTCTCCATGGAAATCCGCTGCATGAGTAAGTACCGGTAAGGCGTTTGCCGTCCGCCACTGCAACCGAAAATGGTGGGATGCTCTTGAGCGGCCAACCAAGTCGGCGAACTGTGCGTTCGTCAAGGAAGTTGTGTGTACTGCCTGTGTCGATCAAAATGTGCAGAGCCTTGCCGTGATGAGTGCCAGTCACCCGCATGGTATTAAAGGTGGGTGTTCCGGTCATGGCATGCATTGAGACCAGGGGTTGGGGGTTGGTAGAATCCACGTCGGCCACTTGCAGCTCCTCAGAAAGAGTGGAGTGGACAGCCAAGGCTGTCGTGCCGTCCTCTTCACCCTCCATGATGTAGATTTGGCATCGATGGAGACAACGATGGCCGGGAAAAAATTTGTCATCGCACCACATGCACAACCCTCGGGCTTTTTTGTCCGCCAGTTCCGCCGGCGAGAACGATTTGCGATTGCGGGGGAAGGTGGCGTGACTGGGTGGCGGAAGAATGGCTGGGCGGTGGTGTTGCGGAGTCGGGCCGGAAATAAGTTGCTCCTGGAGTTTGGCTAACCGGATTGCATTGGGCAGATCTTGAGGGTTAAACATGCGAATGGCTTTCTCGATGCGATGTTGGAGGCCGGTGATGAATAGGCTGACGGCGTACTCGTCGACCACCGTGAGCCGGTTGATAAGCTCCTCGAATTCCTCGACGTACTGCTGGACTGAGCCATGTTGGCGAAGGCGTTTGATTTCGGCCATGGGCTCGTCGTTGAGGTGGCCACCAAACCGAGTGCGGAGAGCCTGGAGGTATTCTTCCCAGGCGGGAGGTTGACAGGTAAGGCGGTTTTTAAGATAACCCTGGTGCCATTGGAGGGCTTTGCCGTCGAGGTGGATGGAGGCAAGTCAAACCTTCTGATTCTCGGGTGTCTCTTCCACCTCAAAGTAGCGGTCACAACAGTAGATCCAGTCTGAGAGGTTTTCGCCGTGGAAGCGGGGAAAGTCGATGCGGGGTAAGCGGAATGTGTGCGGATGTCGAGCGAGAGCCGGTGGAATTTCGTCGTTCTGGTAATCGGCCGGGGCCGCGGAGGTTGGTGTGGTTGGAGTGCGGGGTCCGGCGAGGTTGGTGGAGATGGTGTGGAGGGCTGCCCGGATCTCGTCCATCGCAACCCCTTGGCTATCAAGACTGGCTTGATTGCGTTCGGAGAGCAGCTCGACCGTGGTTTTGAGCTGGTCGAGGTCGCGGCGGAGTTCAGCGGCTCGAGTGTCCATCAGGCGGGAGGTTCTTCGCTTTGATACCAGTGATAGGGACCGCAACGCTGCTGGAGGTCGAGTAGAGAAGCGACGCTCGGAGCAGGATGGAGGGTGTCTTCCGGTTGGAAGAGGACCAGCGGAAGATACAAAACAGGGGAGATATAAGAGAAAGGGAAGGAAGATATTTGATTAAATCTTGCGTACCGATTACATTTCACGGGAGGTAATATATAACCTCAAACAAACACTTAATGCCATATGGAAAACATAGGCCATAATAAATAACATTTACTGAAAACATAAGCCATAAATGGAGTGGTGCTTCGGGTGGTGGTGGTTCTGCCTTGGGGGAGGTGGACTGGCGTTGGGAATGGGCAGTGATGCTTCGGGTTCGTATCAGCTTTCGCCTTGATCATCTCGGCTCGAAAGCTCAGGTCATACTTTCAAGCGCATACCATCCGAGTAGTGACCAACCATCCCCTGCGCAACATCATGGAAGAGGTAGAGCATTCATGTCGGTTGGCTAAGTGATCTGTGGATCTTAGCGAATTCTACATCGCTTATGCACCTAGGATGTCCATGATGGCGCAAGCAGTGGCTGACTTCTTGGCATACTTCTCCGCGGAGGCAAAGGAGGGAGCAACTACTTCAGAGCATGTGCCATGGAATATGTTTGTTGATGGAGCATCGAGAAGGAATTCCCTCGGCGCGGGCATCGTCTTGGTGAGCCCACGGGAGACGAAGATCGACCAAGCAGTGGGGTTCGTCTTCCCCATCACGAACAATCAGGCTGAGTATGAGGTTATAATTGCAGGCCTACGCTTGTCCAGGGAGTTAGGAGTGCAAGATTTCATAGCTCACACAGATTCGTTGGTGATCGCATCCCAAATACGTGGGGAGTTCGAAGTATGGAAGTCATTCCTACAACAGTATCTGGTCAAGGTAAAGGGACTAATCGGCTCCTTCTGGTCTTTTTTATCTAACATATACCAAGAGAAGAGAATACTGAGGCCGATCAACTCGCGAAGTATGGTCCAAGGGTTGGAGGCACTACGACCGAATTGTTCCGACCGTCCATCGACGAAAGGGAGTTGATGGAGATTGATCAGCAAGTCTCTTGGGTAAATCCATTTGTCATTTTCCTTGCGACTGGTCAAACACCAGTCGATATAAAGGACATAAGCCAATTTCGGTATAAGACAGTCTACTATATGCTCCATGAGGGAGATTTGTACTGGAAGACCCTCTTTGGCCCTCTAGCCAGATACATCACCGAAACTAAGGTTCCTCGGATCTTAGGAGAAATACATTCCGGAGAATGTGTGAGTCATTCCGGGAGCTATACTTTGGAGCAACGAGTGTTGAGGCAATGTTACTTCTGGCCTACCATCCGGAAGGATGCGGAGAACTTCTCGAAGAAGTGTCAGAAATGCCAGCTTTATGCTCTACTCCAGCTATTGCCAGCCCAACAACTTCGAGCAATCACTGTCCCATGACCGTTTGCAATATGGGGAATGGACTTGCTAGGACCGTTTCCCCAAGTGAGTGGCCATATGAAGTTCATTCTAGTCATTATTGACTATTTCTCGAAGTGGATTGAGACTAAGGCGCTAGCCAAAACCACATCTCAGGTGGTGAAGAACTTCATATTGGAGGAAATCACGTGTAGGTTTTGGATACCTCTCGCGATCATTACAGATGACGGTCCGTAGTTCGCCATCCTGGAGTTAACCGACTTTTGCAGTCAGTTGGGGGTAGACCTTCACTTCGTGTCAGTCCATCATCCCCGAAGCAATGGTCAGGTGGAGGCAGCTAACAAGCTCATCATCAACCTCCTAAAGAAAAAAATAGAGAATCTAAAAGGGAATTAGGTGGAACAACTCCCCTCAGTTCTCTTAGCATTAAGGACCACTTCGAACTCAGCAACAGGGGGGGCTCCGTTCAAATTGTCACATGGTTTAAAAGCTCTCATTTTCGTGGAATTCGAAGTCAGAAGCCCTAGATTAGTGACATCAGGGGATGGAGAGAAAGAGTGGCGTCATGAGAATGAAGAAGCATAGAGGCTCTCTTTCGATTTCATCGAAGAGCTCCGGGACCTCTCCAGGGCTCGTCAAGAAGAAATCAAGCAAAGAATGATGAGATACTTCGACAAGCACATCAGAATCAAGCAGTTGCAGAAGACAGATCTTGTGTTGAAGAAGGTGGATGTTGCAGGGTGATCTGCCTCCATCGGCAAGCTTAACCCAAATTGGGAAGGACCATTCATGGTTCTAGAAGCTCTGAAGACTGTAGGGTATCGCTTGCAAAATTCAGAATGAGAATCCTTGTGTATACTTGGAGTGGAGATGACTTGAAACGGTTCTACCCATGAACTTCAAGTTTCAAAGGGGATAACAAAAAATCATCAGGTTATGTTAACAGTATATATTTCTTTCTCATTAAGGACTAACTTGAGAACACAGTGAAGGATTTGACTTGATGTCATATATAGGAGAAACCCAGCTCCGCAAATGTTCTAAAACATGAACCTCCATCTCACTTCTTGAAACCCTCAGTTGAGTGATGAGACGATGTCTCGGGCCCTAGAGTGCGTTCCTAAGTCCAAGCCTCTGCACTGACGGCCGAGATCAGCTCCCCCCTTGCACGTTGAACGATAACCCCTTGAGTGCTTTTCTCACTCATCTGCTGGGTTACCAGAAGGGGGTCTGGAGTCGTAGTCTAAAATATCTTAAGAGATGGATTGTCTATCCACTGCAAGTGATCTAGCCTCTACTCCTTGATCGACTTCAAAAGTTATCAAGTTAACAAAGCTTTAAGCTGATTTTGCCTCAATAAGTTATTTATTCAACTGTATATTATGTATCCTCTAACCCTGTGGAGCTAATCTCCTGGACCTTCTAAGTGGCAGGACAAAAACTTATGAGCGTTGGGACCTTCTATTCATCTACATGAGTATGCTGGAATAACAACGCCCATCTCATTTATGGACATCCTTGGTCGGGTGGCAGGATGAGGCCTCGGGCCCTAATGCTTGTTACTAAGTTCAAGTCTCTACTTTGACGGTCGAGATCAACACCCCCTTGCATGTTGGTTGATAGCCCCTCGTGTGCTCTCCTCAATCACAAAACGACTTCCATAATCGAGGTTATTCCTGGGAAAGTGTTGATCATTGACATACAACTCGCTGACTTCTCTTTCAGATGAGTTATCCCAGGGAAAGTACTGATCACTGACATACAACTCGCTCACCTCTCTTTCAGATGAATTATTCCTGAGAAAGTGCTGATCGCTGACATACAACTCGCTCACCTCTCTTTCAGATTAGTTATCCTTGTGAGGGTGTTGATCGCTGACATACAACTCTCTCACCTCTCTTTCAGATGAGTTATTCTTGGGAGAGTGCTGATCGCTGACATACAACTCACTCACGTCTCTTTTAGATGAGTTATCCCTGGGAGAGTTCTGATCGCTGGCATACAACTTGCTCAACTCTCTTTCAGATGAACTACTCCCGAATAAGCGCTAATACACTATCATATAGCTCGTTCTCCCTCTTTCAGGCGAGAACCTGTTTATACAGTGTAAGTTATGAGATGTCAATCTTCACCTAGGGGGTGAATAAGTGATGTTTACTTTTTAAAATATTAGCAGAATAATACTACTACTAACACAGTAAGCACCACAAACACATAAAGCTATAGTAGTTCCCCGAGTTGGGTAGTCCACTTTCCCCCTTCGCCTATCTAGCAATGTGCTAGCCTCGTCCACTTCAACCAAATCAACTCAGATCCGCATATCTTACAACTTGGTGTTAAACTCCTACCTCAGGGATACTAGCTGATCCCCTACCTCAGATCCCCTAGCTGAGGATCCTACACTTGGATTCTCAACTGGAATCCTACCTCAGGTTCAATCCAGAACCCTACCTTAGGTTCAATCCAGAACCCTACCTCAGGTCACACAGGACCCTACACTCGGATTTCAATGAAATCCTACAGGAAAAATTCTTTATAAGTTAGTTACAACTTTACTTAGACTCAGAAGAATAAATCTTAAACTCTGGAGTCTTCTTGAAGCTTGATGAGAATAGCTTCTACTTGGCCTTCTGTCAGAAGTCTTGAATGATGGCTTAAGTGAAAGGAACTTCTCTGACTTTAGAAGACCAACTGGCTTGTTGTTGTAGATTAAGCTTTTGAGAGAATCAACAACCTTGAATCAATCTAACTTGAGAAGATTTAAAAGATTTTTCTTAAGAAATTATCTTCTCCAACTTTTGCCTTCAGACGAAATAGCAAGGAACACAAAGACGGCGAAAGCTTTTTGATTTGACTTGACCGATTGATTCGTTAGGGTTAGCTTTCACCGTCTCTTCCTTTTTATTCTAAGCACAATTTCCAACGGCTATTAATGACCTTTTCTAAGATGCAAACACGTGTCTAAGCCTGCTGTATTTGTCAGCGCAAAGTGTGGCAGTGACTTCGTCAATGGAGATTTGAATTCTGCGAAACAACGCGTATGGACGATTTGGAAGCTGTCTGGTCGATCGGTTAGATTGTCTGGTCGATCAGTTAGACGTCTAGTCAATTTTTGACTTAGTAAAATTCTGATCTTCCCGAATTTTGATCCTTTGCTCTATCCAATTTTCTAGACCTTTCTTCCTAATGTTTATGAGTGAGTGATAAGTCTAACATAGTCTAGATCTTAGGTCGACATAGTGTTTTGCACAATGAAGGATTACATTGGCAAAATTATGCCTAATGACACTAAGTCTAGCCCTATGCTAGGCTTGCATTATCTAATACCTGAAATCAACACAACTAAACATATCCATCAAATACTTGGTGTGTTCATCTTCATTGTGAGGACTTCTTCAAATTTGGAACATTGTGAGCAATTTTTTCAACAATCTCCTCCTATTTGAAGAAGTCGGAACCTCAAATAAAGATGAACTACACATAAACAATATAAACAAAATAAGAGCACAGATAGAGACAGTATTCTAAATTTTCATATATTGATAGACTCAAATGTTTAGAACAGGTTATGCTACATTTCTCCCTTTCCCTTATAAGTAGCACCCCCTTCCCTTTTTGTCTTCTTTGCTTCAGCTTCTTCTTCTTCTTCCTCAGTCTTCTGCTTTTGTCTTTTAAAGTAACTGTAGGGCTTTGGAATGTATCTAAGAGGGATTGGAGGAGCATCAGGATTATTCTTGTTGTTCTTGAAATGAAGTCTTCTCTGTCTCAACTTTTTGGTATTTTACCCATTCTACAGAGGGGTAGTACTTGTCTATATCCTTCCCAATATTTCCTAAGCTTATCCATGTGTTTAGAATAATGTTTCTTGACTTGTGGCTTCAGACTTCAAAGTTTGGATTATTAGATCTTTTTTCTTCTCTTTTTGACAAGGAACTCATCAGTAGTCAATAACCCTCTTTGCCTTTTTCTCTGACTACTTGACTCTTCAGCAACTTGCACTTCCTGTTCTTCCTCAGCATGTGAGCTTGGACTTTGCTGTTCAGGTGTCAGAAAGGTTGAAAGACCAAGGGCTTTATGAATTTCATTCAATAGCCAAAAGGCTTGATCTGCTCTCATCTTCTCCCCCCTTTTGACTTCTTCAAATGTATTCTTGAAAATATCTTCTTTGCAATTATCTAGCTTGGTAGTCAGTGCCTGTTCTGCAAGTTCAAGATTGTCTGCACTATGTTGGAGAATTTCAGCTTGGCTTTCAGAAATTTTCTTGGTAATCCAACTGTCTGCACTCTCCAAGTCACCTTCCATGGATTCCATGTGTTGCATTGTCTGCTGGGTGTTGTGGAAGGAGCCCTCCATCTTTTCATCTAAAGATTTCAGGACTTTGACATTCTGCTCAACAACACCTCCAGCCCTGATAAACCAGCTGGTGATCTGGGCATTTATATGGTCCATTTCAGCTTTGAGTGCATCCAACTTGCCAGACATTTCCAATGTCACCTCATTTATTGATTTGTCCACATAGCTTTCAAAGTGACTTCTTTGTTCACCCAGAAGCAGCCTCATTTGGTCAATAATAGAACCAGATGGTTCTGCATGAGTATTATTACCAGAGGTGCTTGGCACTTCATATTCTCTTTCCTTTTCATCTCCATGCAAAGCAACATTCAGGATAGTATCATCATAGTCTGCATCAGGAGAATCTGTTATAAGAATTGGGCTTTCAGATATTACTACTTCTTGTTCCCTTGAGAATATGATCAGATTTCTGCAGGTGTTCTCCTCTATTGCAACTTCTTCAGCATGCTCTCCTTGAGCTGGTGTGGGGCTTGTCACAATTTCCGCAAGATTTTGGTCCTCTTGGGCAGAGAGCTTAGGTTGAGTCTCCCCCTCAACCAAGTCCTTCGGTACTTCAGAGATCACTTCCTGGGCAGAAAGCTCAAGGTGAGTCTCCCCCTCAGTTGAAACTAACTCTTGGGCAGATGATCCAGAGTGATCTCCCCCTCAGCAGAATCCATCTATTGTGCATCTTGATTTCCTGCAGACTCCCTTTCAGTCTCCCCCTCAATTTGAGCAGGGATTTGAGCAACTACTTCTGCAACTTGAGCTGCCAACACTATTGACACTTATCCTCAACCTCCTTCCTGACTTCAGAAGCACTACCCTCTACTTTCTCTCTTGCCTTGGGGAAGGCTTGCCCCCATTTGGCTACAGCCTTAAGGTCTATCTTCTTTAGGTAATGCAGGGAAACACCCATTGAGTGATCCAGCTGCAGGTTTTCTGATGAGTTGCAGAGAAATATGGATAGAATTCTCCCAAAGTTTGGAGCTTTGAGAGATTCCTTCAGTTTATCAAACAAATTCTTTCCCCGGTTTGTCTTCTTCTGGAGAATAACCTGACCATTAGGTCAAACATATCTTTGGAAATTCGGTCATGTGACCCAGGCTTGCAAATAAGGACCTTGCCTATAATGTCTGCCATGAGCTTTCCTGTTGTGTTTAATTTGTTCTGAATAGAGAGCCTTGAGGCATCTCAGGATATTCACACCAGGACAATGCTTTTTCATGGTCATCATACATCACTTCTTCCTCATCTTCTCCTTCTGGGAGTACGGATAGTTTCAGCACAGTTGTAAGGGCTCGAGCAAAAATTCTTATCCTATGTACAGAGACTGTAGATTTGATTACTCTTCCTGCTGAAGACAATGCAACATTCTTATAGGATTCCATGACTTCTTTCTCAAAGATATTTGTGGGCTCAGACAAAACGAACTCAAATCCTACATTGGTGTATAACGTAATAACTGCCTTCAGGCTTTCATCTCCTCTAGCAAAGCCTCCCCGCACCAGTTCGCTGCCTATGTTGAACTGCTCCACTGCATTCTTTGGTGCCATTTCTGACAATCTTGCAAGAGTCGCTGACAGCGCCTTGGCGGGAATGAAGAAGACGGAGTGGTGCTTGCCGTAGGGATTAGGAAAATGGTTTGCGTAACCTAACCTAGCATTTAGACCTATTTATATACATCTATTTCAGAATGCCAAAAGGCGCGTACCTGGGTGCGCCAATTGAATTCTGTGATCAAGGATCTAACGACTGAGATTATGAGATCCAATATAAGTGATTAGCTATGCGTCGAAAGTTTGTCTAGATGATAAGATCTATGTCGTTTTGACATTTAGCCGATACAGACTTCATGTCGTCTTGATATCAGCCGACACAGTCAATACTTAGAGATTGCCTCCTGTATTTTTCTAAAGTACTTCCATAGCCTTTAATAACCCCTCTGCTAGATCTACCAAAGATAACTTTGGGTCCATCTTCTACAGGGGTGAAGTTCTTTAGAAGGCTTATTGTTCCAGTTATATGTCTAGAATATTCACTTTCCAAATACCAGATAAGATTTTTGTTGGCCTTTGGACTATCCTGCAAAACAGATTAGTTTACCTTAGTAACCCAAACCATTTTGGGTCCTAGGTTCTTGTTAATTCTAATCACATGATGTGGGATAACAATGTGATTGGTCACCTTCACATTGTTTGCCCTTGGCAATTTTGCATTAAACCAACAATCCATAGCAAAGTGACCAATCTTGCCACAACACCAACAATCATATTTGTTATACCTTCTCTTCTGGTTCACTATATGGCTAAAGTGCTGGTGAATTGAAGAGCAGGGTTCATAAGTCATAGCCTTTTTTCCTTTCGTCTCATGGTTGTGTACATGAATGGAGTGAGGTGTCATAGCCACAGACTTCTTCTTAGAAGTTGACTTCTGAGAGAACCTTTTCTTTCCCCTTTCTTGATGCACAGATGATCCAGCAGCAAATGGTCCATGGTCCTTATGAGGTTTTCCAACAGCTTTTTCTTTACCATGACTTACACCTCCTCTATAAGGTGCAGAGAATTCATCAATAATTGGCAAGACAGTTTTTGGTCTTGAGAATTTTGCAACCAAATTTCTCTCAAGTAGGAGTTTGTCTTCTAGTTCCTTGATGATCTTCTCCTTTTGAAGGAGTATTTTAGTTTGAGCGTCAGACATCTCTTGAAGCTCCTTGAATTCATTGCCCAACTAAGTCAACCCTTCAGTCTTCTCAGAGAGCTTTGACTCAAGAGACTTAAGAGATTCAATCTCTTTAGTCTGAGCCTTGATCAACTTCTTGCTCTTTGTCAGAGCCTTCAGTAGGGTACCAAACTGCTCTACTAAATCATCTTCATGCTGAGAAGGTGTGCTCGCATTGGATTCTATGTTAGAAGCTGAGAGAGGGGTGTGAGAGAGTACCTTGCCATGATTGGAGTATGCATATCCTTCATCTTCTGACCAGGCCATAAGGCCAAAGTGGGCTTCTTCATCAGAACTGGAAGAACTTGTGTCACTATCACTTAGGGTCTTAGCTTTCTTGGCTATGAAGCTCTTATTCTACTTCTTTCCCTTGTTTGATCTTCTCCCATCAGATCTTTCCTTTTCTTTTCTCTTTACTGGCAAGTCAGTAATAATATGACCTGCTTTTTGACAACCATAACAAACAACATTAGAAGAATTATGTTTGTTTTGATGGGATTTGTACATTTCCTACTTGGACTTGTGTCTGTGTCTGTCATTGTTGTAGCTTGGCCTTGAGCTGGAGGAGGAAGAGGGTCCGCTCTTTCCTTGCCCTCTTATGGTAAGTAATTTCTTCAACAGATCTAGCCGGACGAATATGATATTCATCCCAGCTTTTTTTTGAACTTTCAGCCTTGAAAGCAACTGATTTATCTTTGGAAGATGACCTGTTTTCTTTTTCTTCTTCTTTCCTTGTGTTCAGCTGGAGTTCATGGGACAGCAGCTTTCCAAATTGATTCTGGGGCTCCATTCTGGCAAGGTTCCCCATTTCTCTAATGACACAAATCTTTTTGTCCCATTCCTTGTTCAAGAACCTTAGGAACTTGTAATTCAAATCATAATTAGAGAATTCTCTCCCATATGTTCTCAGTCCATTTACAATCTTGAAGAATTTTTCATAACAGTCAGATATAGAGTCCTTATCCTGTCCGAAGGTTCCATACTCTTAATTAAGAAGAGACTTTCTATCATCTCTTACCTCTTCAGTCCCCTCCATGAACACAATAAGAGAATCCCACTTCTCTTTTGCTGTCTTGCAGTGAATCAGATTCTTGAAGGTATAGTCATCTATTGTACTGACAAGAATGTTCTTAGCTCTCTTGTCCACGGTCACGAAAGTTATTTCATCCTTATCCATTTCATTATATTTCTTAGGGACTTGTTTGACTGGATCTATGGTTGAAGCTTTCATAAGGACAAAGGGTCCTCTTCTATTGTGATGAATATCTTTGGGTCAGAGGCTTCCATGAAGAGCTTGACCCTCTCCTTCCAAATAACAAAATTCTCTTTGCTGCAGATTGGCTGTTTCATTGAACAGAGCTCTTTGAATTTCTCTTCAGCAGGCATAGCGATAGATTAATTTTCCCAAGGGTAGATCTGTTCAAGCTGTTAGGCTCTCTTTGAACAACCTCGCTTTGATATCACTTGTAAGTTATGGGATGTCAATCTTCACCTAGGGGGGGTGAATAGATGATGTCTACTTTTTAAAATATTTGTGGAATAATAATACTACTAAAGAGACAAACACAGAAAGATATAGTGGTTCCCCGAGTTGGGTAGTCCACTTTCCCCCTTCGCCTATCTAGCAGTGTGCTAGCCTCAACCACTTCAACCAACTCAACTCAGATCCGCAGATCTTACAATTCGGAGTTAAACTCCTACCTCAGGGATACTAGCTGATCCCATACCTCAGATTCCCTAGCTCAGGATCCTACACTCGGATTCACATCTGGAATCCTACCTCAGGTTCAATCTAGAACCCTACCTCAGGTCACACAGGATCCTACACTCGAATTTCAATGAAATTCTACAGGAAAAATTCTTTAGAAGTTTGTTACAACTTTACTTAGACTCAGAAGTTTAAATCTTGAACTCTTGAGTCTTCTTGATGCTTGATGAGAATAACTTCTACTTGGCCTTCTCCAACTTTTGCCTTCAGACGGAATAGCAAGGAAGACGAAGGCGGCGAAAGCTTTTTGATTTGACTTGATCGATTGATTCGTTTGTGTTAGCTTTCACCGTCTCTTCCTTTTTATACTAAGCACAATTTTCAACGGCTATTAATGACCTTTTCTAAGATGCAAACACGTATCCAAGTCTGCTGTATTTGTCAGCGCAAAATGCGGCAGTGACTTCGTCAATGGAGATTTGAATTCTGCGAAACAACGCATCTGGACGATTTGGAAGCTGTTTGGTCGATCAGTTAGACTGCTTGGTCGATCGGTTAGACGTCTAGTCGATTTTTGACTTAGCCATTTTTTTTACATTCAGGAGACATATAGTAGAATCGTCCTGATACTTCTGCACGATCGACTAGTCTGTCTAGTCGATTTTTAACTTATTAAAATTCTGATCTTCTTGAATTTTGATCATTTGTTTTATCCAACTTTCTAGACCTTTCTTCCTGATGTTTATGAGTGAGTGACAATTCTAACATAGTCTAGATCTTATGTCGACATGGTGTTTTGCACAATGAGGGATTTCATTGGCAAAATTATGTCTGATGACACTAAGTCTAACCCTATGCTAGGTTTGCACTATCTAATACCTGAAATCAACACAACTAAACATATCCATCAAATACTTGGTGTGTTCATCTTCATTGTGAGTACTTCTTCAAATTATGAACATTGTGGGCAATTTTCCCAACATACGGTCTGGTAATTAATTTTTGAGAAGTGCCAAGTCATGAGCCCAACAAGCTCTCATCTCGCGTGATCCTATAAATTTCGCGAGCTCTCATCTTGCACGATCCTATGAGCATAACGAGCTCTCATCTCGTGTGATCCTATGAGCCCGACGAGCTCTCAGCTTGTGCGATCCTATGAGCCCTCAACTTGCACGATCCTATGAGCCTTACGAACCCTCAACTTGCTCGATCCTATTAGCCTATGCGAGTTCCATTACAATGAAATATAAAAAGAAAATAAAAAATCACTCAACCAAAATCATATTTTTATTTATCAAGAAATACAACGGAGAACCTCGCATGTGTATACATTAAGTCAAAAAACAAAAAGGCATCAGATGTGTATACATTAAGTCAAAAAACAAAAAGGCATCGGACTTCGGCTTATAAGTCCATGGTCTTCTCCTTGGAGTCGCCGGATGCCTCACCGCGAGAGTCGCTGCCGCTTGAGCTACTCTCGCCCGAAGAGGTTGTAGAGCCACTGTCGAAGCTCCAGGTCATGCCAGTCGAGACGGCGTAGAGCTCAGGCAGAAGGACGTCCACCGTCTTCTTCATCCCCACCTCGGTCAGGCTGCCTGCCTCCTCCAGGCGAGCTAACATCAGCTCATCACCCTCCAAGGCGATCTCCCGGTGCATGGCCAAAATTTCAGATCGCGACATACAAATAGACCTAGAGCGCGCGGAGGTCTCGGTAGCTGGAGCTTGCTCCGTAGCGCGCTGAGACTCAAGCTCGACGATGTGAACCATAACAACTTCTGGCGCCTTCTGGATATCAGCCTAGGACTTCTCCAATTTGGAGAGTTGCATCGCCGCCAGGATCTCGGCCTCATGCGAGATGAAAAATGGGAGGTCGGGAAAGTTGATAAAAAGTAGTAAAAGCTAATAGATCGCTTCTTACCAAGGAGACGCCAAAGTCCTTCTGTTGCAGCAGTTCCGCCTCGACCTTGGCCAATTTGGCTTCAGTCTTGGCTAACTTCCTTTCGGTAGCAAGGCGAGCTGCCTCAGACTCAAGAAAGTTCCTCGCGGTCTGATGAAAGAGCTCGACACTCCGAAGGAGTGACCGAGACCTCTGGTCGGCGTGGTAACAAGGGGAGGCGTGGTGCAACGCCTTGGCGTCGTCTCGCCCATAGAGGCCGAACATGACGTTGTACACATCATCGTTTTACTCGCGGTCCTCTATCCAAGACGGCAAGGGCGAATTGATGTGGACATGGTTCTGGGAGGGATCCCTGGACAGCAAGGGGTCGCCCAAGATGTCTGTACCCTCAGACCCCATGCCATAGTTGGCATGTAACTCGGGGTCCATGAATGTGTCGTCCTCTTCAGAGGCCCTCTTGTGGGCGACCTCCTTCTTTCGCCTCTTCGACACCTGCGATATACCCACCTCGGATGATGTAGGTACATCTGAAGGAAAGTCCTCCATATCGGCAAGATTGATGGTCTCGCCGGGTAGACTGGGAGGGTCCCCACTTGCCGTGGGCAGGGTGGTCTCGACAATCGATGGGAGAACGGCTACATGAACTGTACGAGTACCTAAAGAAAACATCCATATAAGAAAGTTAGACATCTCAGCAAAAGGTGGTGAGTGGAACACGACCTCGCCTGTACTAACCTTCGCCCGAATTGATGTATGAAAATTGATCGAATCACTGGTGGAAGCGGACGACGTCGAACTCCCTCTTCTTAAGGTAAGAATGAATGGCGGGCCAAGATCCCTTCAAAATGGGAGCAAGGAAAACCTTAATACTTGGTTGCAATGGTCGGAGCGGGATGGAGGCAAAGTCGCCCTTGACAAAAACAAATCTCTCGGTCCAGAGGTGAACCTTGTTGTGGGTTCCCTGGAGCTTCAGGGTGATGCTCCCAAAATAGGCAACCCCGTCCTGGGTCGCCCTCATAATGCAGATCTTATGAAAACCGTAAGATCAAATTCAATACCCTCCTCGCGGAGGAAGCAGAGATATGCGACGATCAACGCGATGTCGTTAGGGTTGATCTGTGACGGGACCAACCCATAGTATCACAGGATCTGGAACTTCGGCCACAAGGGGAGTTGTAGCCCCACCTCGAAGTGAGCTAGCGAGAAGACGAGCTCATCGGGGAGGAAAGTATTGATAAACTCGCCCGGGTTGGCTCGTCTCGCCGCATAACTTGTCGGCAGGTGACGAGACCGGAAGGAGTCCAACTCGGCAACGATCGTCTTGGAATTCTTAAAAACATGAGCGGTGAACTTCGCCGCATAGCTAAGCCGACCTGCATCAGTTTCCCTTGCGACATGCATCACAAGATGGAAAGTTGTACGATGAACTCGCCAAATTCAGCTCGCTTGAAACATCTCGAACAAGGAAGCACATTTAATACAGCGCATGGACCACATATTTATAGGCAGGGACCACCGACCCAGTGCACGCCGAGCTGGGGGAGGGCCTAGCGACCCGAGCCCAGTGGAATCGGCAAAAACATCCCGAATTCACCTCGCCGAGCCGCCCGACCTCCAAACAGCCTACGAACCTGTTTTCATCTTACCTTTACGCGACGCGAGTCGCTTCGTAACAACCTATAAAACTGAGCTCGCTAGTTGGCGACCTCACTAGCAAGCACAATTAACAAGAGTAATATAAAAAGATCTCGTGAATACACGACTTGCTAAAAACACACTACATCACATATTGACGAATTAATCTCGCTTATAGCCTTATAGGCGATTTCGTCCCACGCACAAGTACGACAAAGAATCACAAAGATGGAGTAAAAAATAAAAACATTAATGTTACAATAAGGTTTACATAAAATAAAGAAAATCAACAATTCAAAGCATAGGCGCAGGGCCGCGGAGATGCGGGGTCTGGGCATGGCGACCTATCCAACCCAGCTCGCGAGCCACCCAAAACTCTTCATTGGCCCTCACCATCAATTCCTCTCCTTGGCGGATATGTTCTGCCATCCGCAACAATTTGCCGATGGAGCCCACACTCGCATGGAGTCCATGGAGACCCTCCTGCAGATACTGCAGATGCTCCAGATCGGCAACTCGTCTTCCCAGGTCTTGAATGACGAAATACTTTGCCTCAGCTCCCTCGAGGCGTTACTCGAACTCCTCCGCCTTCGCCATTCGAACCTCCAGCGAGGCCAGACGACGATCCGGCTCGCACGCCACAATCCTATTCAATTGCAACTCAAAAGAGACGAGGACAGAGGCGAGGCGAGTCCGGAACTCGCTAGCAGAAGCACCCATGGCATGAACTCGGCTACTGGAGAGGGAGCGGGATTTGCTAAAATCATGTAAGCTTAGGAAAGGATCATCCCTTTAAGCAAAACTAACAGAGGTCGCCTACCTAGACGAGGGTCGGAGGTCCTCTCATCCTGACGAGGCGAGCGGTGGCGCGACCTCTACCGCTCATGATGATGGGGGCGCTCTCACTATCGCGATCGTCTACGCGGCCTGCTGGATTTGCCAACCCCAAGATCTGTGGGCAGCACTTGAGGGGCCTTCCCGCGGGAAGGCGACCTGTGGAGCAACCCGCCTGATGTAGTCGCCGCGTCTGGAGCTCGCGACGGAGCATTGGGTACTCCAATCTAAAGAGACCCTTGTGGGGGGGGGGGATGTTACGAATCGGTTTGTCATTTATCATATTATGCTGTATGGAGTTTGTATTAGGAGTCGAGTCTTATTATATTAGTATTTATGCATCCTTATGTAATTACGGGTTTGCCACCCGGGGTTCTATAAATAGACCCTTAGAGTCTTGTATCAGGAATGAATGAATGAAGTCTAGTTCTTGTCCCCTTGTTGTGAGATCTTAGTGGCTCTTTTCTCTGACGAGCAACCTCGCTTAGGCAGCCGCGATTAAGGTTCTGTTGTATCCTCCACCACCATCATCACCGACTCTGGCCACTACTCCGACGAGTTACCGCTGTTACGGAAGTAGGCCCGTAACAGGGGACCAGGAGGGGGATACAACAATGTTGTCGTCTCCAAAGGAACCACCTCGGCGGGCAAATTGCTTGTAGAGGTAACGACTGCCGCTGGCGTCGCAGCCAAAGAAGGATCCAGATTCTCCTCAGATAATCGGTTGGCCGCGACAAAGGGGTCAAGCGAGGACCCAATGGCGAGGTCTCTTTGGGGACGAAACCACACGTCATCTTCCAAGGGCAGAGTTTCATCCACCGCGTCAGTTCACGGTAGAGATTGTCCCGCTGGAAGCTTGCTAGGCGGAGCCACTTCAGTCGTCTCGGCATGAGTAGGTGTTGTGACGAATCATCGGGTTAGAATAGGCAATAATTGGGATTCGCTGGACGCAAAGAAAGGTTTCTACCTGGCGAGTCGAGATCAACATGAGTCTGAGATCCGGGATCGCTGGGCGGAGTCGCCACGGAGTCCCTACCCAAAGGGATCAAGATGTGACAGTCTTCAGTGGAATGGTCATCGAATGATCCGAATCTGGATTGATCCACCTAACAAGCAATGGCGAGATCAATGACGTTGTCATTTCAGATTGCTAAGAGAGTATAATCAACTCGCCTATTACCTCTCTAACATGCTCTGGGGTGGTCGGCTCGCGCCTTTCGGGAAGCTCGCCCCCCTCAGTTGATGGCCCATCATTGTCGCGAGATGGGTCGACCGTCGGCGAGGTGGAGGTTCTTTTTTGCTTCTTATCTCTCTTCTCGCGCTTTTTATCATGGCGAGAAGGACAAACATTGAGGTCCGCGAGGAAAGAAGCTGATCTCGCAGCTATCTTTGTCGACGTGGACTATATCTCACCAGCCTTCAGTCGAGGTTAATGTTGTGGAGGCCCCACCCCCTATTTATAAAGATAGAAAACTCGTGACCTGTCAACTCGCATAATCAATGCGAAAGATGCAGCTCGTCAAATAAGGGTTGGACGATTCTTTCGGAACTCTAAATGAGCTCGCATAGAGCAGAGATTGTGTACAATCCTTATTCGCCGAGGAACAAGCTCAATTATAAGCCCATGACAACAAGAGGTTGACCGTTGATCAAGAAGGATAAATAACATCACCAAAGATATGTAGAGGACAACCAAGGCCTAACGATAACATGTCGGCCATCTCGCCAGCGAGATCCTCTTGAGATCGCTCAGGAGAGGTCCTTGGGCGAGGCCCTTCTGAGCTCGCCAATGAGCTCGCACCGCCAGGGGCTGGTTTGCGAGGTCTTTTCAGGCAACCTCAATCATCTCGCCCAAAGTCCTATTGCATGACGGATCCAATATGTTGCGGGGACGAATATTCACAGACCGTAAACCCCCCAGTCTGGATTTCCTATAAATAGGACCTCAGGGTACACTAGAAAGCCACGCTGTACCCCCCTAAGGTTCCTCATTTGTCGAGATCGTGCTTTCCTTGTGCTTAGCGCAGTCTTTGTTTTAGGAGAGGAAGTTCCTATACACTTCAGGGTGTGTGGAGGGACCTCCTCGCTGTAGCTTGTGGGTCTTGTTTTTAGGCAGTCCAGCCTTCAGCTCTCGTGAATCATCTCTCTTGCCATCGGGTTCGCGGTGTTAGACCGTAGGATCGGTAACCTCGGGTTACCCTTTTGGTCTGAACTTTGTGAGCTGGTTTCTTAGTTCCAACAACAACATTGTCCATAAGTGCTAAACAATCCTAAATTTGTACAATATTCTACAAGAAAGACAACTAAAACTGCATAATAACTCTCAGAAGCTCATCCTAAGCAAGTCTCCCGACCTGTATTTCTGAAAAGAAGTCCGTAGATGGGATCAACCAACTGGTGAGTTAGAAAGACTCTTCCTCTCAGTAACACTAAAACAACATAACTAAAAGCATACACGAAGATCTAAATATGCAACATCTGAAGCTAGGGAACATGATTTCTAAACATGGTGCCATGCATGCTTTAAAAAAAAACATAATAATGTAAATTATATTTTATGCACTTAAATCATATTTTATGGTTCTAGTCTTAAACTTTAATTAATTTATGTATTGAAATTCCCAAATTCCGAGTTCGTCTATATAGTTGAGAGTCTTCATGTTCGTGTTCTTCTTGACTTTAATTTTCATAATTACTAAGCACATTTTGGGATTGGAGTCTCTAATGGCAATTGAATGTGCTCTGACGCGTCCCTAGTGCGGAACATAGACTCACATCTAATTGTTCCCATACGTGGGAAAATGGTCATCAACCCATGTTGAGGCTCATATGGTCTACCGCACCCTATAAGTATGATGTGCTTCCATCAATAATGAGAGAAAACACCTCCCATGCCCCCTAATGACCTATGCATCTAGTGGTTGGCATGCTCAGCTAATGGAGACGCCCTCATAGGTCCGTTAGTCTAAGGATTTATCATTCAATTCATGATTACATTCTGGGTTATATCGTAGTTGCATCATTCAATACACATCATTTCACATAATGATTTTTTCATAGTTTCTAGCATACCCATACAATAGGGTTTTCTTGGTAAACAATCACTTAATAACTTAATGAGATTCATTATCGTATATGAATACTATACTTAAGTTGAAATGCAATGCAACATTTAATACAAACTTTACATGAATTTTGTGTCTACGTGTAGAGGCGCATGTATCTAATTTAATTATATTGGCTTGTGATATATCTAATTAAAAGGAAGGGAATTTCTTACTTCGACATTCCAGCATCCATAGACACGATGCGGCGACTTGATTCTTTAGGTTGAATCAGAATCTACGCAAGACTTCTCCGATTTACACCACAAACCCCTTTCTTCCTCTAAGGTTCTTTTATTCCTAAAATTTTATCAAATGAAAATCTCAAGCGAGAGAAAAAGGAACAATAGCCATGGTTAAATAAAGGAGGAGACAGGTGCTTACCTTGATAACCCCCGTTAACCTAGAACAGACGACTGAGATGGCTATTTGAACAACCGTTGCAAGGAAGAACACAAGCACAACGTTAGACACCCACCAGATGTTGGAAGATAAGAGAAGACATCGAAAACTTACAAATATCCTCAAAGCTCGATTGGTGGCTGGGATCAAAGAGGAGGTGTCGATAGGTTACTGGAATTGCCGTTTGGAGTGGAGCAGACGATTGGTTCCAGTCGGGATTGTCGAGCAGGAGAAGTGTGACGCAGGGGAATTGATCGACAATGAGGGGCGCTCGATCTCAGGTGTGGTTCAAAATCTCGGGACCCATGGGTTTCACGGGATCGTCTGAGGAAAGAATAGAGGAAAGAACAGAGTTCTCGTTGTCGTGAAGCCGCTCCTTCTAACATGGGACACATGACTCGATATGAGCAAAGAACAGTGGGTGGCTGTCGAGTGATGGTATCTCCTCAAATACTCAAAAGTGATGGGTCTAGGTTTCCATGAATTACAAAAATGCCACCGCCCCCAAAAGCTTGTTATCTGACCAATGAAATTTCTCGTAAAATTCTTTATTAAATGGAAATATATTATATACTAACTACCGGCGATGCTAAACTTGATCGGACCTGAAATTAAAATTATAAATTAGTAGAATATTAAATGTTACATATGATGCATGAGGTTCTGCCCATATTCTATTTTATGTGATTTTTGCTAATTTGTTACCTTATCAATTGCTTGTCTCATACATTTGTTTGCTAAAAAAGAAGTATTTGACTGTTTTAGAAGTTTCCACAATATGGTAGTGACACAATTTGAGGGCGTTCCTGGAGTCCTCTGTTGTGATAATGAAGGTGAGTATGATGATAGAGCGGTGCTTGAGACTTATTTATCCAATTATGGTATTATTCATCAAACTACATGAGTGTATAACTCCACTCAGAATGGTGTTATTGAACGAATAAATAAACTTGCTTCGAGATTGCCCGATGCTTATTATCAATTATCATGCATCTTCTTAAACCATATTGGGGATTTGGGGTGATGCTCTTTTAACTGAGGCACATCTTATCGACCGTCTCCCATAAATAATGTACAGACTTTAATATTTATAGGGACAAGTTATTGAAATAACTTGCAATGACAAAGATTCATAGGTGGTTAAGTATCGACATGAGCAAAGTCTAAAGCAATTGATGCAAGCAAACAGCTCTAACGAACCCGCATCGACAAGTCTAATGATAGCCAGTGTTAAAAAAATCGCTCTGGCAGTAAGTATACTGAAGGGTCATGCCTAGAATGGGGGCGGCGAGCTTCCATGAGGTAAAATTTTATAAAAAAAAATTCCTTTGCCCCGTGATCTTGTTATCTTGTAGCTCTCGGGACATTTATTCATTTTAGCCCTGTACTCTTTAACTCTAGAAATTATGTGATCATTTATATCCTCATTTCTTAAACAATAGGTTAAGGATCCTCACACCTTTTAAATCTAAATAGATTCTAATATGACTTTTTTTGTTGACTAATACCAGCTGTACAGGCCGTATATTATGACTGTTGACAGTCAAGAACAAACACAATAATTTTCTTCTCTGTTATTTTATTTTCAGCCTACAAGCCGTCCAAAGTTTTGTGATGAATGTGGAGCTCCGTATCTGAGAGACACATCAAAGTTCTGCTCCGAATGCGGCACTAAAAGATTTGGGACATGACTGGTTTCTGTTAAACAACAGCAGTAAGCATGTAATTATTCTGGGTTGTGGTAGTAGTTTCCTTTTTCTCTTTTTGGGGGTGTATGAATTGTCAAACATGATGTATGTAGTAATTTAGGTAAGAACCGATGTCTTGAATTAGTTATTTAAGCAATGGATAAATAAATAATATCCAATTAGTTCTATGGTTGTAACCGCCACCTAGTTTTAGTTATTCGCACTCCAAAAACAAAAAATCCTAATAATTCATATCATAATTTCTTTAGTCGCAACCCGCTCCCGCATGCTCAAGCCCTCCTATTCACGCCACAACCATATCCCCGAAAGCCGCCCAGCCGCCACTGCCTTGATCATCGATCGTAGCCCTAGCCGCCGCTGGCACGTTCGCCAGACGCATCCCTAGCTTCCGTACGAATCCTTAGCTGTCTGATCTCAGGCCGCCGCTGCCCTAGCCGCCGGATCCCAAGCCGTCACATCCCAGTTTGCGGATCCCAAGCCGCTGCCTATGAATCGCTAGCTCATTCTTCAACATGCATGCGGTCAGAGATCACTTTCTCCTCCCACTGTTTGGGAGCTCATAGTTTCATGTTCTATTTTCACTCCCCGATGGGGGGTTCTTTTTACCTTTCCCTCATGATCCTACTTCACTATCGGTCACCCATGAGTATTTAGCCTCGCAAGGTGGTTCTTGCTGATTCACACCGGATTCCATGTGTCCCATGCTACTCGGGTCTGAGCATAAGCTAGTGATGCATTCAGCTACTTGACTCCTGCCATCTATGGTGCAACACTTCACCGCTTCGCCTAGCAACATGCCGCTTGTATTGATCTCCCACAACCCCATTTTCACGATTTATGCTGCTCCCATTTCATTCGCCGCTACTACGGGAATTGCTTTTGCTTTCTTTTCCTCTGGCTGCTAAGATGTTTCAGTTCGCTAGGTTGTCTCTTGCCTACCCATGGATTCAACAACAGTTCGAAAGGTTGACCTAATCGGGGATCTCCGAATTGATGCTTATTTTCAACTCCCCGAAGCATTTCGTCGCTTACTACGCCCTTCTTTGTCTCTAGGTGCCTAGGTATCTGTTGGGGTCTTCTGTGATCTGGAAGTAATCAAATAGTTAGTCTCACTACCAACGTAATATGAGTCTATGAGGTCGCACATGAAAACATATAGAAAATTGGACAGATGATCATGTTGGCCTTACTTATATTGGATATGAGTGAAAGACCAAGCCTATGCCGGATGAGACTAAGTCTATGTCGGCTAGACCTTGTATAGATGTGTCTATCGACTTGATAAATATCGACTAGATGTCAAGCCGATATTTTGAATATCGAATAGACATCAAGTCGATATTTTGAATATCGAATAGACATCAAGCCGATATTTTGTCTGTCGACTAGACAAATATCGACTAGACATCAAGCTGATATTGTGAATATCGACTAGATGTCAAGCCGATATAGTGTATATCAACTTGACTTGATGTCGACTAGAATGTCAGTCAACATAGTGTATGTCGACTAGACTTTCTGCCGATATAGTGTATATCGACTGAATTTAATATCGTTTAAACTTCAAGTCGATATTATGAATATCGACTAGACAAATATCGACTAGACATCAAGCCGATAAGTCGAATATCGACTTGACGTCAAGTCGACATTGTGTATGTCGTCTAGACTTCAAGCCGACATAATATTTACTTTGATCTTAAATCATGGGTCCGCGTTTAAAGAGATCTGTGGTTCTTAAGTACTGACATATAAATATTTGTAGAGTTCTTAGGGTTCTTTATTATGTTAATAATTGAGTTTGACTCTTCCAAAATGAGAGAACCCACAGCCGTCGACGTTGTTGCTTTCCGAAAGCACTAGAGGCGTTATCTTTCCCGAGACTGAAATCTGGCGGCCATTCCTCTCCTGGAGTCGAAGCTAGTACTTCGTGGAGACCTAGAGGACGGTCATTCTCCAGCCCGCTTTCGTTGGACGACTGGTGTGGTGTTTTGGGCGTTTGTGTGCATACTCCTAGAGACGTGGATCTAGTTCTACGTTTGAGTACTCAAACTACATTCCTTCTTCTTGGGATTTGATTCCGACGCTGGTACAATCTTCTTCTTCTTAATTTATTGGTTTTCGCAAGATCTAATTCATTTGGTTTCTTGATATTCCTCTGCCCACTGCGCATTTGATGTCATAGAAACTCAACAGAGGTATCAGAGAGAGGTTTCGCGATTATCATTTTTCAGAGTTGATCTAGTGCATGTAAATCTGAAGATTAGAATGGCTATGCCCCTAAGACCCCGCCAGGGACGCAACCCCTTAGAACCCCGCCAGGAGCGCATGTGATTTCTTTATGATATGTGTATATCTGGGTTGTATCTGCAATGTGAATATTGTAATAGGCTTTCATGATTATTTCAATATGTGCAGATGATTAAGTGTTAATCATAATTAAAAGTTAATCATCGATCAGAAAATCCCTTAAATTTTATATTAAGTATTCAGATTCTTTCCGATGGATAACACTCTTCCTTCCTTGATCGATGAAGTGTGTGCTTGACAAAGCAAGGTGCATTTATCTATCTTGGCGAGGGTGCAAGTGGATAAATGTGATATCCTGCTGTCGACATCGGGTCTAACTTAACTAGGTGGCCTCAACGGTTGAGTGCCTAGAGACATAGGGTTGACATGCACCATAAGATGAATGCGAATAATGGTTATTCACCAACCATACAAGAATTGTATACGATACAACTGACAAAAGTTGTCCATCTAAATATCCACATTAAGGTTGATCAGCCAAAGCTGACTTACGATGGAGGTGAAATACGGATCTTGTCCCACTAGAGAGTAACTCGTATAAACTCTCTGAATTAACATTAAGGGTTGTTAATTCGAAGAAAATAGTGGGGAGCATTTAATAAAAGACCTTATTAAATAAAATGTATTTTGAAAAACTAGTACTAAAAGACTGTACATGATTCTTGTAGAATTCCATGACAAGTTCACATTCCACCTTGTCCCTGAGAGCCATCCTTGAGAAGGATAATCTCAATGAGACAAACTTCCTGGACTGGTATAGAAATTTGAGGATTGTCCTCAAACAAGAGCGTAAGCTCTATGTCCTAGAGGAAGATCCCCCTGAAGAGTCACTCGGATCTGCTTCTCGAGCAGATAAAGATGCTTATACAAAGTATCAAGATGACACCTTGAATGTTGAATGCCTCATGCTTGCCACCATGACCTCTAAGCTTCAGAAGCAACATGAGACATTGTATGGTTATGAGATAATCGAGCACTTGAAGAAAATGTTTCAATGGCAAGCTCAGCAAGAGAGGTTTGACGTATCCAAGATGTTGTTTCAGTGCAAGATGGGAGCTCGAGACCCAGTAGGAACTCATGTACTTAAGATGATTGAGTACATAGAGAACCTTGAAAGATTGGGTTTTTTCCTTAGGCCAAGAGTTGGCCACTGACTTGATCCTGCAATCATTACCGGGCAGTTACTAGCAGTTCGTCTTGAATTACAATATGAATGAAATTGATAAGACACTGCCCGTGCTCCTTGACATGTTGAGAACAGACGAGAACAATATGTAGAAGGCCAAACTTGCTAGCCCCATATTGATGGTGCATAAAAGCAAGGGATTCAAGAAGACTAAGATGAGATCTAAGTCATATCTTAATCTCAAGTCTTCAGTACTGAAAAAGGACTGGTCAAGGAAGAGAATTGTCACCATTGTGGTAAGGCAGGGTACTGGAGGAGGAATTGTCCTCTCTACATAGAGGATCTGCAAAAGAAGAAAAGAAGTATGACTTCCATTTCAGGTATTTTCGTTATAGAGATCAACCTTTTTGCTTCTTCATTTTGGGTATTGGATACCGGATGTGGTTCTCACATTTATACAAACGAGTGATAGGCACGAGGTTCCGCCCCTACAACCAACTTTGATAGTACATCAACTGCAATAGTGCACGGGTGGTCCCCGTGCCCCGTGCGACATTATCCCGACCACGACATTGTCCCGTCGTGACGACGCTCCCGCCGCTTGCAAACTCCTAAATGTTATACCCCGCTCGTTACTCATTTTTGCGGTGTGCACATGGATTTGCGAGCAGCGGAGAGAACACATTTTTTATTGTACATAGATGACTTTGTTTATTTGATAGCACATTTTTAAAACAAAAGAAAAAACACATAAATTTTAAAAACTGAATTTTCTTTATTAAAGAGGGGTAAAATCGGAAAATGAATGTTTAACCAAATGATGTTTTTCCCTTTTAATATAGTATAGGTGTGCAAGAACTGAGAAGGAGAAGAATGTTGGATAGGGGAGAGATAGATCCGCTTGTTGGAAATGGAGCAAGAGTTGCTGTCGTTGTCGTAGGAACGTAGCATATTTCTTTGCCCGCAGGGCTTATAATAGAATTAGAAAATTGTTATTATGTATCAGTCATAACTAGAAACATCATTTCTATTTCATGTTTGGACATGAAAGGTTTTTATTTCATTATTAAGAACAATTGTTGTTCGATTTATATGAATGATGTTTGTTATGGAGTTGCTCAGATGTTTAATGGTCTGTATGTTTTGAACTTAGATCAACCCATCTATAACATTACTAATACTAAAAGACTAAAAACAAATGTCTCGAATCCTACGTATCTTTGGCATTGTCGTTTATGTCATATAAATGAGAAACGCATATTCAAACTTCATAAAGATGGACTATTTGACTCATTTGATTATGAATCATTTGAGAGATGCGAGTCTTGTTTATTAGGTAAAATAACTAAATCCACTTTCACTGGTCATACTGAGAGAGTTACTGATCTTTTGGGTGTAATACATAGTGATGTATGCGGACCCATGAGTTTTATGGCTAAAGGTGGGTTTCACTACTTTATTACATTTACTGATGATTTTAGTAGATATGGATATGTGTATATTATGAAGTACAAATTCGAATCCTTTGAAAAGTTCAAGGAGTTTGAGAATGAAGTACAAAACCAACTACGAAAAACATTTAAAGCACTCTGATTTGATCGAGGTGGCGAATATTTGAGTCAGGAGCTTTGTGATCATCTGAAAGAGTGTGGTATTGTATCACATCTCACTCCACCTAGAACACCACAACATAATGGTATTTCTGAGAGGAGGAATCGTACATTTTTGGACATGGTGTGATTGATGATGAGTTATGCAGATCTGCATGTTTCCTTTTGAGGATATGCTCAGGAGACAATTGCGTTAACATAAATCGTGTTCCAACTAAAACGGTTCAAAAGACACCATATGAGATATGAACTGGGAAGCGTCATAGTATGTCTTTTATTAAGATTTGGTGTTTTGAGACATATGTGAGACGTCAAATGCTTGACAAACTTGATGTTAAATCAGATAAGTGTTATCTAGTGAGGTATCCTAAGGAAACTAAATGGTACTATTTCTATAATCACTCCGAGGGCAAAGTATTTGTCGCGAGAACTGATATCTTTCTAGAAAAGGAGTTTATATCTAGAAAGACTACAAGATAGAACTTGAAGAGGTTCAAGAACCACAAACGATGAATGAACCAGATTTGGAACCTGAGCAAGGACTACAAGCTGTTGTAACTAGAGAACCTGCTCAAGAGACAAATCCTACGTAGTTTTGGTAGACCTAGATTTGAGCATGACAGATATGGATTTCTCATGTCTCAAATAGGTAACGTGTTGCTTATGGATCATGATGATGAGCCTGCAATCTACCAAGAAGCTATGAATGGACCGGACTCCGAGAAATGGCTTGAGGCAATGAAATCTAAAATGGACTCCATGTATATAAACCAAGTTTGGACCTTGGTGGAACCACCTGAAGGGGTACGACCCATAGGATGCAAATGAGTTTTTAAGAAAAAAGACCGACATGGATGAGATTGCACAAACATTCAAAGGGCGACTGATGACTAAATATTTCAAACAAATTCATGGTGTTGACTATGACAAAATTTTTTCCCATGTTGTCATGGTTAAGTCCATTAGAATTCTACTGTTATTGCTGCATATTATGACTATGAGATCTGACAAATAAATGTCAAAATGGCTTTCCTTAATGGAAACCTCCTTGAGGAAGTGCATATGACACAACCCGAGGGTTTGTATCTCCAAATGAAGCCACTAAAATATGCAAGCTGCATCGATCCATTTATGGATTGAGTAAGCTTCTCGAAATTGGAATCTTCCTTTTGATGAAAAAATCAAAGAGTTTGGTTTCTTCAAGAATGAAGATGAGCCTTGTGTTTACAAGAATATTAGTGGGAGCATTATTGTATTCTTAATATTGTATGTAGATGGCATACTATTGATTGAGAATGACATTCCAACCCTACAAGCTGCTAAGAACATGCTAGGGGACTGTTTTTTTATGAAAGACTTGGGCGAAGTGACTTACATACTGGTATTAAGATCTATAGAGATAGATCGAAGAAGTTGTTGGATATGGTCCAAAGTATATACATTGAAAATATGTTGAAGCGGTTCAACATGCTTGAGTCTAAGAAGGGATTCTTACTCATGTCACAAGGTGTAAGTCTCTCTAATGACCACTGTCCTAAATCTTTGGAAGATAAGGATCACATGAAGTTGGTTTCATATGCTTCCGCTATTGGATCAATCATGTATGCAATGATATTTACTTGTCCCGATGTCTCATATGCTTTGAGCATGACTAGCAGGTATCAGTCCGATCCGGGTGATGGTCACTGGACGACAATTAAGAATATCCTAAAATACTTGAGAAGGACTAATGATGCATTCTTGATGTTTGGTGGAGAGGAAGAGCTTGTTGTAAAGGGTTACACGGATGCTAGCTTCCAAACTGATAAGGATGATTCAAAGTCCCAATTAGGTTTTGTGTTTTGCCTTAATGGAGGGGCTGTGAGCTGGAAGAGCTCGAAGCAAGAGACAGTTGCTGATTCTACAACAGAGGTTGAGTATATCGTTGTTGCTAATGCGGCGAATGAGGCTGTATGGATTTGGAAATTTATCAGCGAGCTTAATGTAGTTCCTAGCATTGTTCATCCGGTAATTCTTTACTGTGACAACAATGGTGTCATTACACAGGCCAAGAAATCTAGATCTCATCAGCGCTCCAAGCACATACTTCGGCGTTTCCATCTTATTTGAGAGATTGTCGATCGAGGAGATGTGAATATATGTAGAGTACCAACTGATGAGAATGTAGCGGATTCACTGACGGAGGTTCTTTCTTAGCGGAAGCATGATGGTCATGCTCGATCATTAGGTATACGATACTTGAATGATCAACCATAGTGGGAGACTTGTAGATTCTGGCTATGTCGGTTTATTATTTATGTGATGAATTGTACTATGTATTTCTATTTACATTTATGACATGTTCTTTTATTATGTCAATTTTATTGCTATATAGATAGAATAGTTAAAACATATTAAATGTCCTTGAAATGTTTGCTTCCATGGGAATTCAAATATGTGACTTGAATGTGAGATCCTGTGTTTATATGAAGCATCATTTCTAAAAGGTCCCTGGTCAAGGTATCAGCTTAGAAAATTAGGGCAAAGATGATACATTGAGACTAGTATGTGAGTTGACTGATGACCGATTATCATAGGTCATGGTATTTGATATCAAGTCATCACATATGTACTTGTTAGAGAACAAGTTGTACTGGATAGACCCACCATGAGATTACTTTATGGATTGTTACATGAACGTGCCACAAGTAGTTCTCATAGTGACAATGATGCTTGTGGTTCTTTAATCTGAAGTCACGACGATCATTAGGTGAGGAAGAACATACTTTGATGTCATCTAAAGTCTTTCTTGAAGAATGTCGATGATAATGTTGGTTATTGGATACGTTACGAATCATTTGGGTGATTGCGTGTGGACGTAGATGAGATTTGTCCTCCTATATGACAAGAGCTACATCAATGGGCCCCTTGATGGAATGGAACTGTGAAATGCATGACCATGCTGGGATGAACCAATATATGATATTGAGCTCACTAATTCCTAACAGTCTATTCTAGATCAAGAAACTAAGATTGAATTATTAAGAGGGTGACACGCTCCATGCCCTGAGTTCAATCTGGATGTACGGGACAAAGGAACATGACAACACTGATATATTGGTCACTGACAAGTTCATTGAGTTACGAACTCTTGTGTTACTTGGGTAGCAATAATGTATTGCTAGATGCCGCTCATTGTTTGTGGGATTATAGTTGATACGTTCTAGCTCAAGTGGGAGACTGTTGGAGTCTTTTGTGATCTAGAAGTAATCAAACAGTTAGTCTCACTACCAACGTAATATGAGTCTATATGGTCGCACATGAAAATGTATGACAAAATGGACAGATGATCGTGTTGGCCTTACTTGTATTGGATATGAGTGAATGACCAAGCCTAAGTCGGATGGGAGTAATTCTGTCGGCTAGACCTTGTATAGATATGTCTGTCGACTTGATAAATATCGACTAGATGTCAAACCAATATTTTGAATATCGAATAGACATCAAGCCGATATTATGTTTGTCGACTAGACAAATATCGCCGATATTGTGAATATCGAATAGATGTCAAGCTGATATAGTGTATATCGACTTGACTTGATGTCGACTAGAATGTCTGTCAACATAGTGTATGTCGACTAGACTCTCTGTCGATATAGTGTATATCGATTGGATTTGATATCGTCTAGACATCAAGCCGATATTCATGATATTATGAATATCGACTAGACAAATATCGACTAGACATCAAGCCAATATTTTGAATATCGACTTGACGTCAAGTCGACATTGTGTAATTCGTCTACACTTCAAGCCAACATAATGTTTACTCTGATCTTAAATCATGAGTCTGCGTTTAAAGAAATGTGCGGTTCTTAAATACTGACATATAAATATATGTAGAGTTCTTAGGGTTCTTCATTATGTTAAGAATTGAGTTCGACTCTTCCAAAATGAGAGAACCCGCATCCGCCGACGTCGCTGCTTTCCGAAAGCACTGGAGGCGTTATCTCTTTCGTGAGACTGAAATCCGGCAGCCATTCCTCTCCTGGAATCGAAGCTAGTACTTCGTGGAGACTTAGAGGGTGGTCATTCTCCAGTCCGCTTTCGTTGGACGATTGACGTGGTGTTTCTGGCATTTGTGTGCATACTCCTAGAGACGTGCATCTAGTTCTACGTTTGAGTACTCAAATTACATTCCTTCTTCTAGGAATTTGATTCCGACGCAGGTACAATCTTCTTCTTCTTGATTTATTGGTTTTCGCAAGATCTATTCCCTTGAGTTTCTTGATATTCCGCTGCGCATTTGATGTCATAGAAACCCAACAGTATCCAACTTAAGTCTTTCTTCGTTTGAACCTCGCCACTCACGTGAAAGCCATGTCATCCTAAGGTGTTGCTAAATGGAATGATCTTATCAACGTCCATGAATAGAAATCATAGATCGAACTATCGAATTGAACATTTTTGGTACTCATAGCCGCTAGTTCACGGGATGGAGATAAGCGGACTCGAACCGCTGACATCCGCCACAAGGTAAACCACCGCTTCTCAGGCCTCTCCAACTAATTCTACCATAGATGCAAACAATAGACAATAACTCTGGATCTACCAGGTTCAAGCTGCATAGTCGCCGGTCTGCCTAGGTTCATCTCTCCTTGTTCAATCTTTACCGGAAATTAACTCCGGCCCCTTCTCTCAATCTTGAATTTCTTGCCAAATGGAACCCATTTTTTCGCAAACTCGGACATTTATTGCTTGGAATGTAAGAATTGCAGAGCCATCATCAGAACGTAGCCCGACACTTCATCAACTGGGTAATGCACGGCGAGAATAGACAGAACTGTGTTTTTGTGACCAAAGGAGGTTCTTCATAGAGTCAACAGTACTGACAAATATGTCAACAGAGGCTAGTTGAGAAGGTTGGCCTTCCTTCTCATACCTTATTAATTACAGTAAAATGTTACAATGTTCAGTTTGTTTCAGAATAGAAGCATATGAAAGAGCAACTGTGATCAACAGTAAACCATTTTATTAACAAATTTGGTTCACAGGTTACCGATACTGTGATCAACTGAAATCCACTTCGGAAATTGATCGAGTGTCCATGAAACAACAATTTTGGTTCGCAGGTTACGGACACGAGCCACAAAGCATATGCAATTATTATGATCATTCTATATGGGTTGATTTGGCTCGAAGAAATGGGAAGTTTTCTTGACATTGGTTGTCTAGCTTCATCCATTCCAGCATAATGTGTTTTGGTTTGCGATTAATAAATTTGTTTGCGGATGAAGTTTTTAAAATCTGCAGGTAAGAAAGGGCTGTGGATAGTCAAAAATGAATTGCGGTTAACAATCGCCTATTAAAATGACTGATCTAACTTCCTGTTTTGGATGTCCTGAGTATAAGAGTAGCATATGGTTCATTTTATAAATATTATACTATATAGTTGCTAATTGTTATATACTTTTCCGTGCAACAATTTGGCACGGCTTTCGCCCCCATGACGGTATTCCACAACTCGCCTTACCCATGTGCAGCGTGCGGTGGCGATCAGAGCAAATGTTTTGATAGATACTCTATTGCATGTAAAATAATATGATCCCTTGCATGACAACGTCCCTAGCCAAACTATTATCGCGCACTCCGGTGTTGAAACCCGGAAACCGGTTCAACGGAGTTCGGACTAAGAGAGGGCAGCTTGTGCTACTTTACTCGCCGTCGGACACTTTGACATGTGTATTTTGAACTCGGAGATGACCCTGACTGATGAAAAGTGGATTGTCTACACACAGACCCGCGAGTTGTAGCGATGAGGTTCCGTCACACACCCAAAAGTTGTTCCAAACTTTCCCTCCCAAAATCAGGACGGAGCTCGGCACCTCGGATGACACGGAGAAGAAACTTGGAAATCACGAGCTCTGGGAGACTAGGTCTGCCCTCTCTGAGATGTTTTGGGTCGTATTTATAGGCAAAATGTCTCGATGGTAAAAATGTCTTAATTGACATGCGGATAGCGGCCTCCGCCTTTTAAAAAATGCTAATCTCAAACCTCGATGGTTTGCGGACAACGACCTTCGCCTTTTTGACGGTGCTATTCCTAGACCCAGATAGTCTGCGTATAGCCAAAGTACCCAAAGATGGTGCCTATTGACCTGGGTGAGTACACATGATAAAAGGGTTTTACTCACCTAGCCTCCCTGATGGCGAGAGGGCCACCCCGCCATGGGCGCTAGGAGACCTAGGCTCGTCTCGCCCTTGTTCTGGAAATTGCCTTGCTGCCCTGGTCTCGCCCTTTAGACCGCGGGTTGAGCCCACTTCGAGCAGGCCACGAGTCGTGTTCACCTTCCAGACTTGCCCTCTGCACTATTGGATGGGTTAGACCTGCTTATTTGGGTTCACCAGAGCACATCTTTTACTAGTCGCTAAATATGAGTTGTACACAATCCCCGCTCTTTGCGAGCTTGCCAGAGGTTGGAAAGACACGTTCAACCATTCTTTAGCGAGTACTGGTCAATGAACGAACAAGTTTGCGAGTCGGGTCCCCTCCCTCTTATATAAATACGGGGGTTACGATGCCCTATTCAACCACTCTTTCCCTGTCGAGGTCCTGCCTGTTGGCTTGATGCCTCAATCTGGCGACGAAGAACTCGGTGTGTCCTCCCTCTTGAATCTGCTTGGGAAGCGCCCTAAGAAGCGACGTCGAGATCAGGTGAAAAAGAGACTAAAAGGAAGAAGAAGATTCCGCCTTCTTCCGGCGGGGTGTCGCCTTTTTCTCCCTCCGAACGAAAATTGTTGGGCGAGTTTTCTCTACAAGTTCCCGCGAGCTCGCGGGCGGCCGACCGACCCAGCTTTAACCTCTTAAACCCGACGAATTAGGTGAGCTAAACCCATCTTTTCTCTCTGATATTCTTCGGGTGCGGGTGCTGACCTCGCGTCCTTGTCCGGCGAAGCAGTTGGCCGATAATTCTATGGTGATACTCGCGTTGCCGAGCCTGAAAGTTGACGATGATCGCAAGAAAAAAGGAGATTGAGCCCTCTACTTCCAAGAAATCGACTTGCCCCAACATTCTTGCTAAGATATTCTACGCCTGTACGCATCTGCGAGGCGCTTTCTGATGGCGTTCTCTCTTTGGCAGTTCCTTCTTATGCTGAGATTTGCACGGGACGAGACGCCCCTGGGGGAGCGTTCCCTCCCACGACTCTGATCCCACCGCCTGTCGACGGTCTTACGACTGCTGCCCCTAACCCTCAGCTTGGCCCAGACGAGGCGCCCAGACTAGTACTGGGGAGAAGTCGTTAAAGATTCCCCCCTAACTACCCACGATATCCTCTCGATCCCAAAGTGTTGAAAACTTCTTGTTGGACCCACCTTGCCAATTAGAAGGAGAAGCGACTTCTCTAGGTAACAACTCACCGGGCTCTAAGATTTTTGCTAGGCTCTTTGATAATTCTGTTGACTTTCGCTAGGTGTGGACTCGACTGACTCATAGGAGCTGTCCTCCCTGAAATCCTTGCATGAGTCACCCTCTTCTCAGATGACGACTCCTTTCAGGGAGCTAATGGAGAGTCTGCCAGTTGAATTTCCTGAGTTTAGAACTCGCTTGCTCGCGGTACTCGTGGCTCATGACTCTTCTGACTGTTGTGCCACCTTGCGGAGATTAGGAAGGAACTCGCCGAATTGTTGCCTCGCCTGAATGCGGTGGAGACCTTTCAGATGCAGTTGGAGAGTGACGAAGGATTGTTCTTGCGCGTCCTGGACGTCGAAGAAAGGTTGTATGAGTTGGAGACTCGTCAGAACAGTACTGAGGACGAGCTGTATCGATTCACGTCGGTGTCGGGGACTGTAGGGGAGGCCTCCAGGCTAGAGGAACACCTCTGATTGGGTGAGGAGCACCTTCGCCAATCTCAAGACCACTTTCGAGCCACCAGGAACATTACTTGGAGTGCTCGCCATCCTCCTCGCTCACGTCGGCGAGGTCGCGACCCGGTGCGCCGCGAGCAGAAATAACATTATGCCCGTGATTATTTTGTATGCTCATGCCCTTTTGAACTCGTCGTTTACCGACTCATTAAAGTGCTTCGTTTCGCTTTTTATGTCTTTTACTCACTTCTCGACATCTTAATGAAAATTCCATTTTTATGTGATATACTCGCCTCTCTTTTGAATTCATGTCAATATTTAACTTGAGGAGCATTGACTTTGGTATATGCGCGAGTGCTCGAGTTTGTCGCACGCGGAGCCCCCGGGATCCAAGGCTATAGATAGGAGGTTCGTGAGTCCAAAGGCGATGAGGGGCAAGCAAACCGCGTGGCCAACTTTCACGATCAAAACTTCCCCAACTCGCAGTCGTCAGAGGCAAAGTTCGTGAGTTGCCAGACGAAATTCATCCCGCTTGGATTCACGGCGAGGGGCCCCACCCCAGGCGAGCACATCAACTCCTTCTAGGATGAGCTCGTCATCCAGCTGGCGCACTTCTATGTGGGGTTGCTACTCCCCTTGTGGCCAGAGGTCCACATGATATTCAAATACTTCAGATTGATCCTAGCGCAGGTCAATCCTAATGCGATTAGTGTTATGGTCTCCTTCGTCTGCTATATGCGCGAGGAGAAAATATAATTCGAGCTCGCCTCCTTCAGGAAGATCTTGACGCTGAAGGCGACTTCCAACGGGGTGGTGCTCTTCTCCAGTGCCTGCGTCAAGGTTTCCGAGACGTTGAATAAGGTCCATCACTGGAACAATAAATTTATCTTCATGCGATGCGAGTTCGGGAACCTCCCGATTGTGCCGATTCAAAAGACAGAGCGTTTACAAGACGCCTTGCGTTGAGGATCACACTCTCGCTCTCTATGAACTCTTAAAGAGACAGGAGTTCGACGTCGTCTACTTACGACGACACTTGGACCAACTCGCCTTTGTTCTCCCTGAAACCAGTTGGTTTAGACGAGAGCTCGCCAACTTATTTTCTCTTTCATTTTTCTAATCGTCTTGCCTCTTCTATCTTATCTGTTTTATGTAGGTGAGCGTTCGCTTCCAGAGCACTTACCGTCAACGCCTTCAAGAGTATTGACCGACAAGGTGCCCGAACCCCACGTTAGTGAGTCGATCATCTTGGATGGGAGTGACTCGCGCTTTGAAGGGTAAGAAAAAGACTAATCCTGGGGTCGCCTCTTTCAGCGAATCCAAGAAAAAACAAAAGACGGGCGAGGCGAGTACGGGGGGGGGGGGGGGGGGGGGGGGGTGCAAGCGATAAACTAGATGAGCCCAACTCCCATTTCAACTTTGGGTTGGGGATGCGAAGCGAGGATATTAAGGGGAATCCGTTGTTGCTATGGGAGCAGTCGCAGAACCTGGTCTCCCTGAGCTCGCATCTTCCCTCCCGGATGGAGGATGAGAACCCGGATTACGATGCCTTCAATGCCTTGTATGGCTTGTACGACTGAGATGACGCCTATGTGCTTGCCAAGACCTCCGTTCGCGAGTTGGCCAACCGTGGGAGTCACACTGTCCTTCGCTCCGCGGAGGTATTTCATCAACCCGCGAGGCGGGCTCTCACACTCAATTGAAAACTCCAGGCGGAGATAGAGGTCTGTGCGGCGGCCGAGGCTGAGGTGGGCAAACTCAAGGATGAACTCGCTGCCAGAAGTGCGGTCCCGCCCCGCCAGGATGAGGTTAGTTTGTTGTTATTTCTGGTTCCGCACCCGCGTTATGGCCTCCTTCTTAGATTACTCTTTCCCCGCAGGGTGCTGAGCTTGCCTAGGCCTAGAAGATCTCTGAGGCTGAATTGAAGGCGCCGCGAGGCGAGATAGACATCCCGTCTACTCGATTGGTCGAGTCCGAGTCCGAGTCCAAACTGGCGGGGGCCCTCTCCAAGAGGTAGATGGGTCTTCCCTCCTTTCCAAGCTATTGCGGTTTATTGCTGCCGAAGTGGAGCAAACTCACATGGAGATAGTTAACACTACAGCGAGGCTGATGCTGAGTCGCCTCTGCCGGCAAGGATTTTTAATCGAGGTGGGGAGGGTTCTTACACCGGAGTCGCTCCTTCTGGAGGTTTTTGAGAAGCCGGCGAGTCCCAACACTTCAGATTCTGCAGACTCGCAATCCCTTGATGATGCGGAAGACCCTTAAGCTCGGAAGGCGAGCCTTAGTTTTATTTGTTCTCTCCTTTTTTGTTTTGTTTTGTAATTGGCGGGCTCACTATATGACTATCATCATACATTTACTTGATAGGCCGTACTCGCACCTCATTTGATTCTGTTGTGTAATACTTAAGTATTCACTTTTTACCTGTACTCGCCATTATCGACTCGCAACGCGTGCCCTAGCTCGACGCTTTTATTCATTACGTTAGGCTTAACTCGTGACTTATCTATAGGTAAATATTACTGTTCTGCTTTGGGCTCAACTTTAGGAACTCGCTTCAGCCTTGTCGCCTTTTCAGGGAGCTGTCGATTACGTATCTTTGGCTTTTGACAGGTCGTACTCGCCTCGCCCTTTCATGAGGTGAACTCGCGAGTACACCGTTGCGAGTTTTAATCATTAGGCGATATTTTTCGCGCGGTTATGAAAACAAGCAACTTACTCAAGAGGGAAAGTAGTCGGTATGCAGGAGAGGAGCTCATGCATGGACCCGATCTATGACAACAACACAACTCGAGGTGTTCAATCCACTCGAGGGGGCAAGTCGTTGGTACACAGGAGAGGAGCTCGTGCAGGGACTCAGTTTACGACAACAACACAACTCGAGGTCTTTAATCTGCTCGAGGGGGCAAGTAGTCGGTATGCAGGAGAGAATCCCGTGTAGGGACTCAGTCTACGACAACAACACAACTCGAGGTCTTCAAGTCGCTCGAGGGGGCAAGTAGCCGGTATGCAGGAGAGGAGCTCGTGCAGGGACTCGGTCTACGATAACAACACAACTCAAGGTCTTCAATTCTCTCGAGGGGGAAAGTAGCTGTTATGCAGGAGAGGAGTTCGTGCAGGGACTCGGTCTATGACAACAACACAACTCGAGATCTTCAAGTCGCTCGAGAGGGCAAGTAGCCGGTATGTAGAAGAGGAGCTCGTGCAGGGACTCGGTCTACGACAACAACACAACTCGAGGTTTTCAATCCGCTCAAGGGGGCAAGTAGCCGGTATGCACGAGAGGAGCTCGTGCAGGGACTCAATCTACGACAACAACACAACTCGAGGTCTTCAATCCGCTCAAGGGGGCAAGTAGCAGGTATGCAAGAAAGGAGCTCGTGCAGGGACCCGGTCTACGACAACAACACAACTCAAGGTCTTCAATCCGAACCTTATCCTCCTTCGAGGATCTGACTCCTTCGCGCCCGTTCGTATACAAATCATCTAAGAAACAATACGTGACCAAAGAAGGTATAAGTGAATTCATAGGAGCATACAAGTATATCTTCGCATCCGGGAACTATGGGAAAAACACTTCAAATCGTCCCCACTCCAAGTGTTGCCGAGGAGCTCTCCCTCGCAGTTTTGTAGCCGGTACCCCCCGACCTTTAACACTTCCGCTATCATGAAGGGCCCCTCCCAATTTGGTTGGAGTTTTCCCACGGTCGCGAATCTTCCTACGACATCCACCTTTTTGAGGACCAGATCACCTTTCTCGAACTGCTTGATCCGTATGTACTTGTCGAAGTATCTTGCCATCCTGCGTTTAACTTCCTCTTGGTGGACCGCAGCGAGGTCTCAGAGCTCCTCCACAAAATCCAATGAGAGCTTTTGCGCTTCGTCGTTCTCAATTCCCCATTCTTCCTCTCCTTCTCCTGCGACCACCACTCTCGGGCTTCTGACGCCGAATTCCACCAGGATCACCACCTCCGAGATGTGGGATAACTTGAATGGGGTTTCTCCCATGGCGGTGTTTGGGGTCGTTCTCAGGGCCCAGAGGACCGAGGGGAGTTGTTCGACCCAATTTCCTTTTAGATTCTCCACTTTCTTTCTTAATAGTTTGACGATAACTTTGTTGGCCGCCTCAACCTGCCCGTTGCTTCTTGGATGGTGGACTGAAGCGAAACGGAGGTCGATTCCTAGCTAGGTACAGAAATCTACGAGTTCTGAACTTGCGAACTATGGCCCATTGTCCGTGATGATAGCGAGGGGCAGCCCATGCCTGCATATGTTCTCTCCCTAGATGAAGTTCTTCACCACCTCAGAGGTAGTTTTCGCCAACGCCTTCACCTCAATCTACTTGGAGAAATAGTCGATCATTACTAGAAGGAATTACCTTTGTCCACTTGCTTGAGGGAACGGTCCGACAAGATCCATCCCCCATATTGCGAAGGGCCATGGAGCTGTAATCGACCTAAGCTGTTGAGCGGGCTGTAGCTGGAGAGGGGCATGGAGCTGACACCTCGGGCATCTCCTGGCGAATTGCTCTGCTTCCTTTCGAATGGTTGGCCAAAAGCATCCTTGCCTCAACACCCTCTTTTCCAAAGTCCTTCCTCCCGAATGGCTTCCGCACTCTCCCGAATGGATATCTTCCAACACTTGTGACACTTCTGCTTCGACGACGCACCTCGCCAAGGGGCCAGATAAGGTCCTCTGATAGAGATACCCCTCATGGAGCAAATAGTAGGCCGACTTGTACCTGAATCACCTCTTGTCTTGAACCTCGAGAGGAAGCTTCCTTGTAGCCAAGAACTTTAGGAAAGGATCCATCCACGACAGTTGCTGGTCGATCTCCATGAGCTCCCCTTCCTCGATGGATGACCTGAATAATTCGGTAACTGTTCCTCCTACCGCTGGACCAAACTTGGCCAACCAATCTGATGCAATGTTCTCCTCTCCCGGCACATGCGTAATGGAAAATGAGTGGAACGTGCTAACCAATCCCGTCATCTTTACCAAGTAGCGTTGCAATGCTGGCTCCCGGACTTCGAATTCTCCTCGAACCTGCGAGGAAACCACTAAGGAGTCTGAGTGGACCTTGAGATCTTGAATCCCTAACTTGTGCGCTAGGTGGAGGCCGATGATCAAAGCTTCATGCTCCGTATGGTTGTTGGTGACGAGGAAGCGAATGTCGATGACCTGCTCAACCTTGATTCCTTGTGGACTCATCAGGACGACCCCAACCCCCACATAGTATGTTCCCGACGCTCCATCCACGAACATCTCCCAAGTTTCCCACTGTTGTGGCTCCGACTCGCCAGTTTCCACCGTGTAGTCTGCCAAGAAGCCCGCTACCGTATGTGCCTTTATTGCCAAGCGAGGGGCGAACGCCACGTCGAACTCGCTGAACTCCACTGACCACTTGCCTAGTCTTCCGGAGTCGAGCACTCCTTCCATGATACTGCGAAGCGGGTGATCTGTCGCTACTTTGATTGAATGAGCATAGAAGTAGGTTCAGAGCCTTCGGGACAAAACGATATGTGCGAACACCAGCTTCTCCAATATGGGGTAGCGCAACTCGACCTTTCGAAGGACTCTGCTCATATAGTAGATTGGGAGCTGCTTTTTCCCTCCTCGCGTACCAGGACCGAGCTCACCGCTTCAGCTCCCGCTCCGAGGTAAAGGAGAAGGTCTTCTCCCTCCCGAGGCCCCTGCAGCAGGGGTGCTTGCGTTAGCTGGAGTTTCAAACTTTAGAAAGTTCCCGCACATTCCGCCGTCCACTCGAATTTCTTGATGTCGCGCAATGCCTTGAAGAAAGGGGAGCATTTCTGTCCAGCCTTTGAGAGAAACCTACCAACCCTGCAAGCCGGCCCGTCAAGCGTTGAACCTCTTTCACATTCCTTAGAGCTTCCATTTCCATGACTGCCTTGACCTTATCTGTATTCAGCTTTACCCCTGCCGGGGTCAGGAGGTGATCCAGAAACTTTCCTCTTCCGACACCAAAGACACACTTTGCTGGGTTGAGTCTCATCTTATATCTCCTGAGGGTGGCAAGGTCTCCGTCAAATCTCCGAGATGCTCCCCCACACTTTTGCTCATCACCATGAGATCATCCACGTACACCTCCAGGTTTCGCCCCCGCATTCTTGAGTCTGAAAGACATTATTTTATAACAATAACACCCGTCGTTCGTAATAAAAAGCACGTTTTTCTATGTCGGGCGGATGCATGCAGATTTGGTGACAACCAGAAAAAGCGTCTAAAGAATTCATGACAGGGAATCCGACGGACGAATCTACTAGCTCGTCGACTCTAGGCAAGTGATAACAATCCTTGGGGCAATATTTATTGAAAAGTGAGAAGTCGATACATATACGTCATTTCCCATCTCCTTTTTTTACCATTATAACATTGGAGACCCAGCCTGAGTACTGGATCTCCGACACAAACTCCGCATCGAGCAACTTCTTCACCTCCGTGCGGATGAGCTCAACCAAGGTAGTGGTTGTCGCTCTCTTCTTCTAGCGGATGGGTCGGGCTGCCTGATCGAGGTTGAGGTGATGGCACAGAATGTCTGCATCGACGCCAGGCATGTCCGCCGCGCTCCACGCGAAGATGTCCATGTTTTCCTGGATGCTGGACAGGATCCTCCCCTTATCTTCATCTGTCAGATCCTCGCTGATCCTCACCATCCCGAGCTTCCCGCCTCTAGCCTCTATCTCCTTCTATTCGAATTCCTCTGTGGCCTCCAGCCTTGCCATCTCTTACATTACCCTGTCGACCGCTTCGACCTCCTTCTTCCAGCTAATCGTGTTGACCGCATTGAGGTAACACTCCCTTGCCACCTTGGGATCGCTCATAATCCGGATTTGCAACCTTCCGATATTGTATTTCAAACATTGGTGGTAAGACGAGGGTACACACTGGAAGGCGTTGATGAGCGGCATTCTGAAGATGGCGTTATAGCTGGTAGGCGCGTCGACGATCGTGAAACGACAGTTCTTCGAGGTGCCCCCAACGTAACGAGGAGCTCTACTCCTCCTTCAACTTCTTTTCTCTCTCCTGAAAAACCAAATAGGGGACCGTCAGTGGCGATGACTCTCTTCTCCTCTACTGTCATGGTGTCGAACGCCTTCTTAAAAATAACATTGATCGAGCTTCTGTTGTCAACGAGAATTCAGGAGACCGTGAAGTTCTCCATTGCTGCCTGGATGACCACTGCATCGTGGAACGGGTTCTCATTCCCCAGCATATCCTTTGCCGAGAATGTGATTTCTCCTATCGGGGGTGGGGTTCGCGAAGTGGACGCCACGCTTCGACGATATACTGCGTTGGAGACTCCCCTTCTTGGTTGCTTCTACGCCAACCCCACCATGGATTACTCTGATCCCGCCCCGACCTCCTTGGTCCACTCGGTCTTCGCATCCCCTCGGGGCTCGACCCCTAACTCATTCATTCCTTCCTCCTCTCCTTGCTTCCTGCTCTTGCCGCCCTTCCCGGGCTCTCTCCTCTGCTTCCCTTCTTAGTTCCACAAACTCGGGACAAGTCGCGGTTGTGTGACCTTCCGTCTGATGGAAGTCGCAGTGTGGAATCACTCTTCTTTCTTCAGCTCTCCTCTACGGCCGGACCCTTCCTCCTCGGCCTCTACCTCGGCTGATTGCATTCACTTCCTGACGAGGAACCTGATTTTGCCTCCACGGTCCTCTCCTTCCTTTGGAGGAATGACAACGGGCTCGCCGCTCAGGGGAGAAGCTTCTCCCTGACTTGTCATGGTAGCCCCTTCCTGCTGTTCTCCATTCCGGTTTGTTGGGCGGGACCTGAAACCTTCTCTCCTCGTCTCGCCGATCTCGGTCCTTATGGGGTCTTCCCCCTCCTACCCTCTATGATCTTCTCTCTTCCTGGTTTCTGTCTTGCATCCCGACACTTCCTTCTCTTCTTCTCCTATTAGCTTGTCCAACTTGGCCACGAATCCCTGGCTTGTCGCTTCGCTCTCAATGTGCCGTCTGACTCGGTTGATCAACTCCTCAAAGGACTTGAGGGGGATCCTAGCCAACTCCATCTTGAAGAACCCCTCTTGCAAGCCCAAAGTGAAGGCGAGCGTGAGGGTATGTCTGATACCTCCTGAACCACAAGAATCTCTTCTTGAAAACGATCGACGTACGATGCCAGCAACTCTCTAGGCCCTTGCTTGACGAGGAAGAGAGCTTCCGGTCCCCTTTTTCTCTTCTTCGAGGTGGAAAAGCGAAGCAGGAATCCCCTGCGGAGATCCTCGAAGCAGTAAATTGAGCTATGTGACAATTGATGAAACCAATCCCTTGTCTTGCCTTTGAATGAGATTGCAAACAACCGACACTTGAAGGCATCTGTCATTTGTCTGATAGAGACCACGTCCTCGAACCACTGCAAATGTTGGACGGGATCGTCCCTCCCGGTGTAGTTGTTCATTGAGGGCTCCGTAAATCCCGTGGGGACGGGGGCGGTCAACACTAGCTCGCAGAAGGGGCTTGTGGGCGCGACTTGTTGAGCCAAGCGAGTTCACGCGAACTCGCTCTCCGAGCAGCGAGCTGCGGGAGTGCTTATGAAGAGGACTCACAGATGCAACGTTTGATCCACCTCTTCCTGGACTGCTTCCTTACCTGGTCGCTGGATGTGACCTGCCTCGCCGGGCGAGGCGACGATTGGTGGTGCTGACCCCGCGACTTCACCGCGTGGGGCGAGTATCGCCCGCAGTGTTTTCATCGATCTTCTGAAATCCGCGAAATCCCGTGGGGACGGGTGCGAGCTGCCTCAGTCGTCTCCTTGCTCTTCATGTCCAGTCATGGCGTCGTCGGGTGGGTTTTCCTCACAAGCTACCAGTCCACACTCACCACACCAAAAATATTGAAACCCGGAAACCGGTTCAACGGAGTTCGAACTTAGAGAGGGCAGCTCATGCTACTTCACTCGTCGTCGGACACTTTGACTTGGGTATTCTGAACTCGGAGATGACCCGGACTGATGAAAAGTGGATTGCCTACACACAGACCCGCGAGCTGCAGCTTGGAGGTCCCACCACACACCCGAAAGTTCTGTTCCAAACTTCCCCTCCCAAAACCAGGACTGAGCTCGGCACCTGAGATGGCATGGAGAAGAAACTCGGAAATCGCGAGCTCTGGGAGACTAGGTCTGCCCTCTCCGAGGTGTTTTGGGTCGTATTTATATGCAAAACATATCGAGGGTAAAAATGTCTTAATTGACCTGCAAATAGCGGTCTCCGCCTTTACAAAAATGCTCATCTCAGACCTCGATGGTCTGCGGACAGCGTCCTCCGCCTTTCCTTGGGTGCTATTCCCAGACCCTGACAGTCTGCGGATAGCCAAAGTACCCAAAGATGGTGCCTATTGACCTGGGCGAGTACACGAGATAAAAGGGCCTGTACTCGCCCAGCCTCCTTGATGGCGAGAGCGCCGCCCCGCAAGGGGCGCTATGAGACCTAGTCTTGCCTCGCCCTTGTTCTGGAAAATGTGCCCTTTTGCCTTGGTCTCGCCCTTTAGACTGCAGGTTGAGCCCACTTCGAGTAGGCCACGAGCCGGGTTCACCTTCCGGACTTGCCCTCTGCACTATTGGATGTGTTAGACCTGCTTATTTGGGTTCACCGGAGCGCATCTTTTACTGCTCGCTAAATACGGGTTGTACATCGGGATTGCGAGCGATGATGGTCTTGTCATTGCGGGGCATGTGAAACCCTATGCCAAATTACTTGTATTATAAAATTGACAACAAGATGACATTGAGTCAAGCCGCGGAACTGGTCCAGCCGCACACAACGGAGACGAGTGTGCATGGGTCGTATTACCAAGAAGTCGTGCATTGCACATGGGAAGGCATGGTGGGCTGGTAGAGGGGAAAATTACATACGGGTGACATCTTAAAAAATGATGTTTATTAAAAAAATTAATATTTTTTATAAAAAAAATTACATAATATTAATTAGGTATTTGTTACAAATATTTTACGACTCGTATAATATAATTATTTTAACAACATAATATCTCACCCGCACTCTGTTCTGTCCAAAAAGCCCGTCCGGGCCGGGTCGGTATCGGGCTTGACGGGCCCGGGCTTTTGTCAACCGGGCTCGGGCCGAGCTCGAGCACCAGCCCCGACAGGGAGTCTACTCAGGCCCCAAAGGTCGGGCCCGACCTTTTATTTTTTAATTTATTTTTAATTTTTTATTTAAATAATTTCTTTATTTAAAAAAATATACTATAAATGAAATGAATTTAGATAGACATGAAAAATTAAATTTTATTAATATTGAAAAAAGATAAATTACATATTTACATCAAAATTAAAAAAATAAAGGTGCTAAAATCAAATTTATTATTATTATTAATTTTAAATAAATAAAATTAAAAAACCCATTAATTTAATAAAATACATATTTTATCGGGTGTGACTGGCGAATGTGCGACGAGCTTAATCATCTCGTAAAATTATTGCGTCCATCTCGTCTTCTATGCCCGACCAACTATCCTCTATCGATGAAATGTGTTGTTTCCTCTTCATAACATCCAAGTGATCCTTGTAGCAGATGCAAATTTCTAGTGATTCTTCGTTGAGGCGACTCCTCCGCTCGTTCAAAACTCTGCCACTAAGAGAAAAAAGCAGACTACGGTGGTTGCTGCTGTAAGTGCTGGCCGGGGGGGGGGGGGGATCATCTCGTCATGCTTGTCCCTCCTGGTGTGCTGGTCCTGTTGGTCCTGGTGCTCCTGTTTGTTATGCCACATCCGACCGTTAATCAAAAGACTAAGCGGATTCCTCATCCCCTCCCCCGGTGACTCCTAGACACCGGGCGGGAGGATGGTTAAAGAAAGGACATCAAAGCAGTATGTAATCAAGCTGGTGATGGTGGTTATAGCTAGCAGGTAGTAGGTACAAGTATGTAAAGTAAAGTACAAGGGCCTACTTTAACCGTTCTACTATAATCTACAAGTATGTAAATAAATGCAGCAGTAAGCAATGAGAGAAAATATCTAACTATCAGCATAAAAATAACTTAACTTATATAAATACTCATACAAATATATAAGTTAATAGTCGTTCTAATATAATAAACCATCGTATAAAAGAACTCATACTAGTTTATACGATGAAGGTCTTGTTATATGCAATGATGCGTATGCTATGCGGTGCAATGATTATGCTATGACTTCACACTCATGCAACTCACACACTCGACTCTGTACGTACAGACCTTTCAGTTCTCACTTTTTGGTGGTAGCTAACCTCTCGGGCACCCCCCGTCATGGTCAAACGGTGGCAGATGAGCGAGCGTCTCCTCACCTAGATGAGTATAACACACTACCATACTTAGGCCCTAACATACGCTATGTCACATGTCCTCGATACTCATGAGCTCCTGCGTACTCCTGTTGGATCCATTGAAACCAGACCTTTTATAAGGCTAAGGATAGGGTTATTATGGAATGTGTCTTATCCGACGCGTAGTAAAACAACCCGACCCTTTGAACACCTACCACTTGCCGAGTCATCGTACTTCCATCGATGTGTCGACTGAGCTAGTACCAAAGACTATGGGTGTGCAAAAATAACCGAAGAACCGGACCGGAACCGAACCGAACCGAACCGAACCGAATGATTTGGGTCGGTTCCAAATAGGCTCGGTTCGGGTCCGGTGCTCATAATACCAGAACCGACAATTTGGTTCGGTTCCTGGTTCCAAGGGTCGGGTACCCAGAACCGACCCGAGAACCGAATATCAATGCTAAAAAAATATATTTTGAAACAACTATTATAGTCATATCACTTGATACGACAAAATAATTGAGAATATAGTCGTATGATTAAAGAGAATATGTATTGTACTAATGTAGTTGTATGATTTCAATATTATAGAAAATCATGATACAATTATTTTGAGACTTTGGTTGTTGTATTACAAATAATCATGAGTTGAAAGAGTCATTTTTTTAATTATTTTGAGACATGTAGAACCGAGAACCTAACCGGAACCGAACCGAAGCAAGCAGTTCAGATCCGGTTCTATACTTTAGGACCGTGGGTCGATTCCGGTTCAAAAAATTTAAAACTGAACATACATGGGTCGGTTCTTGATTTTGGGTGAAACCGAACCGATCTGAATTGCACCCAAAGACCCACCACATTCTATACACATGCCTTTATATCTCTATCATCGTGCACTGAAACTTATCAGTATACCACCAGATTGTCTTCCGCCGTTTCTCTCACCTCGGACAGTTCTCCTTTTTCACCGATTTCTCCTTGGTTAGAAATACTCACCTCTCTCTCTCTCTCTCTCTCTCTCTCTCTCTCTCTGCTTCCCTCCTCGACTGCCGGCATAATGTTCTCTCGTTGTTGAAGACCTAGAGTTTTTAGTTCATTTCATCCGGATTAAAATCCCTCGGATCCAACGATGGAGAGCCTCCCGACGGCGACCGAGAAGCAGTTGCTCGTCTCCTCTTTCTTAGAAATCGCCGTTGGTCAGACCGCGGAGACTGCCATCCAGTTCCTCCAGGTTCCATTCACCAACCACTCACAGCCCACGGCCTAAACCGTTTTAACTTTCTCGATTTTCCCTTTTTGATCTTTTGGAAACCCTGATTTCGTTCCCAAACGTACGATTTTCATCTGAATTAATGGTTACTATTGATTCGTGGGTTGGGCAGGCCACGAGTTGGAAGCTGGAGGAAGCTATTCAACTTTTCTATATTGGTAACGAGAGCGGTGGAGGCGGACTTGCCTCAACTTCTGAGTTGCCCCCAGTTGAGCATAATTTTAGGTGATTAATAGGATGGTTCCTCATTAACCAGAAGGATAGAGCTGTGTATGCTACACGCAACCAACTCTCTTATAACAAATATTGATTCATGTGCTGCATTCTTCTGTTGTTGCAGTGAAGTCAAGAGTGCTGCTACTGCCAATGGTGCTGGAAAGGAAGCCGCTGATGATGAAGTGCGAGCTCCGCTGCCTGTTAAGAGAGAGACTTTGTATGGAGAAGCTGCTTTTATGAGGTATATTATGTTATTAGCTTCCTATCTCGGAGGTTCCGGTGGATGCTCTTTAAACGCAAGAAGCTATCCTGTGTTCCGATGCATTTGTTGCAAGTTTATGGAAGCGCAGATTGTTACTTAAACATTGTGCTCCCAATATGCTGCTTTTGTTGGTTGCGGACTTTAGCGGCTCAGTTAACATTAACCACTGAAAATAAATTTGCTAAAGAAGGATTCTTTTCATAACTTTACAGGACTGACCAGCTCAAGATCTAATATCTATTTACTCCATTGGCTCACCCTTGGAAGCCCTAAGTTTATAGTCCGTATAAAATACGAGCCAGTTCCCTTGAATAATGCAATAGAGAAACTATTAGGCCCTGTTCGTTTCGCTGGAATTGGGGCAAGGGAATTGGAATTGGGTATCCCAATTCCAATTCCACTGTTCGTTTGGTCATATTTGAAGCCGGAATTGGAATTCATATAAAACCCATAGGTTTTACTTTTTAGAAAAAAGCCCTGTACCCAAAACCAAACCCTTTAGGTCGGTTTTGGTCGGTTTTGGGGATAGAGCTCGACGGGAGAAATCCCGCAAATTAGCAAGATGCGCCCTCTTCCTCTCCGGCACGATCGTCCAGCACTTCCAGTCCGTCGTTCACTGCCTTCCTTCTCCTGTCCGGCGACGATGAGTTCGCTGCTTCCTCTCCGGCGACGGTGAGTTCGCTGCTTCCTCTCCTCTCCGGCGACGGCGAGTACGAAGTGGAAGCTTAATCACGTTCTTTGGGGATAGAGCTCTGAGGAGGAAGATGTTTTGAACTCAAAGAGGAGATGTAATAGAGACGAAGTGGAAGCTTTGGAATCAGAAAAACATGAAATAGAAGAACCTTCATCACCTTCTTTGGGGCCTTCGCTCTCTACAGCTTTTGGGAGTGATCGAAGAGGCCACCGCAAGATCGTGATTTTCATCCATGTAATTTTAGATTGATCCTGTTGAGACTTCAAATGGAGATGTGAAGAGCAATGAATGGCTGCTTTTTACAACGATGGAAGTTTAATTTCCTAACAGCAGCACTTCCATTCAACACAATTCTAAATATACCCATGATAGCAGCTGAGGTTAGCCAGCCAACCAATTTCCTATTGCAATCCTCACAAGATCGTACTTATAGGCTTGTGCAACAAATAAGTCTTCTCTTCATGGAATATGATCAGGAGTTTTAATGTAGTCAAGATGATATTCACGGTCATTGAATGTTTAGATCATTAACTGTCTAGAGGAAGGACGCACACATTTAGGGTGCATGCCTATAACATCAATTCCTGTTTCTGAATTCCATCCTGCAACCGAACAAAAATATTGAAATATTCAATTCCTGTGACTGAAAACCTTCCTGCAAACGAATACAGGAATTGGTTTTGCCCAATTCCAAAACCTCTGCGCCGTAGGTTTTCGGTCAAAACCAATTCCTGTCAATCAAAACCTACGAAACGAACGGGCCCTTATTGAAGTAATAACTTGGACTCAATCAGTACAATATTGAATATAGGTTGGTTAATAAAATATGGACTGTATTGGGAATCAAGGGGACTTTAGACCCTTATCCCATCTCCTAGGAAATGCAACCAAATTGGCTAAATAGAATGATCTCTTGCATAATATAAATATGTATGCCCGATAGATGTAGATGCAATGAATGAAAGAATAAACTCTCTTCTTTGTCTTCCTCATATATCTTTCTCATTCTCAGCCCTATATTCTAATAGTGGTATCAGAGCCAAATGATCCACGACTTGCGATTCTTTTCTCAATTCCAGTTCAAAATCCATGGCCTCATCATCCACCACCAACACCCCTCAATACTCTTAGACATATGTTCATCTGTTCTTAGGAGAGAGGCATGAGTATTGGAGCATAAAAATGAAGACCTTATTCAACTACCAAGATCTCTTGGAAGTTGAGCATGGTGTACCATATAGCAAAACAACATAAGGATCAAAAAAGCTGCAGAAGGAACATCTCTTCTACCAATCAAAGAAGAAAGAATGAAAGATGTAAGGGCCACAGCCCTTCTCCTCATTCATTAGGGAGTCTCAAACAATATATTCTCAAGAATCATATGGGCTTCTAATGCAAAAGAACCTTGGGATAAATTGAAAGAAGAGTTTCAAGGTTCAAAAGAGGTAATCTCTATCAAGCGTAAAACTTTATGACAACAATTTGATATGTTACTTATGAAAGAAGATGAAAACATACAAGATTTTTTTGCAAGAGCTTCAAACATAATAAACCAAATCAGAAACTTATGAGGAACCATAAAAGATCAAAAAATAGTGCCAAAAATTATAAGAAGCCTATGCAAGAGTTATGATCATGTTGTGGCGGCAATAGAAGAGGCCAATGACCTTGAGACACTCACCATCACTTAATTGATGGGATCCCTTCGGTCACATGACGATAGGACGAGGAGAACTGCAACGACTTTAGATTAGACTTTCCAAGCTAAAATGAGCATAAAAATATAAGCTCATGATAAAAGGAAAACATAAAATACTGGACCCATCCTTAAACAGAGAAATCCTAAAAACAACTTTAAAGTAAAAGGGAAAGGAAAAGATCACTTTCAAGGGTCTTCAATCACCACACATCACTGCATTCCGTGCAAAAAATCCACACATGATACCATAGACTGCTATTATAGATGCAAGAGTTGCAAAATACCTTATCATTATGATAGAGACTATTGGTACAAGCAAAAAGAAGCCAAATTCACAGAAAAAGAAGACAAACTATTCTATACATGTTGTAAAGCAGAAAATGAAGAAAAAAACAATGCACTTTTGTTCATAGATTTTGGGTGTTCAAATCACATGGTAAATGATAAAAAAAATATTCATAGCTATTTATAAAACTTTTAAATCCAAAGTATTTCTAGGTGCTGAGATGGCTAAAATCATAGAAGGAAAATGAGCTATAGCTTTGAAATACAATATGTTCCATCATTAGCACATAATCTATTAAATGCGGGGAAGCTATTAGAGAGAGAGAGAGAGAGAGGATACAATGTATGTTTAAACAAAACCCATGCAAAATCATAGATAAAAACTCAGGTAAACAAATTGCTTCAACTACGATGAATTGATGACTCAAAATAGAGTATTCTCTCTCTCAATAGGAGCCACAAATCAAAGTGCCTTCACATCCACAGAGGGTTGCAACAATGATCCATTAAAATATGGCATAACAGAATGGGCCACCTGGATTTCCAGTCTATGAAAATGCCAATTTAGAAAAACATGGTGAAAGGGTTACAAACATTGCATGTTGAACATCAACATTGTGAAACCTGTGCACTAGGCAAGTCACACAGACAACCTTTTCCACACATCTCAGAGAGAAGTAACGGGGCACTTGATCTTATACACCGTAACCTTTAGGGACCGCAGTCGGGAGTAGGAAGAAGGCCAGAGATGTTCGCGTGGAGGTCATCGCCGGCTGGAGAGGAGCCAGGAGGTGCGTCTAAACAACGCCACTCCCGCACGTAGCGCTTCGGGCATTTGCCGTCCGATGCTTGGTTGATCGGGTGGAGGGTTTCCGATGGCTGGAGGGGCATCAATTGCCGGAGAGGGCGGATGGTAGTCGGAATAGGCTTTAGGCTCTGATACCAAGTTGGTATGGACCCTCGATTGGGATCTTGTTCGCAACCAGGAGAGGGAGAAGTCTTGGGTGGTTGGAGTTCCCCTTCTTGGATCCTAGGAAACCTATAGAGACAACAAAGAGAGAGTGGAAGGAGAGGGGACGCTGGATGGAGACCGGCGATCGACTGCTGGTGGGTATCGAGCAGGAATGAGAGGGGCGCCGAGCATAAACTTACCCTAGCGTGGGTATCGGGAAGGAAGAGAGAGAGAGAGAGGGAAGAGGGGAGAGTAATTTTTAATTAATAATTGCATATCTCTTTCATTCCTCTCCAACCTTCTTTTAACAGGGCTACTAAAAAGTGCGTTGAAAATCCCAAAAATGCCCTTCACCAAGCTTAACATATGCGAATTTAAATAACATGCAACAAAAATAAAAAATAGAAATAAAGGAAATCGCGACGATGTAAATTAATCCTTGCGCGTCTTAGCACAACACTGGCATGTGGCGCCTCAACGTTGATCCGTAACACATACTCCTAAGGGCTTTACAATATAGGGAATGCCACTTAGAAGCTATACACATCCTCAATAGACAGTAGAATAAAAATCTCCTAGGTTTATAATAAAATTTTATCACCTTTATCCTTTATGCCTTGGTAATAACTTGGTAGGTAAAGTCCTCTTCTACAGGACTTATACCATATTTATATATCATCACAAATAGAATGATTATAACATGAAGGCTAGTTCTTGATTTTGCTCTTATCACATTTCTAGCAATGTCTTGTTGTCCCTTATATGTTCATGAAAATTTTTCTTAGTACATAAGCAATGAAATCATAACAACCGTATGTATGGTCTATATGCCATATCATGCCATTTTCGATGACTTATGTACGGAAATGGCTCTAAGATACCATTTTAATCTTAAGATACAAATTAATCAATGAACTACCATCTCTAACTTCCATAATAAAGAATGAGGCCAGCCAAGTGATGGTTTATGCATAAAGTGTACACAAGCTACCCTTCAAGTTAACTATTTAACATTTGCATACCACGATTTATGACCATAAATAAAACCTTGGGGCTTCTTCTATTTATCACATTAATTTCTTAATTCATTATTAGATGATATCAATATCAGAGATTGCCTCCAGCCACCCATTATAAAAGGAATAAGAATTTCTAAGCTAAAGAAGAAGCATTTGTTACCTTAAATGGTGGCTTTGACACCATGCATGATGAAAGTGCTTTGCCACCTCAATTTCGCCATTTTTCCATGGGCAAAACCTTCTAATATTTCTTGGCCTTCTCTTTCTCCACTTCCTTCATCAAGGCCCTAAGAAAATCCAGGAGTTTCCTTATCAAAATCCATGGAAAATTTTTTGAACTCAAGGAGACCCAAGAGTTTCAAAAGACGCTTACCTTACCTTCTTCTCTCCATAAAAAAAGCACTAGGTTGACCTCTTGATGCCTCTCCATGATTCTCCAAGGTATTCTCCATCTCTCTCCTTTCAAAAACCAACAGATTCTTGGAGCTCCCAAGCTTCTTCCATGGTTTCCCCAAGGAAGCATCAAGTGCTTCTTTGGTTCCAAATAACACAAGCTCACAAATGAAGGGTTTTATCATGTTTTTGGTTGATAAATGGGCTGTGGACGAGGTACTTGACTTCATCTTCAAGCAGTTAACCTTTACCATCCATGTGTCCAAACGTTTTATGAGATGGAGCCACATGGTTTCATGATAAACCATATATTAGGTCAATTTTTAAGGACTCCTCATCACTTTAATTTATGTACACCCCTCCACCATGTGGAGTGATATTTCACCAGCCAATTGTCCCCCATCATACTAGAAGGCTAAAGCATTAATTAAAAATAAGAAAAATCAGAAATTGGCAAATTTGCACTCAGCCCCTTTCATTCTCCAAAATTACAAAGACAATTCACTACATATTACTGAATTCATTTTGTTTTTCATTCTATTACAAATTATCCAAAATCACCTTACACATTGAGTTTTTATGAAAAAGGGGATTTCCTATTTTAAATTATATTCATCCTTAGCACTTTTACATATAACTTTTTCCATATTTTATAATTACAAGGTATAAGTTGAATTCCACTCCATACCCACAATTTTATTTTATGGCTTATTAATGTTATAAAATTCTCATAAATTCACATAAAATAGGGCATGAGCCGGTTAAAGCCCAAGATTAAAAGCCCAAATAGGTCCCATTATACATTTTCTCTTCCTTGTATTTAGTAGCTCCTCTTCTCTATATAAAGAGACGACCTCCCATGTAATAGTTTAGATTCTTTATAATAATATTTATTTATATTTCAAATTCTCACATAGTTTCAGAGCCCGGCTAAATCTCTCTTTGATTTTCTCTCGCGTAAATATTCTTGGTCTCACACAAATATTTTCGGTCTCGCATGAACACTCCCGACCTCACACGTTAGCTCCCGCGATCCCAACAACCACCTCCTGCGTAGTCTCAAACTCGCCCGATTCCGCTCTCGCCAAACTCTCCCAACTTATGCGAATGCTCAAACCCGCCGAGCTCGCCAACTCTTGCGTGATCAATGACTGAGCTCGCCGCCTCTTGCGTGATCCTCGACCAAGCATAGCTCACAGAACTCCCCTCCCTCCACGAGATATTTATAGGTTTTGCTGGTCTTCCTGCTCTTGCCGCCACTCCACGAGCTTCAACAATCTCCTGTGAGTTCTCCTCCCACGAGACCTCTTCACTCCGTCTGCAATCTCCATCCACACAAGTTTGTCGATCCCAACGAGTTCACCTCTTTGCAAACGACAATAGAATCCCCACACGTCTCCTCTATGTGAGCTCTTCAAACGGCATAGGTCGCAACGCCCCGAACAAAAAACCTGCGTGCTTCACACAAACATCTGCGAGTCCTCCTCTGCTTCATCGTCAGAGAGTTCTCCCGTGAATCTTTGTGCGGTTCCTCCCGCGAGCCTTCTTCTCGAGCAGTGATTGTCTGCGAAGTCCTCCCGCGAGCTTCGCCTTTCTCGACTGCTTATCCTCTAGATCTGATCAACAGTGCTTCCATGCTCTGCTAGTATCTGCGACCACTACTCCGTTTCTGTGAGTTCTCCTCTCATTCCAAGCTCGCCGAGCTCTGCTACTTCACACAAATTGATCTCCCATCTTCAAGCTATTTTCAAGGTTATCAGAATCACGATTCGGATCGTAGGATCTTATGATCATACGATCCGGATTTTGTAAATCTATTTGGATCTTACCCAGGATCGAAATTGGCACCTCTACAGCCGGGATCACGATCTTGACCCGATTTAATTGGTCTGCCCATACCCCATTACTTAATCATATCACAATGTCGACCCCCATACCACATTGCAGAATTATTATCCCGCCGCTTTACCTTATCCCGAGTGTCGACAGCCGACGAAGGCCGAGGACGACGTCTTAGGTCGCTTACAGTTCAGACGATGCCTTCCTTTCCTTTCTCTAGTTCCATTCTAGGTGGCACTGGCGTCTTCGCTTCTATTCCAATATACGAGCAATTCAGCAGTTTTCTGCTTCAAGCCGACGTCTTCTCTTCCATTCAAAAGTATAAGCAATTCGGTGTCCAGCAATCCAATGTACAAGCAATCAGGCTTCTTGCTTCCAGCGTATGAGCAATCCAACAGTCCAGGTGACGTATTCCTGCTTCCAGGCTTCCAACAATTCGGCGGTCCAGGTTCGTTTTTACTATTAGTATCCATTGGGGATCCTGCTAGAAACTGAGAGTGAACTTGTTTACCCACTGTCTTTTTTTGGGTTTTGGATGATATTAAGTTCAATTTTTGTTAATTGAGCACGTAATTGGATACTACAAAGTTAAATTTCATATTTTAAGCCTTAATTTATAAATGTTGTAGGATCTTGCGATCCTTGATCTGATCCTATCCAACCTTGAAATGATCCCACCTAGGATCTCGATCCCGACAATCTTGCTATTTATAGGCGCACTCACTGTTCAACGACCCTATCATCCTTTGCTTGAATTAGTCTATGGCGACTCCACCGCTGCCTCTTGCTATCGCTGTAAATGCTCCTACGCCTACAATTATTTCCAGTTCGCCTAACATTCTCGAAATGGCTTCCAAATTAACTGGACCAAATTATCTTGATTGGAGTGTCTTATTCACATTTTTTGCGTTCTCATTGCAAATGAAATCATCTCACTAACGCTCCGCCTCACCCCGCGTATCCTATATATGCTGACTGAGACGCCAATGATGCTCTTGTTCGCACCTGACTTGCAAATAATATTCCTGATGCATGTTTGCCCATCATTCGTCATGATGACATTGAAAGTAGCGTGAGATCATCTTGTTGCCATTTACTCCAAGAGTGCCAAAAACCTCTCGCAACTACACCTTATATTCTGATCTCTTCGCTCGACCAACACTTTCCTGATGCCGCGTATCGGGAAGTTCAATCTCTCGACGCATAATTTATCTGGCATTAACCCTTCTCTACTGATCGTTCCACTCATTAAAAACATTTTCAGGAACTCTTTGTGGTTTGCTATCTTCTCCGTATTTCAGATTCCTACGAGATGATACGCCAATGGATCTTGGGAGAACATAACACTCCCACGGGTAGAGCTATCACGGTTCCTGTTCGGTTCCGGTTCTACTAAAACCGTGAACCGAATCGTTAAGGTAACGGTTCTTCAAATTAGAACCAAAATCATATTTGGTTTGACCGGTTCCGGTTTTGTTTCGGTTCCAGCATAATTTTTGAAACCATCGTGTTAACGGTTCCTGTTACGGTTCAACAAGAACCAAAACCAAACCGGCCACTAACGGTTCGGTCCGGTTCCAATCGGTTCCAACTAGAAATAAAATCAAACTTGGCGGAATGAATGAGAGAGGCCAAAAATAAATAACAACCCGGAGGGGAAAAATATACCCGCGCGTTCGGTTTATTTCGCAAAAGGGACTTCGAAGGGACTTCGAAGTCTGAGGCCCGGTTATGGAATTTCGCGTTACACGAAGGGGTGTACTTTTTGTATAATATATAGTAAGTCGGGCTGAAAGTTAAAAACTGAAACCGCAAAACCACAAAATTGCACCAGACCGCGCTGATTTTAAAAATTCAAAAATCACGATCGTGTAATGCTGATGCAATAATGCTCATGTTGCTGAAGACCACGACTCAACATAGGGTAAAGAACTTTGAATTGTTACTCTTGAAATCTTATTTTACAATTAAAATTTTGTTTGAAGAATATATTAGTTAATTCAATTTGACTAATTTATCAGCTACAATTAGATTTGTCTTTCATAATTACTATTAAATAGTAGTTGTATATCCTTTATATTTTTAAAGCAAAATATTTCAGAAAAATATGTGAGTAAAATTGAAAATACGTTATATGACTATATAAAAACCGAAAGTACACCGCAAAAACCGACTCCAAATCGCACCAATGTCAAACCACAACACGGGTTTGGTGCTGTGCGATTTTGTTTAGTTCAAAACCTACCCCCTTTGTTGCGATTGCGCTTTGAGTTCAAACCGCACTAGTTTCACCCATAATAGTAAGTATAGATATTATAAATATATTATAAAAAATAACAATATTATAATAATATTAATAATAACAACAATAAACGGGTTGCGGTTCGGTTCTGCTTCGGTCCGGTTCGGATCGGTTCTAAAAATCTTGAAATCTCCTGAGACTTGTATATTGCGGTTTCGGTTCCGGTCCGGATAATAAAATGAAAGAACCAGCCCCGAACAAATGTTGTTCACGGTTCTAAAATTCAAACCGGAACCCAAATTATTCGCGAACGGTTCGGTCTGGTTCTTTGCGGTTCCGGTTCGGTTTATGGTTTTCGGTTTTATGTGACAGCTTTACCCACAGAGGATCTTCTCTCTTTGCTTGCATTGTGGACGGGTTGGTCATCTTATTGAGAAATGCTTTATGAAACATCCTGACCTCCGTTCTCAAGCTAATGTCAGTGCTACTGTGTCTGAGCCTTATGCATCCCCATCCACCCCGCCGCCAGAGTCCGACCGATGGTTCTCTTCGGCAGATATTGAGACTCTCATCAATGCCTACAAACAATCCTCCTCCGTTGCCACTTCTTCAGGTAGCGCGCATATTGCTACACAGGGTAGTGACTCATCGACTCAGGTGTCACCAATCATATGACTGAGAATTCTCTTGTGTTCTCTCACCTCAAGAAGCATAACCGGTTACGACCAGTCTTTGTGGTTGATGTCTTTCCTGCTCTTGCTTGTGGATTTGGAGTTGTGACTACCACATCTTTTCTCCAGTTGGACGACACTCTATTCGTTCCAAAATTTTCTTGCAATTTGTTTTCTGTCAATGCTCTTTTACGACAAATGCAATGTTCTATCTCATTTTCTTTTACTGTATGTTATTTTCAAGACCTTTAATCATGGAGGATGATTGTTATTGGGACGGAACGCGACATTTTTTACTACCTCGACAATCTTCCCACTTTCTCTGCTCCAGTGACATCATCATCTTAAAGTTAGACTCCACTTTAGAATGTGAGGCTTGCCAATATGGCAAACTTGATCGTACTACTTTCCCTGCTAAACTCTATAAGAGTTTTGTACAACCCCGATATTCGCCAAGAGGTGAGTGAAGACTGAGTGTTCAACAGGCAAGAAGAGTAGGAAGGAGGGCGAGCCAGGTTCTCAAAAGCCGCTCGTAGGGAGGCGGGTGAGCAGGGCTCTCGCCGGCTGCTCGCTGGAAGGCGGCCGAGCCGGGCCCTCGTCGGCCGCTCGCAGGAAGGCGGGCAGGCGGGCCGGGCCTTCGTCGGCCGCTCGCAGGAAGGCGGCCGAGCCAGGCCTCGCAGTTCGCGAGAGGAGCCCTTGTGGGTGGCTCGCCAGCAGGGGTTTAGGGGTGATTTTACCTGAATACCCTTGGTGGTCTGCAGTTAGCTTCTCTAAACAGCAGAGTTTGGCTGTTGACAGACCCTTTTGGGTTGCGCATAGCAAAAGTGTAAGGCGGAGTCCCGCTATTAGCAGACCGTAGGTAAAAAACTATAAATAGACTTTGAAGGACACCTTTGGAGAGGATTCTAATCTCAGTACTCTGAGCTTCCTTCTCCCTAGGTTACCTTGGCTTAGCTCTCAGGCTCTCCAAGGTGCCCAGTTTCAGCTTTGACTTGGGAGGGGAAGCGCTCAAAGATCTTCCGGGTGTGTGGTGGGACCTCCTCGCTGCGATCAAGGGTCTGTGTCTAGTTTTGAGGCTTCGGTCTGTTTCCTTTCGGGAAATCAGTAAGTGCTAGCTGCCCCCCAGCCTTTGGGGGCCCGGGCTCCACAAGAGACCAAGTTATGGTTTCATCATTTTTGGTGCGGTGAGCGTGGCGCAGAAGAAAATGGATGGTCGCGGTAGGCCCCAGCGCACTTGGCCTGCCCTTCAGAGTCTCCGTCAACAACCATGACTTTTTATAATAGCGAGCCGGAGGAAGCGCGAGTGCGAGCCGAGGGTTGCGAGAGAGCCTGGGAGAAAGGAAAAGGGTTGAAGACAGTTAATGCGGTGGTTAGAAAGTAAAAACCGATGACTATTTATAAGAATGAAAAGGGCGGGAAGAAGGTGATGCGCCAGGGGGTGCGGATAGCTGGACCGCGCGGTGACGTTTCAACTTCTTGGGCCTTATCCGCTCCGGGTGGGCTTGCCTCCTGGCGACACCCTCTAGCTCGCCATAGGCGAGCCAAGCTGCAGAGAAATAAGTAAAAGTCGCGAAGACGAGGCAATAGCTCGCGAGTCTAAAGCGAGGCATTCATATCAAAATAGAAAATTAGCGACGTGCGAGCATAGTTAACATAACGGTATAAGTAATGCAAAGCGAAAGAGAAAGCTCACGAGCGAGCAGGAATATCCTTATTACAAATTCACACTGTTCGAAACCCCCCAAGGGGGGGGGGGGTAGTAGGTGCGAGCAACAAATCGTAAAAAAACAATTGTTCAATAGTTAATCCACTTCCAGCGGCCGCAGCCTCGCACCCCAGATCGCGGGGGCACTTTCGAGTAGTGGTACTCGCGAACCGACTGGACTTCACGCTGCATCAGGCGCATCTGATCCTCGATTTGCGCAAGGTGCACCCCAGGCGAGGTGACCTCGCCGCGAGCGAACTGGCGCATCTCGGCAAGGACTCGCGCGTTTGCATCCTCCATCGCGGCGAACCTCTCCTCATAGGCCGTCCTGTCCACCCGGTTCTGATCATATAAATCTCGCAGCATGAGGCCATACTTCTGGAATAGCTCGGTGACCTGCCTTTTCATCTGCTCCGGGTTTCTGGGGTCCCCCAAGAAATCTGTGACCTAGTTCGGCGAGGGCGGAGGCGATATCTCCTCCTCTCCGTGCTCCGACTCGGCAGGTGGGGTCGGGGGAACACCTGCGAGGAAGAAGTCAGCAATTAAGAGGGGGAAGGAGGCATTCGACAAATTATTTAACCTGGCGAAATGAGGATGGCACGGGCTCGCTGACGTGAAGAGCTTGGCTGACCCTTGAAGGCTTCAGTGAAGGCAGGGGCAATAGATTTCCCCAGGCCAGGGCGGCGCGTCGAGTCGTCCGCGGCCCGGGGTTCGGCAAGTAGCGAATTACCCGGACTTCGTTGGCCTAGAACGCCAAACCCCTGGGTGATGATGGTCGTTTTAGGTGGGGCTGGCGAGCCCACCGGAGAGGTGGTTCGCCTCTCCGGAGTCGCGAGAGGGGTCACTGCATGAAAGGAATAATGCGGTTTTCCCAGACAAAGACATACAAGAGATGGCGAGGAGAACAACTTACCAGGACGCGAGGATGAAACTCACAGGCCGGAGGTCCCCACCTCCGGGGGGGGGGGGGGGTCGGTCCTCGTGGCGGGGGGACAGGGACAGTGGTGACGACTCATCCTCCCCGGACGGCCGTCGGACGGTCTTCGCCTTTTTGATTTGAGGCGGAGGCGGAGTAGGTTGCTGGGAAATCCGGGGGCGAGCTCGGTAGCTTTGGTTTTTTGGATCGCCTGCGAGGCCTTGAGGCGAGCCAATATCTCTTCCTTTTTGGACATCTCGATGGACATGGCGACGAGTAGCGAAAGGGAGAAGAGGGAGAAAAAGTTCATGCACCAACCAGAGGGAATGGTATTTATAACATTGGGCATGGGGCCCACCAAAGATTCTCACCACGTCATCAAGGGGCCAACGAACACCAGGGGTTGGATGTTTCTTCGCGAGCCTAAGGTAGCCTCGCGAAGAGCGGGGATTGTGTACAACCCCGATATTCGCCAAGAGGTGAGCGGAAACTGAGGGTTCAACAAGCAAGAAGAGTAGGAAGGAGGGCGAGCCAGGTTCTCAAAGGCCGCTCGCAGGGAGGCGGGCGTGCCGGGCTCTCGCCAGCTACTCGCTGGAAGGCGGGCGGGCTGGGCCCTCGTCGACCGCTCGCAGGAAGGCGGGCGGGCCAGGCCTTCGTCGGCCGCTCGCAGGAAGGCGGGCGAGCCAGGCCTCACAGTTCGCGACAGGAGCCCTTGTGCGGCTCGCCAGCAGGGGTCCAGGGGTGATTTTACCTGAAAACCCTTGGTGGTCTGTAGTTAGCCTCTCCAAACAACGGAGTTTGGCTGTTGGCAGACCATTTTGGGCTGCGCATAACAAAAGTGTAAGGCAGAATCCCGCTATTAGCAGACCGTAAGTAAAAAACTATAAATAGACCTTCAAGGGCACCTTTGGAGAGGATTCCAATCTCAGTACTCTGAGCTTCCTTCTCCCTAGGTTACCTTGGCTTAGCTCTCAGGCTCTCCAATGTGCCCAGTCTTAGCTTTGACTTGGGATGAGAAGCGCTCAAAGATCTTCCGGGTGTGTGGTGGGACCTCCTCGCTGCGACCAAGGGTCTGTGTCTAGTTTTGACGCTTCAGTCTGTTTCCTTCCGGGGAATCAGTAAGTGCTAGCTGCCCCCAGCCTTTGGGGGCCCGGGCTCCACAAGAGACCAAGTTCTGGTTTCAACAAGTTTTGCTCGTCCTTTTGATCTTGTTCATTCAGACATCTGGGGTACTAGTCCCACCAAGTCTCTTGGTGGAGGAAGTTTGTACTTTGTAACTTTTATTGACGATTTATCTCGATATACTTGTGTGATCTTTTGAAGGAACACTCTGAACTTTTTTCTTCTGTTTTCTCTACTTCTTATAATGAAATTCACACTCATTTTGATTTATTTCTAAAAAATGTTCAGACCGATAATGCGAAGGAATACATGAGCCAGTAGTTCTCATCTTTCTGTACATCCAATTTTATTATTCATCAGATTAGTTGCGTGCATTTGTTCCAACAAAATTGAGTGCCAAAAAGGAAAAAATCGCCATCTCCTCGATGTTGCTTAGACGCACATATGTCAGATGAATGTTTCACGCTCCGATTGAGGTCATGTAATTTTCATTTCTTATTTTCTCATTAATAGTCTACCTTTTTCTACTCTTCAGGGTAAGACATCTTTTTCTCTTCATTATTCAGACAGTACACTTTTTTCCCTCACCTCACATGTGTTTGGTTGTAATGTTTTCGTTCACACTCCTGCATCTAGTCGCGATACACTCTATGCCCGCGCCACTAAATGTATCTTTGTGGTGTACTCTCCAACTCAGAAGGGATGTCGATGTTTCAACCATATCTTCAAACATCAATATGTCTCTGATGCTGTCACTTTTTTTGACTACAGTCTACCCCTTATTTATCCAAGGACCAAGGGCCTATTACTCTCGAGATCCCTCCTCCTATCTTTACCACCTCTCTTCCTCCCACCTTTATTTCATCGTTCCTTATCATTCATGCTCCTTCACCAGTTATCCCATAACTGACACCAATTTTTGAACATATACCTCCTTTTCTCCCTTTCTTTAACATTATCGTTGTCGCTCTGCTTCCCTACCTGTCTTCGCTCCTTCCACTCCAAAGCCCTCGCCATCAGCTGTTAGGCCAACTGTCACCTCTTCAGAAGATTCCTCCACCTTAACAGACTCAGACCTAGGTGTCCTCATTGCTCTGCGGAAAAGGATAAAGGGGAGTACACAATATCCTCTTACTAATGTTGTATCATGCATCAAGTTTGCCTGAGCACTCTCCACCACCACCGTACCTACTACATATCATGAAGCTTTTCGTATACCTTGTTGACAAGCAGTTATGGATGAAGAAATCTCTGCCTTAATATCACGGGGTACCTGGACTCTTGTCCCTACCCTATCTGGAAGCGATGTTATTGGTTGTTGTTGGATCTTTGTCATCAAGTTTCTCCCAAACGGCATTGTGTATCGATACAAGACTTATCTGATTGTCAAGGTGTTCACCCAAGCATATGATGTTGATTTCTTCAACACATTCTCTTCGGTTTTTCATATCAGTACTATCTGAGTACTCTTTCTCCGTTTCTGTCAACATGAGTTGGCAAATGTCTCAGTTTGATGTCAAAATTGTCTTCCTCTATGTTAATTTACCCCAAGAAGTCTATATGAAGCAACCTACTGGCTATGTTCCTCAGGGGAGTCTCATGTGTGTAAGCTTCAAAAGGTAATTTATGATCTTAAACAAAGCCCTCGAGCATGGTTTGACAAATTCACCTAGGTCGCCTCTACCATTAGTTTCTCCATAAGCAATATTTATCACTCTCTCTTTTTACGGAAGACCAACCCTGGACTGATTATTCTTGCTATCTATGTAGACATTCTTCTACCGGAGATGACCCCTCTGAAATAGAGATAACAAAGAAACATCTTCGGGAACATTTTGTTACAAAAGATATGGGTCCTCCCAGATACTTCTTGGGAATTGAAATTGCGAGACACAATACCTCCATATTTCTCACCCAACACAAGTATGCCTTAGATCTACTCAACAAAGCTGTTCTCCTTGGCATGAAACCTGTTTGGAATCCTATGCCTATGAGTGTTGACAAACTTTGGGATGAGACATCCCCTCTTCTAGAAGATAGTAATTGGTACATGAGATTTGTTGGAACTCATTTATCTTACAGCAATCAAACCTGACATCTTCTATGCTGTTGGAAGGGTCAGTCAACTTATGCAAATTCCCAAACAATGTCATCTGGAAGCTGCCTTAAAAAGATTAGAATACATTAACGGGTCTTCATGAAAAAATTCTATTGTTTCAAATAAACAATCATTTATGCATTGAAGCTTATTCTGATGCAAGTTATGTATATGATAAAGGAGATCGAAAATTCACTTCTGGATTCTGCATGTATGCCACAGGAAACCTGGTCACTTGGAAAAACAAGAAATAAACAGTGGTGTCCAGGTCAAGTATAAAAGCTTAATACAGAAGTATGACTCATATTGCTTGTGAGTTAAAGTGGTTGAGAACACTTCTGAAAAATTTGGGAGAAATCTACGATTATCCTCCATTGATGTTTTGTGATAATAAAGCTGTTATCTACATATCTAAAAATCAACTATTCTGTAAAAGAACAAAATGTATTGAACTTTATTGTCACCTCATCATAGAGGAAGTTATCAAAAAATAAATATACACTATGTATGTTTTCTTTAGATAAAGAGTTGACAGTCATCTTCACCAAACCAATTTTTTCATCTTTTTTAGATATTTGTGCCAAACTGGAATGATCGATATATATACTCCAACTTTAGGGGGATTGTTAAAGACCAAGATTAAAAGCCCCAAAAGGGTCCATTGTATATTTTCTCTTGCCTGTATTTAGTCTCATATCTTTAAGTATAAATTATTCCTCCTCTACTTTATATAAAGAGAGGAGCTCTCATGTAATAGTTTAGATCCCCTTTGGAATAGTATTTATATTTTAAATTCTCACATGTCACTCTTTATGAAACACAAGCCCGTGCCTATAAAGCCAAAATTTGGTGGGGGATTTAAGGTCACATCATCTCCATTTTAGGGCATGACACTATATATGACATAAAAGACCATTCCTACCCTCCAATGTGCATACAACCTATATGAACTTTTATAATCATACCCAGATAAAATTTGGGGTGTTACAACTTACAAGCAATCCAAAAGTCTACTAAAAGATGCACGTGCAGATTGAGGAGAAAGAAGTCATCGTAGATCTTTATGCCCTTCAGTCCAGGGGTTCAACATGGTGCTAAGAGTCAAGTGGTTGGGTGTTGGGAAAAGTCCCTTTATAATTTGATATATCAGGTTATCAAAGTGATGTATGAAAGTGCCTTGACATATGTTATTAAGTCTGAAGTTCAAAAAAGTCAAGCAAAGAATTAGTGCTTTCAAAGAACTCAAAGTAAGACTAAGTAAAAGAGTTTACTTTGAGAAGATATCAACTTACGTCGACTAGTAATGAAGACAAATGTCGACGTACGTCGAGAAGTATGCATCCAGTTCTACATTGAGTTCATGATTTACACAAGTCAGAGCATAAATATACATTGAGATCTTCTCTTCTCTACATCTCAATGTACTTTTACTTCTAAGTCAAAGCTTTCTTTGCGCCCTGACTAGTATTCAACACATGCAACCTGACAATTATACTTATATGTGTCGAGATCTATTCAAGGGGCGGGGGGCACCAAAAGAGTGGTGTCGACAGCCAGCTACCTTGCACGGATACTTAAAAATGCTCTGCGTATCGGCTCGAACGCGTATCGGATACGGGAAACGCTCGGAAACGCGTTTCCGAAACTCTAGGAAACGTTAATTTAATTATTTAAATAAAATTAAAGGGGAATCGCGTATCCCGCCAGCGGGATACACGATTCCCATGCTCCCGTGCGATACGCTGCTGCTCTTTTTATTACACGCGGTTCTTTTTATTCTAGGTTTACGAAACCCGCCGCTCCTGCTCCCGCTCCGGTCCTGCTCGCCGCTCCGGTACTCTGCTACTGCTGCTCGCCTCTCCAGGTACTTCTTCTTCTTCTTCTTCTGTATGTATTTTCCTGCTGCTGTATGTATTTTCCTGCTTTGCTCCTGCTTTTTTCTGCTGCTGTATGTATTTTCCCTATAATTTCCCTGTATTTTACCTGTATTTTCCTACTTTGCTCCTGTAATTTGCCTGTATTTTGCTGCTGCTGTATGTATTTTGCCTGTATTTTGCTGTTGCTGTATTTTGCTCCTGTATCTGTATTTTTCCTGTATTTTACTGGTGTATTTTGCTGTATTTTGCTGTAGGTTTCTTTTAGTCTGTATAAATTCAGAAATTTATTGCTGTAGAAATTCAGAAATATTGCTATAGAAATGCAGTTTACTTATTATTGTTGTTTAAATTAGGTCTTAACTTGCATAACATGGATTCAAGTAGCGGTGCTGGTGTTAATGAAAATGATGAAAATCCTCTTTGGAAATATGTGACAAGAGGGAACAAGTTAACTGAAGGAGGTGGAAGTATAAGTTGGACTTGTAATTTTTGTGGTAAGCCTTACAAAAGCTCATACACTCGCGTGAAGGGCCATTTATTGAGGATCAAGAGTAGCGGAATTGGAGCATGTAACAAGGTTCCGGCTTCAACATACAAGGACATGTTGAAGGAAGATAAAGATGCTCAAGAGCTTATTGAGCGACGACTTCCAAAATTTATACCGGTGGCTCCAAGTACTTCATGTGGAGTTGGAAGTGTTGGAAGTGTCGGTGATAAGCGGAGAAGAAAAGATGATACAAGCGGTAACGGAAAAAATCCAATTTCTAGTGCATTCAATAATGAGGATAGAGCTCATTTGGATGCTTTAATTGCTAGAGCATTTTATTCGCCGGGGTTACCTTTCAATCTAGCAAGAAATCCTTATTGGAGAGAATCATATTCTTTTGCTGCTAGTCATAACCTTGCAGGATATGTACCACCCGGATACAATTCACTAAGAACCACCTTGTTGTTGAAGGAGAAGATAGAAATTGAAAAAAGATTAGCTCTCATTCGAGGGATGTGGGTAGAGAAAGGAGTTAGTATTGTAAGCGACAGATGGAGCGATCCACAAAGAAGACCACTCATTAATTTTATGGCAATAACCGATTCAAAAGCATTATTCTTGAAGGAGGTTAATTGTGAAGGTCAAACTAAAGACAAGTACTTTATTGCCTCTTTGATCAAAGAGGTAATTTTAGAAATCGGATATGAAAAGGTTGTTCAAGTTATAAAAGAATAATGCGGCAAATTGCAAGGGGGCGGGCCAACTAATTGAGAGTGAGTTTCCATCAATTTTTTGGACTCCTTGTGTGGTGCACACTCTCAATCTAGCTTTGAAGAACATATGTGCCGCTAAGAATTCGGAGAATAATGCGGTTACGTACGAAGAATGTTCGTGGATTACTCATATTGGTGATGATGCCATGTTCATTAAGAACTTTATAATGAATCATTCCATGAGATTAGCTATGTTTAATGAGTTTGTGGGCTTAAAATTATTATCCATTGCCGAAACTCGTTTTGCATTACTGATCATGTTAAAACGATTCAAACTTATAAAAAATGGACTCCAAAGAATGGTTATTAGTGATCATTGGCTTCTATATCGTGACGATGATATGGAAAAAGCGAGATATGTGAAAGAGAAGGTGTTGGATGATGATTGGTGGGATTCCATTGAGTATATTCTTTCATTCACCGCTCCTATATATGACATGATTCGCTTTTGCGATACGGATAAGCCTTGTCTTCATCTTGTATATGATATGTGGGACACAATGATTGAAAGGGTGAGGAAGGTTATCTACTCTCACGAGAGGAAAAGAGAAGATGTGTCTACCTTTTTTGAGGCAGTACATGTTATCCTTGTGGATCGTTGGAACAAGAATAACACTCCGCTTCATTGCTTTGCGCATTCCTTGAATCCAAGGTATTTATCTTTTTAATTATAAATATATTGTCTTTTGTATGATTGATTTTTAACTTAATATTTTTTTAAAATCCACTAGGTATTATAGTGAACAATGGCTAGCGGAGGATCAAAATAGAGTTGCTCCGCATAAAGATCCGGAAGTTAGCAAGGAAAGGATTAAATGCTTGAAAAAGTATTTTCCAAGCTTAGTGGAACGCAATGTGGTCGCCAAGGAGTATGCGGAGTTCATTGACAAATCGGGAGATTTTAACGATTATGATTCAATTCAAAATCGTTATCTCTTATATCCAAAGAGTTGGTGGATAAATCATGTCTTGGCGGCCCCTTCACTCCAAACCATTGCATTGAAGCTATTAGTACAACCATCATCTTCTTCATGTACCGAGAGAAATTGGAGTACTTACTCCTTTATCCATTCAATGAAAAGGAATAGAATGAAACCGCAACGTGCAGAAGATTTAATAAACATCCATAGCAATCTTCGACTTCTTTCTAGAAGAGATAAAAAATATAATGAAGGAGAGTCTATATTGTGGGATATTGCGGGCGATGGCTTTGAATCATTTGAAGATGTAGGTACACTTGAGATAGCTAATCTATCGCTTGATGAACCAAGGCTGGAGCTCTCCATTATTGAAGAAGATGATGAAGTTGATACTATTGGAGAGAATGTTTAATTTTTAAACTTGATATTTGCATGTGAATGTAACGAAACAATGATCAATTGATGTAATGACGTGGACATGTGATATATTATTTTTTATGATGCTTGTTTCCTTAAATCTTTTCTATATTCTTATAGCATTATATGAAATGTTATTTTTTGTGATGCTCATCACTACATATTATGTGAAGAGTTTGTTTATGTGAAGAGTTCGATGGTCAACATTACATCTTATTGAATGTAGTGATTGAGATGATACCTTAGTTTGTTAGTTGTATTTTTTTATATTGATTAATACTTATATTAAAATAATTAAAAAAAATTAAAAACGTTTCCCGTATCCGTATTTTTTTAAAAATCACGTTTCCCGTATCCGTTTCGTATCGTATCCCGTATCCCGTTTCCGTCCCGGTGCAACGTAGTCAGCCGGTGAGGCTGGGTGGTACCCCCGTGCCCCTGAAGTGGTAGAGTTCGCATAATGGAGAGGGTCTCAACAATGGTCGCCGCCATGACAGTAAAGGTCGCCACCTCGCCATGGTGGATCGCCAAGGTATTGCTTGTTGGATATGTCCGGCGAGCTCATCTAAGATAAGGTCTTAAAGCTGACCCTTGATGTAAGCCAACAACGATAGGGAATTCCATAATTCAATTGACTATAATTCATCGACCAAAACAATATCATCTGCAAATTATAGACCTCTTGTCTATAATTTAGAAAAATTTACGTTATGAAAATCTAGGATAAAACTGTAAATGAATTCAATTGATGATGACAGTTTTGAATCTATTATTGCAGGTCTCGCCAGTCGTACCAGGACTGATGAAGAGGGAAAAATAGTACAGATAACAAAAGCTGATTTGACAGAAGATCAAAAGAAGTCAAGGACATGTGATGCCAATACCATAAATATCTTGGTGTCAACAATGTCAGACGACATATTCCAGAAGGTTGCTGATTGTCAATCAGCAAAAGAAATCTGTGAGTCATTGACATGATTAGTTTAAGGGAGTTCTGATGAGAGGAAGGACATGAAGTCCTCACTGATCTTACAATATGAGAACTTCAAAAAGAATTCTGAAGAATCTGTAGCGACGTGTATTTTAGGTTCAGTCTCATAGTCAATGAACTGATGAGACTGGAAAAAGAAATCTCTGTGACAAAGATAAATGACAAACTTTTGATGTGCTTCCCAAGTTCATGGGATGTAATGATCTGGGCTATAATAAAGGCCAGATGTTAAAAGGAGATCACCACAAATGCTCTCCTTGGCAAACTCAAATTTTATGAACTTCCTCTTAAAATAAGAGCAGAAGGAGAAACTAAGGAGAAATCTTCCTCGACCTTCAAAAAGAAGTCCATAACACTCAAGACTGTTGATGAAGATAGACACCCCATGGATGGCGAGCTGATGAGTCTTCTGGCCAAAAGATTTAAGAAATGGATCAAGGCTGGAGACTTCAGAAGGAAGGAAAGGAATAGCTCCAAGCCAAGGTATGATAAAACCCCTTCTAAAGAAAGAATATGTTTTTCATGTAGGAAACCTGGACACATTGAACCAGAGTGTTCAGATCAAACCAATGATAAAGTCCAGAAGAAGGACACGGATCACAAGAAGAGTTATGATCCTAAGAAAAGAAACAAAATGAAGGGCAAATGTTTCATTGTAGAGACCTGGAGTGATACTGAAAACAGCTCTTCCAGCTCTGATGAAGATGAGAGCGAAACAGAAGAAATCTGCATGATAGCTCTAAAGCACTGAAAAAAATGATCTTGCTGAAGAAGAAAATGAGGTAACCTATTTTGAAAACTTTGACTTTTCCTCTGAAGAATTTAAAATAGTACTCAAAGACTTCTGTGAAGATCAATTGGTTGCAGAAAGTCAAATTAAAATTCTAAGAGAAGAAATAACTCATCTTACTAAAAGATTAAAAGAAGAAAACTCTGTTGTTGTAAACTATGAATTGAGAATGACAAGCTCAGAGAAGAACTAGATTCTCTAAAATCAGAGAATGAGAATTTAAAAGCTGAACTCAATAAAGCTAAGTTGTTTGAGGATAAATTAAATGGGAGAAGTCAACAGCTAAAGATTATCTCAGAAAATCTTTCAGTTAGATTCAAAAACCTAGGTCTAGGTGCCGACTCTCCCCATATGACTTACTCTCCCAACATACCAGTCTGGAAGAATCCAGTGAAATTCATAAATGCTTTCATAAATGCTAAAGGAAAAGAGTTAGCAAATTTATTGACTGATATTATTTCTACCTCAAAAGATGTTGGAAGGAAAATTTCTCATTAAAAGGATAATGTACAAATAAATCATGTAAAGACAAATTCAGTTCCTCTAGAACAAAGAGGAATCCTGGGAAAAGCTCCCACAAATAAAAATAAAAGTCAGTCAAGTTATCTTAACAAAACTCAACAAAAGTCTCGACGTATGTCGAGAACATCTTTTGAGGCGACTAGTAGTCGACATATGGCTGATTCAATGCAGAATTATAGAATGAAGAAATTTCCAATAAGACCTCTTCTCTATTCTAATCATGTTAATAATAGAAATATGTATAATAATGAATGCTTCTACTGCAATAAGATATGCCATTGTATGAAAGTTTGCTGGTATAATCAACCAACAACCTCCCATTCCTGAGGGTTACAAGGATATACCCTCATACTCCTTTGTCGCCACCTATAATGAAAGAACTGGAACTAAGATAACCTGGGTTCCACTTAACTTTTAATTCTATTGTAGGAAAGGAACTGTCCAGTCACAACCCAGTTGTGGTACTTGGACATTGACTGTTCCAGACGCATGACTAGCAAAGCAATTGCTACAAAACTCTAGGATTAAGCAAGGACCAAAGGTAATGTTTAGTGACTCTAGCTGTGGTCAAACCCAAGGTTATGAGATGATCAGAGTTGGGTCAACTACATTTGACAAAGTTGCTCATATTGAAGGGTTGAAGCACAACCTAATCTGCATAAACAAACTGTGTGACAAAGAATACAAGGTTGTATTCAATCACACTCAATGTCATATAATTTCATCATTTACAGGAAATATAACCCTACTGGTAACATGAAAGGGAATATTTATATAATTGATTTTTCTTCAAATCAAAATGAAATTTGCTTATTTAATTTTAATATAAGCAATGCAAAATTATGACATAAAATATTAGGGCATTTAAATCTAAAAATAGTGTCCAAACTCTGTAAGGATAACTTTGTTAGAGGTCTGCCACAATGTAGATATGTTAAGGAAAAGTCCTGTAGAGCCTGCCAATTGGGGCAACAAATTAGGGCTTCTTTTAAAAGAACTAATAAAAATGACTCTTCTAGGATCCTGTATCTCTTACATATGGATCTATTTAGATCCATTACTGTCCAGAGCTTAGGAGGTAAGCCATACTCATTAGTTATTGTGGATGATTTTTCTAGATTCACTTGGGTGTTCTTTCTGAGAACTAAGTCTGACTGACACCTTCAAGATTCTCTCAAGCTTCATCGAACAAATCCAAAATAAACTGAATACTTCAGTTGTAATGATCAGAAGTGATCATGACACTGAATTTGAGTCTCATATGATGTTTGAATTTTGTGAGAATGAAGGGATCAAGCATAGCTTCTCAGCTCCTAGAACTCCACAATAAAATGAAGTTGTTGAGAGAAAGAATTGAACCATGAATGAATCAAGTAGAACATTATTAGCTGATGCTAACTTACTTATGTCATTTTGGGCAGAAGCAGTCAACACAGCTAACTATGTTCTCAACAGAAGTCTCATTCATAAAATTAAGGGTAAGACTTATAAGCTGTTGAAAGGCAAAACTCCAAATATATCATATTTTAAAATATTTGGATGTACTTATTATATACATAACAATGGAAAAAACCATCTTGCCAAATTTAACAATAAAGTAGATGATGAAATCTTTATTTGATACTCCATATCTAGCAGTGCTTATAGATATTATGAAATAACTTTTAAAATTGAAGAAACTATGCATGTAATTTTTGATGAAACTAACATGCTATGTGAAGGGAAAAGTACCTCCACAAACTTTGATTTACCGGTAAGAGAATTAACTAGTCAGATGGAAGAATTGACTGTGGATTAAGCTGGTCCAAGTTCATTAAACTCTTCTTCTCAATTTGAATTAATTCCAAGGATTGCTGAGATTAATCTGGAAGATGAAGATGATGTGATTTCTGAAGGTGTTGTTCAAGTTAATGCTCAACTAGTTGAACATGGTGAAATTCAGAATGAAGCTGCCGAAGATGACCAAGTGGATATATGATGCGGAGCAGAGAAGAGGACGAGTTTTGGGCCCATTCGGGGCTGATTTGGCGACTTACCATATATGGCGTGCCTGGATCGACGATCAAACTCCGCAGATGTGTTCGGATTCGCGTTGCGAATCAATTTGATATATTGGTTTATGTATTTGGACTTATTATTGTTTTATTTTAGGCGTTTTCCATCCGACCAATCATAGCCGTTGATTGGGATGCCCTAGCTTTGTTTTTATTATAAATAAGAGAGTAGTGGGCTGATTTGAGGATTGTAGAATTTGGTGAGAAGTATTCCCAGATTCCCGCGATCCCGCCACGGTGCCGACTCCGTGGAACCCTAGGTGACGACTCCTAGGCTTGTATCTCCCTCCCCAAGGTACCCCCTAACCCTAGACTCCTTCTTCCCCCTCTGAAACCCTCATCCGCAGTCCCTACAGCCGCCAAAACTACCAGGCGACTGCTGTGCAGCACTTCCTACAGCAGCCGAACAGGCCTGAACCATAATTTATTTCACTGTTCATTAATGAAATACACTATTCATAGCATATAGTTCTCCCCCCCTGAACCACCGCCAGCCCCCTCATTTCCATCCCGTGGAACCACCAGCAGCCCTCCCTCCTCCCTTCCGCCAGCCTACAGCAGACCCCCTTTTCCCCTGCCGCCAGCCTACAGCAGCAGCCCCCTCCCTTGCTGCTGCCAGTCCACAGCAGCCCCCTTCCCTTGCTGCCGCCAGTCCACAACAACCCCCTTCCCTTGCTGCCGCCAGTCCGCAGCAGCAGCCCCCTTCCCCGCTTTGTTCCCAGCAACCACCACCCCTCTCCTCGTCGTGGAACCAACTCCACCCTCTCGTCCAAATCAGTCCAGATCTGGACAAATCCAGCCCGGATCCGCTCCTAAATCGTCGGATCTATCCACCCCTATCCGGATCTATTTCCTAGTGTCCGGATCTATCCATTTCCGGTCCGATCTCACCTTTCTCCGCCAAGGACAGCCACCGCCACTCCGTCGCGCCTCCGGTTCCACCTTCGATCGCCGATCTACATACCCGGACCCGGATTCTTCATTGTCTTGGTCAGCCCACTACTTTGTGAGTCTTATTTGTATTGGATTATTATTTTCAGCATATTTATATTGGATTGGATCTTGTACCTATTTTGAATATCTTGCATGATAGTTGTTTGTTAGATTATTATTGTGATTTGCAGGATTTATTCGCCGCGCGCTCGTGCTTTGACCCTCCACGCGGAGGAAAGCCTAAGCTTGTTTTCGCCCTAATAAATATTCTGTCTTGTCTTGAATTATCTGCGTGGGATGATATTTTAATTATTATCTAACTGTGGCTTATCAGTCGGGCTTTGCATAGCATGTATGGTTAGGTCGGGGATTTTCCGCCGCCTATAGATTCGTCCTGCGTCAATATATCTGCTGCTCAATAAGCTGAAGCAGAAATTCTTCCACTAGAACTTGTCACTCTCAGAGATCAGCCCACCTCACAAATAATTGTGGATATCTCTGTAGGAGTGCAAATTATGAGCAAATTTTCTAATGTGACGATGCTTCAACGTTTTCTCTCATAGGTTGAGCCCAAAAAGTTTGAAGATGCAAATAATGATCCACACTGGATTGCTGCCATGCAAGATGAACTTACTCAATTTGAGAGGAGCAATATATAGTCTCTAGTTGAAAGACCAAGAAATTACCCAGTTATTGGAACCAAATGAGTATATAGAAACAAATTAGATGCTGAAGGTACAAATGTCAGGAACAAGACAAGACTGGTTGCTCAAGGATATAAGTAAGAAGAAGGAATTGATTATGACCAAACTTTTGCTCCTGTAGCCAGACTTAAAGCCATAAGAATGTTCTTAGCATATGCAGCACACAATATGATAAAGATGTTTCAGATGGATGCGAAGAGTGCTTTTATGGTATTCTGCAAGAAGAAGTTTATGTAGAATAACCTCCTGGTTTTATTGTTCATCTCATCCATCATTTGTTTATAAACTAAATAAGATTTTATATGGTCTCAAGCAAGATCCAAGAGCTTGGTATGAGACCATTTCTACTTTCCTCCTTGAACATTCCTTTGTGAGGTAAGGTAGATAAAACATTATTCATCAGAAGACATAAAGACAAACTATTACTAGTACAAATATATGTTGATGATATTACATTTGGGTCTACAGACAACAAACTCTGTAAAAGATTTGCCGCTCTAATGCAATCAAAATTTGAAATGAGTAGCATGAAAGAGCTCACCTTTTTCATTGTTTTTCAAGTAAGACAATCTGATGAAGACATTCACATTTCTCAGTCCAAATATACTAGAGAGTTAATCAAGAAATTTGGAATAAAGAGTGCTAGCACAATGAAAACCCATATGACAACTAATGCTGCAATTGATAAGGATGAGGCAGGTAAACCTGTTGATCAAAAGATCTACAAGGGCATCATATGATCTCTCTTATATCTTACATTTAGTATACCTGATATAATGTTTTTAACCTGTGTTTGTGCAAGATTCGTGGTTGAATCAAAATAATCTCTTATGACCTTTATAAAAGATACTGAGATATTTAAAGGGCACTCCTGAGTTAGGTCTATGGTACCCAGTAGAATCTGGATTTGAACTAACATGATACTCAGATGCATACTAGATAGGAAGAGCACCTCAAGAACTTGTCAATTTCTTGGTGCTAGGCTCCTATCATAGTTTAACAAAAAGCAAACCACAATATCTACATCCACAGCCGAGGCTGAATATATCTCAGCTGGGAGTTGCTGTTCACAACTCTTATGGATGCAAAATCAATTGTTAGATTATGGATATTCTTTCACTAAGTCTATAATCTACTGTGATAGCTTTAGTGCTATCTCAATTGCCTCTAATCCTGTACTTCATAACAGAACAAAACACATTGAGATAAGATATCACTTTATCAGAGATAATGCGGAGAAAAGGAAAATTACATTAAAATTTATCCCTACTGAAAAAACAAAGAGTTGATATCTTCCCTAAACCTCTAGATGATGTAAAACATAAGTATTTTATAAATATTTTAGGAATGCTAGATAGAATTGAATGAACAAATATGCAAAATTTACATAAAATAAATAAGTTTTTCTGTTCTAAGATAGAACTCGACGTATGTCGACAACATGATCTCGACGTATGTTGAGATCATCTCAGTATAAGCCTTCTTCTTAAAGGTTGGATGAAAGCTTTGATATAAGGCAATGCGTCGATTTCTTGTACTTTGACTAGTCTCACTTATACGTCGATACGTCGACTACTATACGTTGAGACCTAGGTCATTTTTTGTTCTGAAAAAGTGCATAAGGGCTCGACGGATATATAAAGACAAAATCTCCTTCAGTTGTCTTTACTACTACTTCAAACCTTTCATTTTCCCTCTCGTTTTTCTCTTTCTCCAACGTGTTTTGCAGGTTACAATGACAGCACCAACGATTAATTCAGGATTTGGTTTGGACTACGACTCCTTTGCAAACACGGATGAGAAATTTTGTGCTATTTTGAATTTGTTTATTGACCAAGGATTAAAGCCACTGCTTTCAAGCTTTTCTCGACTACAACGTGATGATCTTCAGGAATTTTATTCCTCTATCAATCTAGATGAGGACAATATTCTATCAGGCACGATCAACGAGGTTCAGATCAGAATTACACATGTTGAATTGTCTTCAACCTTCAAACTGTCCGAAGGTTCAGATGAGACAGTTCTCACTGATGAGGAGATTGGTGTTGTACTGCAAACAATGGGGTACCGAGGAAACAAGCCCTCCAATAGGAAGAAGAAGGAAGTTTTAGAAGAATATCAATTTCTCGTAGATATCTGTGACAAAGTTTTGATGTGCAAGGTGTCTGCCCATGATGCCTTACCAAGAGCACAACTGCAGGTGATGAGAATTTTGATTCTACAGAAGAAGATACATTGGGGAAAGTATCTGTTGCAGTTAATCTACAACAAATTAATGAGGCATAAAGAAATATCTTATGGTAGGATGTTGAGCATGGTGCTGAAACACTACTTTCCAGCCGTCTGTCTATTTAAGGGTGTGCATTTTCCTTTAGGGTCCGTTCGGATCGCGCGTTTTGAAGAATTGGAATTCAGTAAAACCAAAAACCAGCAGGTTTTGGTTTTGGGCTGAATTCCAAACACGATGTTCGGTTGTTGCATGTAATTGGCCAAAACCAACAAGAATTCGAGAGGACCAACTGCGGGGAATTTCTTTGCTTCGACTACAGCAAGGGGGACAAACTAAAATGATAATGCTTCAACTATAGGAGAATGAATGCGATCCTGGAGAATGTAGACGAGAGCAGGAAAATCAGAAAAAAGAAGAGGAAGATGCAAGAAAACACGCAGGGAGAAAAAGAGGAATACGAAGACGCACAAGTTTTTTGTGAATTCACACAGTAAAATAAAAAAAAATCAGAAAAAAGAAAACGCACAGGAAAATCAGAAAATGCACAAAAAAAATAGAAAAAAGAAGAGGAAGATGCAAGATCAGAATTTTTTTTAGAGGAATAAGAAGACGCAAAGGAAAAAGAAGAAGGTGCAGAAAACACGCAGGAAGAAGAAAACCTAAGACCTAAATTTTGAGGAAGAAGACTTATAGGGGATCAAGATTTCGCCGAAGAGGAAGGGGAGGAGGAGGATGAAGGAGAAGAGATCCGAACTTGCTTCCGCTTGCAGGTCCGAACTTGCTTCTGCTTCTTCTTCTGCGGATCGACGCGGCGCGAACGGGAAGAAGGCCGCGGGAAAACTCATCTGAGGAGGTAAGAATTGGCGCTAGGTATAAATGAAAACCCGCGGTTTTAGCGAATTCCATTTCCGCGGCGGATTCCATCCATCCGAACAGGCGCAAATGAATTATTAAAGACAAAACCAAAACCACATGCTCAAAACCGTCGATCCGAACGCACCATTAGGGAAAAGGTTGACTATTCAACTCTTTGAAAGGTGGGAGAGAAATATCAAGAGAGTCATCTGTTGTTGATGCATCTACCTCTCTTCCCACTAAAATTCATTCTTCTCCTTCTCTTTCAATATCTTTACATGAGGTACCTGTATCTCCTAAAAACACCTCAGTTTCTTCGCCTCCTCATAATACTATCGAGGCTCATGTCTCACCCATAGACTCCTCAATTCCTACTCTCCCTCATGTTACTACACTTGAAATACCTTCACAAACACCACTTCCATCCTCCAATGTTCCAATCACTTCTGCTTCTTTATCCTCACCATCTCTTCCCTTATCAGATACTGAGTTAAGAACTCTTCATTCTCAGTTAAAATAAGATTTGATCTTCTCTTTTCTGCTCAACTACAAGATGTTTCAAATAGTTTACATCAGAAACTAGAAACTTTTGATATTAAAATTAATACTTTAACTACTTCTGTTGAAGTATTATCTCAAATGGTAGAGTCCTCGCCTGCCAAGAAATTTTTGACTTCTCTCTTTGATGAAGTAAAAAAGGGAGAGATGAGAGTTGCTGACAGAGATGCTGACAGAATGAATTCTGATGCTGATAGAGATGATAATGCTGGCAGATATGATAATGTTCATATGAAAGAAAGACATGGAAGGAGAGGAAGAGGAAGAAATACACCTTAATGGCAGCAGTTACAAAAGTGCATAGGAAAACATACAAGAAGGAGAAGTCCTATAATGCTCCTAATTCCTATGCAAATATTATTATGGATCCAGCTAAACTCTCCTCTACACCTTATACTGATTTAGCTCTAGAAGAGGCTCTAAAAAGAATTGGGGATGACAGACAAGCTGAAGCAGAGGCTTATGAACAAGAAGTTCTAAACAAGAGGACAAAGTTTATCTCTCAGCTTCAGGAAGGCAAATCAAGGGAAGTAGAAATTCATTTTCCAAGCGAACTGTCTGATCTCTTAGCCTACAATTCAAAGAATCCAGGTGTAGTTGGTGTAATAGTTACTCACAACAACAACACTCAAGCCTTTATCCCACTATAGTGGGGTCGGCTATATGGATCCTTTGTCGCTATTGTGCCCTATCTTTAGTCATAATCTCACTAATATCTAAGTACATCATGTCTTTCCTTATCTTCATTCCAAGTCATTATTGGTCTACCCCTCCCCCATTTAACATGTCTAGTGTCTAAACTCTCACAACGCCTAACAGGTGCCTCTAATGGTCTCCTTTGTATGTGTCCAAACCATCTTAGTTGAGATTCTCGCATCTTCTCTATAGTTGGTATAACAATTACTCAGAGATAAAAATCTGGGTCTGGTTGCTTATTCAGATGTGTATACTTCTTATATAAAGAGACAAAAAGGACCAGAAGGACAATCTTTACCTCCTCCACCTATTAGATTTATAAAAACTCATGATTCCTCCACTATGCTTACAAATTATGAAGCCCTAGTTTCTGAGCAAGAAGTTTTGAGACCAGTCTCTTCTGGGAAAGAAATTGAATATGTAAATGAGTTGGCAATGAGAATTATTGAGAAAAGATATACCATTAATGCAGCACACTGGAATGCTAAGAATGATTTTGAAAAACTACTTCATGTCTGCGGAATGGTATAAAAGGAGCCGAAAAAGGCAAAGAAAATGCGCTAAGACTACATTGAGAAAACTCAGAAAAATCTCATCACCACCCTGACTGCCTTTCTGGACAAACACAAGTAAAGTTGTCATTTCTCTCTCCTCTTATATGTACTCTCCTTTTTCTGATCATATGTAAAGGCTTCATGATGGTGATATTTAATGAATAAAATGGGGGGTGTGCATAGATTTTCTTATCTATCTATTCTCTATGTTTAATTCTTGTACTCATCTAAAAGCTTGTGATTTTTTTAATTTTAAAATCACTTACCATGCAAAACCAGATATATCAAATATGAGGAGATTATTTGATGCAGGACAGGAATCCACTTGCCTGCCGGCCCACCTGGAATCCACCAGATGGCCTTTAATCAGGGCTGCAACCCGTACACCCCAACCCGTCTCCCGAAGACGGGTTGTTGTCAACCAGCGACATCCGAAATAATCCTCCCCACGGATTGTTTCGAACCCTGATCTCCTTGACGAGGGAAGTCCTCATCACCAACTGAGCTGCACTTTTATGATGCAGGACAGGAATCCACCTGCCTGCCGTCCCAGGAGGTCAGGCCCACCTGATACTGGCCGGCCCACCTGGAATCCACCAGATGGGCTTTAATCAGGGCTGCAGCCTGTACACCCCAACCCGTCTCCCGAAGGCGGTTTGTTGACAACCAGCGACATCCGAAATAATCCTCCCCACGGAGGGTTTCGAACCCCTGATCTCCTTGACGAGGGAAGTCCTCATCACCAACTGAGCTGCAGCTCAGTTGGTGATGAGAGTTTGCGTGAAAACTCTTTATCAAGGGCGAGGGATCAAATCCCGACGTTAACAACTTGCTGCGGTCTGTCGTGGGCCCGGAGACGAGTTGGGGTGTGCTGGGCTGCGGTCCTGATTAAAGCCCATCTGGTGGATTCCAGGTGGGCCGGCCAGTGTCAGGTGGGCCTGACCTCCTGGGTCGGCAGGAGATCAGGGGTTCGAAACCCTCCGTGGGGAGGATTATTTCGAATGCCGCTGGTTGTCAACAACCCGCCTTCGGGAGACGGGCTGGGGTGTACGGGCTGCAACCCTGATTAAAGCCCATCTGGTGGATTCCAGGTGGGCCGGCCAGTGTCAGGTGGGCCTGACCTCCTGGGCCGGCAGGCAGGTGGATTCCTGTCCTGCATCATTATTGGTAAAAGTCGCTTTATAATTTGATATATCAGACTATCAAAGTGATGTATGAAAATGCCTTTGACATATGTTATTAAGCCTGAAGTTCAAAAAAGTTAAGCAAAGAATCCGTGTTTTCAAAGAACTCAGAGCAAGACTAAGTAAAAGAGTTTACTTTGAGAAGATATCAACATACGTCTACTAGTATTAGTAATGAAGACAAATGTCGACATACGTCGAGAAGTATGCATTCAAATATCAATGTACTATGAGAAGTTGTACTTTGTGCTTCGACTATAAGCTGACAAAGATTATCAGTGCTACATTGAGTTCAAGATTTACACAAGTCAGAGCATAAATATACATTGAGATCTTCTCTTCTCTACTACATCAATGTACTTCCACTTCTAAGTCAAAGCTTTCTTTGTGCTCTGACTAGTAGTCAACATATGCGGTCTGAAAGTTATACTTCTATGTGTCGAGACCTATTCAAAGAGAAGTCAGAGTATAAGTATAAAGACTTATTTTGATATACCCTTTCTATATCTATCTATCTCAGCTTACATCGACTAGATGTCAAAGTTCAAGAAGCCCTGTGGTGACTTCTATGCAGAACAATTTTGAATACAACATTGATCCGATCAATGCAGTGATTAAGGTTTAATCATAACCGTTAATGATCTAATTAAGGAAGGTCTTTATACCGATTGAAGCACATCTAGCAAGAGAAATATTGCAGCAATCTATGTCTATATATAGACTTTCCTATTCAGAAAATAAGTATACAAAAAATAAAAAAGCTGTTGTGCTGAAGCCATCAAAAAGATCATTTCTCTCTCTCTTCCTTCTTCTTTTTCCTCCTTTAGAAGTTCTGAAAGAAGAACAGTCGTCAATGATCATCTTCTCTAGATCCGAAGGCTAATTACTCAAAAGGATAAAAAAAGCTTCATCAAATTCTATTCCTCAGCAGATTCAAATCTTCTCTACTGAATCTGATTTCTCTGAAGGAATCAACGAGTTTGATCTTCGACAAGACAATCCACACAGTACTTTGAAAGAACCAAGTCCTCAGAGAGTGCTGAAGAGGACAACAATTGTGGAAACATAATTCCTGAACCATCTCTCTTTCTCTACATCAAGTTCCTGATAGAGTTCTTAGAATCTCTCTTAAAAAGATTCAGTGGTTGTCTGATCCTCCTTATCAAAAGGATCTGGAAATGGTTTTGATCCACCTTATCAAAAGGATCGTGGTTTGGTTTTAGCCACCTTATCAAAAGGCTTTTTGGTTTTTGGCCACCTTAGCAAAATGCTTGTTGGTTTGAGATACCTTATCAAAATATCTTTTGATTCTTTGAATCTCCTTATCAAAAGATTCACTTGTAATTTGTTCTAAAAGTCTCCTTATCAAAAGACTTAGCATTTTCTAGTGGATAGCCTATCAAGGGGTAGAAGAGGATACGTACCCAAATTTGGGGAACCTCTATAAAAGTTCTTTGTGTCTTCTGGATTGCATAGATCCTTATAACTTTGTTTGTTTTATTCATTTAATCTTTAATTTGCGCTACAAACAAACAAAAGAAATCCGTGGTATGTGCTGTGAATGATTATAAGTTGGAAAGAAATTTTAAATACTCTATTCATCCCCTCTAGAGTAATTCTTAGCATCCTACTTTACCTTTCATTGGGCACTTTGGGTCCCATTGTGTGGGATTTCAAGCTACTCGGGATGAAGGCCACACATAATGACAAGGATATCACGTGGAGGAGAAGCCAACCTATCCCTAGGCCTTGACGTTATTAGACAAAGGGAGAGGAGACCTAGAGTACCTCCTTGAAGAGTTCGATGTCATGATGGAGCGGACGAAACTCCCTCCACCTCGCCGCCTCAACCAACGTATATACTTATAGGGATGCCTTCTGTTCTCTTATGACCCTAACTATACCCATACTCGCAGAATGATGATACTGAAAGACAATGTTCTACCATGCTCCAACAAGGGATCATCAAGTTGAGCCGATTTCCCTTCTATTCATCCATTTTCCTTGCGCGGAAGAAGGATGATACTTGACGATTCTGTGTGGACTACTGCAAGCTGAATGACAAGAAGGTAATGAAAATTTCCCCATTCCAATTGTGGAAAAGCTTGTACACGAATTTCATGACACACACAATGGCTCTCCAAATAGTATCTATGCTCGACCTATCATCTCATACACATGAATCCCTGGGACGTTGATAGGACAACATTTTGCACACACCAAGACTATGGTGTTAAAGGCGCACCTAAGGCTCAATGCTCACCAGGTTCAGTGGAATGCGCCTTCACGCGCCTTTTCTGCGCTTTTGGTGCATAAAATGCGCATTTGAGTGAGATTTTTGTTGTAAACTTTGTTTTTAAAAAAGAAAAAGAAAAAGAAATAATGCAATGGCTCAACAACTTTTGAATAATTTAAAGTTCATGAAATATAATCGAGTGTTGAGTCTTTGAAATGGTGTTAGTGACAACATTGATCCCATTTTTTAGAGGTATAGATGATAATAATGAATGATTGATGAGTAAAATGGATGACGAATATGATCAAGAAGATAAATTGATATTTGATGATAATCATTTAAAATGGGATGTGATTTTGCCTTATCCTCGTCAGGTGTATGCCTGTTCCTTGAGCCTAGGCTCCACGACCCCTTTGCGCCTTGATGTCCCATGAACCTTCAACAACTATGCGCCATTTGCTTTCTAGGTGTTGATGAACGAGGTATTGAATACTTATCCACTTAAATTTGTACTCATTTTCTTTGACAATTGTCTTGTGTACAATTCTTGGGAAGAACATCTAAGCCACGTTGGATTCATCCTAGAAGGATTTAAGCCAATCGTCTATCCCTCCAGGAAAAAAGAGTTTGTTTGGAGATTAATGGGCGGCATACTTGGGTCATGTGATCCATAACCTAGGCAGCTCAATGAAGCTTGAAAAGATGAGAGCGGTGGCCGAATGGACAAAATTGACGAACCCATATAAGCTGCGGGGTTTACTTGGCTTAACCGGTTAGACCACTGTCAAACCTCATTAAGGAGAATTCCTTCAAATGGGACGAAATAATAATTACAACAGTTGCCCGCCTCAAGGAGGCCTCATGAGTACTCCAATTCCAAGATGAATTTGTCATCGAATGTGATGCCTCGATTGAGGGAAGCTGAGGCAAAGTCGTTCTTCAACTAAGGGCATTCAATCACATGTTTTAGCCACAAGGTCACAACACACCACCATAGATAATTGTTGGCCTACGAACAAGAGATCATTGAACTTGCCAAGGACATTTTGCATTGGCGACCCTAGTATGGGGACACATGTTCACCATACATACCAATCACTACAGTTTGAAGTGTTTGGACTAGAAGGTAGTCACATCGCTTCATCAAAAAATGGCGAGCCACTTGTTGGGCATACTTGGGTCATGTGATCCACAACCTAGGTAGCTCAATGAAGCTTGAAAAGATGAGAGCGGTGGCCGAATGGACAAAACTGACGAACCCATATAAGCTGCGGGGTTTACTCGGCTTAACCGGTTAGACCACTGTCAAACCTCATTAAGGATAATTCCTTCAAATGGGACGAAATAATAATTTCAGCATTTGGCCGCCTCAAGGAGGCCTCATGAGTACTCCAATTCCAAGATGAATTTGTCATTGAATGTGATGCCTCGATTGAGGGAAGCAGAGACAGAGTCGTTCTTCAACTAAGGGCATTCAATCACATGTTTTAGCCACAAGGTCACAACACACCACCATAGATTGTTGGCCTACGAACAAGAGCTCATTGAACTTGCCAAGAACATTCTGCATTGGCGACCCTAGTATGGGGACGCGTGTTCACCATACATACCAATCACTACAGTTTGAAGTGTTTGGACTAGAAGGTAGTCACACCGCTTCAGCAAAAAATGGCGAGCCACTTGTTGGGCATACTTGGGTCATGTGATCCACAACCTAGGCAACTCAATGAAGCTTGAAAAGATGAGAGCGGTGGCCGAATGGACAAAATTGACGAACCCATATAAGTTGCGGGGTTTACTCGGCTTAATCGGTTAGACCACTATCAAACCTCATTAAGGAGAATTCCTTCAAATGGGATGAAATATTAATTACAACATTTGGCCGCCTCATGAGTACTCCAATTCCAAGATGAATTTGTCATTGAATGTGATGCCTCGATTGATGGAAGCAGAGACAGGGTCGTTCTTTAACTAAGGGCATTCAATCACATGTTTTAGCCACAAGGTCACAACACACCACCATAGATTGTTGGCCTACGACAAGAGCTCATTGAACTTGCCAAGGACATTCTGCATTGGCGACCCTAGTATGGGGACGCGTGTTCACCATACGTACCAATCACTACAGTTTGAAGTGTTTGGACTAGAAGGTAGTCACATCGCTTTAGTAAAAAATGACCAGCCACTTGTTGGGCTACAATTTCAAGGTCAAGCATAAGATAAACATGCTTAATCGCGTTGCAGATGCGCTCTCTACACAGGGAACAATGGATTGTACCATTTGTGCTCTCTCAAGACTCGTGGGGGTTCTCACGACAACCATGAAGGAAAAGGTTGATATCTCTCCCACGCTCGGGTGGCTCCAGGAATACATTATGCAGATCAAGCTTGATGAAGATTTGCCAGTTTAGAGTGGCCTTATCTACTTCCGAGGCTGCATACATATCAGACTATCATTGGTAGTAATTGCTCATATTTTGAAGAGATGCATGGAAGGACACATGAGGGTATGCACAAAACACTACATACGCACAAGAGGGAGTTTCATTGAAAGGGACAAAAGAAACAGGTCAAGGATTTCATTGTGGCATGTATCGCGGGCCAATGCAACAATGCCACATTTGCTTTGTGCGGGAATTCTTGTACTTTGTAGAGGGATTACCCCTCTCTAATGGAAAATCCATTTTCTTCGTGGCGGTCAATCGATTCTTCAGAAGGGGTGTGGGGCACATTTTATCACTCTAGCCCATTCTTACACCATTGCAGTAGCGGCTCAGGAATTCTTCGACGACATATTCTGCCATCATGGGATGCCAGAGAATATCGTTTCTAATCACGAGAAGGTCTTCATGAGTCGCTTTTGGCAGGAGGTATTCAAACTCAATGATCCGGTTGACTCTCCCTTTCGCTTGTCACCTACAAATCAACTGGTAGACTGAGTTAGTTAATTGCACTGTGAAGATGTTTTTGAGTTGCGTGAAGGGAGAAAGACCCAAGGCATGGGTGCATGGGTAACCGTGGGCAGAGTATTGCTACAATACTTTCCACCACAACTTTCTACAGATCCCACTCGATATTCTGCTCGGAAGGGATCCACCCCACCTTATTTCCGACGAAGGGGGATATGTAGTAGTGACCGAGGTGGATTACATTATTATAAATTGAGATGAAGTTCTTGAGACCATAAGAACCCGCCTTAAGCAAGCACAAGTCCACATGGAGAAGACGTACGACATCGACCATTGGAGTCAAGCACATAATGGGTGGTTGGATATGACTCAAACTCCGTGCACAACATCAACAATCTTCGGCCGATCAAATGAACAACTAGTTAGTACCAAAGTTCTGTGGGTCCTTTCAGATTACGAAGACCATTGGAGAGGTGGCCTACCAACTGCAACTTCCCAAAGAGGCACGAATTTATCTGGTCCAGGTTGACTCTCCCTTTCGCTTGTCACCTACAAATCAACTGGTAGACTGAGTTAGTTAATTGCACTGTGAAGATGTTTTTGAGTTGCGTGAAGGGAGAAAGACCCAAGGCATGGGTGCGTGGGTAACCGTGGGCAGAGTATTGCTACAATACTTTCCACTACAACTTTCTACAGATCCCTCTCCATATTCTGCTCGGAAGGGATCCACCCCACCTTATTTCCGATGAAGGAGGATATGTAGTAGGGAACGAGGTGGATTACATTATTATAAATTGAGATGAAGTTCTTGAGACCATAAGAATCTGCCTTAAGCAAGCACAAGTCCACATGGAGAGGGCGTACGACATCTACCATTGGAGTCAAGCACATAGTGGGTGGTTGGATATGACTCAAACTCCGCGCACAACATCAACAATCTTCAGCCGATCGAATGAACAACTAGTTAGTACCAAAGTTCTGTGGGTCCTTTCAGATTACGAAGACCATTGGAGAGGTGGCCTACCAACTGCAACTTCCCAAAGAGGCACGAATTTATCTGGTCTTCCATGTTTCACTGCTCAAAGATTACAAGGGAGTACCACCGACAGACATACCAATGCTTCCACCCATCACCGAAGGATGTGCCAAGCTACAACCGATGCAGGGGTTAGATTCACACATGAAAGGAGACATGATCGAGGATCTCACCCATTGGGATGGTCAGGAGCCATGGGAGGGCTACCTGGGAATTAAGGGAACCTTTTCAACAAGTGTGCCCGTCCTTTCAGCTTGAGGACAAGCTGAATTTACCAGGGAGACAAGATATTATGGACCAATGTCGAGGCTCGTGCATACACAAGACACAAGGTGTAACATGTCTGTGTTTGGAATACTTGTATCGATTGTCGACCAATGCTCAAGGATTGGCATACTTGATTTTCGAGCGACGCTGGTCGATTACATCTTCGATCGTTGAGCGCTGGTCGACTTCTACAGGTCGACAACCACATTTTGGATCATCGACCGCCAATCGATGGGTACATGATCTTCGACCCAATAGTCGGAAATTATGGATTTGGATCATTACATCCATAACTACAGGCCTAGATATAACTATGAAAAGGGGTATATATACCATTTGCATTATGAAGTGGGGATCATGGAAACCATAAGTCTTGGACATAACACTGTGCTGCAATTCGAAATCAATATCATTATGTGTTTCGAAAAGATGGGAAAGATGCTTTATCATTGCACTTCAGATCAAGAGTAGGACATGCATCCACTATACCATTATTGATTTTACTGTTAGTATTGGGTGCATCGATTATGTTTTTCCTTTGTGATCGAGAGATTTACGGTTTTAGTCACATTAAAAAATATATATCAATCTTCTCAAGATAATTTTGTTGCGAGAGTTTGGCCCTGAATGTAAGCCTATTTATTTTTTCGCATCTTTAATTTTGTTTGACACACACACACACACACACACATATTTCCTTTATTTTTCTGAATGATATTTTCTGTACCTATTTTCCTTCCGAGAATCCTTTCTGGAAATCAATTAGGATAATGTTCAAGTTCACCTCTCTTGACATTGCAGGCTACAACCTAGTTCTGTGGTTGCTTTCAGAAACTTTGAAGAGGAGTCAAAGAAGCCTGCTGTTTGGGAGTCTGATGCGCGCGCGCGCGCACACACACACACACACACACACACACACACACACACACACACACACACACACACACACACACATTTCCTTTATTTTTCTGAATGATATTTTCTGTACCTATTTTCCTTCCGAGAATCCTTTCTGGAAATCAATTAGGATAATGTTCAAGTTCACCTCTCTTGACATTGCAGGCTACAACCTAGTTCTGTGGTTGCTTTCAGAAACTTTGAAGAGGAGTCAAAGAAGCCTGCTGTTTGGGAGTCTGATGAAAATGCTGCTTCAACAGCGAACGAATCCCGTGATAATCTTGCTTCTCTATATCGACCTCCTTTTGATTTGATGTATAATGGATCCTTTGATAAGGTAGAACTTATTCTCTTATGACTTATTGCCCTTTTCTTAAGTACTTTTGCAGTTACTTATTTTGTCTTATACATAGATATCTTTTTAGAATTCCATTATGGTTCTTTGGTTTCAATTCAAACTATCTCATCTCATACACACCTTTTTTCTTTTCAGCTAAGCAATAGATGACGCAAGACGAATCTATAAGTGACGAACACGATGACCTAACCTTAAATGAATTCGAGCAAGCACACGAAAATGCAAATAAAATTACGTGCCGGCTGAACTAAATGTGTGAATGAACGCACACACAATCCGATGAACAACATGCTAACAACATAAACCCTAATGCAATTCAACAATCCACTCATGCAATTATTTCTGACACAATTATTTTCCATTTATATAAATGGATAACAAAATGCATACTAGTGTGAACTTGCATAAACTAAGCATAAAATAAATAAATTATACAAAATATACTAAGACAAATGTGCCAATATACAATTTTACAGGGAGGGATGGGTATGATGATTTTAGGGCTTTATGGGTTTGGATGATTTGGGGATATTTGGGGACATTGTAGAGAGAGAGGCTTTTGGTGCGGAAAATAGGGCGGTAGGATGGGGAGGAGGCTCAGGTTAAATTGATGGGAGGAGTAGGAGGGACTGCTAAGGGACGATGAAGGGTTGGATAGGCTTGGTAAATTGTTGAGGCTAGTGTTTTGGCCTTCAATCGACTGGGAAAGGGGGTGAAGTGTTGGGGGTGAGCTGGGAGTGGTTGATGGCCGCAAGTGGCGCTGAGAAGGCTAAGGGGTGTCTTGAATGCAAGTCGGAGGGTGATTAACAACAAGGGGATGCACCGGGTGGGTCAATGCAGTTGGGAAAGATGATAGAGCACTCGTTAGAGGTCAGACCAGGTGTAGAAGGCAGAGGCGAGGTCGTCTGAGGGTGTGCAGGCGGAGACAACAATTGGTAGGAGAGGCGGAACCTAGAGTCAACACCAGGTTGGTCGGCCGGGCGTCAACACCATGTAGGAGATTTCTTTGATATTTTGAGCTGAAACCTTCGATACCTTAGATAAAACATAATAACAAGTATATATAGGGGTGAATTTTGCTAAGTGCATCCAATGACATGAATTGCCCGATCGAATAACGCCACCCAACTCTCACAATAAACCTAAAAAATAAAAGAAAATTGCATAAAAATAGGGAAAAATGAGCCGGCCGCAGTCTCGGGCTCCGATCTTCCATCTTTCAATTCTAAAAGTATCGGTCCAATAAATCTCTCAAATGACGCGAGAACGATCCCCCTCATTCTCCCCTGCTCGAAAGCATTCATTTCCGATGAATGGAGACTGTAACTCATGGTAGAAAATCTCTCTGTTGAAGGTTGTCCCACTATCACAGAAGATGCCGAGGGCCCCACACATGAAGTAAGCTGATTTAGGGGTGAAGGGTAAGGTTGTGGTGGAGGTTGGAGGTACATGTGAGACTGTGGTTGAGATAGAAGCAAAAGCTGAAGCTGGAGGGAATTTTGGCGATCCTAAAAACTAGGCGGCTCTATATTTACCATCAAATCCTCAACATTGAATACATATGAATACTCATATTCCTAGGAATATCAAGTTGCTAAAGCTGACTCAGTCTCGCTCATAATAGTGTATGCCCCTATTTGCGTAGCACTCAGATTCATAGCTGTCCCCAATGGGAACTCAAGTCATATATTAATCATCACCTAATCATCTTCTTTGAACATTTGCTCTCTCATGCGATTATCCACACAAATTTTAATTGTTTCACTATTAAATATAATTTTACGTCAGAGTATAAAATGCAATCACGCAAACTAATACAAATGATAGATGATCGGCCCGATAAACTTCTAAATGTAGGTTCTACAAGGCAGTGGACGAGGTATAGAAATACTCGTCAAGTGTGCGACAAACACCCAAATGACTGCCTGAGACATAAACACTAAGATACGAGTTCATGACTTGCGAAATGTCTTCTTGGGGATGTGAATCATCATGAAGCTCACTGGACAGTATATAGGAAAGTTTATTGCGGATGCGACGATCACTCAATTAAATACCCAAGACATCGATACTAGAGCAAATGCTTCCCAAAGGAGAAAACTCATCAGGTGGCCCGCCCATGGGTTCAATTGGGGGCTCATTGAGGAATTTATCAATAAAAGGATAGGGATGATTCTCCAGATAAGTATCATTGACGATGGTAGTGTCCTCAGAAACATGTGAGACAACCACTACATAGTCAATACTAGACTCTTCACTTTCACGATGGACGTCACCCATCACTACAATATGGAGAAGCTCATATGAGCATGTACTCAATGGTGAGCCTATGATTGAGGCAGTAACTAACTCAATGCAGGGGGTAGGGGAAGGACATACCACTATAGAATCATTGGGCCAGTCATATACTCATTTTATGACGGGGCCATATATTATGGTCAAACTCAAATGACATACCACTCATCGTGCAATGTACCTCACTGGAATGAGATAATTTTGTATCAAATGTCTCATCTTTCATGTCCATGAGGACACAAGTAAGCACCGTGGTGGTCTCGGGCTGGGGAGGACTCATGATAGGCTGGATGAGGTGCAAATCTACTCTAAGCAGTGATGAGTCAACTCAATATAAATCTCAGATCGAAGCCCATAACTAAATTGGGAAATGGATGCAACGAGCTCCTCTTGGATGTTGTTCCTCACGACTAACTTGTCAAAGCTAGTAAGAGAGAGAGATAGAGACACAGTAACTCGGAGACAATTCATCATAGGAAACAAAATGTCAGTGTTATCAACACTCTGTACGAGATCCTCTTCAGATACATTGTAGTCGCCAACCATAAGATCCATTAGTAGAAGTATGATTTATGTTGATGCTGTTACAGTATCTTGCATAGAACTATGGATCGAAGACCTAATCCTTGAGTATTTACCTTAATAGAAGGATGCACATTTTCAGTAGTAGGGACAAGAGGCTTAAGCATAGTGCCAAGGAAATGAGCACGGACCATAAGAACCTCCATACTATATTCAGTTATGAATGAAGACATGCTAAAGTAAGCGGTACTTTCTAAGAAAAGTAACATCCACATATATGAAGGCCTATCAAAGGGTGAAACATTAACATCGGTATTCCTTTTGAATTTGAGTTCGTACTAAAAAGACACACTTAATGGATTTAGGTGATAAATAGATGATGGACAAAGAAGGTACATCCGAAGAATTGGAGGGGTAAAGAGTCAAAGGAATCCCTCGGAAAGAGAATAAATAAAGGGATTTGGGGTTGTAAGACAAATGATGACATGCCATTGTGAGATAACATGACATCACCTTCAAAAGCATGCACCAACATACAAATGAAGAAGAAAACTTTGAAATATCTTACTATCTATTTTTTCTTTTTGCAATCCCATTTTACCGGGATGAATGAGGATGGGAGGATTGATGGATCATAACCTTAGTTGACATGCACTACAATGTCTTAAACAAAAGAGAGAGAACCATCGTGAAAAGTAACATTGGTAGTAATAGAAAGTTTTTGCATGTGATTAAGAAGAATTTCATTTCCAGACATTGCTCTAACGCACCTGATTCAAGAATTTTGTTAGAGGATGATGACTGTGTTAGGATACCCAATGTAAATGCATTGAGACATAATATTTGCACTTCCTGAGGGGCTTGAGATTGGATGACCATGTACTGGAGGAGTCGAGATTAATTATCATCAGACACATGGATGGATGCTCCCCTTGAAGGAGAAGCTACCTTGGCAATATGATGCATCCTCCGTCGCATTCAAATATGCATGACGTCATCCTGCGTCGTGGATCTTTTATTATTATGAATTTATTTATTGTCATGTATTTCTTTTTTCCGCGCACCTACTTTTATTTGAAGTTGTTCGGCTCGTTGAAAAGGTCTGGTAATTTTGGTAGTTAGGATGGTAAAGACAAGCTTAAATTATTTAAGGATGCATAACATTAATCTGAGACATTCAAAATTTAAAGATACCCAAATTATTCACTATAATAAGATATACATCCAAAGGGAAATTCAAGAGTTCTACTTGGAAAGGAATATTTTGGAGACTATTTATTGGGAAGTAATTTATGAGCATAATAATTGGAAAAGACATTAAAATTTGGAATGACATTAATTGGAAAGAAATAGCTAGTCAAATCCCATTTATTTAAATGGTCGAACCTAATGGAGATGGGCAGACCGGGGAAAACAGAGAAACGAGATTCGTTTCTCTCTGTTGTTGGGTACCATCTTCGTTCCAGAGCACCACCGTTTCTTCATCCCTATTCGCCGCCGACCTGAGCTTGCCTGAAGCCGGTCGCCACCATTCTCCGAGGGCATTCCAGCGAACCGTCACCGCCAACAGACGATTGGGTGCCGTTGACATCGCCATTCTTTTCCAGCGACCCTCCCGCGGCCATTCTACTATTGGTTGCTGTCGACCACGTCGTTCCCCTCCGACAACCATTTGAAGACCGACTCACGAGTGTAGTTGGCCCCGTTCAAAAGCCAGCCCACCCAACGATCCATCGACGGGTGTTGTTTTTCCCCTGCACGGTGAACTTGGGATCGGACTGCTCTCCTTGCTGTATCTTTACTCGTACCTTGCTCCAATTATTTGGCTTTAAATTTATGTATCCTCATAAATAATTAGTAGCTTGCTCGAACGATCTTTCTACTTTAATTGCCGTGAGTTCATAAATTATTGTTTGTGTTTTTGTTTGTGGTAGTACATATGTTGTTTCGGGTCAACTCGGGAAAACGCACAGGAAATCATTCTCAAATAAATTTTAATGATTTAGCAAAATTCAACGTCATGAGTGTTTTTGCGCGCAAAATTCATTTTAGCCCACTCGACGTACTTTCAAAATTAAAATAGTTCGCATAAAATATCTTACTTTTTAAACCGTAATTTTAGTTTACATCAGTTTGGTATCAGAGCATTTCGATTCGCTCCTACCATGAATCGACCGATCCATTTCTTTAAAAAAAAAAGAGTATAAAATTTCGCTTTTATTCTTTATTTCAAAAAAGAAAATAATCATAAAAATAAAAATAAAATTTGAGCCTAAAATTTGTGTATTTTAAAATAAAATAAAAAATAAATTATTTTTCTACCCACTCGGGTAATCCCTCATTTCAAATAAAATCTTTCAAAAAATTGAGTTTACTTTATTTTCAACATGTTCTTCCTTTAAACAAAAAAGTGATTTTAAAATATTTTAAAAAATAAAATTAAATTAAATGGAAAAGTGAGTAGACCATTTAGAGACTAGCGTAGGGGACTTGACCCAACATATGAACGATTTGATGAAGGTGGTAGACAATCTTACCGCCAATTTGGGTAGTGTCACACACGTTATGAACGGATTGCGCATATCAATTAATAATATCGAAGCCACCGTGCACGTAAACCGAGCACCTACCCCAGTGGCCGAAATAGACCCTAACCCTAGACCTCTAGAACTTGCACACCCCGAACCTGAACCACGTAACGAACCATGTAACGAACCACGTAATCCACCCCGATGGGATGTAGGAATGAAATTAGACGTTGGTGATTTTGAAGGGTATTTAGAGCCCGAAGGTTGTTTATAGTGGTGTGATAGGATGGACCGTTTCCTGGCTTGGAAACAATTGCCCCAAGCTAGGCAAGTTGAGTATGCTACTCTTAAACTGAATGGGTCTGCCCTATTTTGGTGGGGACAACTAGAACGTTTTAGATTTAATTTAGGCACGCCTCCTATCACCACATGCGCAGAGTTTAAAACACAACTTCGGAAACGGTACGTTCCACCCGATTATTTGCAGACCCTCCACCGTCGGTTCCACAACCTACGACAAGACAAATTATTGGTGGATTAGTATACAAACGAGTTCCTAGTACTACAGTCTCGCCTCGACCTCTGAGAGGATGATGACATGATCGTGTCCTGTTATTTGAACTGGTTACGATATTCCATTAGAGACAAGTTAAAGCTATTTGATTGTAAGGACCTAGGAGAGATCTCGAGTCGTGCCCGTCGAGTAGAGTCCTCACAAAAACGTACAGTCGGATTTAGGTCCACTGATAGACCCTCACCGAGTGTCACCACTTCCCCCACTGCTAGGATCTTAGATTCCCCTTCCATCACTGCCGGGACTCCGACCCCATCCACTATCCCTTCCAAGGGTAAGGAGATTATTGGGGCTAAGCCCAACACTAGAGTATTCCCATGCTTCAAGTGCATGGAGCCGAGACACAAATCATCTGAGTATCCGTGACGCCACTTTGTCGCTATTATTGATTCATCCGATGGACGTGAGCCTGAGCCCGAGTCTGAGTATGTCATAGAAGTTGAAGGCGAATACACTGAACACTTAGTCTGTGTCTTACGTTATAATCTGATTACCCCTAGCGAGTTTACTAAGGATGACGATAACAGACACAATTTTCCGCACCACTGCACGTATTCAGGGACAATTTTGTCCTATTATCATAGATAATGGTAGTATGGAGAACTTCATTTCTCAACGCATGGTCGACATATTAGGGCTTGAGACACACTCATTAGAACAACCCTAGAGCTTATCCGGAGTCACTAGTCATTTGACTATGTCCATTACCCACTATTGTATAGTACATTTTTTTTCTATAGGGAGCAGTGGAGCACATATTCGGATATAATGTTATGTGTGAGATATGAGATGGTCCAATCTTCACCTAAATGGGGGGGGGGGGGGGGGGGGTGAATAGGTGATGTCTGCCTTTATAAAACTAATTGCGGAATAATAAGAGTATTAAAAAGACAAACACAAAAAGCACCACAAACACAGAAAGATATAGTGGTTCCCCGAGTTGGGTAGTCCACTTTCCCCCTTCGCCTATCTAGCAGCGTGTTAGCCTCGTCCACTTCAACCAAATCACCTCAGATCCACAGATTTTGTAACTCGGAGTCAAACTAATTGCGGAATAATAAGAGTATTAAAAAGACACAAAAAACACCACAAACACAGAAAGATATAGTGGTTCCCCGAGTTGGGTAGTCCACTTTCCCCCTTCGCCTATCTAGCAGTGTGTTAGCGTCGGCCACTTCAACCAAATCACCTCAGATCCGCAGATCTTGCAACTCAGAGTCAAACTCCTTACTCAGGGATGCTAGTTTATCCCCGACCTCAGTTCCCCTAGCTCAGGATCCTACACTCAGATTCACAACTGGAATCCCACCTCAGGTTCAATCAAGAACCCTACCTCAGGTCACATAGTACCCTACCTCAAATCCTAAATACAGGATCCTACAACTCAGAGTATACAACTCCTACAGCTCAAATTCAATCTTGAATCCTACCTCAGGCTCACACAGAACCCTACCTCAGGTCACACATGACCTTACACTCAGATCTCAGAGAGATCCTACAGAATAAGTAGAATGAGTATGTTACATCTTTTCTTAGACTCAAAGAATAGATCTTGAATAATAGAGTTTTCTTGTCTGGATGATAAAAACCTTCCTAGATCAGCAACAGATTTGGATATAATCTTCTTTGAAAGCTTGATCTGATCTGAACTACATATCAGAGAAAATGACTTACTTTTGAGAAATTTGAGAGTAAATAACTTGGACCAAACTTAGGAGCATCTGAATTAATCTTTTAAGTGTCTCCTTCTTGATATTTTCTCTGCACTTGGAGTTTGCGACTGTTCTTCAGAAAGACTTTTCGATTGATTCAAAATCTTAGGATTAGGGTTTTCTCTTCATATCTCATATGTATTTATATGAATGAGAATACTAACGGTCGAATCGAAGAAACTTTATGTCAGAAATCTCTTTCCTTAAAGGATTGATCTGATTGCGCTGATTGGTGCAATCGGCGGCAACAGAGATTTGAATTCTCGTGATTTGAACTGTCTCGACGACATTTCATCTATTCACGACGACAATTGAGTCTTCAAGCCGATACAAACTGACGCAGGACGAATCTATAGGCGGCGGATAAACCGTAACCTAACCCTACATGCTATGCAAAGCCCGACGGATTAATCACAAATTGGATAATAAACATTATCATCCCACACAAATAATTCTAAGCAAGGCAAGATAATTTAATAAGCGAACAAGCTTTGGTTTCCCTCCGCGTGGAGGGCCAAAGATAGAGCGCGCGACGAATAATTCCTTCCTGCAGTTAGAGATTAATCTAGGCACAAATAACTATAAAAATGAACATCCAAGCAAGCATGTAATATTCCAAACGATAACAATGTTTTACAACCTTTAACCAATACAAAGCATATCACAAATCTGGAATAAAATTAGGGCTGCAGTAATTTTACGTAGATCTGAGATTTTGGAGGCGCGGTAGGGTTTTCCGGAGGGTGAGAGACTAGATCGGGCAAGGGAAGTGGTTCCACGGAATGGAGGGGCTGTTGGCTGCGGATATGGAGGGTGAGGGGCTGATTAGGGCGGCGCCGGACTGGATCTGTACAGGCGGTCCAGATCTGGACAGATTACGGTCCTGCAGTGGACAGAGAGGAGGCGAGGCTAGGGCTGAAGGTGGGGCTGTTGCTGTGAGGTAGGCGGCAGGGAGGGGTTGCTGATGGGCTGCGGGTTTGGAGAGGGCTGCTGCAGACAGCGGGCTGGCAGCGTCTGGAGGCTGCAGGATAGGGGGGTTGGCCGCAGTTTGGGGAGATTTGGATGGCCGGCGGTGGCTAGAAGGAGGGGGAAAACTTTATTGATGAATAGTAAATTTCATTTCTCCACAGTAGCTTTAAATAGGTATGAATTTCTTGGCAGTAGTGGTTGGAGTTGGGGTGGAGAACCACAGCTGTTTGGGGCTGGCTGGACGTGGGCAGCAGCTGTTGGGAGGGCTGGAGGTGGGCGATGGATGGCTGGACAGCAGGTTGGGTGGGGTGGAAACGGGGAAAGTGCAAGGATACAAGGATCTTACCCGAGGAGTCGTCACCAAGGGGTTCCACGGAGTCGGCACCGCGGCGAGGATCACCGGAAATGAGGAAGAAGCTCTCCAAATTTCAGCAATGAAATTCCTGCAGCCCTAAGACATCTATTTATAAGAAAATAAGATTAGGGCATCTGAAATCGACGGCTATGATTGACCGGCGGTTCCGATCCCATAACTACATGAAATAAAACTCAAAATACATAATGCTATATATGAAAATGATTCGCAACACGCATTCGGACGCATCCACGGAGTCGGATCGTCGATCCGGGCACGCCATATATGGTAAGTCGCCAAATCAGCCAGAATGGTCCCAAAACTCGTCCTTCACTGCTCCACATCAATCTCCCCGGCTTGAAAGAATTCATCTCCCGATGAATAGGGGTCAGAATTCTCTCGCCGTATGCCGGGTAGCAACTCGAAGAGGCCGCCAGAGGTCGTCCAAGTGTCGTCGCTGAAAAGTGGCCTCGCCAATCAACACTTCCGGACTGAAAGGCTTCCATCCCCGATGAGTGGAGACGGACGTACTGAAGTCGAAGCCCGGGGGCGAATCGATCAAGCTCATCTCTCAACACACTAGTAGAAGGGTCCGGTGGAATCTGAGGTGCCAAAGGTGAAACCGTTGGGGACAACATCCCGGGTAAATAAGGGTCAGAGGTGGGCTGAGATCGGGGCAATGAATGTGGTGGCAAGGGCTCGGAGGTAGACTGAGTGGTGGATGGTAAAAACAGTGGTAAAGGCTCGGGAGGGCCGCCAAGATGTGGGCCTGAATACTCGTGAGGTGCAAAGTATGGCGTCAGGTCCTCGACATTGAACACAGTATGGGTACCCATGCTCGCGGGAATGTCCAACTCATAAGCATTTGTCCCGATGCGCCTCAGGACTGAGTAGGGACTCATTCGCCTAACGCTCAAGCTTTTAGCAAGCCTCGCACGGAGCCTCACAACGCAGATTCTCACCATCACCTGCTCGCCTTCATGAAGTACCTGCACTTGCCAATGAACATCCGCATGTGATTTACAAAATATATTATCATTATGGATTCTTCGTCGGGCCGACTTATGACACACATGCAAACGAGAAACAGACAACACAACAGACTTATGTAAATGATGACGAAACGACTCGACAGACTTATGCAAATGATGTAAATGAAACATGATCGACACAACATGCTTTCTATGGGAAAATCTAATAATGACATGAAGACCTACTATAGGAGGTGGCCTATCAGGAGGCTCTCTCGGGGGAGTGTAGAAAAACTCATCTCGAGTGTGACGAGTGCTCAGATGATCGTGCAAGACAACTATACTCAAATACGAGCTCATAAAGATCCCAGTGTCTCTCAGGGGACGCGACACATCAGGGGGCTCACCAGGAGGTGTGTAAGAAAAGTCATCGCGAATGTGACGACCGCCTAAGTGAAAATCGTGTGCACCGACTAGAAAACGTGGCGCTATAGTGTGGTGAGTGTCCACAACAACTAAGAACTCATCGGGTGGGTCAGCGGGTGGTGTGTCCCAAAACTCATCACGAGTGTGATGTGTCATAAAGTAAGTCCTCAAAATATGAGTAGGCTCTAGTGTGCTCAAGGTAGGCCCTACATACGTCTTACTCCACTCACGACCCATCCTCTGGGGCAAGACCAGAGATGATAGGGGAGGAGACGTCAATAACTCGAAACTCGTAAACACGCGCCTCACTTGAATCTCATGTTCACCCGGATGTGGTGGATCATCAGGAGGATCAACTGGGGGCTCGTCATGGAACTCGTCACTAGGTTCAAGGCCCTCCAGATGAGTACCTACAAAGGGGGTAGTGTCCCTATGAATGGATGACATGGCTACTACGAGATCAACACTAGGCTCTGGGCTCTCGGTCGCGATGTGACCCAGGGACATAATAAGGGGAGAGCGACATAGACCTAGACTCAAGAATGGGTCCGCGGGTGCGGTGTCAAGATGTGAGTCAAGGGTAGGGGTGTTAATCAACCCATGACATGCCAAAGGTGGTGGTGTGGGTGAAGGACACAACGCTACAGACTCAATAGGCCGCTCAGGTTCGCCCTCAGTCGGGGTCACAAAAGACGAGTCAGAAACTAGAGATAAGTCACTAACTGGGCTAAGCACCTCACTGGGGTGAGAGCAATCTGCATCAGGTATTACTTCAGTCATGTCTGATGGAACAATGATAGGCAAAGTGGTGTCCTCGGTGTGGGAGGGGCTCGTACTGCGGAGGTCAATGTGAGAATCCCATCGACCAGCTCTTGCGGATCTCAAAGACTGTTCATAACGAAGGGCAAGCTGATACGTCTGCTCGAGGGACTTCGAGCTATGAAAAACCACCTCAGTACGAATGTCTGGTCGAAGGCCAGACCGAAATCTGCAAGAGGTCATGGCTGGGTCCTCTCGGATATCGCTCCTCACAACTAACTCATCAAAGCGATCCCTATACTCAGCGACGGACATGGATCCTTGCTGAAGGGAAAATAATTGGTCGAGCAAGCGACTCCGATACGACGAAGGCAGATACCTCTGACACAATGTACGCTTCATGTCCACCCAACTAGTGACGCGGTGTTGACGGTCTCTCTCGCGTGTCCTCTCAACGCTAGCCCAATATGCCCTCGCCTGATCTAAAAGTCTAAGTTTCGCAAACTTGACGCGACGCTCACCGAATATCTCAAAATGGTCAAGATAATACTCCATATCCACGAGCCAATAACTGAAAGACTCGGGACTCGATGAGCCGTCAAAGGAAGGGGCAGCAGTGCGAAAATGACTCTCAAGATCTCTCTCGGAACGACGATCCTCATAATAATCATTCCTAAGGTAACCGAGTCGTGACGAAGGATCAACACGATCCGCTCGCGTGTACGGATAAGAATGACGACAACCATCATACTGAACGTCTCTAGTGTAGTGGTCTCGTGTCGGTGGGTCAACACGATCTCTAAAAGTGGTGTGCTGCGATCGAGAATAATCGTCGTAGTAACGTGAAGATCTCCCTGACGGGGCTCTGTGAGAGCGGGTGCTAGTGGACTCGAGACCTCTAAGGTGAGGGGAGGCATAATTTTGACACCTAGACATAATAAAAAAATATCCTATAGACTCTACGACTGCGTATTGAAAAGTGCGCGTAACCTAGCTCTGATATCAATTGACGCAGGACGAATCTATAGGCGGCGGATAAACCGTAACCTAACCCTACATGCTATGCAAAGCCCGACGGATTAATCACAAATTGGATAATAAACATTAACATCCCACACAAATAATTCTAAGCAAGGCAAGATAATTTAATAAGCGAACAAGCTTTGGTTTCCCTCCGCGTGGAGGGCCAAAGATAGAGCGCGCGACGAATAATTCCTTCCTGCAGTTAGAGATTAATCTAGGCACAAATAACTATAAAAATGAACATCCAAGCAAGCATGTAATATTCCAAACGATAACAATGTTTTACAACCTTTAACCAATACAAAGCATATCACAAATCTGGAATAAAATTAGGGCTGCAGTAATTTTACGTAGATCTGAGATTTTGGAAGCGCGGTAGGGTTTTCCGGAGGGTGAGAGACTAGATCGGGCAAGGGAAGTGGTTCCTTGGAATGGAGGGGCTGTTGGCTGCGGATATGGAGGGTGAGGGGCTGATTAGGGCGGCGCCGGACTGGATCTGTACAGGCGGTCCAGATCTGGACAGATTACGGTCCTGCAGTGGACAGAGAGGAGGCGAGGCTAGGGCTGAAGGTGGGGCTGTTGCTGTGAGGTAGGCGGCAGGGAGGGGTTGCTGATGGGCTGCGGGTTTGGAGAGGGCTGCTGCAGACAGCGGGCTGGCAGCGTCTGGAGGCTGCAGGATAGGAGGGTTGGCGGCAGGTTTGGGGAGATTTGGATGGCCGGCGGTGGCTAGAAGGAGGGGGAAAACTTTATTGATGAATAGTAAATTTCATTTCTCCACAGTAGCTTTAAATAGGTATGAATTTCTTGGCAGTAGTGGTTGGAGTTGGGGTGGAGAACCGCAGCTGTTTGGGCTGGCTGGACGTGGGCAGCAGCTGTTGGGAGGGCTGGAGGTGGGCGATGGCTGGCTGGACAGCAGGTTGGGTGGGGTGGAAACGGGGAAAGTGCAAGGATACAAGGATCTTACCCGAGGAGTCGTCACCAAGGGGTTCCACGGAGTCGGCACCGCGGCGAGGATCACCGGAAATGAGGAAGAAGCTCTCCAAATTTCAGCAATGAAATTCCTGCAGCCCTAAGGCATCTATTTATAAGAAAATAAGATTAGGGCATCTGAAATCGACGGCTATGATTGACCGGCGGTTCCGATCCCATAATTACATGAAATAAAACTCAAAATACATAATGCTATATATGAAAATGATTCGCAACACGCATTCGGACGCATCCACGGAGTCGGATCGTCGATCCGGGCACGCCATATATGGTAAGTCGCCAAATCAGCCAGAATGGTCCCAAAACTCGTCCTTCACTGCTCCGCATCACAAACTCTTTCTGACTTGGAGTTAACTCCTAACAAAGATGTATAGCCATCAAGAAGATAAAATCTCATCTCAACGATACTTGTGGTCTTCAAGACGATATTTGAATTCAACACGACCACTGTTTTCAAACCGATTGTTAAGCTTATCAAGACGACATTTCAGCTTGTCAAGACGATAAGACTTAACACTTAGATCTGAGCTTTTGTTTTGACAACAGGGTAGCCATATCTAGACGATTTGGACTTAAACTTTCTCAACTCAACATGCTTCTGAATTGTCGTTTAGACTTCTCGACGACATTTCATTTCGTCTCGACGACATTTCATTTCGTCTCGATGACAATTGACTTGGAGTAATTTCATCTTCAATAAATGGCTTCCAAACGATATTCCTTTACCTCCACGATCTTTACTTAGCGTGAGACCTTCTCAATGAAAGACTTTCAGTCATCAACATGATGTGTATAAACTTCAGCTCTGTCAAGATGATAATTATCTTGTTGATCTTTTTCAAGACGATATTTGAATAACTGATACCCGTCAAAGCGATATCGTCTTGAACTGTGTATTATCAAGACGATATTTGAATCTTGAACTACTTATCAAGACGATTTGAGACCTTAGCTGAGTATCTTCAAGACGTTGTCGTCTTGAAGCTTAAGGTTATCAAGCCGATATCGATACCTCTTCAAGACGATATTTAACATAGACAAATTTTGATCTTTTGCTCCACCCAACTTTCTAGACCTTTCTTCCTGTTGTTTATGAGTGAGTGACAAATATAACGTAGTCTAGATCTTAGGTCGAGATGTTGTTTTGCACAATGATGGATTATATTGACAAAACTATATCTGATGACACTAAATCTAGCCCTATGCTTGACTTGCACTATCTAATACCTGAAATCAGCGCAACTAAACACATGCATCAAATAAAGTGTGTTTGCCTCTTCAAAACAATCTTCCCCTATTTGAAGAAGTCAGAACCTCAAACAATGATAAACTACACATAATAAAATATTCAAAATAATAGTCATGTGCTACATCTAAGGAGGTTCAGAATACCTTACATTGTTACCTTCTCCCTTTTCTAACTTTTCAATTTCTTCTCCCCCTTTCTGTCTTTTCAATTTCTCCTGTTCTGGAGGATAAGAGTCTCTTGTAATATTCTCCTTTTTGATTTCTTAATAAGTTGATTGAAGAGTATATATCCTTGCACTTGATCATCTAGGCAGATGACTCCAGATGAGTCTCCCCCGTAACAACTGCTTGGGCTGAGAGCTTATCATGAGTCTCTCCATCAACTGAATCCATCTCTAGTGCATCTTGATTCCCTTCCAAGCTGATATCTACATCCATTGAATTTGATACTTGCTCCCCCTTAATGTCTGCAGGAGGGGTAGAGCAATAATAGATTTTGTAGGTTGCTCCCCCTCAATATATGCATGAGGTCGATCAAAGATAAGTCCTGTAAATGCCCCATGTTCCAGTCATTTTCCTGGAACTTTCACTGTCCAAATGCAGATAGAATTTTTGGTTGGCCTTTGGACTATCCTGCATAACCGATTAATTTACCTTAGGAACCCAAACCATTTTGAGTCCTAGGTTCTTGTTAGTTTAAATAACTGGATGACTTCTAACAACATTACTGGCAAACCTTATATTCTTTGCCCTAGGCACTGTTGGATTGAACCAACAGTCTATGACAAAGCGACCAATTTTGTCACAACACCAACATTCAAAGCTATTGCACCTCCTCTTCTGAGTCACCTTCTGAGTGGAGTGAGGACGCTGATGATCAGAAGAGCAGGCTGCAACATTCTTTGCATTTCTTAGATAAATCTTGTCGTTGTGTGCATGATGGAAGATGGGCTGCACAGTCACATGATTCATCTTAGGGATAGGCCTTTGAGGAATAACTTTTCCCTTTCATTTGACTGCTGGTGCTGTAGAGCCAAATATAAATAATCCATGATTTTTCATCTAGATTTCCTCATGAGGTGCCTTGAAGACATTCAATCCAATGTTTGCTCTATTCTTTGAGTTCTATGGCTTTGTTCCGTTGGTAGAACACTCATTGGATATAAATTCATAGGAGAGATCATGATCATAGGTATTGGTAGGCAATATGACCTTTTGCAAAACAATTTGATCTTTGGAAGTCTTGCCCTTGTCTGCCTCCTTAGTATATCCTACACCATCTCTATATGGTGCAAATTTTTTTTATCAATAATTGGCAGCACAGTTTGTGGTTTGGAAAACCTAGCCACAATTTTCCTCTCAATGAGGAGCTTTTCCTCAAGATCTTTGATGATCTTGTTATTCTGACTTAGTGTATCAATCTGGATCTTTGAGATCCCTCTTAGCTTGCTGATTCATCACTCACTTTAGCAAACTTCTCAGCTTTGTCAAGGAGTTCAGATTTAGCAATCCCGAGGGATTCAATCTCCTCAGCTTGTGTCTTGACAAACTTTTTGCTTCTTTTAGAGCATCCTGCAAGACACCAAACTGATCCACTAGATCAACTTAATCCTCATGATCAAACCCAAATAAGGATGATCTTTCAGAATCTATTTCATAATAAGATTCTGTTTCTAATTCAGGATCAGCAGCAGATAAGGGAGCTCTGACTAATACCTGAGCAGGTGAGTTGGACTCATCCTGACTTTCTTCATCAGCCATGGCCATAAGCCCATAACAGTCCTCTTCTTCAAACTCACTGTCTGACATGGATAAGGGTGCCCTTATGCACACCCTGGCAGGAGGATAGTCATTTTGTCCCTCATTTTCAGACAGTGCAGGAAGCCCAATGTAGGCTTCTTCTTCAGACTTAGAAGAGCTGCTGCTACTGCTTCTTAGTGTCTTGGTCTTCTTGGCAATGAAGTTTCTCTCATGCTTCTTGCCCTTATGAGATCTTCTCTCATCAGACTTGACATTCTTCTTCTTTTTTTCTCCTTATTGGGCAATCAGTAATTATGTGGCCTGCTTTTTGACAGCCATAACAAACAACATTAGTATAAACATTTTGTTATGTTTAGAGTAATACCTGTCCTCTTTAGACTTGTGCTTCTGTCTGTCATAGCTGTGATCAAACTTTCTAGAACTGGAAGAGGAGGGTCTGTTCTTGTCCTGTTTCTTCTTTGACAACAGTTTCTTGAATTATTTGGAGAGAAGATGTAACTCTTCATCAGAAAGTTCAGAGCCTGAAGTGCTGGCTTCTGAATCCTTAACTTGAGGAGATCTCTCCTGAAGACTTGGAGAGTCCTCCCTGCACCTTCTTGTGCTTTCTGCTCTGAAAGCCACTGATTTGTCCGTGGAGTGGGACATGTTGTTTTCCTCTTCAGCCTTCCTTGTATTTAGCTGCAGCTCATGGGACAACAACTTTCCAAATAAGTTTTGGGGCTCCATTTTGCTAGGTTCCCCATCTCTCTTATGACACATATCTTTATGTATCATTCCTTGTTCAAGGACCTTAGGAACTTGTCATTCAAGTCATAATTAGAGAACTCTCTCTCCCATAAGTTGTCAACCATTCACAATCTTGAAGAATTTTTCATAGCAATCAGAGATTGAGCCTTTCTTATTTTGCCTGAATTGGGGCTCCATTCTGCTAGGTTCCCCATCTCTCTTATGACACATATCTTTATGTATCATTCCTTGTTCAAGGACCTTAGGAACTTGTCATTCAAGTCATAATTAGAGAACTCTCTCTCCCATAAGTTCTCAACCATTCACAATCTTGAAGAATTTTTCATAGCAATCAGAGATTGAGCCTTTCTTATTTTGCCTGAATGCTTCATACTCTTGATTAAGAAGAGACTTTCTATCGTCTCTTACTTCTTCTGTCCCCTCCATGAACACAATCAAGGAGTCCCACATCACCTTTGCAGTTTTACAGTGAATCAGATTTTGAAAGGTTGAATCATCTATGACACTGACCAAGATGTTCTTAGCCCTCTTGTCTATGGTAACTAAGATGATTTCATCTTTAGTCATTTCATTATATTTCTTAAAGACTTGCCTGCCGGGATCTACTGTTGAAGCTTTCATAGTGATGAAAAGACCTTCAACTGTTAGCTCTTTGTAACTCTCTCCTGAAGTCACGGTGGTTAGACTTTGAATCCCTTATGTAGATCTTGCTCAAGATGTTAAGTTCTCTTTGAATAACCTTTCTCTGATACCACTTGTGAGATATGTGATAATCTAATCTTCACATAAAGGGGAGAGGGTGAATAGGTGATGCCTGCCTTTATAAAACTAATTGCGGAATAATAAGAGTACTAAAAAGACAAACACAGAAAGCACCACAAACACATAAAGCTATAATGGTTCCCCGAGTTGGGTAGTCCACTTTCCCCCTTCGCCTATCTAGCAGTGTGCTAGCCTTGGCCACTTCAACCAAATCACCTCAGATCCACAGATCTTACAACTCGGAGTCAAACTCCTACCTCAGGGATACTAGCTGATCCCCTACCTCAAATCTCCTAGCTCAGGATCCTGCACTCAGATTCACAACTGGAACCTACCTCAGGTTCAATCCAGAACCCTGCCTCAGGTCACATCGGGCCCTACCTCAGATCCTAAATGCAAGATCCTACAACTCAGAGTATACAACTTTTACAGCTCAGATTCAATCTTGAATCCTACCTCAGGCTCACACAAAACCATACCTCAGGTCACATAGGACCTTACGCTTCGATCTCAGAGAGATCCTACAGAATAAGTAGAATAAGTATGTCACAACTTTTTTTTAGGCTCAAAGAATAGATCTTGAATAATAGAGTCTACTTGGCTGGATGATAACAACCTTCCTGGATCAGTAACAGATTTGAATATAATCTTCTTTGAAAGCTTCATCTGATCTGAACCTAGATATCATAGAAAATGACTTGCTCTTGAGATATTTGAGAGTAAATAACTTGGAGCAAGCTTATGAGCACTTGAGTTAATCTTGTAAGTGTCTCCTTAATATTTTCTCTGCACTTGGAGTTTGCGTCTGTTCTTCAGAAAGATTGTTCGATTGATTCGAAATCTTAGGATTAAGGTTTTATCTTCACATCTCATATTTATTTATATGACTGAGGTTACTAACGATCGAATCAAAGAAACTTTATGCCAGAAATCTCTTTCCTTAAAAGACTAATCTGATTGGCGCAATCGGCCGCGACTGAGATTTGAATTCTCGTGACTTGAACTGTCTCGACGACATTTGCATTATCTCGACGACATTTCATCTCTTCACGACGACAATTGAGTCTTCAAGTCGATACAAACTCTTTCTGACTTGGAGTTAACTCTTAACAAAGATGTATAACCATCATCAAGCAGATAAAACCTCATCTCGACGATACTTGTGGTCTTCAATACGATATTTGAATTCAATACGATCAGTGCCTTCAAAACGATTGTTAAGCTTATTAAGACAACATTTCAGCTTGTTAAGACGATAAGACTTAACACTTAGATCTGAGCTTTTGTTTTGACAACAAGGGAGCCATATCTAGACGATATGGACTTAAAATTTCTCAACTCAACATGCTTCATAATTGTCGTTTAAACTTCTCGACGACATTTCATTTCGTCTCGACGACAATTGACTTAGAGTAATTTCATCTTCAATAAAGGGCTTCCAAATGATATTCCTTTATCTCCACAATATTTACTTAGTGTGAGACCTTCTCTATGAAAGACTTTTCGTCATCAACATGATGTGTGTTAGAAGAGGGGAAAATAGAACTAGTGCAATTTTATTCATCCCATATAGGGGCTATTTATAACATTACAAAGGACTCATAAACTCTAATACAAGATGTGGGACTAAACCCACTCACATATAAGGACTCTACTAAAGGATTAATACGCATAACTCCAACACTCCCCCTCAAGCTGAAGGGGGACCCTTCAGCTTGGACATAACAAACTAACGGCAAAGGAGGTGGATGATGAGGGACAAAACATCAGATGAGCCACCGGGGGAAATACCAAACCGGGGAATCAAGTCGGGGACATAGCCACACACGACACTGACCCACACACGACGCAAGACCCACACACGACGCAGACTCACTGGAAACCGGTCAACCAACATCACCAACACACACAACATGCGACAGAGAACGAAAGATGTGGAGCAAATCATCAACCGGGCAACCGGGGATAATCCGTCGGGGATAATCTGTCGGGGATAATCCGCACAACAACGGTCCCACACGACACAGTCCCACGCGACACGGTCCCACACGGTACAACCCGCTGAGATTTAGAACAACCAACATCAGACGCGTCCCCAACACACGACCAATCGAAAGAAAACAAGGGGAGACGCAAACGACATACAACAAGCCTAGGGGCCGTGTGGAACGAAGGCGAAAAGTCGGGAAAGATCATCCGAGTCGCCTTCATCCCAACACTCCCCCTCAGGTGGATAACACGTGCAAAACGGCAGAAATCGTAAAGATACACAGACTAAGTTGAACACAACAACACAACAAAACCTAAAAAAAGAAGGAAACAACAACATCAGCAGCCGGCAACACCGGAAGAAGAGCAGCGGCAAGTAGAGGGCTGCAACAGCAAGAGGGCTGCCGGGCCGGAGACAAATCAGCAGTAACAACAAGAGGGCTGCCGGGCCGGAGACGAATCAGCAGACGGAAGAGGCCAACAGATCTTAAAAAGAAATAAGAGTAGAGGCTGCAGCAGGCGGGCTGGCCGGAAACTTTAGCAAGGGAAGCAGTAGAGGGCTGCCGCAGTTGGCGTCGGGAGAAGCAGCGCCGAGAGCAGCGGGAGAAGCCAGAAGAAGGCCGGAGCAGCAGCAACGGGAAACCCTGCAGCAGTCATCGACGGAAGAAACAGGATCCGGCGTCGAGTTCGACGGGAGAAGCAGGAGACGGGGTCGTCTTCGACTGTAGAGGCGGCAGACGTGGTCGATTACGACGGGAGGAGGCGTTGGTGTCGTCGATTTCGACGGGAACAGGCGGCACGATGTCGGCAAGTACGCGAGCGAGCGGTAGTCAGGAACGAAGGGGGGAGGAAGCCCGACAGCAGTCGGGGGATCAGCTGGATCTGCAGTAGTGATCCCGTGGGAGGATTGGTCCGCTCCCGCCGACGGGATCAGAATACGATCCCCTCAACGGGAGCGGAATCGGACAGGGCCGGCGGGATCACACCGAGGGAGAAGGAGAGGAGATGGAATCGAGAGGGGCTGCGGAGAACGTTAATTCGCCAAAAATTAGGGCGAAAAAACACGCCTCAGAATAAACCTACCTCTGATACCATGTTAGAAGAGGGGAAAATAGAACTAGTGCAATTTTATTCATCCCATATAGGGGCTATTTATAACATTACAAAGGACTCATAAACTCTAATACAAGATGTGGGACTAAACCCACTCACATATAAGGACTCTACTAAAGGATTAATACGCATAACTCCAACAATGTGCATAAACTTCACCTCTGTCATGCCGATAATTATCTTGTTGATCTTCTTCAAAACGATATTTGAATAACTGATACCTGTCAAAGCGATATCGTCTTAAACTGTGTATTATCAAAATGATATTTGGAGCTTGAACTACTTTTTATCAAGACGATTTGAGACATTAACTGAGTATCTTCAAGACGATATCGTTTGAAGTTTAAGGTTATTAAGCCGATATTGTTATCTCTTCAAGACAATATTTGACTTGGACAAATTCTGGTTTTCAAATTAGGAACATTGTGGGCAAAGTTCTCAACATTATGTCATGTCACCGCCATGGATGTCTGCCACATCCTATTAAGGAGATCTTGGCAGTACGATCGACTTGTCATGCCCGACGACACGAGAAACTCTCATTCATTCGAGCACCATGGACACAAGATTTTCTTCTTCCCCAGAAGAACCGTCTTATTCCAAGGACACATGAGGGGACCCTCTACGACTTCTAGTTCCCTTTTTGTTGACTCCACCACATTACTACTTATCGCACTCCCTCCAGAAACCTCACCCCATGAAGAAAGTCACGATATAGTTATGTCACTCACCCCACATGACCTAGACTCGGTCCCTCATTTATTTATTTCAGGAGTGCCACTTGGTATTTTTCAGTTTGATCATATCATAACAGATGACCACTTACTCCACACACCTCACTATATCGATTTCATATTTGAAGATCGTGCTTTTATTACACCATATTATCATTTTGGTATGGGAGAACATGTTAAGTTGCATGAATATATTAAATATTTTATGTCGTACTTCTGAAGTTGACTATGGGGTCGAATGGGAACCAAACTCGAGTTTGATAGCGCTTATCATCCTCTGATTGATGGACAGACCGAGGCCGTTAATAGGAGTTTGGGAGATCTTCTTAAGTATTTGACCAAGGCGAATCTAAAGCAATGAGATCTTGTACCTTCACAAGCAAAATTCACATTTAATAATTCTAAAGATCGCTCCCCTAATAAATCTCCTTTCGAGATTATCCATGAGTTCTTTATACCCCACCTAACTTGACCGCCACCCCCCATTCCATGAACGCATTTTATTCGACACACACACTCATATTAATTATTTAAAAGCATTACATAAATTTACTACTAATAATTTGTGAGCAAACTTTGAACATTATAAACTCATGGTCGGTCGTTATCGCCATGAGTTGTACTTTTCAAAGGGATATTTGGTATTTGTTTATTGCAGAAGATTTGGTCCATTTCAAGTCCAGAAGTACATCGAGCCACCTGTTGAGGCGCCAGACATGCCACTCGTTTTAGCACCAGCGACGACGTCAGATCTCTCCGTTGCCAGTCTTTGCGAATTCTCGTCGGGGTCGAGCTCTTTCAACCCCGGGGGAATTGATGCATCCTACGTCGCATTCAAATATGCATGACTTCATCATGCGTCATGGATCTTTTATTATTATGCATTTATTTATTGTCATGTATTTCTTTTTTCCCCCGCTTCTGCTTTTATTTGAAGTTGTTCGGCTCGTCGGTTTGACCACCCGATGAGACACTGAATAAAAAAGGTCCGGTAATTTTGGTAGTTAGAATGGTAACGCCAAGCTTAAATTATTTAAGGATGCATAAAATTAATTAGAGGCAAATTCAAAATTTAAAGATAACCAAATTATTCATTATAATAGGGTATACATCCAAAGGGAAATTCAAGAGTTCTACTTGGAAAGGAATATTCTGGAGACTATTTATTGGGATGTAATTTACGAGCATAAAATTTGAAAAAGGCAATAAAAATTGGAATGACATTAATGGGAAAGAAATAGCCAGTCAAATCCCATATATTTAAATGGTCGAACCTAATGGAGAAGGGCAGACCGGGGAAAGCAGAGAAACGAGATTCGTTTCTCTCTGCTGCCGAGTACCATCTCCGTTCCAGAGCACTACCGTTTCTTCCTCCCTATTCGCCGTCGACCTGAGCTTGCTAGAAGCCGGACGACACCATTCTTCGAGGGCATTCCAGTGAACCGTCACCCCCAACAGACGATTGGGTGCCGTCGACATCGCCATTCTTTTCCGGCGACCCTCCCATGGACATTCTACTAGTTGGTTGCTGTCGACCACGTCGTTCCCCTCCGAAAACCATTCGAAGACCGACTCACGAGTGTAGTTGGCCCCGTTCAAAAGCCAGCCCACCCAACGATCCATCGACAAGTGTTGTTCTTCCTCTGCACGGTGAACTTGGGATCAGACTGCTCTCCTTGCGGTATCTTTACTCGTACCTTGCTCCAATTATTTGGCTTTAAATTTATGCATCCTCATAAATAATTAGTAGCTTGCCTCGAACGTTCTTTCTATTTTAATTGTTGTGAGCTCATAAATTATTGCTTGTGTTTTTGTTTGTGGTTGTACGTATCTCGCTTCGGGTCAACTCGGGAAAACGCGCATGAAGTCATTCTCAAATAAATTTTAACGGTTTAGCGAAATTCAACGTCAAGAGTGTTTTCGCGTGCAAAATTCGTTTTGGCCCACTCGGCCTACTTTCAAATTAAAATAGCTCGCATATAGTATCTTACTTTTTAAACCCTAATTTTAGTTTACATCACAATATGAGCTAATTGATGTGTCTTTGAGGAAAAGTGAAAATCTATGCAAGCTGTAGTAGGTATCTCTAGAATGCCCCATCTTATTCCAATATGTGCATTTGTACGTCTACGACCATCCCCATATCCTTTCCTAAGGTCACAACCACTCATTGGTCATATAGGTCGCTAAAGAGTAGCGATCAACAACTCCATCTCTAACTGTATCTAGGCCCAGGATAACAGTCATCGAAGATGCGCCAGTCACACTCATGATAAAACTTTAGTAAGGGGAGAAATTATGGGACAATGTGGAGGAACATAATAGTTAATAATTACTTCTTCTTCTGTTCCCATTGAACCATGATTTTAGGTGAGTTTGGAAGGAGATCCAAAGAATTTAGTTGCAAGGAATTGGAATTTTCCAACCCGTGTAATGATGTCAGAGTCAAAGTACTTGAGTTGAAATAGATTCCTAATGACATCATAAGTGCAAGTGATATCATCTATGTACAAACTCTTAGCCTGAGCCCATGATCTATGGTATGTGAGCTATGCTCAAAAATAGATAGCAGTGAGGGATCTATAGCTTTTCATAACATGACTTATTGTTTGCTCGAGGTATTCTTTCTCACCTTTATCCAAAATATCTGGATAAGCGATGATGAGCGAATTGACTGAGAGCTTTCGTTCATATTTCCATCGAGAGACTCTTCTTTCTGTTAAGGTTTAACCAAAACCTAAAAGCACAAGTCCTTGCTCCCTAAACCCTAAAATCCTAATTCTAAGCCCTTAAAGAAGATCATTGTTATCAATGAAGTACCTATGTTTATCTAGTGTCGCCCTGATTTTGCATGCATATACGACACCAATGAAAAAAAATCCATGAGGATTTATTTCACCTCGGTATTTAGGTGAAAATGAATCTTGTTGGTGCAATTTTGTATACAAGTAGATATTTTATTGGTGGTATTTTATGTGATGCTATATCATTAGATGCATGCTATTTTTGATATAAAGTTGCTATCTTTTATCGAAACAACAATAATGTGTTCTTGGAAAGAGAGATGAAAGTGATTGCCGGTCAAAATAACATACTTGAAAATTCACACATGAAGAGCACTATTATCATTATCCTAACTTCAGGTCTTACCGAGAAGAACTAGAGATCTTCCTAGCCTTAGAATAAGTCCTTAATCAGAAGAACAATTATGTGAATAAAGAAGCACGATAAGACGAAATCCTCTTCATGGGGTCACCCTCATTATATAGGAATTCCGGGCTGCGATTAGCCGGAATTCCATAGCCCCCACTACCTTAGTGGAGGGTTATGGGAGAAACCACCACGCACGCGATCCCCGCACACGATCCGCACCCCCAACCGCCGCTCTAACCGCTCGAGATCCGCAAACCGGCAGCCGCTGGCGCGCGACCGCAAGCCCCTGCGACCGATCACCCGTCCGGCCGCCCTTGGCCGCACAACCACGGCGCGCGGCCGCACGACCCGTCGACCCCGCGATCGGCCGCCCTTGGACGCGCGGCCGGCCGGCCTCCCTCGGCCGCGCGCCCATGGCGCCGCAAGGCCCCGCGGCCGGCCACCCTTTGCCGTGCGCGGCCGGTCTCCCGGCCGGCCTTGGCCGTGCGCCCACGGCGCGCGGCCGCGAGGTCCTCACGGTCGGCCGCCCTCGGCTTGCCGGCCCCCTTGCCGGCCGGGTTCCGCCGTCGGTCGGCTTCCTCGCCACCGACCGGTCCCCCCGTTGCCGGCCGGACTCCCGACTGCCGTCGTCTGAACGTCCCCGCGAAATCTCCACCCTCCGATGAGCGAGTAACCACCCACGCAACCATCGGTGTAACCGCCCATTATAGGTTGGTGCGAATATCCGAAAATATATCTGTTTGCGTATAGAAAAATACCTAAATAATACGCATCCTAAACTATATAGAATTGGCCTGCAAATAACAATTATGGTGGTTTCGGCCTGCGAATAACAACATTACCGTAACCACCCCTGTGGCCTATAAATATAACCCCAAGGCTCTCCTTCATTCTCATCTTTCTCTCCTCCCTCCCTTCCTGTTACGTGCAAGAATTCCTTGAGATCTTCATCGCCTTTGAAGACGCCCTTGAAGATTCTTCAAGCACTTCGAAGACCGCTCAAAGATCTTCCTTTTTCTTTCAAGCTTCCTTCCGAGCACAGAATGCTCAGCGATCATCACCTCTAAGTCAACAACAACCTCCGTGTTTCAGACACCGCCACAAAGCTGCGAAGATATCTAGAGGTTCAGAACGCGCCACTCAATACCCCAAGCGCAAGCGGAAGGCTGTCCGGACCCCAGAGCGCGGTGCTCCTCACCGCAGCCAAGAAGAAGACAGTTTCGAGAGTGGTGACCTATCACCCTCCGAGCATCTCTCTCTCTCTCTCTCACAAGTTGTAACGAGCAGTCTGTCGCCCTCAATTTCTCTCCAAAGCCCTGTAAACGAAACAACTGATAGTGAAGTTAGGTCGGCACCGAACCGATCACATGGTTTTTTACCTCTTTCTGGGGGTTTCCACGGTAAAAAAGATCTCTTGCCAGCCGTATCCATTATCTGTGACTGATTACGCGCTCGACAGCTCCCGGGCTAAGACTGTCTATTTTAGATTTTAGGAGCTTGGAGTAGGCCGCCACACCTCTCTTCAAAGATAATGTGCAAATCAGCTTAAAAAGGGGGCGTCGTGATCCACGTGAATCTTTATCATGTAGATAATTTTTTCTAGGTCACTGCTTCGATGAGCATACAAACTTGAATTCATATGTCTTGGCCATCCAATCAGGAAGAGCAATACTTAAATATGATTATAATTCCATTATTTATTATTTAATTTGTTAAAATAATAATTATTGCTTGAATGACAAGTAAATAAATTCATACTGTTATTTCATAGTATTTACCTATTTGGATAACTATCAATAGTTCGACTCAATATTAATGTTAAAGATTTTCTAGAGAAAGTTATATTTATTCCTTGTATCTTGAATTTTATTTTGTTACTTAAATTGTTTATTAAGACTTATGTAATCATATTTCTCTATTCTGCACAAATCTCAATGATAGAACAAATTCTGGAGGATGGTCATTCAAGATGAGGCAATTTTTTGAGAACTAAAATTTCAAAATTCTATCTCCCATAAAAATCGATTAATACCTTGACACCCATGTAGTATTTCAGTTCAAACTTATCCACAACTTTGGTGTCTATCCCCGTGGTGGATTCGGAAGAAAAGCACCAGCAGCTTCACAATCAGACTCCACAAACTTCCAAAGATCACTAACATGTGATTACTTCCTCAATCTTTTCGTCTTTATTCTTCCTGGAAAGCATTCTGTTCTTACTTCCAGACTTCAAGTCTACCATGAATCATTACCTATATTCTAAAGGTTCAGTAAGCCTTCTGTAACCCATGTCCTCGTCATAACAAACTTGAAGATAATAAGGGCTTGATTTGAGGCTTAATTTAAACTAAGAAAACTATCTTTGACAACTTTAAACTCTGATGAGATATAGTCAACACGAACCATGTAACATATTTGGAAATTTTTAAATAAAATTCCGTTATATTGAAGGAAATATTCTCCACTTCATAACAATGGGTGCTAGCATAGTCTCACACAGATTTAACATTTCCTTTTTTTTGGAGTAATAGAAATGCAGCTCTTGTGATATATTTATATTTTTGTTTCAGGAACCTTGATGTTTAGGTTCAGTTTGTTTGCTCACTGATTCTTAAAATTTATTTGAAAAATGCAGGCCAAGATCGAGGCTTCTCTTTTGGATAAATGGTTGTTAGTCAACCTACAATCCACAGAGGAATTTAGCTCTCATATGGTAAAAATTTCTGATAACAAATTGTTTCATCCGTTTTGAATTTCATATTCTGGAATGTAATCGGGTTAAATCAAGTGATGTTATGTTACCTTGTAAAGCTTAATAGGGATACTTGGTCTAATGAAGCTGTGGCACAAATAATTCGTACAAATTTCATATTCTGGCAGGTATACCTTATTTCTTATCAATTTAAATGATATAGGGCACTGTAAGGGTTACATTTTCTCCTGTCTCACTGGATTGTTGCATGACCTATTTGTTGCTTTGTATTTAATTTTGTTCTTGTGAACATGCACATTCGTTATTCTTATCCATTTCAGCATCTTTTAGTACATTTTGATTATACTGTTTTTTTCTAAAACCAATCGTTGATCAATTTCAATACTATTTCTCTACTAATATAATTTTTCTTCCTTGAGAAGATTCTAGAGATGTTGATTCCGATTTGCGTATACAAGTTATGTTTTGGTGGTTTACCTTCAAAACATCAAAAATCTCAACTTCTTTCTCAATATAGATTATTTATTTATTTTATTTCTCAAATGATTCATTTGTGCTACTTTAGGGTTGTGGTATGTTATACATAATTCTCTGTAATTTGGAGTGGGGTGAAATTGTTCTCAGGTTGGACCATGTAGACTTCAATGTAGTTATAATCACTGCTTGAGATTTTTCGGTTTTGTACATTTGTCTTGAGAAGCCACTTTGTGCATAGTGCCAAAGGTTAGGTCTGTTTCCAATCTTCCCCCGCCCATACCCCCAATGATTGGGGACTATATGGGTTCTGTTGTTGTTGTTGTTGTTGTTGTTGTACATTTGTCTTGGCATGAATTTATTTATGTGCTACAACGTTTTCCTTTTATGTATCTTCTAATGAGATTTTCTTAATCTGAAGGTTTGCAATTAAACTTTATACTTAAAGCTTATGATTTATAAATATTGAGCTTTATACTTTTATTATTTGTCTTTCTAGGTGTATAATGACACCAGTGAGGGAAGGAAGGTTTGCACCTATTATAACTTAGTCTCAATTCCTGCTATCTTGGTTATTGATCCTATCACGGGGCAGAAAATGCAAGCATGGGCTGGCATGGTGCAGCCAGAACGTATGTTGGAGGTAATCAAGTTTGAAGTGTTTTCACATATTACAATCTTATTACTTAGTTTAAACTCTTATAATGGGTTATTTTAAGTAGCGGAGCAGGCATGGGTCCCCGTGCACAATGTTTGGCCATGACAACAATACTCAAGTCGTCACATGTGTTTCTCATGCACATTGTTAGGCCGCGACAACACCTTCAATCACCTCACAATTTCCTCTCATGCGAAAACAATTTTATTTAATTTTTTTACTTTAATTTTGTTTTATTTGATTTATATATTTTAATTCTTTAATTTAATTAACTTTTTTAGATATGTTTTATTATTTTATATTGACAAAATACTTGAATATTCCCTTAACTTTAGCCTAAGTTTGAAATAGATCCTTGAATTATTATTAATTTTTATGTTAGTCCCAAAATTTTAGGTTGAATTTGAAGTAGGTCCTTGGACTAATTTCCGTTAAATATTTAAAGATTTTAGATGATGTGGCGGTCCTGAGGCAGTGATATGGCGCTGATGTGTTTTAGTAGTTTTATTTTATTAAAAGAATGATAAAAATTATTTAATATTTTTAATTTATTTTGGTGATCTTTTGGCAATCGTCGATGGATCCGGTGCAAGTTTTCTCTTATGGGGTGAAGGCTACTATAAGGGGTGCAATGAGGACAAGAGGAAGCTAAAGGAGAACATGGTTGCATTCGTGGAGCAAGAGTACCAGAAGAACCTGCTATGCTACCTGATGCCCTTGTCTCTGGTGATGCCTTTAGGTCCTTGTTGGACGATGCTGTCGAGGATGAAGTTATTTACATCGAGTGGCTTTACCTTATCTCCATGACACAACCCTTCATCAACAACCTTGAGATGTCGGGGCATGTTTATCTATCCTGCACGTCTTCTTGGCTCTCAGGCAGAGACCGACATGCCATGACGTCTTATAAGCGAGAAGGCAAGCCCAAACATTATGAATCTAGACCATGGTATGTGTCCCGATGGGAAGTGGAGTCATGGAGCTTGGATTGGCTGACCTCATCTTCCACATCCCGAGATCATGAACAAGATCTGTTCATTTCAACCAGTGTTGTAGTAGATGCCGGTTTTAGGACCAAACCGATAGCTTTTTGATTTTGTAGGCATAATGACGTTTTGCAATATATCACCCAATATATTGGGTTGTCCCAATATATCGGGTGATATATTTGGCCGAGATATCTGTTAGAACGTATTCCCGTATTCCGTTGCCGTTACGTTCCGTTGTATTCTCCCTTATATAATGGGGACCCTTCTATTGTACATGATATAATTTCAGCCCTAATTAACATGGTATCAGAGCTTCCGCTCCCATGCAGCTAAGTCTGCCTCCCGCTCGGCTTCCGCTCGCGTGCGCGTTTCAGATCTTGCCTCCGCCTCCCCTCCCAGTCCTCTCTCCCTCTCTCTCTCTTCCGCATCCGCATCCGCGGTGTCCCCCCCTTCTATCGCCGATCGGCGCTATTACGCTAGATGCTGCCTCCAACGAGCCTCCGACGGTCCGATTGACTTCAAACTTTGGCAAAAGTTTCGCTTTGCATCCCTTATCCTCCATCTCGAGTTTCGTGTGATTCTAACGGTTGGATGTCTCCCAATCTTCGATCTAGGGTTTCCTTTGTACACACGGAGATTGCCACCTAACCCTCCATTGATGCTCGTTTCCCCTTCTCATTGACGGGGTGTTCCTCTCTACTTCATTCAATCTTTTAGGCGGTTTGGTTCTTTTTTCGTCTTCATCCGCTAAATCTACTCGGGTTGGTCAATATCACATTTATTCTCAGCTTACGACAATCCGCCTTGATGACACCAACTATTTGGCTTGGTCCCGCTCCATTACCCTTGCCTTAAAGAGTCGACATCTCTTTGGCTATGTCACCGACACCACTACTGCTCCTGCAACGACTTCTGCTGCTTGGCCTAAATGGGAGTCAGAAAACTCCCTTGTCATGTCATGGCTCATCAACTCCATGCAGGAATTGATTGCGCGGAATTATCTTTTCCTGGATACTGCTGCAGAGTTATGGAAGCGTTCTGAGTCTACCTACTCACGCAAGGGGAATGCGGCCCAAATCTTTCAGCTTCGCCGCAAGATTGGGAATCTCCGTCAGGGGGATCGTCCTCCTTCTGCCTATTACCTTGAGTTTACCCAACTCTATCAGGAGTATGATCATTTTGACTCTCTCGTTATGGTGTGCAATGATGATGCACTCTTGCTGAAGAACCGCGAGGATCAAACTCGGGTATTTGAGTTCCTACATGGATTGCACAGATTTTGATCAGATTACTGTCCAGATCTTGGGGCGTGTTCCTTTTCCCTCCCTTCCCAAGGTGTACAATATTGTTCAACAAGAGTTTGATCGACGACAGTCCTGGAACACATCCAACCTTCTGGAGGGATCTGCTTTGGTGGCTCATCCGCCTAATTATGGCAGTCGTGCTTCTCGTAATTTCAAGCCTAAGCCGACAGACATGGATCATCTCACATGTGACTATTGTGGTAAGCCTCGTCATACTTGGGATACTTATTATAGCCTCCATAGATTTCCTCCTAGAGGTGGATCGACTTCTCGTGGTGGTCGCGGTCATGGTAGGACTCTTGGACGGCCTCCTCAATCCGCTCATTTGACCGAGACTTCCGATGGTGGTTCATCTCAGTCGTCCTCCTTCTCTGCTGAAGAGATGCAAGCTCTCCGTCGTTTGATGCACGGTCTTACTACTGAGCCTACAGATGCCCATATGCCATCATCTGTCCTTGCCCACACAGGTACTTCCAGTGCCAACTCTGCATCTACTGGTCCTACTCAGTGGATTATCGATTCCGGCACCACTGATCACATGACTTGTTCTGCTTCAGGTTTTGTATCACATTCCCCTCTTTCTGGCAGAGATAAAGTGAGCATTGCTGATGGTTCCTTTTCTTCCATTGCTGGGAAAGGATCCATTCCTTGTTCTTCTCTCACTTTATCCTCTGTTCTTCATGTTCCAAAGTTTACCCGTAGTCTACTTTCTGTTAGTCGTTTGACTAATTCTCTTCAATGCTCAGTTACTTTTTTTTCCTTCTCATTGTGTCTTTCAGGATCTGAAGACGGGGCAGGTGATTGGCTCTGGTAGCATGAAGGATGGCTTGTACATGTTTGACTCCTCTTCTGGGTCTACTCTCCGCAAGCTCTCCACTCTTCGCAGACCTTCACCTTGCTCACTTGACATTGTCGACTTGGCCACTCTTCTGTTGCGACCATGCAATATTTATTTCCTGTTTTTTCTCCTTCGTGTTTTAACCATTTTGTTTTTGACATCTGTGTTGTTGCCAAACACCATCAAATTCCTGTTCATCATGTTTCATTACCTAGTACAACTATTTTTCATATTATTCATACTGATGTGTGGGGGCCTTGCCCTGTTGCCTCTATTTCTGAATGTTTTTGGTTTATTACATTTATTGACTGTTTTTCCCGCACAACTTGGGTTTATCTGATGAAAAATAAAAATGAGGTGTTTTCTATTTTTCAAAAATTTCATACCATGGTCTCTACTTGATTTTCTACCACTATTAAAATCCTTCGTTGTGATAATGGTCCGCAGTATGTCAATGCTCCCTTGGAGGACTATCTTGCTGCTCATGACATTCTTCATCAAACCTCGTGTGTTCACTCCATCTCAGAACGGAGTCGCTGAACGAAAGAACCGTCACCTTTTGGAGGTGGCTCGTTGCTTACTCTTCACTACGAACCTCCCAAAATACTACTGGGGCGATGCCGTTCTCACGGTTGCCTATCTCATTAATCGCATGCCCTCTTCAGTTCTGGGATATCAAACCCCCCTTACTACCTTAGAGGTCACACCGACCTCTTTACCACCCAAAATTTTTGGTTGTGTTTGCTTCTCTCTCACACACACACTCCAAGCAGGTCCAAGCTCGACCCTCGAGCCCTTAAATGTGTGTTCATTGGCTATTCACTACTCAGAAGGGGTATAAATATTATCATCCCCCGACTAAACGGATTTTTGTCACGACAGATATCACGTTTCGTGAATCTGAACCTTATTATGTGCCCTCACTTCAGGGGGAGCCCCCACATACGGATGAAGTGAGCTTACCTATTTTACCCTGACCAATTCCTCCTTCATATTTTTTACCTACGGCTGAGGCTCCCAATCAGGGGGAGCCTCCTTATAAAGAACAGGAGCTACATGTGTACACCAGACGGGGTAGAGCTAACAGACAGGCTCATCCCACGCCACTAGCGCCAATGGCAGCTTTGTTAATGGATTCTTCTGAACCTCCCATTGCCCTTCGAAAAGGTATCAGATCTTGCACCCAACATCAACTATCTCATTATGTTTCCTATGAGGCTCTAACTTCTTACTACAAAGCTTTCGTCTCCTCCCTTGCCTCTGCCTCCATTCCGTCCACATGGCAGGAGGCTCTTGTGCATCAACAGTGGAAAGAGGCTATGATTGAAGAAATGAATGCGTTGGAAAAGAATTGCACCTGGGATCTAACTCATCTTCCGTATGGAAAGAAGGTTGTCAGTTGTAAGTGAGTGTTCACCGTGAAGCAGAACTCTGAAGGTTTGGTTGAACTATTCAAAGCAAGGTTGGTGGCAAGGGGGTATACTCAAGCCTTGGGGATTGATTATCAAGACACTTTTGCCCCCGTCGCAAAAATGAACTCTATACGAGTTTTGTTATCATGTGCTGCGTGCAAAGATTGGCACTTTATCCAATTGGACGTGAAGAATGTTTTCCTTCATGGGAACTTAGATGAAGAGGTATGTATGTCTCTCCCTCCAGGTTTTTCCCCTTCCGGATCTGAAGGGAAGGTGCGCCGATTAAAAAAGTCACTTTACGGCTTGAAGCAATCTCCGAGGGCTTGGTTTGGTCGGTTCCACGAAGTCATGATTTCTCTTGGATACAAACAAAGTCATGCTGATCATACTTTGTTTATTAAACCGCGAACAAATCTGTTAACTGCTCTCATTGTTTATGTTGATGACATCGTCATAACATGAGATGATATTGAAGAAGTCAAAGCTTTGAAGGTGAATTTGGCGAGAAAGTTTGAAGTAAAAGATCTGGGGAAACTTAAGTATTTTTTGGGAATTGAGGTAGCAAGATCTAAACGGGGTATCTTCATCTCCCAGAGAAAATACACCCTTGATTTGCTCGAACAATCTGGTAAGAGTGGTTGTAGACCCGTCGATACACCATGGAGGTGAATCATAATTTTGGAAAAGATGATGGTGACCCTATTGAAGACGTGGCTGGCTATCAACGTCTTGTTGGAAGATTAATCTATCTATCCCATACTCGTTCCGACTTAGCTTATGATGCTGGAGTCGTTAGCCAATATATGAATTCCCCAAAGACGAGACATCTGGATGCTGTTCACCGAATCTTGAGGTATTTGAAGACTTCACCAGCAAGGGGGATCCTGCTCACTCTCAATACAGATTTGAAGATTGAAGTTTTTACTGATGCTGATTGGGCTGGTTCCGCTGGAGACAGATGATCCACATCCGGGTATTGCTCATTTGTTGGTGGGAACTTAGTCACTTGGAGAAGTAAAAAGCAATCTGTCGTCTCAAGGTCCAACGCAGAAGCTGAATTTAGAGCTATGGCTCATGACATATGTGAAGGATTATGGATACGCTCTTTGATGTGTGACCTGGGTTTAAGTGAGTATAGTCATATCCGATTGTACTGTGACAACAAGACTGCAATCAACATTGCCAACAACACCATTCAGCATGACCGCACCAATCATATCGAGGTGGACAAACACTTTATTAAGGAGAAAATCGAGAAGAAAATTATCTGCATTCCTTTTGTTCCCTCAGAGGGACAATTAGCTGATATCCTAACTAAGAGTCTTGGGGGAAATATTTTGTGTTTGTATTAACAAGTTGGGTATGAGAAATATAACATGCCCAACTTGAGGGGGAGTGTTAGAACGTATTTCGTCGCTGTTACATTCCGTTACGATGTATTCTCCCCCATATAACGGGGACCCTTCTATTGAACTTGATATAATTTCAGCCCTAATTAACAATATCATTTTCATTTTTTTTAGAAAAACGAAAGTGAAAACCTCGTTATAACGAGGCGACGCACCTGCTCTGTCCATTTCATGCATTCGACGATTCCCCTTGCCCTAATTTTTTGCTATGGTATTCTTGCTCTCGACTCACGCCCTCTCTGATTGCGGCTTGTTGGGTCTTTGCCATCGACAACAACTTCCTCTGCCATCGATGCTGGCTTCTCTGACTTCTTCATCGTTTTTGTCTATTTTTTCTATCTCCTCCTCTACAACTCTTCTCGTTATTCGGCAGTGCACTGCGAGTTCTTTCTTTTAGGTTTTAATTTCTTGATTTGCAGCTTCTCTTACTCTGGAATCATGGATCTATGCATGCCCCAATCTCCTGCATGCCTTAATCTACTGGTTACTGATTTGCGGGTTTCCTTACTACTCACTTTTGCATTTGCGGCTTCCCTTCCTCTCTTCTTCCCCTGTTCTGCAACTTCTCTTCCTCTCTTCCTCCTCTGTTATGCAGCTTCTCTTCCTCTCGTCCTCCTATGTTCTGCAACTTTTATTCCTCTATTCCTCTTCTGTTCTTCAATGGGATGATAGATTAACTGTGCATTTATTTCTAGTACTATGAACTATGGTATGATAGATTAACTGTGCCTACTTACTACTAAGTAGACTAGTTTGAAGTACATACTTCAGTTGCATTTATTTGCAGCACTATGGACTATGGTACATAAATTTATATGATTATCGTATAACTGAATTTTAATTTCTGAGATTGGAATTCTAGATGATTATCGTATGGATGAAATTTTATTCAGATTACTAGTCGGTGCAATATATGATCGCTAACAACATATGATGCAATGTTAATACCAATATTAATCCAAGTGTTAAACATAATTTTTCAACAAATGATGTCTTTCATTCTCTGATGTCTATTGTATCCGGTGCCCTATCTTTGTTCACGTTGAACGAGTCTGATGATCGATGAATGATGATATTGAATTGCTCCCGACGTATATCTTATTAATTAGTGAATATTAGATAGAAAATGGAAAATTAGAAATATGGATTGGTTGTTGAATGTTGATTGCTTGATGGATGTTCTATCATTGTTCATTTTTTTGCATGATGCATTTAGTTTATTACTTATGTTGCAAAATAAATGTTGGGACGTGGGTGATGACATACAATTATACCAATGTTACAAAACATAAAAGTATTACCGATGGTACAAAACATAATTGAATGTTTCGTGATTATGTTATTTTATATTATTCTTTCTGTTATGTGCATTTGTGTAGAATGACTTCTTTTGCTGAATCAAATGAGGTGTTTCTTTCTATGGTACTTACTGGCTGACACAGATCAAATTTGGGTAGTTGGTTGGAAGTAGGTTGCAAATGATACCAACCACATCAAATGCAATTACTGCAAGCATACAATGAATGTATCACCCACTTCAAACATCAACTGGTTGGGAGGAAGGTAAATACCACACCATGCCCTTATGTGAGAGCAAAAGCTGAGTTGGTCTCAACACCACATTAGAAAGCAAGAGAGTCAAAAAAAATAAGTTGCAAGCCAATTTGGATGAGGTGGTAATTGGAGTTCAAGATGAATTAGATATAGACGACTCCACCATTTGTAGGAGTTTGCATTTAGGGTCAGGGCCCGAGGGACCCATGGACAAGTTTCTCTGAACAAAAGATTTATAAGGACCACAACATAGCACTATTGAGAGTAAGTACAAGAAGAAAGCGAGAGATGATGTTGCATTATACGTTGCTAGAATGGTACATGAAACAAGTATCCCTTTCAATGTCGTATACAACCCCTCTTTCCAGCAAATGGTACATGCAATTGGCATATGTGGAACTAGGATGAAGGTCACTACCTTTTATGAGTTGAGGGAGAAATTTCTATAGATGGACGTGGAGCGGACGAAGGATATGATGTGCACATTCACCTCGACTTGCAAATTGAATGGGTGCAGTCTCATGACCGATGCATGGACCGATTGGAGAGGAGAAGTGTGATGGATATCATGGTACATTGAAGTTTTGGAGTTGCATTCTGGCTTTCAAAGAATGTCTCCTACACGTGCGACTGAAAGTTCATCTTTGATTTCTTGGGTCAGGTGATCGATAGCCTCGACGACCTATGAGAGAACAATATAATGTAGATTGTCCCGGAAAATGCGTCCAAATATGGTTGCATCAAATTTTATGACTTTGAAGAGGCCAAAGGTTAGGTCTGTTTCCAATCTTCCCCCGCCCATACCCCCAATGATTGGGGACTATATGGGTTCTGCTGTTGTTGTTGTTGTTGTTGTGCAATACATACAATAAGCATGTTGTTGCATGATATTAGTAAAGCTGAAGCAGATTAAGAGTACTATCTCCACGGGCCGTCAACTCTCCATCTTTATTTATGTACACATCGTTTCCTTCGACATGTTTAGAGAGTCGACGAAAGAACTGGACTCTCATGAACTTGTTCGACCAGGTGTGACTAGATTTACATGTATTTCTTCTATCTCTACAAAGCTTCTTGGAGAAGAATATCCAGTTGAGGGGGATGCTCACATCTACTAAGCAGGAAGCAACAAAGTTGGTCAAGAGTGTCGTGGGCAAGTATGTAATTTATTGTCTTTTCTATTACTTTTTTTAATGATTGCCTTTAAAAATAATCATTAATTTTAGTAGTGTTGAACACAAAATTTTGGGCAAATGCGGAGCTGTCCATTGCTATATTTGTCCCATTGGTTAAGGAGTTAAGAAGAGCTGACATGATGCACCTTTCATGGGATGGCTGTATAGGGACATAAAGGAAGCCATCGAGGAGGTTATTGATGCTCTCGATCACCAAGAGAACAAATATCTTCCTATATGGAAGTCGATTGATAATAGATGAGAGAGCAAGATTAACCGCAGATGTATCCCAAAATCTCTGAAATTATATTTTAAATCTTAAAAATGAGATCTCTTAATTTTTGCGGCGCTAACGGAATTTTTACGAATTATATCGAGCAATATTCAAACTGGGGGATCACAAACGCGCGTTAATGCCTAACATTCAAACATTGATTCAACACGATTTAATATATTCCACAAGCGATAACGAGAAAAATCGAACAAGCATGATTTCAAATTAACGACAATTATGTTGGTAAAACTAATGCAACCTCTGAAATTTTGAAGATCATTCATATTAAACATACAAGTAGACTTGCAATAAAGAGCGGTGGGAGGAGTTATTGGCCATACCAACGGACAAACAACATCAAGGATGAGTCAAACTGGGCAACAACGACAGGAGAATTTTCTTGGAGGCGGGTGTGGCCCAACCAGAAGGCTTGGGTTCCTTCTGTGCAGAGCAGGGTCCAGAAGAAATCTGGTGGATGTAATTGGAAGAGGGTCGAGAATGGGACGTCGGTGGTCGACCGGTCCTCAGAAAGTAGAGTCGGAGGCGGGCGCTACTTTTGCTGTAGGTGGGGACGGGAAACAAAAACGGAATCACAAAGTCGCCGATTCCTACCAGAGAACGATCAGAAGAGGGACGCTCGTGCTGGATCGCCATAGTGAGGCTCGCTTGAGACCGATCTTCTCACGAGGAGGCTGGACAACGACAAAGGAAGGGGATTCACGTAGTAAGCGCGTTGGAGTTGAGGAGAACGATGAAGAAAGTAACACTCTCGTCGTTCTCTTCTTTTTCCAGCCCGCCTTCAATAGGTATTGGTCAGTGGTTATAAAGAAATGTGAGATTTAATATGGTATTGATTGAGGGGGGTTTCCAAATGTTAAAATCAAAATGGCTAGGAGTTTAAATAACAGGAAATTCATGGAATAATGGGGATTGATTGAAGAGGACTCCTCATTTGGTATTCCCTGTTAATTATAATACTAATAATTATAATTTATGAAATTCAATATATTTAAGAATAATTTTCAGAAATTACATTACCTTAGATACTTAATAAAATGAGTCCTTTCAAAGCTTGCTCTAATTAACACCTACATAAATTGACGAACTTTTTTTATTCAGGATCTTATTGGTCGGTCACGCCAATAAGCCGAAAGACGTGTGTGGGTAACATGCGCGAAACAAACATATACCCACTAATATTATGCGCGAAAAGTAAAACACCAACATGCGTGAAGACGTGCGCTACATATATAAAGAAAAATGCTGTAAATAAAATAAAGGTGCAACTCAGGTTACATCAATTCCCCCGGGGTTGAAAGAACTCGACCCCATCGAGAATATGATCGAACATGCCACTGAAAACCCAAAAGGCGGCATGCTGTAGTAGATAATGGGACAATGAAACACTCGTCGCTGCAACGTTTGACCTGTAGGTACACCATTTTTTCCTGAAAGATCCAGGAAAACTTTCTCCATTGAAAAAGTATTACTCCCGGTGAGAAAACCATCCATTGAGTTATAATTTTTCAAAGATTGTCGCAAATTGTTAGTTATAAGTTCTTGCAGAATATGTAAATGATCAATCAAAATCAGGGCATCCGAGAGTGGAGGTTCACAAAGATGAGAGGAAAGGGCAACACAACATGGTGAACAACGAGGCAAGAAGCACGATCAACCTGTGGAAACATTAAGCCATGTCGCATCATACGAACTCGTGCTGGACACCTTCAAGCATCCACTAAACCAGGATCAACTATCGTCATGATTTCACCCGCTGAAGTCCCATTAGTGTCACAAAATTGTAAAAGGATCCCAAATTTAACATTTAGAATTTTCCATAAAAAACCATGAAAATGCGTGTCCCTGTTAGGAGTAAAAATTCTAGGGATCGTCTCGATTCTCCTAATACTACTAAACCTATAAAAATAGGAAATCAGACGAAGAGGCCCCAAGTGCTCGCCTACACTCACATGGTAGTGATGCGAACTAAACATGTGATCACCAAATATAAAATCAATATGAGGTAGCGCTTCCAAAACATCTAAGATGAATGACTCTTCAGAGTCAAATGTTTTTTTTTTGGAGTGGGGGTCCAGGAAGAAGTGTAGCACTAAATAAAAGTGGTGTGGTGGAAACTAAAGGATGCGAGGAAGATGGCGGTGAGGCCCTCCCAGGTGCCCTAGGAACAAGACTACTCTTCTGGGGAAGAAGAACAATCTTGCGCCCACGGTGATCGAAGGAATGGGAGTTCCTTACACCTTTATACATGACACGTCAGTCTTACTACCATGATCGCCCTAATAGGATGTGACAGACATCGATGGAGGCGACATCACATAAAACAGAATTTTGGTACACGTCCCCTATAGAGAACTCTACAAGACAACGATGTGTAACAGACATAGTCAAGTGACTATTAACCCCAGATAAGTGGTCGGTCTGCTCTAAGGGACGAGTCTCGAGTCCTAGCGTCTCTACTATGCGTTGAGAAACGAAGTTCTCCATACTACGACTATCAATAATGATGGAACAAATTTGTCCCTGCATGCGCGCAGTAGTGCGGAAAATTTTATTACTCTGAAGATCATGCTCAGTGGTCTCACTAGGGGAAACCAAGCTATAGTGAAGGACACGAACTAAGTGCTCAGCTTGTTCTCCTTCGACCTCGATCACGCTATTTGACTCAGGCTCGGGCTCAGGTTGGGAGTCATTAAGGAATACTCCATATTCAGGCTCATGCCCATCAGTGAAATCAGTAATGGCGACGAAGTGGCATCGCGTACACTCTGATGATTTGTGCCCAGACTCCATACACTTGAAGCATCGGAATACTCCAGTGTTGGGCTTGGATCCAATGGGCTCCTTAACCCGGGAGGGGCCAATGTGAGGAGCCAGGGTCCCGGTAGTGATATGAGGATGAGGGGGATCTGAAATCCTAGAAGTGGCGGTGGTGCTCAAAGTAGGTCTATCGGTAGTCCTATGCCCAAATATCCTCTTCAGAAGTGCGGCCTCTACTCTACGGGCTCTACTAGACATCTCACCCAAATATCTAAAGTCGTGCAACTCAAGCTCGTCTGTAATAGCATAACAGAGTCCGTTCAGATAACAAGACACTGTCATGTCGTCCTCTTCATGAAGGTCTAGCTTAGACTGAAGCACTAAGAATCCGTGGGTGTACTCGTCCACGGAAACTGTCCTGACGAAGGTTGTGGAAACTTCGATATAGACTTTGCAGATAGTCCGGGGGGACATATCGCTTCCGCAGTTGCGTCTTAAATTCTACCCACGTGGTTATAGGGTTTAGGCCTAAGGTGAATCGTGTGCGCTCTAACTGAACTCACCATACTAGTGCTTGTCCTTTAAGCCAAGGAAAACATACTCGACCTGTTGATTCATAGGAATTTGTTTCCATGCCATGAATCTCCCACGCGCTCACACCAATCTAGACATTTCTCGGGCTCTACATGACCCTCAAAAGCATCCATATCTAGCTTTGCTCCGTCATCCCAACGGGGTTGGCGGCGGATTCTAGGTTCAGGTTGTGCAGGCTCTACAGGTCTAGGGTTTTGCTCCTCGTGTCTAGGATTTTTGCGAGGTGCTTGATTCAGACGAAGGTGATGAGCGGCTTTTAGATTATTAACGGAGGTCCTTAACCCGTTCACGACTTGGTTAGAATCTCTAATGTTGGTTGTGAGTGTATCTACCGCCTTTATCAACTCACTCGTGCGTTAAGTTAGGTCCTCTACGCTAGTTTCTATGCGTTATACACGACTCTCCATTGAAAATAAAGTTTTAAAATTACTAATAATTTGAAATAATTGAATGTTTTATTTTCTTTTCTAAAGAGAGTGCAATTTTAAATGTGCTATAATTTTTTTTAAAGTACTATATTTTCTGTAAGATGAAACAAAAGAAAATGTAAGCAACTTTTTTTTAAAGCAAATTTTTTTAAAGGAATTTTTTCTAAAGAAATGTTCTTTTCTTTAAAACAACTTTACTAAAATAAAATAAAATCAGAATCGTTCGATTCATGATAGAAGTGAATCGAACCTCCCTCTGATACCAAACTGTTGTATTCCAAAATCTTTGAAGTTATATTTTAAATCTTAAAAATGAGATCTCTTAATTTTTGTGACGCTAACGGAACTTTTACGAATAATATCAAGCAATATTCAAACTGGGGATCGCAATCGGGCGTTAATGCCTAGCGTTCAAACATTGATTCAACACGATTTAATATATTCCACAAGCGATAATGAGAAAAATTCAACAAGCATGATTTCGAATTAACGACAATTATGTTGGCAAAACTAAAGCAATCTATGAAATTTTGAAGATCATTCATATTAAGAATAAAATTAGGAATGAATGTATCAGAGATAAGATAGGAGTGGCTCCAATTGTAGAGAAGATGTGAGAAGCCCATTTAAGATGGTTCAGGCATGTACATAGGAGACCATTAGAGGCACCTGTTAGGCGTTCTGAGAGTTTAGTCACTAGACATGTTAAACAGGGGAGGGGTATACCAAAAAAGACTTGGAATGAAACTATAAGAAAAGAGATGATGTAATTTGGCATTAGTGAGACTATGATTAAAGATAGGGCGCAATGGAGACAAAGAATCCATATAGCCAACCCCACTATGGTGGGATAAAGGCTTGAGTGTTGCTGTATTCATATTAAGAATAAAAGTAGACTAGCAATAAAGAGCGATGGTAGGAGTTATGGGTCATACCATCAGACAAACGACAACAAGGATGAGCCAAACTGGGCAACATCGGCAGGAGAATTCGTATGGATGCGGGTGTGGCCCAGCCGCCCAGCCGCCCAGCCGCCCAGCCAGAAGGCTCGGGTTCCTTCTGTGCAGAGCATGGTGCAGAAGAAATATGGTGGAGGTAATTGGAAGAGGTACCGGGAATGGCACATCGATGATCGACCGACCCTCTGACAGTGGAGTCGGAGGTGGGCGCTACTTCTGCGGCAGGTGGGACGAGAAACTGGAAAACTGAATCACAGTGGTCGCCAATTCTTACTAGAGAACGAGGAAGAGGGACGTTCGTGGCTGGACCGCCACATGGGGGCTCGCCTGAGACCGATCTTCTCACGGGGAGGCTGGACGACGACGAAGGAAGGAGATTCGGGCAGGAAGCGCGCTGCAGTTGAGAGCGACGAAGTCAGTAACAGTCTCGTCGTTCTCTTCTTTTTCCATCATGTCTTCAACATGTACGAGTCAGTGGTTATAAAGAAATGTGAGATTTAATAGGGTATTGATTGAGGGGGCTTTCCAAATGTCAAAATCAAAACGGCTGCGAGTTTAAACAACACGAAATTCATGGAGTAATGAGGATTAATTGAAGAGGACTCCTCATTTGGTATACCCTATTAATTATAATACTAATTATTATAATTTTTGAAATTCAATGTATTTAAGAATAATTTTCAGAAATTACATTACCTTAGATATTTAATAAAACGAGTCCTTTCAAAGCTTGCTCTAATTAACACATACATAAATTGACGGACTTTAGTACTCAGGGTCTTATTGGTCGGTCACGCTAATAAGCCGAAAGATGTGTGCGAGTGACATGTGTGATACAAACATATGCACGCTAATAGTATGCGCGAAAAGTAGAACAACAACGTGCGCGAAGATGTGCGCTACATATATAAAGAAAAGCGTTGTAAATAAAATAAAGGTGCAACTCATGTTGCATCAACAACCCCACGCACCTAGCGGGATATTGGTTAATCCCAACTTTTTATTATCTCAATAGAGTCGAGATTGAGACTGACAAAAGGTATATGAGTGGTTTTGTTGATTGTTTCTCTAGGATATATCAGAATGATCCTTCTACTTACGATCATTTATTGATTTACTGTTGTGCATGATCTTTACCAATACCATCAAGGATTATTTGGTAAAGACATGACCAAAATTTTATATATTACATTGATTTATTATGTGGTTTTATTAGTACATCATTGGTCGAGGATAAATGGTGTTGATACTCAACCTCTTAAAGCCATGATGATGAAAATTTTGAGCCATACTACTACTTCATTTGGATGTGAGAGGAACCATGACACCTTTGAGATAGATCACAACTCTTATAAAAGTATTAGATTTTACGTGTATGTGTATGAATTATTTATGTTTTTTAAATTGTATAAATACATTCTAAGAAAAAGAATAAACTCGACAACAAAAGATTGGGTGATTTGATTTTTGTGAAGTTTAATATTTTATTTGAAGTCAAAATATTACGACGCATCTTGAGATCCTTTGGCAGCCGAAAGCCTAGATTCAGAGAAGGTACATGTGTGGATTGTGAATGTTGTTGATGGTGGTGGTGATAATGATGATGGTGATAATGATGATGGTGATGAAGTCTTTACTAGAGAGGTGTTGGCATGAGCGCAACTGGAAAATATTATTGACACTGATCTAGATATGAGGAGACTTAGAATTATCAAGATCAAAACCTTAACCATCACTGAAATGGGCAAAAGAAAGAGAAATTGTTAAGAGGAACGAGTTAGAAGATCTTGAGTCAAGTTATTTGGACGAGGATCATGTACCATCTACATTCCCGATTGCTGATGAACTACGAGACAGATCAAGAATAATGTATATTTAAAACTTGAGGTGTTTTAATTTTTAATATTTTAGTTGCTAGCAAAATATTTATTCAGAAACACCAATATATTTACTAATTGTTGTTTTTAGAATTTGTGTTTGCTTACTGCTCTACTTATAGCATTATACCATTCTTACTTGTATAACATGAAATATTTGTACTAGTTTGGTAGATTTAGAAGTTAAATAAATGTTAAATTGCTAATATATCAATGTATATAAATTTTAAAAAATAAATATATTGTATATTATTATGTATATGATGATTAAATATTAAAACTTGATATATAAAATATTTCTGACATATTCAAACCGACATGAAAAACCCAAACTGATACGTCCCTAACATTCGACACCAGCAGAGAGCCGCCGTTGCAGGGCCCTGGCTATTGCCATCAGTGACAGTTCGGGCCAATCCCGATCCTCCGGCGTTATGGCACTCGACTCGTCCCTCATAAAAAACAATAATTCAGTTTTTTCTTTTCGCAGAGATCCCGCTTTTGAAGCAAGAAAGTGTCTCTTTATTCTTCTGTCATTTTCTTAATAAATAAATAATATTAAATAATTTCTCTTTTTAATAAAATAATAATATTTAGAAATCACATCAATGCTACATCTCAACCTCAAGATCGCCGTATCATTTAAAACCATTAGATATTTAATGGAAGTTAGTCCAATGACCTATTTCAGACTCAAACCAAAATTTTAATTCCAGTATGAGAAAAAAGTTGAGATACCTATATTTCAATCTTGACCTATTTCAAACTCAAGCCAAAGTCTTAATACCAGTATGAGAAAAAAGTTCAGATACCTATTTCAATCTTAGGCTAAAGTTAAGGGACTGATTTATATATTTTCCCTTTATTTAATTTTTAATATCATTAATGTTTTATTTAATATCATTTTATTTTAGTATAAATAGATAATATATGATAGATAATAATTAATAAATATGATATATATACATTTTTGATTACTTTGATGGTGTTACACTGTCTACCCTTTATTTTCATATTACCAGGACCTCATCTAGGACTATATAATTACCAGGACCTCCTCTAGGAGTTTACATAATTACAAGTACCTCCCCTCTATGTTTCGAAATTACACACCTCCCACTATGTATTGTCTGTTTACAAACTCCCTCCTCTTAAAACTCTAAACTGCATCTATAAAAAGTTCAAATTGCCCCTCTCTTAAAAAAAACTCTCAAATAACCCTAAAAGAGACCAACCCTACTATCATTCCTCCGGTGCCTAGCTCCTAGCTTTTCTCCTCGCGTGCATCTTTCCCTATTCATTCCATCTAGAGGCTTGGCGACGTGGTAGGGCAACGTCGATGGGGAACTGCTTTAGCGATGTGGTAGGGTATCAGCGATGTAGAAGCTTTCAACGATGGGGTAGGGCTTCGACGATGGGGTAGGGCATTGGCGACGGGGCAGGGCATCAATGACGGAGAAATCATCGACAATGAGGTGGGGCATCGGCGATGGAGTAGCCTTTGACGGAGGGGAAGGGCAACACCGACATGGAAGGGCTTTATCGACAGGTTTTTTTCGTTTCGTTCCAGCCCAGGTTTTTTGCTCTACTTTATCTCTTGCATTCCAGTTTTGATTTCTGCCCAAGTTTCCGCTAAGTTATTCTTCATTCAGCTGAGTTGTTATTCACTTCGTTAAATTTCCATTTTTTAGGTTTTTATCCCCAAGTTTTTCTTAGTTTTTAAGGGGTTTTTCATAGGTTTATTATTTTATCTTGATATACTATCATTGTTATGCAACATAAGGTTTGCCTACATTTTCACCCTTGTGGTGGGACCCTTCCCCGGATCCTCGCTCCACGGGGATGCCTTGTGCACCGGGCTGCCCCTTTTTTCATTGTTATGGAAAATGGTGATTTTGATATACCTAGGCTTGAATGCGCTAGAGATGAAAAGTTAGATTGAGCAGTTGTCATCGATTTCCAGGGTCCAGGTTGGCCTGTCTTTTATATCAACGATTTTGATGCTCAGGTCGCTAACTTTGTTACATATTTGCAGGATAAATTGTGGTTAAAATGTTGCGGTGAAATCATGACTCATGTTTAAAGATTTTTTAAAGATAATGGGCGACATCGATGAGGAAGTTGGAGGTTGTGATCATCTCGGCCCACTATTGTCAATTCATGACTAGCAATCATTCTGATCTTGAATCTTCTGACGAAGTGGTAAACAAATTTCCGAATGGAGTTGCTAGAATGGTGGGTTACCCTAATTTGGTTGAATTTGAAATGCCAAAAAAATCAAATGAACCATAAAGCTCCAAAGGGGTATGACATTTGCAAATATAGATGCATTCAGGAAAGCTATTATAAAGTATGCTATTAAGAAGGTTGTAAGCTTCATAGGATAAAAAAGAAGTCTAGAGTGACCGTTTGATGAGCTGCTTCAAGTTGCAAGTGGAGAGTGCATGCTTCTCCATTGCCCGATGGAATTATATACCAAATAAAGTCCTACTTTTCTAGTCATTGTTGTATTAGGGTCGATAAGATCAGAGAGGCAAGTTCATAGTGGATGGCAGATATGGTACTTGGCCATTTGAAAGACAGTCCTGAATGGAATGAGACATGCTACAGCAACATGGAGTTACACCAGAGTATATGCAATTGTACAAAGCCAAGAAGAAGGCCTTAGAGTATATTGAAGGTGACCATAATAAAGCATTTGGGAAGCTTCCTGCTTATGCTAAAATGATTTTCAAAACAAATCTTATGAGTATAGTGAAATTCAACGGGACGGTGAAATTATCCCTTTAGTGCCCACATTTAAAAGGATTTTAGGAGATTACATTATTTGCAAAATGAGTTTCTTGAAGGGTGTTGACCATTCATAGGATTTGATGGTTGTCACCTCAAATGGCCTTTTGGTGGTGTATTATTAGCAGCAGCTAGTTTGGATGGGAATATGGGTCTGTACCCACTCGCATTTACAATTATAGAAGTTGAGAGTAGAGAAAGTTGAAATTTTTTCCATTGTCTTAGTGAAATGTTAGCAGGGTTTGAGGAGAGCAAGCCTTGGACATTTATGATTGACCGACCAAAGATAAATTTCTAATGTGTACTCTCAATTTATAATCTTACGTTAATTTGTGATATATATGGCAATTTATAGTCTTATGTTAATTCTTGTAGGGGATAATCGAAGCAAGTATTGAAATTGTTCCCTATGCTAGCAACAGAAAGTGTTACAAGAATATATATGCCAATTTAAGGTTGTCATATCCCGGTTTGCTAGTGAAGAAATTATTTTGGATGCAGTATTTACACAAGCGCATGTGCTTCACCAATGCTCTGGATGCTGAATGAAGGAAGCATGGTTATGTGCACATAAATCAAAATGGATTCTTGGGTCTGCTCTCTCTGATGTCTTTGGCTTTGATTTGAGGGCATGATTACGCAACAAACGCGACGGTATAGGGGGCCACTATTTCAGTGGTACTCTGTGAGGGGACACTTTATGCATTTATTGTCAAAGGTTAGGTCTTTCTCCTCTGAGAGAAGCCACTTTGTGCATAGTGCCAAAGGTTAGGTCTGTTTCCAATCTTCCCCCGCCCATACCCCCAATGATTGGGGACTATATGGGTTCTGTTGTTGTTGCAGTATTTACACAAGTCATGTGTAATTTGAAGGAAATAAGTTCAGGTGCATATAAGTGGTTAACGAAGATTGATGTGGGTTTATGGGCTAGACATGCATTTTCATTGCACTTGAAATATGATCATGTTACTAACAACATTTTAATCATTGGATTACTGATCTTAGGAGCAAACTAGTACTGACATTGCTAGATAGAATCAATGATTTAAATATCGGATGTCGGCGACATATCAGATTGAGTTTTTAAATGTTGGATGTCGGAAGTCGGAGACATGTCGGAGATATTTTAAAATATCGGATTTTCATGTCTTATAAATAAATTTTTTATTTTTATGTATACTAACTATAATTATATGTTATAAAAATAGAAAAATAATATAACAAATAGATAAAAAATTGAGCCATTTATATTATGAAATAAAATCGAATAGCATCTAAGATAAAATATTATTAACAAATACAAAATGGTACATTGTAAAATATATTTAATAGTATACAATAATTTTATTTTGATAACAGTAAGTTTATTGCAAATAAAGAAGATTTAAATATTTTCATATTTTTTTGTAATAAATGTATTAAATATTTTCATATTTTTTGTAATATGAAATTAAAAAATTGTGAAACAATTATACAAAATTGGTTATAAGAATAAAACGTTAAAAAATAGAAACAACAAGTCTAATCGATTTAAACATACATAATATAATATTCATAGGCGATTTAAACATATGTTGCTAGTCTGCTAATATAACATAAAATAAAATAGCGGACGATATATTTAAAAGTCGTATAGGCATATATCGGAAAAATCGGACATGTCGGCCTATATTTTACAAAATGACAATCTATTTTTTTTAGAAAAACATATCGTTTTGCCCTAAAAAATGACATGTCGGACATGTCAGAGGGCATTTAAAACAATGGATAGAATGAGGGCAAAGTTGATTAATACTGTTGAAATTATTAGTTTTATCGCACTAGTAGAATCTTTTATGAGTGTTTGGGTTTAGTCTCACATTGTAGTTTCAAGTTTAAGAGTCCTTGTATGTCCTATATAAATTCCTTTGTGGATGAATAAATAGTACATTTTCTTTCCTCTATAATATTTCAACATGGTATCAGAGCAGGAATTGACTCTTTTAAATTTCGGCACCCTAAATTGTTGGCGACCTAAATTTCTCGGTGGCTTTCGCTCATGCCGTCTGTTGATTTTATCGCTGATCCCGTCTCGTGCCTCTCTCGTTCTCGTCCACGGCAACATCCTTGCTACTTTCGCTCCCATTGACGAGACTGACATCTGATTCTGTTGACGGGAGCAGCTTCTGATCCCCACGATCCCGTCGACGGAGGGATCTGCGTTTGTCATCGAGCTCGTCCACGTCCCTCTGTTATTTTTGGCCGCTTGCACGCGCAAAGCCCGTCTAATGATTTCTTCCCGTCAAGCTTCTCCGCTGTTGCTGATCCCGATGTCACCCCTCCGCTACTCATCGACACCGACTTCCGCTTCTGGGATGGTTCCTTCCGTGCTGCTTCTGTGCTCGACGACGCTTCCCTCTGCCGACGACTGCGCCGAGTCTTGCTGCTGCTCTCGTCATCGATCTTGAAGGCTGCTTCCATCGCTGATCCCGTGGACGATCCCGCCCGCTATTCCTGTCGTCTATCCTGGACGTTATTCTCGTCGACGATCCTGTCTGGCCATGCTTCTCCAGATCCAGCCCTCGCTTCTTCCTGCTGCCGATAATGACTTCCTTTGCCGATCATGCCGACGATGTGGATCCTGCTGCGACTCCTGTCCTTCGATTCCACAACTTCTTCCGCCTGCCATCGTTCTTCTGCTCGCCGCTACTCATCGACAACGTTCCAGCCGTTGCAGGCCGCAACCCTTCCCGTTTCAGATAATTCTAGTCGTTGCACCCCCTTCTTGGGTGGTAATCCCTCATCGATGCAGAAGTCTTGTGATGTTTTTTAGTAGTTTTCTGTGTCTTTGTTTTATTGTTAGTGTTTGTTAAGTGTCTTGTTGTTTTGCCTTCCTGCACGCGTGTTACACATGAGGGAGTGTATTTGGGACGAATGCGACTCAGATGATATTTCCCGACTCTCGCCTTAGTCCCACACTGCCTCCAACATTTTTTCTTGTGTTTGTGTCTCCCCAATCTTCGTTATTGGGTAGGTGGTATGGTCTTTATTGATTTCTATCAAGCGGGTTGTATCGTGTGGGAGTATTCCCGGTTACCGTTTGTTCATTTCTATTCAGTGGGTTGTATCGTTGGGAGTATTCCCAGTCACCTGTCTGTTGATTCTATCCAGTGAGTTCATGGTCTGTGGACCGTGACGCGTGAGACTGTGTCGTGTGGGACCGCCCTTTGTGCGGATTATCCCCGACGGATTATCTCCGACAAATTCTTCTCGGTGGCTCGTCTGTTGATTTGTCCCATTTAGCCTACCACCATTATCTTTCTTTTTATGATGTTTTCAAGGTGGAGGTTTTCCCTTTAGTTTGAGGGGGAGTTGAAGTTACCAGCATTATCACATTAGTAGATTCCTGTAGGAGTGTTTGGGTTTAGTCCCACACTGTAGTTTCGAGTTTAAGAGCCATTGTATGTCCTATATAAAACCCCTTTGTGGATGAATAAATTTTACTTTTTCTTTCCTCTATAATATTTCAACAAATACTGTAGAGGTAAGATGCGAAAGAGGGATAAAATTGAATAGTTTAGTTTGTGAAAGTATTGTTACAAAGTTAAATTTGGCGAACGATGAGGAAATTAAGTGCACGCCACTTGTGGGTAGTGAATTTGAATTTCAAGTGAGTGATGGAAACACTCGTTACATATTGAACTTAATAAGTGGGAAGTGTGATTGTAGAGCTTGAGACATTTCTGGAATGCCAAGTAGGCATGCTGCATTAGCTATTACTCAGAGCAGGAGTAACATAAAGGCGTATACAAGTTGTTAATATTATATGGAGAAGTTTTTAAAGACCTACCTACAGTCAAAAGATCCAACAAATTTCGAACTCAGCCTTTTGGCCTACAATGACAGTTGAGCATGCTATCATGTTGCCTCCTCCAATATAACGGTTATTTGGAAGACTTAAAAACAATAGGAAAAGAGAGCAATGAGAGGATGCTAGTTATCCCATCAAGAAGGACTTTAAGTATTATTTGTGGCAATTGTAGAGGTGTTGGACACAACATGAGGACGTACAAAAATAGAAATTCAGGTTTTTGTTCATATGCTATAAATTAATTGTTCACCATAATTTTGAGTTAACTAAAATAATATATTGTTTACTTGCAGTTGGATGATGAAACTCCTCTAGCTACCTTTGTTGATAGAAGGAAAGGCCAAGGCGAGCCCAAGTTGAGACATTTGAAGAATGAACATTATTGTTGGGTGGTTTCGGGGAAACGAACATTGTTAGAATTTTTATTTTTGTTGCGTTGTTTTGGGGAAACGGACAAAATTGGAACATTTACTTTTGTTGTTGCGGAAGTAATGATTTTTTGTATGGTGTGATATTTCCAACAATAATGAATTGTTTGGTGTAGCAAAATGAATATATTTCTTTAAAATGTTGCTGTCATTCGACTATTCCACTGTGACCCAATTTTTTTTATTGTAAATTGAATATATTTCCTTAAAATTCTGTGAAGAGTAATACGTTAATATTAAAAGAGTGTTGTATACGAGGTAGGACAATATATCATTTACAATTATAATTTAAAACAAAGCTGATATTAAAAAATTATATTAATCTAGATAAATTAATCTAATGAAAATTACAGGTTAAACGACCACTTACTTTCTTAACAAGTTTGTTTACAGATGCATTAACAAAGTAAAGATATTACAAACACACCCTTAAAAAGGTAAAAACACCACAAACACACTCCCTTGCACTTTTGAGTCATTGCAAATGGTAAAGTTGGAATATCGGAAATTTTTCTTACTGATTATGACACTTTTCATCCATAATTTTAACAGAAGGGGAGTTTGTAAACAGACCAAACTTAGAAGGTTTTTTTTTGTAATTTTGAAACATAGAGGGGAGGTACTTGTAATTATGCAAACTTCCAGGGGAGGTACCTATATATTTTTTAATTTTGTTTTATTTTTGTATAAATAGATAATAATTAATAAATATGGACTGTCCTGACTATTTTGTTAGTGTTACGCTATGTTGCCCCCTTATTCTAGATTCACTGTAAAGCTTGATGTTTGTATCATGAAAACAAATAAGTAGCCTACCTTTTTTCCTTACTATCAATACCATTCCTCTTGTTTAGGATCTACTCCCTTTTCTGGAAGGTGGACCTCAACAACGACGTGTTTCTCTTCCCCTCAAAAGGCGCCGTGAAGGAGCTAAGGATTCCACTGTTGGTTTAACAGGTATATTTTGATGCACACTTGTTTCTCAAGTGTTAGAAAATACATAATTAGGCTTGTTCTACTATCACGATGCGCCAATATCTATCTGGTTCAGTTGTACCGGTGCTCTAGAGCATGATGTTCAATCCTGTCTATGCTAATCTATCATTTTCATTCAAGAAGTTTACCTAGAGCATGCTGTTCAATCCCTCTATGCTAATCTATCATTTTCATTCAGGAAGTTTATGCTCTTCGTTGCTTAATTCGTATTATTGCAACATGTTTTTGACATCTTAAATTGGGGATTTGCTTAACTTGTTAAAACTGTTTTATTTCCTTTGTTCTCTAGTTATTTCAATATTGGAAGTTGTCTTACTTGTAGATCTACTTGTAAGTTACAATACAGCAGAGAAGAAGGCCCGGCTCCAAGTTGTTCGGAAAAACATTCATGCGCATGCATACCCAATTACCCATACAAAACCCCCTTCATGCATCAATATGCCTTTTTATTCTCTTATTCAACCGTCTTCACCTAAGATTCTGGGTCAGCCAGTAGATATGATAATGTTCTTTTCCTGGTGATTCATATGGCTTGTGCCATTCATGATGTCGTTGTCTTTTGCTGCAGAAAAAAATCTGGAGGAAGATGAGGAGCTGCTGATGGCAGTTGCAGCTTCATTGGAAGTAACAAATACGCCTGCGGAGTCGTGTTTAGATGTGAAGGACAATATTTTTGAGAAAGATGATAAAATAAGTTCCAAGAAGGAGCCTGTATATCCTCCCCTTCCGGAGGAGCCCAAGGGGAATAGGGAGCTTCTTTGCAAAGTAGGCATTCGTCTTCCTGACGGACGGAGAATCCAGAGGAACTTCCTCCGTTTGGACTCAATTAAGGTTGAAACATTTCTAGTAGATAATTAATGGAACGTAGGAAAAATAAGATCATTCATGTTGAACTTGCATATGAGTAGTAATTATGATGCTCAGTTTCATGAAAATTTAAGATAATTTTCATAATGGATGCATAAAGAATATGCCAAAGGAGGCTGTAGATAGTGAGATAAAGGATCCATTAATTTGTGTATTCAAATGAAATAAAAAGGGTGTGGGGGGGGGGGGGGGGGGGGGGGGGGGGGGGGTAATCTCAATGGATTTAATTATAGGCTAATTTGTTGGTGAATTTTGCAGTTATTATGGTCGTTGTGCTCCTCTCAACTAGAGGATGCTGGAGGAGATCGGCCCTTCCATTTCACACAAGCAATTCCCGGTGCATCCAAAACTCTGGAATATGAAAGCAACATGACGTTTGATGAGGCCGGTTTATCAAATTCTATGATCTCCATGACGTGGGATTGAAAGGTTGTCGTTGTAATGGAGAGAAGATTGCAAATGTCTAGAAACCTTTATGTGGTAGATCAGTTATGGAGGTGCATTTTCTATTGATTATAAGTTTGTTTTGGGAGAAAATTTGTAAAAAAAAAAAAATTATAATGGCTGCACATAGTTTAAATTCATGCAGGGGTTGCTTAGTTAATTTATATGATGTTTTTTTCCAGATAAAGAACACGTCTCTGCCGCCTTAGAAGAGATTAGGCTTAGGTATTATAATGCACACAATAATTTATATTATGCTAGCCCAAGTTCTTGTTAGATTTAGGGAGATCAAAATACAAGTGTTAGAGATTTTTTTGACGGTCCTAATTAAGGACCTGTGATCACATGTTTTTAACCGTCCATCAGGTGGTAGGCTGCTCTGGCATTCTTCAGTCCACAGTATTATTGAATGTACTTTTTCATCAGCGTTGAAGTTCGAGCTCTCTTTACGTGTAGATGCGTTTTAATCCCGCAGACATAGCCGAGGTTGGGTCTGTGGTAGAGAACAGATGGAGAAGAACATTCATAATAGCTGAAGTTGGGTTGCTGGAGGTCTGGATCCAAATAACCTTAACAGGACCCGATAGAATCATAGCTGTTTTTTTCTTAGCATGAAACTTGTCTTTTTTTGAAAATATAAAATTCACGCCATTTGGATTAAAGTAGCAAAACTTGTACCCAATATACTGAACTGTGCAAAAAAATTTGAGCCAAATTTTTGGATGATTTTGTACTTCGACGAATTGACTACTGACGGCTAGGATCTTTTGTTCCCAAGGTGCTTTTCGAGGATGCTGCTCCGACACCTGGGATCTCCTATCTCAATGTTGCTATATATAATCATCTAGATATTCATTTAAAGAGAACTTTCCATCCAGATACCCATCAAAGAGTGCAACGAAGGCTTCATTCCTCTGTGTAGGCCAGGCGGCAAAGCTACTCAAATTGCACCATTCAGGTATGCGGGAGACAAAATTGTGCCGCCGTGTGGAGCGAGGTAGAAGCGTCGGAGGCAAATCCCTAGTGAAGCCTTCGAAAAGTGGCAGCAGGAGAGGAGTTTGCGCGAGGTAGAGATCGCAGTGAGGATGGAGATTGGGAAGGGGAAGCAAGAGCGCGAGAGGAGCAGCTCGGGGAGGAGAGGATTGCGATTCTTGCCAGAGGTAGGGTTTGGCGTGGAATCGAAATGGCGGGTTATTAATAAAAACAGTGGATATACAAATGGAGGGCCCGAATAATTTAATGGCTTTTAAATTCATGTTTTTTTAAAACCATCTCATACTTCTTTTTATAATAGTATATATGAAATTATGTATTTTAAAATTAAAGCCTACAAGTTTATCCCCCCCCCCCCCCCCCCCCCCCCCCCCCCCCCCCCCCCCCCCCCCCCCCCCCCCCCCCCCCCCCCCCCCAATATTTTCAAAGTCAAAGCGAGGCATCCTCCAATATCTATAACTAATGCAAAATGTATTGATTAATGGTTCTCATTTAATCTCCTAGTTATCAATTCTAAAGCAAGTCTATCAACTAGCTATTAACATAAAAAAAAATTATTATTCAAAAAAAATTACTGGACAATGTGTAGAATTAACTGGACAACAAAATAATGAAAAAACAAAGACTTTACATGGAATAAAATGGAAGTCAAACAGAAAGTAAGGATTTCGATGCTGCAAAAATGGCTAAAACCACTGCAACAACAACGATTCCGGCGGAAAATATCCAGCCACCGGAGGAGAACCCCCATTTGCTCTTCTTCTTTGCCGGATTCCCCGCCGGTTCTTTCTTCTCGGAGAGCTGCTTCTCCCCCAAACCACTTTCATTATTTTCCTCTTCGTTGAGATGCTTGCAGGGAAACTCCGGCGCCGCAGCCATAGATGAGGTGGAAGTCTGATCGGACGCCGTCATTTCTTCGGTCGTCGACTCGAACGTCTCCGCCATAGATGAGGTGGAAGTCTGATCGGACACCGTCATTTCTTCCGTCGTCGACTCGAACGTCTCGTCCATCCCATCCTTCTTCTCCGGCAGAAAGACGCCATAGAAGGCCGTGGAGACCGAAGGGAGCTGGGAGACGCTGATCTGTTTGCTCTGCTTTGTTTCCTGTTCTGCCATTGACGAGGTGGTGGAAGTCCGAGGAGCCACCATTTCTTCCGTCCACTTGATCGAATGTTTATCTTCCAATATTCCATCCTCCTCCTCCATGTCCATCAGAAAGACGCCATCCTCGACCTCCATCAGCCAGACGCCATCCACGTCCTGGAAGATTCCATGGCCGGCAGTGGAGACTGATGGGAGCTGCTGGGAGACGACGACGCTCTGTTTACTGTGTTTTGCCGCAAGATCCAACTCTGCCGGCGGCAGATGAGCCGCACAGTATGCGGCAGTGAAGTCGAAGGTGGAGGAGAGAACGCCGGCACCGATGGGCTCAATCGTGGGGTTGCTCTGTTTCTTTTCTGCAGCCGTCTCTGCGCCAGCGTTAAGTTCTGAAGTCGCTGGAGTTGCCGGAGTCACTATCGTCAGTGCTGCAGCAGTGGAATAGTTGGAAGCGGCTATGAGCTGCACTTGTTTCCGGAGCTCCGCCACCTCTGATCTGAGAAAGATGTTCAGATTTGTGAGGTTGCTCAGCTCGGTCGTCGTCGTCGGACGAGGAGATGAAGGCGCGACTGCTGCTGGAGAAACGGTGCTCTTCTTGCTCGCCATGAGAGGGGTTGAGGAAGATGAAGGATTTTGAGAATTTTGAGCAGCGAGCGATTGAAATTGAATTTCGGTTTTGGACTCGAAGAGCGGGCCGGCCATATATTTATCGGCGGAGATGGTGACGGAGTTCAAAATTCGTTGAACGCCGGCGGAAACGAACTCTAGCCATTATAAAGTTCCGGTTTTTATTCCGAACAAATGATATTCAAAAAGAGGAACTAATTCTGTTTATTTGCATTAATTATTACAAAATCAGCCGCTAATTTTATTCGCCTTCAAACTTCAAAGTTCAAATAATTACATACATATTTATGTATAATACTATTTTCTTACCAATAAATAACTAAGTTAGTAGTACCAATTAACCTCTCATTTTAATCACTTTAAAAATATTAGCAGCAAATTCACAGTTTAGCATTAATTATTGCAAAATTGACCTCTAATATTAATCTCCTTCAAATAATTACAGATTAATTCACTTTAAAGGGCGTATAGAACGACATCCGTGCACGCCCAAGCGGAAGCCCGTCGAGCACCAAGAAAATTGACCTCTAATATTAATCTCCTCTCATAGGTGCTTTTGTATGATTTTGTAAGTATGTATAGAAGAAAGCTAGACGAAGCATGAAGTGGGTTGAGAGCTAAGTCACAAAAATGAAACAGGTTTGTTTTATTGTCTATTAAACTATATATGAGAAATAATATAAATTAAAAAATCAATTGATATACTGTATGATATATCGCCTGGTATACCCGTTCATATATTGGTCGATAGTTGATATATCGATATATTCAAAAGAATATTTTGGAAAAAAAGTTAGAAATGTGTCGTTTTGTCCATAACACTGCTCTCGACGTTGTTGAAGATTCTATTCCTCATATCCAACATCCTTGGGCCGTGTCCTTTCGGCCTCTAGATGTTGAGGGTTGAGTTACTTAGCTCCAACATAACAGGGCCACGTACTCGTGCCCTCTGAATGTTGTCAAGGATTTGAATACTTAGCTCCAACAGCCCATGACCACATCCTTGCACCCTATGGATGTTATTGACGATTTTGTTAGCTCCAACATCCTATGGACTATGCATCCTCAATCATGCCCTCTGGATTTTGTCAATGAGTCTGTTGCTTAGCTGCAACATCCAAGGGCCGTGCCCGCAGGCCTTTAAATGTTGTTGAGGATTACTTCTATTTAACTCCTACATCTTTAGAATGTGACCTCACACTCTGGATGTTGTTGCAGATTTCTTTACCTAGATCTAACACTCATGACCCCATCCTTGGGCCCTCTAGGATCGATGGAGAAACTACCCCGCGTTTCTTACAACCCAACAACCGAATCGCTGAAATAGAAGCAAACTATTCCATAAATAAAAGGGAAAGGAGTTAGAACCATCTTACTCCTTGTAATATTCTAGGTTATAATCACATTAATTAAAATTACTAAGTGAGCATCGCCTCAATTCATTATCCATGAACGCATATAGAGCTAACAAATCAAAATATATAATTATGCTTATCATCATTAATCAACAATAATATATCAATAAAATGACAAGTAGAGATGACTTAAATTCAACTTGAAGTTTTTAAGAGTATCATCGAATCTTGTAGTTATCTTCATCGTCAGGTACTAGGCTAATAAAAAATCTCCAGGTAAATATTTGATTATTTTAACTCCTCATTAATTCACTCATGAGGCTCCATGTTTGAATCCTGCGACAGGATGTAAAAAAAAAAAGAGTGAGATAAACAATTTTCAGTTAGAAATTCTCTTACTCTAAGAATCTAAATTCCCGTAAAGTGTAGGTTTTTAAATATGATTCATATTCTTAAAGATTAAAAATATTGACTACACCTTAGGGTTATCCTCATAATTTACTTCATAGTTAAGGCATACTTCTTTTTTTACTTCATAACATACGTTCATAACTTTTAAAACTTATTTCTTTTCATAGTTTGCTTATATAATTTCTATCTTATACTTCTTTTCATAAGTTACTTAGGCATAAATTTTATACATTGATTTTGAATATTTATTTTTTCATTCATTCTTTTATGAATCTAAACTTTAGGGTCGTTTAAGAATTTAGTGACTTGTACATGATCTAAAACTATGATGCGGTTGCCTTCACCCACTTGCGGGACATAAACTATGGTGATGCCATACTTCACCGCCTGACAGTTTGACCCGCCATGAGTAGTAATGATCATGACTTAACTATGGTGAACATTCACCTAACTATGATAGTTAACCTTGCCCTCATGGATTTACTCTTAAGTAGTTTCACCGGCAAGCTTACCTCTTTCTTTAATTCTTCCTCATATTTCATATTTTTATTAAGTTAATGAATGTAACATCTGTTCTTTCTTCTCTCATAGTTTATATTCTTGAAACTATTACATAAGTTGCTAAATATAACTTCTATTATTTCATCTCTCTCATATTTTATATTCTTACAAATATTTCATAAGTTACTAAATATAACTTCTATTCTTTCATCTTTCTCATATTTCATATTTTTGAAATTAATACATAAGTTACTAACTATAAGATGGAGTTATGCATTGAACATAATCATCTAACAAATGACTTTAACATTTGTATTTCCAAGATTAAGCATTCTATATATTTATAATGACATTATAACTGTAACCAACATCTTTTGAGTGGATAATTATTGATCATCACGAAGGTACACAAAAGGGAGGGATTAAAATAATTTCTAACAACATATAGATTGCTAAATGATCATTGGATTCTGAGTGCATAACATAAAATCTAAGTTCTTTTATGTTTTTAGAGCTGAATTAATTCCAAACAGCACTGTAGTTTACTGGTTGGTTTCCTAATTCTTATGTTTTATACAAAACAATCATGGGTGAAGAAGCCCTAAGACTCAAAGCTAACATTAGCGGTTCATTTGCTACTATGAATTCGTTTGACGCGGCTTATTTGCTCCGATGAGTTTGGACAAAAACTCAATTATCATAGAATGTATGTTCGGCATGACAAAAGTTATGACCGCTGCCAAGAAAATAAACTAATTTTGAGCATAAAATGCATGGAATTTTTTAGGTCAGTTCGGACGTTCAAGAACGACGGTACATGACCACAAGTCACTAAGATAATGATTGGAATTTTGTATATCAAAAGAACTTAGCATGCGATACATATCTTTAGTAAATATGCAACGATCTCCTTTAAATAAGACCTGATAGCCCTGGTAGATTAGCTAGCCGATGCTTAACAAGTTTTATGAAAGATCTGGAACATACATTATATCGCGTATTAATTTGGTATGTCTGGAGAAAGATTTTACAGCTATAACACCATTTTTCTTTTACGGCTTAATATTTTCCATTGCCCAACATGACATTGGAGTTGGATTATTCAATCAAGTTGATGAACATTGTCGATTTCCAGTCATATGGTTAGAACCACCACCGTTTAGATACCAAAGACCGGTGGTGTTCAAATCAGATGTCATATTAGAATAGAATAATTATTCGGGCTAGTCTATCTCAATATAATTTGCCTCTAATTTGAGTTGTTCTCTCTTAATTCAAATTTGTTTTTGTACTAGCATGCAATCACGATCAAACTGCGTGGGCGGTTTACTCTGCTTGCACTGACATCAAAACTGCTCTAATTCCATTGTTATCATTTATACACAGGACAATGAAAATAACAGAACAGACAAACATAGGAAAAGAGAATAAAAAGAAAACATCACACAAAGTGTTGTTTTTTATATATTCATATCAGATTTGACTAACTATTACAAGTTTATTTAGACACCTTTCTTGAGTTGTTACTCAGCATTTATATTGTTTCACTTGGGCAGATCTACAACATGACTGGCTGCTACACAAGATGACAAATTGCTTCTTCAATATGACCGCTTTAGAAGAAGAAAAAGAAGAAACCGACTCTACTACTGAAAAAAACAAGCTTGTAACAAAGTATGATGTGTTCAAAATAGGCATAAAATTAAAATTTGACCACCAAAAAAACAAAAAGCTTAGACATCAAATAATGATTTGAGCCCACAAAAATAACACTAGTAATATAAACTCATGATAATACAACACCAGTGTCTTAACTGCCGCCATCTTCTCACTTTCAAGTTTCAACAAATAATTGCTTATAAACCATAGCAATTTGGTAAACTTATAAAAATATATAAATGCAACAACTCCCCATTGGCTTCCTTCTGAGAACATATCCCATATTCTAACTAGTTCCACCTCAGCTTGATGTCGCAGGGCTGTTTAGAAGAAAATTCTCCACATATCTTTGCTTCATCTTCAAGGAGCCAGCATTTTTGTTGTTCCCACGGTTGCGATGTCTTGCCTGGAACACATTTACCAGCCCCACTCAGCCGCCGGAGCTCTTATTTAGAGATGAGCCGCCTTACCAATTGGACCGAGGTGCTGCTGGACCGGGGAAGCTGTTCGCTTGAAATCATGAGGCATAGGGGTGGGAATACTATGAATTCCGTTGCCATTGCTTAGCCGAATTGCGGAATTAGGGCTGCCATTTGGATCCTTTTTAATGTTAATTAGGCGCTGCATGGGTTCAAAAATGAACCAGAATGAGGTTTTTGCTCAGATAACTTTGTTCCCAGAGCCCATTGTAACGCCTTTGATTTCTGCATCTCTTTCCTTCTTTTAGTTCTTTCCTATTCTCAACTGAAACAGATGCATTTATTCATAGGAAGAACATAATGCTAAAGAAATTGCTTGTGTTGAATTAGGTATCTTTTTCTCTTTTGTTAGCAAGATGAGAACTTGTACAATAGAGAAGGACTCCCTGCAGCCTCTGCCTCCAAGGCCTCATATACATTCATTTTGCAAAACACTAACTGCGTCGGACACCAGCACTCATGGAGGCATCCCAAGGCCTCATATGTCAGTTCCGGAAGGCGGGATGACATGTTTGTTAGTCTGAGTTGGATTCGACCAGATCGAGCTCGTCCGGCAAACCTGCGGCGGCGGAATGAGGCTCAGGCGAAGTTGCTTTTGGGCCGGAGGCATCCGAAGGAAAGCTTCGCAGCTGTTCATGGGGAGATTGAAGTGGGATAGGAGGCTGCCACTGGGCAGGAATTGGCATCTCCATGGACAACTGAAATTTCAATTTTGTGGGTCAGATTTAATAGATAAAAGTAATTCTTTTCTTATATATATGTTGAATTGGAAAATGTTTAACTAAATAATATTTTTCACTTATTAGATAATATACATATATATAGATACACACACACAGGAGTAGTGGGTAGAGCACAATTTTTATTCTATATTGAAAACTTTGCTTAGCTCTTTTTTTTTTATATTAAGAAAACAGCACATAAGTTAAAGAAATTTTAAATTTATGATGGAGAGGAGTAAAATTCAAAATCTGAATGTTTCACCAAATAATATTTTTACGTTTTAATATAGTATGTATAGATATATAATTTCTTACAATAAATTTTCTTTAACAGTTGATTTACGTACAATGATATTTTTTATTGCGAGTAGATTAATGTACTTTTGATATGTTTATAGGAAGAAAACTATTATTTAGAAAAAATCTATTGTTTTAATCAAATCCCTTTATTACGGATTTTCCCATCACTTAGTAGTTAGTAATGGACAATTCTTTACTCTCTATATTAATGTAAAAAAAATTAATAAAAAAATAATCAATAAATTAATTAATGACAATAATCTCGAGAAAATAATTGACAAAAAGAAGTTATAGGTTTTCCAAGACTTACGTAAATCTTATTTTACGGCAAGTGTTACGGGATTGAACTCTGAACCTCATACTTAATACTATAATATTGAAAAGCATGATCAACTATTTTTATGTTTGTCATATAATAAAAAAATATAGAGGGAGTCTCTTCCAAATTTATTTTTATTGTGCTGAGTTTATTAGTATGATCTTCAATTTATAGTTAATTTTACTTTTAAATACATTGAATCTAAATATTTAGGTGCAAGAATATTTATAGAATTTTTCTTATTTACTTTTAATAGTAGATTTATCGAATAGATGAATATATAATAATTACTGTATTGAATTATTTTATTCAATTAACCAAGACAAAGAAATATCACAATAAACATTCACTCAATAAATGACAATTAACATGTACAAGACTAAAGGTAAGATTTTTCGTGTATATGATGATGACTTTGTGAGTAATAGAGCGAGTGTACATAATATTAGTTCATTGCTTGTTATTAATTAATTTTAGTAACATCAATTGATCAATCAAAAGTGTTTAAGTTAATCTAATGATTTGGTAATTGGTGATGATTGATCTGTGAAATTTTTATTGTAATTATATTGTGGTATGAATTCAATTCTTGTAATTTGTATTGTAACAAGTATGTATTATATCAAAGCTTTATTTATTAATTCAAGTATTAATCTATAATTGTATGTTTAACTCCTATCGATCTCATGACCCTAGCTTTGCAGCCATTGCCAACGCACGATGCCACCTATCTTTGATCTAGGTGCTTGTAGCTGAAATTGATCCAGACACTCAATGACGAGGTTGTTCCTCTTTGAGTAGTTATATTCATGCCCTTGATGTCATAGAAGTCATCGCTCAAAGTCATTGGAGATCACAGTAATGTCCCTAACATTATTACTACTTTCGTCATCCAATGCCATCACTGATCCCAACCAATATTGTGTCAATCCTTCTTCATTCATCATGTCACACTAATGACCAACTAAAAATGAACATGTAAGACCCACTTCCTAGGAAATAGGAACTGATGGGGGATCTCATCGCACATCGCTGCCAAAAGGAAACAACAAAGTGTTTAACAGAAAAGTGGAAGTATGAACTGTGATATCACAAAAGTCTGACCTGACGATTTGAACTACCTAGGGGACCTAGCTGGTTCAATCGACCTCATTTGATGAATTTATTCAGGGCCAATGCGGCATCGTTGACCCGGTGAATCGACTACGATAGATTTACCCCGAACCTTGAGCTACAACAACTCAAATTGGTTTTTTGAGAAAATCAATTGCTTTATTTAGTTTTATGATATTTATTTCAATTAACCAAGACAACGAAATAGCACAATAAATATTCACACGAGATATCATCAATTCACCATACCTAAATTAACATGTACAACACTAAAGGTTAGATTTTTCGTGTATATGATGATGAGTTTGTGATGAATAGAGCAAGTCTTGGAACCAAGAAATCGGTTCATAAGAGTTCCAACTAAAGGGTACTGATCCTGTGGTCTGACAGCACAAATCCGATGGCACGCGCGTGCGCGCGAGCGAGCGAGCGAGAGAGTGAGAGAGAGAGAGAGAGAGAGAAATAGACTATCTACAAACACGACCCACATGCTGCAGCGAGGAGGTCCCACAATGTACCCGAAAGTTTATAGAAACTTCCCCTCCTAAATTCAAAAGTTGAGCTCGACACAAAGAAAGCATGTACTTGAAAAGTAAGGAGCTGGGGGGGGGGGGGGGGGGGGGCAACGTGGCTTTTCATGTGCCCCTGGAGTCCTAATTATAAACAATCCAAAGGGGGGGGGGGGGGGGTCTGCGAATAGTTGCCCCAGCAAAATACCTGACTTGTATAGCGGGTGAGAGGACCTTAGCTCGCAAGCAATGATGTGAAGAGAAGAGTGGGGAATCCTACGAGGATCCTGACTCGCACCCCAATTTCAATCACGGGGAAGGGAGCACCGATATCTTGGGCGATCCTTTGATTTCCTGGAATGACAAGAAGAATTAGGTTCACCCCAGCTCGCGCCTTCCTTCTTGGACAGAGGATGGTGCTGAAGTTTTGCAAGAGGCTTTACCTCACTTTTTGGCGGATCATGGTTCCAGGTCGCTCTTATGAAGCCTTGAACTCGCTCATCATACTGCACGAAATATCCTTGAGGCCATTGGAACAATTCTCCTGCACGAATCTCTTCACTACAAGCTGCAGGAACTTCTCATGATGACAGAAAAAAAGCAAGCGGCCATAGAGGCGAGGCTAGTTGTGAGGAGAAGTTGTCCGAGGATAAGTAACCTTGCCGATTGTGGGCCAAAGTTCCCTTGCCTTAGCACTATTTTTCCAAGGTCAGACTCCCAGAGTAATTCTCGCACTCTCCAGATTCCAGAACCCTCGGGACCTCCTCCTCGGAAACACACCTTGCGAGGAGCCCAGACAAAGTCTTCCAATACAGGGCTCCCTCCTGAAGCACATAATAGGTTGATTTGTACCTGAATCGCCGCTTATCTGGGACCTCTTTTGGGAACTTACCTGAGGTCAGGAAAATGATGAAAGGATCCATCCACATGGGTCGCTGATCGATCTCCATCAACTCTCCTTCTTCGATGGATTGCCGAAATAATTCTGTCACTGTCCCTCCTGTACGGGAGCCATGCTTCGCCAGATAATCTGCCTGAGTATTTTCCTCCCTTGGCACATGTCGAATGGAAAAGGTTCATAACAGCCCGATGAACCCCTTAACCTTCATCAGGTACTGCTGGAGAGTCGGTTCTCTGGTCTCAAACTCTCCCTTGATTTGGGATGCTACCACCATCGAGTCCGTAGAGACCTTCATGTCCTGGAACCCTAGTTCCCTTGCCATGTGGAGCCATGTTATCACAGCCTCATACTCGTCTTGATTGTTGGTAAGAGGAAAATGAATGTCTATTGCATGCTCGATCTTTGTCCCATGACCACTCCTCCTCCTAGGGAGTACCTTCGTGATGCCCCATCCACTAGCATCTCCCAGGCTAAGTGCTCTGGGGACTGGGACTCTTCCCCCTCGACCACATACTCTGCCAAGAAGTCATCCACTACCTGCGCTTTCATCGACAGTCGGGGTACGAAGGAAATCTTGAACTCACTCAGCTCCACCGATCATTTCGCCAATCTTCTTGAATGTTCCACTCCCTCCATGATGTTGCGGAGGGGATGGTCGATCACTACCTTGCTCGAGTGTGCCTGGAAATACGACCGAAGTTTTCTTGTCGAGATGATCACAACGAACGCCAACTTCTCAAGGATGGGGTATTTGAGTTCTGTCTTCTTCAAGACCTTGCTGACGTAATAGATGGGTAACTGCTCATTTCCCTCTTCTTGGACTAGGACTGAGCTTATCGCCTCATCTACCACTCCCAGGTACAGAGCCAGATCTTCTCCCACCCTCAGCCCTTGGAGTAGGGGGCATGCGTGAGCTTCCTCTTCAACTGTTAAAAGGCATCCTCACATTCCGAAGTCCACTCGAACTTTTGACTTCCCCGTAACACCTTGAAGAAGGACGAGCACTTCTCCCCTACCCCGGAGAGGAACCTACTCAACCCTGCCAACTTCCCTGTCAAATGCTGGACCTCCTTCGCATTCCTAGGGGACTCCAAGTCTAAGATCACCCTCACCTTATCGGGGTTGGGCTCTACCCTGCAGGGGTGAGGAGGTGACCTAGAAACTCCCCCCTTCCTGCCCCAAAGGCGCACTTCAGAGGGTTGAGTCTCAACTTGAATTTCCACAGGGTAGCAAAGGTCTCCGCTAGGTCCTGGAGGTGAGACCCCACCTCTATGCTCTTCATTATCAGGTCATCTATGTAGAACTCTAAATTTCTCCTTTTTGCTCCCTGAACACTCGATCCATCATATGTGGCCCCTGCGTTTCTTAACCCGAAGGGCGTCATTTTGTAACAATAGCATCCATCATTCGTGATGAAGGACACATCCTTGAAATCCATCAGGTGCATTCTGATCTGATGGTATCTTGAAAAAGTATCTACAAAACTCATCATTGCACCTGCAATGATGAACAAGAAAAATTAAATAACCAATTATTTTGGATGTGTAAGTCAAAAAAATTATAAGTGCAAATCAAATTGTTACATATAAATCAAAATAAAATCATTCGCAATCGTTTAACAGGATTGATTTCACCGATCTCTAGATTAAAGACTGGGTTCAAGCCCAAAAAAAATTGATAATATTTTTAGTACTTGTGACTTGTGAGCAAGCTGGTTTTTTGCCGCCAGACATTGCAAATCATAAAAAATTGGGCAGAACGATCCACGGACTGCCATTACAGATAAAAACTATGCATATTGAGCATTGTCGGGATGGAATTGTTTCTTCCAGGAGGGACGGTGTAACGACCCAAACATCTCGACGCTGGAATTGTAAACTAGATATCATAGATGAAGACCGAAGACAAGGCGTCCGGAAACGAGAGACGAAGCTAGGGATAGAGACGAAGGGAAAGAGGCAAGGGAGAAGAAAACTAAAGAACTACAAATTTTATTAATCTTTTTCATATCCCATTACAACACATTAGGCTATATTTAGGACAAGCACCTGCAATGATGAACAAGAAAAATCATTAGAAGAATCTCCATCAAGATAGGCGATCAGTTCGGAATCCGCCTCTCTTAAAGAAGTCGAGATCGCAGAAGGGAAAAAGAGACCAACCGCATCATTCATCTCCGAATGAACGATCGCGGGATCCGGAAGACCGCTGCTCTCAGGAAGTGTGGTCGCCATTTGAGCGATCACATCCTTAGATCCTTCACCTTTTGGCTTCTTAGCACTTTTGACGGAGGAATTTGAATTTTTCCTTTTTCTTGCTTTTTCAGAATCCTGGACCTCAGCGATCCTCTGCCTTGAGTTTTTCTGCTTCAGCTTTCTTCTCCCGCATCCCAGCTAGGATAGCCTCTGTAGAGACGGTCTCCTCGTGTCGTACGGCGGCCTGACCAAGAGCTTCCACAGTTTTCTGATAATTGAAAGAAATGGAAAGATCAGGAAGAATCAATTCGGGCTCTGAAGAGCCAGATGATAAAGCAGCAGCGGTGTTATGAGGTGATAGTGAGACCGTATTTTCTAGTGAGACAGATGTCTTCAGCGGAGAAGCTCGCGCGGTCTCCTTCAATGTGCTCGACTTTTCTACAGTTTTTTCAACCTTCACCACCTTCTTCGAGGTGGCGGTCTTCTTCTTCTTGGGGGAGTCCCCTCTCGAGGACGGATGACTCAGAACGGACAGTAAAGTCGACATTGTAGAGGTCAATTCTATCTAGTTTTTATGTGACCGCTTACAAGTTAAGCTCGCCTACTTTTTCAGGAAATTATGATTTCTCAAGCCCAGGAAGCAGTATTTATAGCCCGGGGTGCATTTATGACGGTCGCGGTCTCAGCGGTCAAAGCTTACATTTTCGAAGTTCCAACGCAACTTAAAAATGTGCGGGGATTATGTTTGCCTGTAAAATCCGCGACCTCTTTTCGCAGCCAGAGTGGATCTTCCCAGCGGTCTCAAATATGCGAGACCGCCCAGACCGCCTTTTTCGCATCAGTCAGCCTCTTGCTCAGCGGTCTCAAATTTGCGAGACCGCCCGTGCCAAAGTCTCACCAGCTCAAGGGTTTTTTCTAAGTGCCTGGCGGTCAAGCTCCAGTCAGACCGCAAGTCCGGGCGATCTGACCCTTTCTTCTTCTTTTAGTTATTAGCTCCCCTCTCTCTGCCCCGACTCTCCTATATCCCGGGCAGCCCGTAATTTTTGGATCTGCCCGTTTGGGCAGCCTCTGCATCTATAAATAGAGGGGTAGGGGTACCTGAAAATGGAATTTTGGACTTCGAGCCCCAGCTTACAACCTGTGTAAGCGGTCTCGAATTCTGTCACTTTTCTACCTCAGATCCGGCTCTGTTTCTAGTCCCCCCTGTACTACCCTTCCGAGGTTAATCCGAGTAGATTTTCACTTCTCGTTTTCCCTCTTTTTCGTCTCTCGTCTTAAGTAACCTGCACTCCACAGTCCCCCTCAACCTTCTCTTAGTGTGAGTTTTGGAGGTACATTTTTTGGTACCAACATATATGATGTAGTATTCTGGAAGATCTTTAATTGTTTTATAAACTATGAAGCACGAGTACGGTTACAGGTACCAAAGATGATACATTTTCGGTACGATAAAATTCAAAAAGTAAGAATAAGGGTATGACGTGGTACAACGTAGTTAAAATAAATGTGTATATATACACACATTAATTCTTTAGGTGAGATATAATGATATCAACATAAATAAGCACAATCAAATTAAATTCAAAATGCTTACAACTTTAGTCGTAAGAAAAATCTTAAACCCGAAGCCCATTTTTTGCTTTCTATAAAAACAAATACCGCTAGTTGCATTTATTGGAGACTGGAGAGTGACATTCTTTTCAATTTCGGTAAGGCATGCATTCTTGTTTACTCTTATTTTATTACAATATGTAGAATGACTTGTCAAGTCCAGACATTTCCGTTGAATACCGGATACGTACTAGTACAGTAAACGTATTCAGACTCCGAGTAAAAGTCGATACTTTATAGATGGTAAATGTTTTTTTATGTCAATTTTTCTTAGATTTATTATTTTATATACATTTCGATGTTAGTGACTAATCAATGCTTTTGAGATGTTTTGAATATTCTATAACTGCGTATGTTCTTAAATTCCGTATCTATGCATGATGAATATGTCCATGTACTTGTCAGTATAATAAGATGAATAATCATGGCTTTTATACTGAATGAAATTTTATACTCTATCACTTTACTGGTTCCTGAGATCAAATTGTCAATTCGAAGGGTATCTTGATGTGTTCCCCTTGTATGATAATACCCACGGGTTGATGTTTCCGACCTAGAGATTTATTCTTTGGCATTGGGGTCAACTAGGCTTGAATTGTATCAGGGAGCGCAATTTTCTACTAGACAAAGGTGGTGGTGCCAACCTGGAAAATAATAGCAAGGTTTACTATGACTGAGAGAGAGAGAGAGAGATGAGAAGAGATAAAATTTTCATAGAATTGACATTGAATTTAATTGTGAGAATCAAACATTTAAATTGACAAATTCAACTTGAATCTCAGCCGATAATACCTAAAATATCTAGCAAGAATAAAATAACAAATTCCTATATTAACTCAACAGAAAGAGAAGAAGCCTATTTTTACCGTAAACTAATCATTGCATGGCAAATTAAATCAAATTATCACTATTTAAACAAGTGGCCGACCCTATCCTGGTCATTGGATTGATTAGGCAGGCTTATTGGGATTGATCTTGCAATCTGCAACTGAGATTTCTTGCCTCCTGATGGTGAACATCATTTTTATTGCTTTTCTAGTTCAACCTTGGTTTATTTTGTTCTCTCTCTACTTTCTTACTTTTATTGACCACAAACATTTCTTCTTCATCGACCCCGAAGCTCTCTGGTGCACCCATTTAAGAACTAATCAATTAATATAAATCTCCACCAGATAAGAATTATTTAAGAAATAATAGGGTGTCTGTGTTCGGTTTTCAGCAAACCTCCAGTATTACTTGAGCTTTATATGTTGTGCAGGGTAGTAATCATCGCTCAGTGGCACTGAACTGTCTCCATCGTGTGGTGAAGTTTTATCTGAGTGTATATGCTAATTACCAGCCAAAAAATCTTGTATGGGATTACCTTGATTGTGTATCTTCACAGTTGCTGACTGTTCTAAGGAAAGGCTTGTTAACCCAGGAATCTCAGCATGATAAACTTGTTGATTTTTGTGTGACTATAGCTGAAAGCCTCTGGATTTCTTAATGAACCATATGATATTGTATTTATTGCGACCGAATAGTTCTAGTGATGCAAAAGTTATCGGTCTAAGCGCCTTGCTTTCCATTGCCATGTCTTTCTCAAGTAAACATCCTGGATTGGAGGTTTTAGACTTTTTGCCATGACAAATTGCCCTGGCCAAAACTTTGTTTCCTTGTAGTGACTCCTACAGATGGAGTTTTTAGAATCTCTATACCAAGTATTCTGATAGAGTCTTTAGAATTCCTCTAACAAGAATTCAGTGGTTGTCGGGCCTCCGTATCAAAAGACCCCTAGTCTTGAGAATCTTCTTATCAAAGGATTCAGTGGTTTGAATCACATTATCAAAATTTTTCTTGGTTCTTAGAATCTCCTTAACAAAAGATTCAGTTGTATTGGTTCTAAGAGTCTCCTTATCAAAAGACCCAACACTAATTAATGGATATTCTGCCAAGGAGCAGAAGAGCGGAGTACCCAAATATTTAGGAGAACCACTATAAATTTTCGTGACTTCTGGTTGCATAATTTTCTTTGCTTAACTTTCATATTGCTTAATAATTAAAATATGTGGCATCTACTGTGATTAGATGTGTAAAATTTTAAAAATCTATTCACCCCTTCTAAAGTAATTCTTGACTATGGTTTATCCACCTTTCAGTATCCTAAAAAGCAGCCTCGGTCGGGTGATGGGACGACGCTCGGGACAATATTGCATCCTCCATAGCCCAAGCATATGCATTGATAGTTGAGATCAACCCCCCCCCCCCCCCCCCCCTGTTGGTCGACGGTCCCTCGAGTGCCCCTCTCACTCACCCGGTTAATTGTTAAAGACGGCTTGGGACAACGACTTAAGTGCTACGATTCCACTTAAGTCCATACCTTTACAAGGTCTGTCGAGAACTACTCTCCACTTGTATGTTGGCCTTCGAACCCCACGAGTGCCTCTCCCACCCCGATTATATCTCCTTAAGACATGCATGGGGACAACGCCACGAGCGTTGCGAGTCCACTTAAGTTCATACCCTTGCAAGGTCGGTCGAGAATAACTCCCAACTTGTATGTTGTCCTTCAGACCCCTCGAGTGCCTCTACCTCCCAATTATATCTCCTAAAAACACGGATGGGGAAAATGCCTCAAGCATTGCGAGTCCACTTAAGTACAGACCTCTGCAAGGTTGATCGAGAATAGTTCCTCACTTATGAATTAGCCTTCGGATCCCTCGAGTGCCTCTCCCTCTCGATTATATCTCCTAAAAACACGGCTTGGAACAATGCCTCGAGAGCTGCGAGTCCACTTAAGTCTAGACTACTGCAAGGTTGGCCGGGAGTAGCTCCCCGCGTGTATGTTGGCCTTTGGACCCCTCGAATGCCTATCCCTCCCAAGGATTTAATATAGAGATCAGATGTCCTAAGAACCTAGTGAGGTCTCAACTTGCCCATTCTTCAGAACCTAGTGAATTCTCGGCTCGCTCATTCCTAAGAGCCTAGCGAGGTCTTGGCTTGCTCATTCCTAAGATCCTAGCGATGTCTCGGCTCGCTTGTTCCTTAGATCTTAGCGAGGTCTCGTCTTGCTCATTCCAAAGAACCTAGCGAGGTTTCGGCTTGCTTGTTCCTAAGAGCCCAGCGATTTTTCAGCTCACTCATTCCTAAGAGCCTAGCGAGGTCTCAGCTCGCTTGTTCCTAAGAGCCTTTCCGGGTCTCGACTCACTTGTCCTTAAGAACCTGGCGAGGTCTCAGCTCGCTTGTCCTTAAGAACCTAGCGAGGTCTCCGCTCTCTCATTTCAAAGAGCCCCGCAAGGTCCTGGTTGTCAAAAACAAGATGCGAAACAAACAGACCAAAAAAATTCATTTTTTATTATCATCTTTTGGAAAAATATTACATCAAAAAGGGTGATGATTCCCCCAGGTAAATGATAAATAAATCATTTTTAGCAAAACAAAAAAAAGTAGAGAAGAGCTTCTTTTATGTTTTGGGTCGCCGGAGACTTCACTTCACGAATCACCAAGGAGAATGCCATCCTAGCAAAAAGGGGACTGAGAGTAACCATTTGAGCTCAATGTCATGCAATGCTCACGGCAAAAATCTCGGGAAAAAGATCATCTACCGACTTCTTCAATCCCTCCTCGGTGAGGAATCCGTGAGACTTCAGTTCTCCGCCACCGGAGCTCCGGAGCACGCAATTTTATATCTCGCCGAGCTCTTCGCGTGTGCGGTAAATATTTCTAGTTTCATGAATTTTCATTGATGAAGGGTATAACCATAATCTTCCTTTTCGTTCCAAAAGTTTCAGAAATCCTTCCTCGAGGTCTTCTAGCGGCCAATATGCGACGTGGAGTGCGTTGGAGGCCGTTTTCTTCGAAAGATTTGAGGCAAGTGGTGGATTATTCTCCCTTGCCATGTTATTGTGTTTTCTTTAACCATTTTTCCTTGATATCTGATTTAGACAAGTGTTTTCAACTCTTTTTCTGCCAAATGTTCTGTATTCCATGAAATTCGTCAAGTAATTGTAGATTCGTCAATTTTTTCTTAATTATAATTTTGCCGAAATACCCGTAATTAAATTCGTCAAATACCCTTAACTAAATTTCTTTCCGAGTAATTTCGCCGAGTGTTCTAAGCTGATTCGTCAATTCATTTCGACGCATTCGTCGATTAGTTTTAGGATTTCGTCGAATTTTTTTAGGCTTTCGACAGGTAGTTAAGTCGATTCGCCAATTTCGTCGAATGCCTTAGATAGAGATTTCGCCGAGTGCCCCTTGTAATTCGTCGAATGTATTTCGATGAATTCGTCGATATTCTTTGTAGTTCGTCGAATGTATTTCGACGAAGTCGCCGAGTATTCCTTGGATTCGTCGAGTGTATTTCGACGAATTCGCTGTGAGGTTGGGTTTCCCTTGGAATTATTTCCGGGTTTTTCTGTGGTGTCTGTTTTGATCAGGATTTTGTGAGCCTCTATTCCCAATCGGTTGTTTTTGGACTGTTGGTTTAGTCGGACAATGAGGCCACTACCACATTGCCTGTTTTCTTTTCCATGGACTTGTAGACTGTTGGTTGGTGGCTGTAACCACTGCCACAGTGCTCTTGTTCCTTGGATATTTTGGTCTGATGGTTGGTTGGAAAAGTAGCCACCGCCTCAGTACTGTTTTATGGCTGGGATAGTGATTCATTTCTTGGAAAACTCGATAACTTTTCCTCTTTGTATGTTGTAATGCAACTTTGACCGCACTTTGTGTCAGTCTTTCCTTACTTGTTGGATGTTAATACTTCTTTGTTAGTTTTGCTGACGTTTTACAGCTATTCTTGCTGGGTTGGTAGCCCTCTTTATCTTGATAAAATTTCTCTTACTCTTGATTATGTGATGTCTTTTCATGTCTTTGTGCTGAGATATTCTTTTCTTTTGAATGCCTCATGTTCGAATCAGTAGCAGGTTGAGCTGACCGAATTCAGTTTCTTTCAGACTTGCAGTGGTTGTTTCCTTTACTCTCGCTTTGAGAGGTAGACTGTTGTTTTCTTTACAACTTATTAAGGTTATGAGTTCGTGTCAGTATGTTGACGCCCATAGCCTGAGTTTTTGTTTTGTGTTAGACATTGTCTTGCTATTTATATGCTACTACAGTTGTTTGTTGTTAGTGCAAATGCTCTCTGGGAAGGTTTTATGTTAGGATGCATGGTAGTTATTCTATATCCAAAACTGCATAATTTTTCCTACATGACATCTCTTTTTAAACTATTATCACTCTATTTGAAGCTCATAAAAGAAACTTTTCGTACTGATACTAAATCTAGAAGTCGCATATCATCAGAATGTGGTTAGCTCATCATGCTCGTGTTGGGTAAATTAAAGTAAATTATGTATTTTCCGCTGCGTAAATTTATACTTTCCTATTTATGGACTAGTTGATACATTTAACCGAGGGACACGGTGTTTGAAAACTTTAAACTTAAACTAAGTTTTAAACTCAAGTTCATGAATTTCCAAAGAAACGTTGGAGGTAGAGCTGCATGAGCATCTGTAGTGGTCCCCTGCCCGACGTGACATCATTACGCGTATTTTCTCTTACTCTGATAATATATTTTTATATATTGAGAAAATGCACGTTGTGATAGTTGGTATTAGAGCCAGGTTTGTTTGACAAATTAGCCGAACGACTTTTTCTAATCAGGTGTTAATCATCTTGTCTCATTGCACACACACACCGAAGTGTCATCATTACGTCTTGGCTGAATCATGAACACTACGCTCATAACATGATAAGAAGTATACGAGGCATATTATGTAGTATGAGATGCATAATATGTGTCTGTATATGGATCCTCATAGGTGACAGCATGTTACCGTTATGTAGTATGAGATGCATAACACCAGTCCCATGGATGTCCATTAGCCTAATTTTTATATTTTCGTTGCATGCGATATTATGTATTATGGGGTGCATAATATTTCATGCGTACACCGCCCATAACATGCATTAAGGCTTTTCTTAGAATGCATAGCACAACATGCACATCATAACATTGCATAAAGCATCCGTGCTAAACTAAAGATTTATATGATGACACTCGTACACACATGATTTGAAAAGAAGATTTAAACATTCATGCATGCATATGATATGCACAAGAGTCAAAGGATGATAGTATATCATCCTAATATAAAACATAACATCATTTGTATAAAATCCCAGAGCAAGGTAGTAGCTAGAGCAAGTGTATTTTTCTGTTTGGTTCTAGCTAAGTTGAGTAGTTCTAGTTCCAAGCTAGGGTTTTGATGAGCTGTTTGTTCTTATTTATCGATATGCCACCGAGGCGTGTTGCGATTAGGTTGACTCCCCAATCGGAGGGTGAGTCGTCGAGTGCGCAGAGTGAATCCATGATCGAGAGTCTGCGATAGAGTAATGAGGCTCTGTCAAGGCAGTTGGTCGCGATGCAAACGCAGATCCAATCATTGTTGACTGTCGCCACTGTGCAGCAGCCTGTAGTGCACGACCCTGCAGTAGGTCAGGCTGTGCCTGTTCCTCCCGCTCCTCTAGTGCCTCCAGTTCTGCTGCCACCAGAGATGAACTTTATATCGTATTTCCAACGATTAGGCTTCCTACGTATGACGGAAGAGCTGATTTCATGGCGTTGGATGACTGGTTAGTTTCCATTGAGGAGTTGTTTTCGTACTCAGGAATCTCTGTGGGACAAAGGATGATGGTTGTCGCTTACCAACTAAAAGGACTTGCTAAGAGCTGGTGGATAAGGGAGAGAGAGAGTCTCGTAGATGGATGTTCGTGGGAGTCATTTAAGGCGATGTTGCTGAAGAAGTTCCTGCCGTCGGTCGAGCAAGACCGTCTGATGAATAATTTTCTACACCTGAAGCAGAGGCAACTCACGGTTAGTGAGTATGAGATTGAATTCAGTAATTTGAGCAAATTTGCTCCAGATTTAGTGGCTTCTGAGGCAGGAAGAGTGAAGCGATTTCCCGGAGGACTTCGTAGTGACGTTCAACAATTAGCTAGTGCATATAGATCTGAAAGCTATGCTGAAGTAGTAGAAGCAGCGCTGAAAGTCGAGGCCATCGACAATGCCAAAAATAGAGGTGCATTGATGAGAAAGGACAAGAGAATGGTCGAAGAGGGGGAAAGCCCCAAGGTATCTTGCCCTGCTCCAAAGAAAATGAGTGGCAAAGTTTGTAGTTTCTGTGGTCGCCCTGGCCATCCGTTTGAGAAATACTTTAAGAGAATGGGAGCCCAGAAGCAGCATCAAGTGCTGCTAATTCAGAGCGCTCCCAAAGGAGATCTGACCTATACCTTCTGTAAGCGAAAGGGGCCTGATATTGTCCATTCGTGGTCTAAAGATAAGGTGTGTTTTCAGTGCGGACGGAAGGGGCGCGTTAAGACTAAATGCCTGCATTTCCAGACTGCTCTGTAGCCAGTGCCACTTCAAGCATTGTCGTCACCGCAGCCATAGCCGCAGCATCAGAATAGAGGAAACGACAAGTTGAATGTGATGACTAGGGAAGAATCGCAAAATTCTACCCAAGTTATTTCAGGTTAGACCTTAATTTAACTCTTAGTCTTCATCTTTAGTTGCAATTTCGATTCGGCTGGTTATGTATCCGATTCTTTATAGGAGAATTTAAGGTAAAGAACCATTGGGCACGTGTCCTTTTCGATTCTGGTGTTACCCACTCGTTTGTGGCTAGGACTTTTGTAGATCGTCATCGTTTGACCCTCGATCAGTTTGGCGATGCGTTTCGTGTTAAATTTCCTTCTTGCGACTCTGTGGTGTCGAACCAGGGTATCCAGAGTTGTCCTATCCTCTTAGGCGATTTCTTAGCTTTTGCTGATTTGAAGGTGCTAGACCTGGAAGATTTCGATGTGATTTTGGGCATGGACTAGTTGTCCAGATATGATGCAGTTATCCAATGCAAGGTAAAGCGGTTGGACTTCAAGTTGGACAATGATCAACCCATGAGTGTGTATGGCTTTCCGCGCTAGGATTCCCAGATTATTTATGCGGTATGCGCTCGAAAACTCTTAGATTCGGTTATTTTGCTTACCTTGTTTCTATGTTAGAAACTATTAGTGGTTTGCTGTGTATCGAGGGTGTTCCTGTGGTGTGAGAGTTTCCTGATGTTTTCCCTGTTAGTCTTCCTGGTCTTCTGCCTGAGAGAGATGTGGAGTTTGTTATTGACTTTGAGCCTGGTACTCATCCTATTGCTAAGGCACCATACCGTATGGCCCGCATGAGCTGGAAGAGTTGCGTACCCAGTTAGATGATTGTTGCAGTGTGGATTTATTAGGCCAAGTTTTCGCCCTGGGGTGCTCCAGTGTTGTTCGTGAAAAAGAAGAATGGTTCTATGAGGTTGTGCATTGACTATAGGGAGTTGAATAAGGTAACTATCAAGAACAGATATCCGTTGCCGCGAATCGATGATTTGTTTGATCAGTTGCGTGGTAGTTCAGTGTTTTCAAAGATTGATCTTCATTCAGGTTACCATCAGTTGAGGATCCGTGAGTCGGACGTCCCTCCGACTGCCTTTCATTCCCATTATGGTCATTTTGAATTTCTGGTGATGTCATTTGGTTTGACAAATGCATCCTCTGTGTTTATGGACATGATGAACCGAGTGTTAAAAGACTTTTTAGATCATTTCGTAGTAGTTTTCATCGACGATGTGTTGGCGTATTCTAGAAGTGCTGAGGAGCATGCTACGCGTTTACGCTCAGTATTGTGAACTCTAAGAGAGCACAAGTTGTATGCTAAATTGAGTAAGCGTGAATTCTGGCTTTCTCAAGTGTCTTTCCTGGGTCATGTGGTGGGCAAGGATGGGATTTCTGTGAACCCAGCAAAGATATCCGTTGTTCTGGATTGGAAGAGGCTACAATGCCTAAGGAGATAAGGAGTTTCTTAGGGTTGGCAGGTTACTATAGAAGGTTTGTATAAGAATTTTTGGTGCTGTCAGCACCTCTGACTAAGCTAACTCAGAAGAATGCAGCGTTTGATTGGAGCGATTCCTGTCAGGAGGCGTTCCAGGAATTAAAGAAGCGTTTGTGCAGTGCTCCTGTTCTGACTTTGCCGACCGAAGGAGTCGAGTATGTCGTCTATGTGGATGCATATCATGTTGGACTCGGGTGTGTTTTGATGCAAGAAGGAAAGGTAATTGCTTATGGGTCAAGACAACAGAAAGTTCATGAAAGGAATTACCCTACACATGACTTAGAGTTTGCGACAGTAATTTATGCCTTGTTGTTTGGAGACATCTTCTATATGAAGTGTCATGCAAGATTTTTACGGATCATAAGAGTTTGAAGTATATCTTTACCCAGAAGGAGTTAAATTTGCGCCAACGCAGATGGTTGGAGTATGTTGCGGATTACGAAGTTGACATCCTGTACCATCTAGGTAAGGCTAATGTGGTGGTCGATGCCCTGAGTAGAAAGACCGTGCATGCCTTCAACCTTTCTGTTCAATCCTTGGTGGAGGAGTTTATGCTGATGAATATCTCAGTCGGTAGTATAGTACCGCATCTTTGAGTTTAGAAGCAGAAGAACCTTCTTGATTACCCTTACAAGACTGTATTAGAAGGAAGATGTTGATTTGTAGCATCTCCGGAATAGAACTGAGAAAGGTGAATTATCAGACTTTTCAATTGATGATAAAGATACTTTGAAGTATCGAGGTAGATATTGTATCCCCGCGTTTGAGGATATTCGAACAAAGATCTGTAGTGAAGCGCATGATTCTATTATTTCTAATCATCCTGGTTCCACAAAGATATACAAAGACCTAAAGCAGATTGTTTGGTGGTCAGGTATGAAGAATGATATAGCTAAATATGTTTCTGAATGTTTTACTTGCTAGCGTGTTAAGGCAGATCATAAGAGGCCTGGAGGTAATTGAACTCTTTGGATATTCCAAGCTGGAAGTGGGAGAGTATTTCAATGGACTTCATTACCGGTTTACCGAGATCACCCGAAGGACATGATTCGGTGTGGGTCATAGTTGACCGTTTGACAAAGTGTACTCACTTTTTGCCTTTTAAGGTCGGATATTCTATTGAGAAAATAACATAGCTTTATTTGGATGAGGTCATCAGATTGCATGGTGTGCCCGTGAGTATTGTGTCAGATTGGGATTCTAGGTATATGTCTCATTTATGGCAGAGTTTACAGGGAGCTTTGAGCACTGACCTTAGATACTCTACCGCTTACCACCCTCAAACCAATGGTCAAACGGAAAAAGTGAATCAAATTTTGGAAGATATGATCAGATGTTATATTTTAGATCATGGTGGAGCTTAGGATAAGCGTCTTGGACTGATGGAATTTGCTTATAATAACAGTTATCATGAGAGCTTGCAGATGACCCCCTTTGAGGCTTTGTATGGGAGGCGTTGCCGAACTCCCTTGTTTTGGGCCGAGGTTGGTGAGAGTCCGTTGTTAGGTACAGAAGCTTTGGAAGAGATGAATGTTGTCGTGACTCATATCCGTGAGATGCTTCGCGTTGCTCAGGAGAGATATGAGAAGTGCGCTAATCGGAGAAGAGTTGATCTGGAGTTCGCAGTTGGAGATATGGTGTTCTTGAAAGTTTCTCCGATGCCTGGTGTTAAGAGATTTGAAAGGAACCGCAAGTTGAATCCCCGGTATGTGGGACCTTTCCAGGTTGTTGAGCACATCGAAATGTCAGCTTATAGGCTGGTTTTGCCCGCTTCTTTCCCAGGTGTTCACGATGTGTTTCATGTGAGCCAGTTGAAAAAGTGCGTGCATAGTGATCGTCATGTCCTTGACTCGGTGCCCCAGTGGCAACATAATTTGTCTTACGTCGAAGAGCCTATTCATATTTTGGAGACTCAGGATCGAGTGTTGCGAAAGAAGACGATTCCTGTGGTCAAAATCCTTTGGCGAAACCAAGACGTCGAGAGCGCGACTTGGGAACTGGAATCTGTTATGAGGACATCTCATCCTCATCTTTTCTCCTAGATCTCTTTGGTGGGTGTTTTCATTCGTAGTTTTTTTAATTGCTCGCTTCTATCTGTTGTATTCGAATTATTTGTCAAAGTTTCGGGACGAAACTTTTTTTTAGGGGGAGTGGTTGTAACGCCCCTGAATTTTCGGCTATTATTTGAAAATATATTGTTGACGTCATAATGACGTAAGGGCGTTACGTTATTGCGGAGTTAACGGTGCGCCGTCGTTTGCGCATTTTCGCGTCAATTCGGTCATGTCGACCAAATTTTGAAACTACCCGGAATGGGAAAATTTTACGTTAGAAAATTAGATTATTTAATTTTAGAAAGACCCTCAAAGTTTCGTTTGCGATCGAGCAATGTTAGAGCCTCGGTGAATTTTTAAAGATTTGTGGAATTTTTATTTGCCGTAAACTTTGGAAATTTATATCTCTAGAACATCACGTCTGATTTTGGTTTCGACTTCGCCGTTGGATTCGTAGTGCCGGCGTTCGTCATTGGTACGATTTTCGTCGGTTTCGGCGTTCGTTTAATTTTTGGTAATAATATAATATAATTATTATTACTTGTATTAAAATTATTATTATTATATTTATACTTTTGATTGGATTTCACGGGAGCTATCAGCCAATAGTTTATACTCTCGGCTAATTGGCAAAACTTATTATCAAGTTATTATATAAAGTTTTTTGTTGAAATCAATCGACGAACCGACCCTCCTCCCCCTCTCGTTGATAGTTACACTAACAATTAATAATAATAATAATAATATTATTATTAGTATTAGTATACACGAGTGCCCGATACGGGGCTTCGCCCCTACGGCTAAGCGCGATAGTACCTCGCCGGCGACGGCAGACTTCGCCCACCCCTGACGCCATGTTGTCGGGCGGCCTTCGTCCGCAACCAGGCGGGCTTAGCCCGTGCTCGATGCGTCTGCGGGCTGTACCAGCAAAATATACATATGAGTACTCAAAATGACCGTAAAAAAATATACATCATTATTACAATATTTATTTTGTATAAAAAATATGCATATACTTAAAAAGATTATTTTTTTCCTCTCTTTCTCTCTCCCCCTCTCTCTCTCTCCAGTAAAACTTATTTTTATTTTTTATATTAAAGATGTTTAGGATAAAACATGTGAAAGATCAAACGGTGGAAAATGAAAGCACGGTAAGAGGATGAAGAAAGCTATATTCCCTTATATAATAAAGATATACATATAACCTTCTACCTCCGTGAAAACGCTATTTCTTTTCTTCCCCTACCTGTTGCGAACCAGAAGAGGCGCTTCTTTTCGTGAGACAGACTTCAGATCGCCGCCACCGGAGCTCCGGAGCACGAAATCTTGGTCGGAGCATAAATCTGGAAAGCTCTCGCCGAGCTCTTCACGTGTGCGGTAGATATTTCTAGTTTCGTGGATTTTCGTTGATGAAGGATATAACCCTAATCTTTCTTTTCATTCCAAAAGTTTCAGAAATTCTTCCTCGAGGTCTCTTCTAGCGGCCGATCTGCGACGTGGAGTGCGTTGGAGGCCGTTTTCTTCGAAAGGCTTGAGGCAAGTGGTGGACTCTTCCCCCTTGCCATGTTATTGTGTTTACTTTAACCATTTTTCCTTAATATCTGATTTAGACAAATGTTTTCAACCGTTTTCTGCCAAATGTTCAGTATTCCATGAAATTCGTCAAGTAATTGTGGATTCGTCAAATTTCTTTTAATTATAATTTCGCCGAAATACCCGTAATTAAATTCGTCGAAATACCCTTAAGTAAATTTCTTTCCGAGTAATTTCGCCGAGTGTTCTAATAAGTAGATTCGTCGATTCATTTCGACGAATTCGTCAATTACTTTTAGGATTTCGTCGAATAGTTTTAGTCTTCCGATGGGTAGTTAAGTCGATTCGCCACTTTCGTCGAATGCCTTCAATAGAGATTTCGCAGAGTGCCCCTTGTAATTCGTCGAATGTATTTCGACAAATTCGTCGATATTCTTTGTAGTTCGTCGAATGTAGTTCGACGAAGTCGCCGAGTATTCCTTGGATTCGTCGAGTGTATTTCGACGAATTCGCCGTGAGGTTGGGTTTCCCTTGGAATTGTTTCCGGGTTTTTCTGTGGTGTCTGTTTTGGTCAGGATTTTGTGAACCTCTATTCCCAGTCGGTTGTTTTTGAACTGTTGGTGTAGTTGGACAATGAGGCCACTGCCACAGTGCCTATTTTCTTTTCTGTGGACGTGTAGACTGTTGGTTGGTGGGTTGTATCCACCGCCACAGTGCTTTTGCTCCTTGGATGTTTTGGTCTGACGGTTGGTTGGAAAAGTAGCCACCGCCTTAGTACTGTTTTATGGATGGGATAGTAATTCATTTCTTGGGCAACTCGATACCTTTTCATCTTTGGATGTTGTAATGCAACTTTGACCGCACTTTGTGCTAGTCTTTCCTTACTTATTGGATGCTAATACTTCTATATTAGTTTTGCTGACGTTTTACAGATATTCTTGATGGGTTGGTAACCCTCTTTATCTTGATAAGATTTCTCTTACTCTTGATTATGTGATGTCTTTTCATGCCTTTGTGCAGAGACATTCTTTTCTTTTGAATGCCTCAAGTTCGGATCAGTAGCAGGTTGAGCTGACCGAGTCCATTTTCACTTAGACTTGCAGTGGCTGTTTCCTTTACTCTCGCTTTGAGAGGTTGGCTGTTGTTTTCTTTAGAACATGTTAAGGTTATGGGTTCGTGTCAGTATGTTGACGCACATAGCCTGAGTTTTTGGTTTGTGTTAGACATTGTCTTGCTATTTATATGCTACTACCGTTGTTTGTTGTTAGTGCAAATGCTCTCTGGGAAGGTTTTATGTTAGGATACATGGTAGTTATTGTATATACAAAACTGCATAATTCTTCCTACATGACATCTCTTTTTAAACTATTATCACTCTATTTGAAGCTCGTAAAAGAAACATTTCGTACTTATACTAAATCTAGAAGTCGCATATCATCAGAATGTTGGTTAGCTCATCATGCTCATGTAAGGTAAATTAAAGTAAATTATGTATTTTCCGCTGCGTAAAATTATACTTTTCTATTTATGGACCAGTTGATCCATTTGACCGATGGACACAGTGTTTTAATACCTTAAACTTAAACTAATTCTTAAACTCAAGTTCATGACTTTCCAAAAAAACGTTAGAGGCAGAGCTGTCTGAGTGTCTGCAGTGGTCCCCTGCACGACGTGGCATCATAACGCGTATTTTTTCTTACTCTGATAATATAATTTTATATATTGAGAAAATGCGGGTTGTGAACCACATCATTTTAGAGGTGATGTGCCACAGCAGCAGGACCCGTTCTTTTTGAAATATTGAGTGAATGTTGTTTATTGTGATATTTCTTTGTCTTGATTAATTGAATTGAAGATCGTATAATAAAATAAAATAATTGAATACAGTAATTATTATATATTCATCTATAGGATAAATCTACTATTAAAAGTAAATAAGAAAAAAATCTATAAAATATTCTTGCACCCAAATTTTTAGATTCAATGTATTTAAAAGTAAAATTAACTATAAATTGAAGATCATACTAATAAAAATTATTTGGAAGTGGTCGGCTCCTTCAATTTTTTTATCATATGACGTAAAAACAGAAATAGTTGATCATGCTTATCAGTAATTGTAGTATTAAGCATAAGGTTCAGAGTTCAATCCCGTAGCACTTGCGGCAAAATAAGATTAATGTAAGTCTTGGAAAACCTATAACTTCTTTTTGTCAATTATTTTTTTGAGATTATGCTCATTAATAATTTATCAATTATTTTCTTATTAAATTTTTTACATTAATATATAGAGAAAAGAATTATCCGACTAAGTGATGGGAAAATGAGTAACAAAGGGATTTGATAAAAACAATAGATTTTTTTTCCAGGTAATTGTTTTCTTCCTAAAAATATATCAAAAGTATATTAACCTTATCACAATAAATAAATATAATTGTACGTAAATCAATTGTTAAAGAAAATGTGTTGTAATAAATTATATATCTATACTTACTATATTAAAAGAGAAAAACACAATTTGGCAAAACATTCAACTTTCCAATTTTACCTCTCTCCATTGAAAAATTTGCAATTTTTTTAATTTGTGTTTTTTCTTTAAATTTAAAAAATGAGCTCTCATATAAGCAAAGTTTCATATCTATAATAAAAAAATGTGCACGGAGATGTCTATTCCAGCACAGGTCATATCTACTACCCCACTTCAATCTCCACATGAGCAGTTGCGATGCTTTCCTTCGAATGCCTCCGCCGCAAAAGAAACTGCGCATGAGCCTCATTCCGCCGCCGTAGGTTTGCCGGGCGAGCTCGATCTAGTTGAATCCAACTCAACTAACACATAAGTACGTCATCCCGCCTTCCGGAACAAGCATATGAGAAAAAGAGAAAAAGATAACTAATTCAACACGCAGCATGGGGTCCTTCTCTATTGTACATGTTCTCATCTTGCTAACAAAAGAGATAAAGATAACTAATTCAACACAAGCAATTTCTATAGCATTTTGTTCTTCCCAAGAATAAATGCATCTATTTCAGTTGAGAATAGGCAAGAACTAAAAGAAGGAAAGAGATACAGAAATCAAAGTCCTTACAATTTGAAATTCTATATTGGAATTGAGATCAATTTCTTCTAGGAATTGGAATTGGTCTAATTCTAATTCCCGTGTTCGCCTAATAAATAATATTGGTGAATATTGTGGAATTGATCAATTCTTTTGTTCGTTTGTTAAATAAAATTCAATCTAAGAATTGTAGAATATTATGATGAAGCTCTTGCACGAATTTCAAGACCCAGTTGGAGAATATTATGAATGACCCAGTTAGTCTTAGTGTCGTTTGGAAATCTTCCTTGGCAGAAAACCAGCGTCTTCCTCATCCCAACAACTCTATGTGACTTTGGACTGTATATTATGCGTTGTTTTCCTAAAGCTTTCCAATAACCAGATTTTGTGGCCCGGTTTGTTTGTAAACCGGTTGCGTACTTGCGATCTCGAAAGCTGAAGAAATACCATTCCTTCTCACTGTGCTTCGCCACCTCTGTACTCCATTCAAATCATAAAACATGTATTCACTGTTAAATATTTTTCTTCATAAATACCATTCCTTTTTGTTCCTATGATTAAAATGGAGTAGACACTAAATTCTCGCCCACTTTTTACCATGATATGGTTTTCGTCCACTTTTTTTATACAGCTGTTGTATGAGAAACTAGTGGTTGCTCCATTTTAATCGTAGGAACAAAAAGGAATGATATTTATGAAGAAAAATATTTAACAGTGAATACATATTGTATAATTTGAATGGAGTACAGAGGTGGCGAAGCTCAGCGAGACGGAATGGTATTTCTTCAGCTTTCGATATCGCAAGTACGCAACCGGTTTACGAACAAACCGGGCCACAAAGTCTGGTTATTAGAAAGGTACAAGAGAAGATCGCATAATATACAGTCCAAAGTCGCATAGAATTGTTGGGATGAGGAAGACGCTGATATTCTACCAAGGAAGAGCTCCAAACGACACGATGACTAATTGGGTCATGCACGAGTTTCGGCTGGAGAACCACACTCCAAACGACACTGATATATATGTTTGGTGATATTTCTTTTCAAATGCCGATCGAGTACTTTGACTTCATGCAGGAAGATTGGGTGTTATGCAGATGATATTATTTCTGTTAATATTTTGCATTTGTGATTTACCTCATCTTTGATTCTCCATAGGAGATGTTGATGGGGAGTATAGACCATGGATTTAATGATGATGATGATGAGCTTGGTTTCCTCATTGACATGGGACTAAATGTGTTAGATTTTATGCTACTCACAAGCAAGGTCACCAACGATGGACAAAAGAGAGCTATATTATAACTAGACAAATAATTTACAAATAGACAAGCTGACTAAAATGTGCATACACCTTGAATCACGTCAGCTGAGATATATAAAAAATAACTTGTCACGGACAAGGTCCACTTCTCCACTCTCCACTTTACCGTGCACTCTGCACTCTCCACCTCACAATGCACTCTGCACTCTCCACCTCACAATGCACTCTGCACTCTCCACCTCTCGCTGAGGTATGGGTTGGGGTCTCCTGGGGTGTAGGCACACTCCCAATCTCACTCCACAACTCAATCCTCTTCTCTCTCTCACTCTCTTGTGTATGTCTCTCTCTCTCTTGCTTGGTGGGGGGAGGGGGGGTATTTATAGGAAAATAAAATATAGGAGAGATGGGGGGGAGGGGAAAGGGGGGGGGGGGGGGGGGGGGGTGCATACACCTCAACACAAGCACTAGCCCCTCCCCAACATTCCACTCGCCAACATGCACACACCTCCCTCTCCAACATGATGTGCTCGCCCCTACACCTTGCTCCACTCGCCCCCTCTCCTTCATCCATATTGTGAAAGAAGGTAGGTAACCGTGAATACATATTGTATAATTTGAATGGAGTACAGTGGTGGCGAAGCTCAGCGAGATGAAATGGTATTTCTTCAGCTTTCGATATTGCAAGTACGCAACCGGTTTACGAACAAACTGGCCACAATGCTTGGTTATTAGAAAGGTACAAGAGAAGATCGCATAATATATAGTCCAAAGTCGCATAGAGTTGTTGGGATGAGGAAGACGCTGATATTCTACCAAGGAAGAGCTCCAAACGACACGATGACTAACTGGGTCATGCACGAGTTTCGGCTGGAGAACTACACTCCCCCCAAGGTACTATACCCTTCTAATGGTTATATTATATATTTTTGGTGATATTATTTTTCAAATGCCGATCGAGTACTTTGAGTTCATGCAGGAAGCTAGATTGGGTGTTATGCAGGTGATATTGTTTCTGTTAATATTTTGCATTTGTGCTTTACCATGGATTTAATGATGATGATGAGCTTGGTTTCCTCATTGACATGGGACTAAATGAACATTACCTACCTTCTTTCACATTGAGTTTATGATCATATTTGTTTGATCTGAGATTGGCTTCTTTTGGTTCAGGGAGGAGAGTTTGTCCAGCAAGGCAATGCGCTTGGCTGCAGTTCCTCTGGTTTGATCAAATGCTTCAGAACTTCAGCTGAATTTGTATGGTGACGGTGTCGACCTGTCGGAGTGCTTGAAAATGTCGCTCGAGATGGAAAAACCTTTGCAAAAGGAATGAGCATGACTGTGCAAAATGAATGTCCCCCATGCTGCATTCATTCACATTGAGTAAAAGTGCAAACTCAAAGTAAAAGTTGAGGATCAAGATTTCAACAAACCTAATAGGATCAGAAGACAGCTTAGCCATTCCTTACTGGTAGAAACTGCAGCAGCCCTAAAATTCAATGTGCAGATTTCTGCTACTTAGTCATTCCTAATTGGTATCTGTTCTGTCCAGAAATATATTGGGGACATGAAGGAAAATAAATTGAAATTTCCCAGAATTTGAATAAATCAAAGCTAATCTTATGCTTATGATGTACAAATTTCTTTCGCATAAGTTTGAAAAATCAATTAGATCTACGAAGTGAGTTCCAAGCATTCATTTAGTTGAAATTTTATGTATTTTTGTTCGCATTCTTGAAATTCGTCTTAATAAAAAAGGTGAGGAGTTTAAATATTGAGAATAAAAAAGTCAACTTCAGTTTGATTTTATAATATATGTGAAAAAATATTTGCTTCTTCATAGTATTCTCCAATTCTTAGATTAAATATTATTTAAAAAATGAACAAAAGAATTGATCAATTCCATTAGGTGAACGCTGGATTTGGAATTAGACCAATTCCTAGAAGAATTGGAATTGATCTCAATTCCAATATCAAATTTCAATTCCGTCCAAACGAACGGGCCCTTAGGGAACAAAGTTATCTGAGCAAAAACCTCATTATGGTTCATTTTAGAACCCATGCAGTGCCTAACATTAAAAAGGATCCAAATGGCATCCCTAATTACGCAATTCGGCTAAGCGATGGCAATGGAATTCAGAGTATGCATGCCCATATGCCTCATGATTTCCAATGAACAAATTACCTTATTTGGCATCACCTCAGTCCAATCGGTAAGGCGGGCTCTTATCAGAATACAAACTTTGGCAGAGAGTGGATCCTGAGAAACGCATTCCAGGCAAGACATCGCAACCACAGGAATAACAAATACGCTGATTCCTCGAAGATAAAGGAAATATATGTGGGAAATATCTTCTAACCAGTCATGCGACATCAAGCTGAGGTGAAATTAGTTAGAATATTGGATATATTCTCGGAAGGAAGCCAATGGGGAGTTGCTACATTTATATATTTGTATAAGTTTACCAAATTGCTATGGCATATAAGATAAACAAAAGATTAGCCACTATCTATTTTGGGCGGAGTATCCTCAATATTACCAAGTTATATTCGTCCCAAGTATGCAAACAATTCTTAGGGCACACAATCTTAGACTTGGGGTTCTATCTTGAGGCTCATTGATATACTCCACACGTTAGACTCTTCTAGGTACCTTCTACGCAACCTTAACAGGGTCAATATTTAACCTAATCTCAAACGGGTCTCTTCTGAACTTGAATTCTTATCCAACCCTCGGTGTTTGTCGTGGTGGTTGTCTCAATGTAATCATGTCACCGATACGAGGGTTGAGTCTACAAGTCTCATACCATTCTGCTTATGTGTCAATCTCTCTTTCTCTAGCCTCTTTTGGGTATCCTCGTACCTTCACCAAAAGTTATACTTACGGTCTATTTCAGACTAGGTCATGGTATAGATTGTCAAGGTAAGTCACGTATCCTAGTGGGGTTGAGTCTAACTCGTTGATTAAAGGACTATCTAACGAGATCTTTGCAGCCGGAGGTATTCCCTGCAGGGGGCAGGGTTCGCCGCAGGCTACAAAAGAAAACTTGTCAAAAAGATTCAGTTAGAAGTGGACTTTTTCTTGTGATTTCCCCATATGGGCACACCACTGCTTAGTTTGTCCTCAAACTAAACTCGCGCGGGGTGGCCCAGGGTTTGTGAACTTCTTTTCTTCGGATCGAGGTTTCCTCTGATACCACTTGTAAGACCCTTTTTTTTTCTTTCCTAACACCGGGTTTTAGGCCCAGAACCGCCGCTTTGCGGTGACACCTTCTCTCGGGAAGGTCGCCTCTACAAAACGCCGATCCTGCCGGCCAAATCGATCACGAAGAAAAATACATTAATGAAGACAAGTCCACAGAATCAACATGAAATATAAATGTCCATATGATATAACTGAATAAATGATTACAAAGGGTTACAATAATAAAGGGCTCATGCCCTGTACATCATATCCTCACTACAAGATCACTCGCGGAAGCTAACTACTAATCACTCACTGATCCTGAATCCTGTGCTCCTGTACTAGACTGGTCCGCCTCCGTCTGCACCGGCCTCTGGTGTTGCTGCGTCTCCTCGATTTCCTAAAATGATATGGTCCACCGACCGTTAGTCAAAAAGACTAAGCCTTATGTTCTGTAAGACCCCTCTCCCGCACCAGGAGAGTTCCCGGATCTTATGCCCAGAACCGCCGCCTTACGGTGATGCTAGCACACAAGTTAGCCATCTCCGCAAGACACCGATCCTGCCGGCAAGCACGAACAACCAGGCCAACCATAGATAAGAAGAAAATCTAGCATATAAGTCCACAATCACACGCATCTGTATATAAATATATAACAAATGTATACTGTCCATCAATGAGTACAAGGAAAGAAGGAGTAAAAGGGCTTAAGCCCAGTACAAGTCCGAATGAATAAAAGAAGTACAACTCTCTCTCTCACTATATATATATCTATGCGGAAGCTACAAAACATCTCTCGTCAACACCTGTCCAGTAGCGGTAGTAATGCACGACGTCTGCTCCTCAGGACCTGTCTCCCCTACCAGCTGGGCTCCAGCTCCTCGGTTACCTGCGGTCACCACCGACCGTTAGTCATAAAGACTAAGACGATTTTGTCCCCGCCTCCCCCCGCGACTCCTAGGCACCGTGCAGAGAGGAAGAAGCGGAGGACATCAAAGTGGAGTAATCAAAAGCAGGTGACAAATTCTCTATGCTAACAAGTGTGTATCCATATAATTTCTATACTAACAGTATAATTATACATTAATAAGTGCAGTAAGGTAATATTGCAGCAGTAAAGGAAGTAAGCTACGCAAGTAAAATAATGTAAAAGTAACCATTGATTTATAGGAATGCCCATACAAACCTATAAACCAAGGGGTCGTGTAGCAGGGCCTATCGTATAAAAAGTCCCATACCAATTTATACGATAGGGGTAAGGGTTGAAATGCAATGTTCATGCTATGACATGCAAGTATGTTGTTATGCTATGTTCATACAAGTGCAACTCACACACTACGACTCTATGCGCATAGACCTTTAGTTCCCCCTTTTTGGAGCTAGCTAGACTCCCAGGATACTCCCGTAGTGGCAAATGGAAGCGGTGGGTTGGGCCTCGCCCACCTCTAGGTTGGTATTCACACTACCTAACCTAGACCTATCGTACGCCTCAACACAAAACCGTGGAGCGTCTGCGTACTCTTGCTGACTGGACCGCCAGACTTTCTAGGCTAAGTGTATATACCACACTTGCCGAGTCAACGTATTGACGTCGGTGTGAACGTCCGTCCAATACAGAAGACCCACCACCTTCGTGCACATGCAACATGTTCTACAAACTATCTCCGAGCCATAAGCTCCCCGGGCTAACCTGCCCGTCATTAATAACCTTCCGAGCCACCGGCTTCCCGGGCTAACCCGCCCATCATTAATAACCTTCCGAGCCACCGGCTCCCATAACCGCGGGGTGTGGGGGTGAGTGTGTTATTAATTTATTCTTGTAACATCTTATCCCTACGTCTTACAGTTAATCTTGGGCTTCTCGAGGATTACCCTGTAAGGGGCTCGCTACGGTACTAGGAACTACGATGGGATGACACCCCAAAGTTCCCTTCCTCAAGACACTTTGTATTATTGGCAACTACCCATGAGATTACCCTCTCATCACTCTTTATAACTTACGCCTTATGTTTAATCCCGCTCCTATGCAATCGATCTCTTGGACTCAACTCTAATAATTCTTAGTCCCCCAAGTGGTCTAAACTCATCTCTTGTTTTAATTCAATTCTCCCCGATTTCCTTATGATTATATTGACTTATTCATCATAATGAGTTTTACTATCCGCAGACCACGACATATAGCTAACTTAGATTCCTAAGGTGGAACCTTGATCAAATTACTTCCAAGTGACTTCTAATTATTATCCTAGGTTCATAGTGGACAAAATGAGGCGCGATCAAAATCCAAACATGTTCATATGATTTCCAATTAATACAAGCCCATATTATTCATTCAAAACAAGTGGTGTGCCAATAAGAGTTTACCCCACAACCACCACTTACATGCCTCAATAGAATCTGATTAAATCACAGGTGTATGTTATTGGCTTGAAAACAGCAATGCCTAAGTTTCATATTAATCCAAGGAGTATTTACCCTTAGTTATATTTGTTACATTTGGTGTGCGTATAAGGATTTACACTACAAGCACAATGATTAGTCTTCAATAAATACTACAACTTCAGAAAATGGGGTATTCCATCATCACCAACTCATAACCATAACTTCAATGGCATCTAATGAGGCATTTGAGCCAAAATGACCTTTTTCCCATTTTGCTAAGTGCAACCCAATTTTCCCTAAACCCTTAAGTCCCAAGCCCCAACTTGAAGCTCAGGGAAATCCACTCCTACATGTGAGTTGGGTTCTTAACTAGGGGTGGTTGGAATCATACCTGAGGCATGGGTAATTCTTCAAAGCATTTGCATGAGCCCATAACACTAAATGCACAAACTACACATTTTTACATGTCTCACTAGAAGTGGCCTAGAAGGAGCTATAATTATCCAAATGACATGAAATCAGTGGCATTGGAAAGGTAACCTAAAGGGCTACAATATTTATCAAGAATCAACCAATTTCAAGTTTCATAATGATTTAGGGAGTACTTATCATACTACTCAATAATCCAACAAGTTATGCAAGGAAGATATTTCAAATCTTGAGAAAGTACTAAGCTAAGTTTTTCTTCTAGGTCACATGAGATTATTTCTACTTATGCGACTCATCATAAAGCTACACATTCCAGAAAATCATCATTCTCCTTAAATAAATTCCTTACTAATTTATTAAGTTTCCCTTGGAGAGCAATTCAAAATTGTAAAGGAGTTACCCTAAATTTTCAACCCAACCACATGAATTTTTCAACCAAACCCCATGAGATTGTTTCTAAGGGTATTTAATATCATAAAAGACTATGCCTAGAAAGGAGATTATTGTTAGTCATTTTAATCTCATAAGTATCATTAAACTACAAATGTGACAATTTCCATTAAATTAAAAACTTTAGGGTAATAGCTTCCAAAAATTCAAGAGACTTATGTCAATCATGTATAGCCATATGTCATACACTAACCCCAAGGTTTCAGAGGCATGCAAGGTGATTCTTACCTTCAATTCCATCAAAGGCTCAAAGCCCAAATTGACTACTAGCACCCCAAATTTTCCTCTTAAGACCCTAACTTCATTTGGAAGTTCAGAGAAAAATACTCATGCACATGAGATGAGATTTTAACCAGTGATTTAGATATGTATGAAGAGCACACCCCCCAAATTAGGAGGTGTTTGGAGGTATACAACTCCTCAAATACCAAAAATTTACTTTTACTAATATATGAAATAACACAATGGATACACCTCCAAAAATTCTCAAATTCAAACCCTAGGTGTGTCATCATACCATGCATGCATGGTAGAAAATTAAAGTGATTTGGTTGAGCCAATTAAAAGTTATAGCCTTTTTAATTTCTGCCCTACACAAGGGGCAGTCTTAGGAAAATGGGTTCCCTGGTGTCCACATTGCACTACATCAGATGATTAAGGTGGCAAATGAAAGTAGACCCATAGGGCTACAAAAGCTATCTCTACCACTGTTTACAAAATCGGCCTCTAAGGCCTTCAAAAATGGCATGCAAACTACTTAAAAATCTTAGGCAGAAATATTATGGTTTGCCAATAGACATAAAGAGCAGTCCTAGAAAAATGGGTGCCTTGGTGTCCACAGTGCACCAAATCAGATGATTAAGGTGGCAAATGAAAGTAGACCCATAGGGATACAAAAGTTGTCTCTGCCCCTTTTTGCAAAATCGGCCTCTAAGGCCTTCAAAAATTGCATGCAAATCACTTAAAATCCTAGGCAGCTTTAAGGTGGTCTGCCAATAGAGATCAAGGAGACGAAATCAACGGCTGTTATTTCGTCTCCTTCCTCTAGCCGACGGCCCAGAGGAAACAGCCTTGATCCCGGCCAACCACCACCCTCCCTGGCCATCTGCCGCCGCCACCACCTCCGTTGAGGGGTTGGCCGTCGATTGGCGGTGGAATGGTGGCCGGATGTGGTGGTTCCCGGCGATCCCTGGAGGAAGCCCAATCGGATCTTGGGAGGGAAAAATCGCATGGCTGACGGCTCAATTGAGCTCGTATGCCCTTTCTAGGACCCTAGATAACTAGCACAGAGGGAGGGGGGAGAAATCGTACCCTAAGCGAGCTTGGTGGCGCGTATTGAGGCGGTGCGGCACGGTGGCGGCGAGCTCCGGCGATCCTCCCAGAAACCCCGATTCTCCATGGTTTGCTCCACTGTAAAAGGCTAGCTCCACTCCTCTCGACCCTCTGAAGCTGATAGGATATTCATATGGGGTCGGGGGAGTCTTGTTAGCTGCCAGCCATTATTGGCGATTTCTCTTATGTTGCCACAACCCTCCATAGCCACTGCCATAGCTCCAACTCAGCAGAAAATTGGTGCTCGAGCTGTGAGGAGCTGATTAAGGGTGAAACCCAGGCTCAATTCCTTTTAATTCCTTGGTCACCATTAATGGTGGCCGGCCACATTGTAACGCCCCTGATTATTTCGGTATTTGTTTAATTCAGTGATGACGTGTTAATTATGTCGGGGCGTTACTTTTAACGTCGAGTTAGCGGCGCGTTGCCGTTTGCGCGTTTTCGTGTCCGTTCGGGTCAAGTCGACCAAATTTTGTGACGACCTGGAATTGGAAAATTTTACGTTAGGAAATTTGATTATTTAATTTTAGACTTGCCTATCAAGTTTCGTCGCGATCCGAGCTATTTTGGAGCCTCGGCGTATTTTAGAAGTTTTGTATATATTTAAAGCTCGCCGTAACTTCCGCCATTCATATCTCAAAAACGGCACGTAGGATTTTTATTCCAACTTCGCCGTTGGATTCGTAGCGCCGCCGTTCACCTAAGGCGGAATTTTCGTTGGATTCGGCGTTCGTTATTTTTTTGTGATAAAATAATAATAATATTATTATTATTATAAAAATTATGCACGTATATATATACGTTCATTCAAAGTTGCGTCGATTCCTCCCCTCCTTCATGCGTCGATTTATCCTGCATGCTTGGGTCGATCTCAATATATATATATATTTACAGCATGCGTCGATTTCTTCTTCCAGCCTGCGTCGACTCCACCTCCAGCATGCATCGACTGCCTTGCGTCGACTTTCCCCAGCAGCCTTCCGTCGACTGCCTTGCGTCGACTTCCTTTCGACGCATGCGTCGACTTCTTCCCCCTCCTTGCGTCGACAACTATTATTAGGGTGTTGTTAAAGGCACACCTAAGTTGGCTATGTGCACACCAAATGAGTGGTATTATTTTGCCCGTTAAATGCACACCTATATTTAAACCAAAATTCCTCCTTTTCCGCCTCTTTCGATGCCCTAGCTGTTCCGGCGTCTCCTCGCTCAAGTCGACGAAAGCTCCTCCTCCTCTTCTCCGATCGCGCCTCCTCGCTGATGCTCGAGCCATTCTCGTCCCTCCTCCGGTAAAGCAGTCCAAAGTTTTCTTCCTGCTCTCGTGCCTCCTCGCTCAAGCCGACGAAAGCCATTGTTGTTCATCTTCTCCGATCCCGCGCCTCGTCGCTCAAGACGGCAAAGGCGATTTTGTACTCTGTTCAGGCCGGCGAAGCCTCCATCCTCAAGCCGGCGTTCTCGTGCTCTGTTATTCCGGCCAAAAAAAATTCGGCCATTGTTGTCCGGCTGATTTTGCTTCCAGGTACATCTTGATCTTTTAGTTATAAAACACACATTTATAACCATATTACATCTTGATCTTTTAGTATCAAGATCATTGATTATATACCCATGCCAGATCTCACTTTTTCAATTCAAAAATGGACTCTATATTATGCTATCTAAATCTTGTGAATTTTTTCTGCGGAAATAAACCAATGCCGTTTTTGCATTCTGATATTCATTAGTTAATAAATTTGTGTTTCTAGATAGCATGCAGAGAAATTATCATTAGTCAATGAAATGTATAGCACCTGGCATTATGTTTTCCCCGTCATTTTAGATGTATTTGTGTGTATGATCATGCAGATATGGTTATAAAACATGATTTTGATTTCTGTTGCTCATAACTTCTTCTACTGCTGATCATAGTTACCATATCAACTAACATGATCATAGTTGATATTAGGAAATTAGAAATTTTTATGTTTATATTACCTATACTCCTGAAATCTTAATTCTAAATGTTGTATTTCCAGGTTTAGGCCATTGCTGTTCAGCCGTTGTTGTTCGCTGCAAGCCGGTTCCAACATTACATCTCCAATATTGAAAGATCACATTTTGGAAAGCTCTAGTGAGGTATAAAACTACTACTTTGAAAGTATTATAATTTCTTTGGTGTATGTTATGTGAGAATGGTGATTATTAGTGATTGTATAAACTACGTATTTGAACAGGTTTATGTTAGTAATGACTGTAAATGAAAATAATTTGAGTAGGGAAGAGGGTTCTCAATCGTTTGAACTAGATGTTGGTAAACATTTCATTACGGACTTACTGTTTCCCACCAAAGATGAGTTGGTAGAATGGGCACGTAATATTGCAAAGGAGATAGGGTTTGTTATTATCATCCAAAGAGCCGATACTATAACAGCAAGGGCAAGGCCTAGAATTATGTTGGGTTGTGATAGAGGGGGTTTTCATCGTGTAAATCAATACAGTAAAGGCTTTGTTAAAAAGGGCATTAGAAAGAGCAGTTCTAAGAGGTGTGGTTGTCCTTTCTCCATACATGGACAGAAGGATGCAACTCTGGATGAGTGGAAAGTTGTACTTAAAAGTGGGGTTCATAATCATAATTTTGTACACTTAGAGACACACTTATTTGCAGGTAGATTAGACATTAATGATGAGTATTCCAGATTTGGGCTTAGTAGTTGCGTCTTGTTATAATGTGGCATTTGTGCATTATTCGAAATATCAGTCTTTCACTTTCTTGCCTCCACATTCTGCTCCTCCGGATGTGCAAAAGACAATATTTATTGGGTTCATTAACAACAATCACTTCATTAGACTGTTAATGTCAAAAGATTGTCCACTACCGCCTGTTTTCTCTACATGGAAGAGGTATCATTCAGCGGTGGCAGAAAAATGGGATTTACAATATATATCACAAGCAATAAATTTGGTTGATCCATGAAATTGGGTATGTCACTAATTACTATATTTTATCAACATGCTTTCATTGAATTGAAATATTAATATGTTAATAATTTTTTTGGTGCACGAACTCATATCTACAAAGTTCTGAGCATTACATGATCTACTTATTCTACATATTTTGGGTAAAATATTAAACATATTTTACTACATACTTCTTTCAAAAAATATTGAAAACTAATTATCATGTTCTTTCTTGCATGCAGGTCAAGAGGATTTTGAATACATCAAAGTTTTGTAAATCTTTTGGTGCTATGTGTAACTTGACCAACTACTGTTGTGTTCATTTGTATGCCAAGTTTTTAGAGTCACATGAAGAACATTTAACCATAAAAATCTGTACAGTAGTTACTTTTGTTTTGTTTGAGATTATATTTGAAAAACATGTATTTGTGATGATGATGATGATAAATACAATTGTTGATGACTTCTTTTTTACAAAGATTAGATCTATGTCGATGGGATCTAAGGCTGATGTTTATCATTTCATTCCTTTTCACTTGTTACTACTTTCAATCCAATAGTATTTGTTGGCAAAAGACAGGAATATACTCTTAGTATGATAATAAAAATGCGACAAAATAATTTTTTTAATTTGGTGTGCATATAACAATATGGCCTGCATTTAAAATTTTAGGGTGTGCATCTATCACTGGTGTGCATATAGCGAATTTTGGTGTGCCTTTAACACCACCCTATTATTATTATTAATAATAATAATGATATTATTATTATTAAAATTATGATGTTGCCTAAAAGGAAACGAACCTTCTGCTTCTTCCTCATTCTGTCCGAACGAGCGACGGGGACGGCGATTTCTCGAATCTTTCGGCCGCCGCCGACGGAGCTCCGGTGGTCAGAATCGCGAGCCGAGCATAGATTCGGAAAGCTCTCGACGAGAGCTTCGTCCTCGTGGTAATTTCCTTCCGTTTCGTGAAACTTTTTCGTTAGGGTTTTCGGCCCTAACCTTCGTTTTGGTCATTTTTCTGTAGATCTCGCCTCATCGTGCCTCCTTTTGGGCCGATCTACGACGAGAAGTTGTTCGGAGAACGATTCCGGTGATTTGAAGGCAAATGGTGATCTTGTTCCTTCTCTTTGCTAAAACCCCTTTATTTTTGTTCTCGCCTTTGCCTCCAGTAACTGGTTTTATGCTGAACTTTATCATTTGCCTCATTTTTGCTCCCTTTTATTCCATATAATCTTGCTCACCTCGTTAACCAAAAATGTTGCCTTATGTTCTGATGGGCCTCGCCCCTTTTTCCCTTAAAATTGCATGAAAATATGAATTCTGTTGGAGGTCGTACACGATGTTGGCGGTGCCACCGGTGCGATGCTCTTTAAATTAATAAATTCTGTTGGAGGTCGTACGCGGTGTGGTTTTTGCCCCCGGTGCGGTGCTTTTTTAAGCTTTTGATTAGGAGGCTGTACGCGGTGTGGTTTTTGCCCCCGGTGCGGTGTCCTCTTAAGCATTTTGATTGAGAGTCCGTACGCGGTGTGGTTTTTGCCCCCGGTGCGGTGCTCTTCTTTTAGATGAGCTGATCAGTCTCTATAATTCTGAACAAGAGTAACATGATGAATAATTTGAAAACGGATAGCTTTTCTTTTGCTTATGGCGAGTTTTGTCATCGCCTGTGTTCTCACCTTTGTTTGGTGAGCATATTCTGCTGATTTTTTGGTTGTTCTGCTGTTTCTTTTTGCTGATGATTAGATACTGCTGCTGTTTCTTTTCCTATCTATTTCTTGCTGCTAGCTTTGTCATGACTGACCCTTGCAGCTTCTGTTTCCCTCCGGTCTCGCGGAGGTTTGCTTACTTTCTTATTTTCTGCACCACTTGTACTTGTTTCTGAGGCGTTCTTTCTTTGAATGCCTCAGGTTCTGGACAGTAGCAGGTGTTAGTGCAGAGCTGCTTTAGTTGCTGTCTCCTGACTCTCTTGAGGTAGAGTATTCTGTGGACTTGTCGGCCCATGGGTTCGTGTCAGGTGTTGACGCCCGTGGTGCCGTTTAGTTAGATTTTTGTTTCACTGCTGCTGTTACTTGTGGTTCACTTTTGAGCACTTGTTCTGGAATGGTTAGACATTGGTTGGCTTTATGGCCCCTTGTTAGATATGTTAAGGTAATTGTTGCATTGCATATCATGTTTTGAAATGCTAATCTCACTACTTTCCGCGCGTGATAAATCTATTTTTATATATAGTAAATCCACACATTCGATCTTGCATGGTGCACCTCACTAGGTCTTCATGTTCACTTAGGCCATTAAGTAATTAAATTAAGTATTTTTCCGCCGCGTAAAACTATATTTTTAAAAGCGTGGACTAGTCGATCCACCTAGCCGAGGGACGTGGCTTGTTAATCTTTTTGCATAAATTATATTTAAATCTCTTTGAGTTAATAATAATATTTGCTTGACTGCGAAGAAGGATGAATTGCCTTAACGTCAGTAGGCGTCCCCTACGTGACGTGGCATCACAATGCGTAGCTTTCCCTACTCTGATAGCATTTTAAATGTTGGGAAAAATGCGGGTTGTGACAGTTGGTATCAGAGCTAGGTTCTGTGAAAAAGGTAGTTGGGTGGTTTGGCGTGTGAGCCAAACAACCGCTACCCTACGCAGAACCTCATAAGATCATTTCATTGTATACACACACCGATATGTCATCAATATGTCTTGACCGAAGCATAATCACTACACTCATAGCATGATAGGAAGTATACGGGGCATATTATGTAGTATGGGATGCATAATATGTGTTTGTATATGGATCCACCATAGGCGGCAACATGTGACGGTTATGTAGTATGGGATGACTACCATTACATGGGTGCCCATTAACACGGTTTCTTTTTCGTTACATGTAATGTTATGTAGTATGGGATGCATAACATTACATGTGTACGCCGCTCATAACATGCACTAAGGTCTCTTTCTAGAATGCATAGCACTGCATACATTCATATCATCGCATAAGCACGCGTGCCAAGTTAAAGACATACCAGATGACATATGTACACACATAATTTGAAAAGAAATTTAAATGTTCATGCACTCATGTCATAGCACAAGAGTCAATAGGATGATGGTGCATCATCCTAAGTTAATCATGGCATCATTTCATGAAATTCCAGAACAAGGTAACAGCAATAGCGGGTTATTTTCTTTCCTGTTCCGAATCGATCCGTGAATTTTTCCGAGTCTGTTTGGCTCAAGCTTTGTAAGCCTGTTTCTGATTGAATGTCCATCCTTCTTGTAGACATGTCTCGTAGGAGAGTGACACGATCGACTCCCCTGCCTGAGGGAGAGTCTTGTGGTAGTCAGAGTGAGTTCGTGATCGAAAGCCTGCGACAGAGCAATGAGGCTTTGACGAGACAGTTGGTCGCGATGCAGGCTCAGATTCAGTCTTTGGTGTCTGCTGCCTCGGTGCAGCAGCCTGTTGTGCAAGAACTGATGGTGAGTCCAGCCGCTCCTGCTCCCCTAGTGCCTCCAGTGGCATTGCCACCGGAGATGAACTTCATTTCACGCTTTCAGCGGTTGGGACCTCCTACCGTTGATGGTAGGGCAGACTTCATGGCCCTGGATGATTGGGTGATCAGCATGGAGGAGATGTTCTCCTATTCAGGTGTCTCGGAGGCGTCGAAGGTGATGGTGGCTGCTTATCAACTGAAGGGTTTGGCGAAAGGTTGGTGGATTAGGGAGAAGGAAGGTCTCGCCGAGGGATGCTCCTGGGAGACGTTTAAGAAGTTGTTGCTTAAGAAGTTCCTCCCATCGGTTGAGCGCGACCGATTGATGAACAACTTTCTGCATCTGAAGCAAAGGCAGCTCACCGTCAGTGAGTATGAGATAGAGTTCAGCAAGTTGAGTAGATTCGCCCTCGAGTTGGTGGCCTCGGAGGAAGGTAGAGTGAAGCGATTTTTGGGTGGTCTCACTGGCGACGTCCAGCAGTGGGCTAGCGCCTATGGGTCAAAGACTTATGCTGAAGCGGTGGAGGCCACATTGAAGGCCGAGTCTATTGAGAAGACGAAGATTCGTGGGCAGCAGATAAAGAGTGATAAGAGGAAATCTGGTGATCGGGAGAGTTTTAAGGCGTCACACTCGGACCCGAAGAAGAGGGGTGTGAGACACTGTAGCTTCTGTGGCAAGCGGGGCCACCCGTTCGAAAGGTGTTTCAAGAGGCTCGAGGCGTTGGAGCCGTTAAAGGTTAGTGCAATTCAGGATGCACCTAAGGCGATCCCAGTGTGCTCTTTCTGTTCTAAGCCCGGGCATGAGGCGGCCCGATGTTACAAGAAGGCTGGTTGCTGTTTCCTGTGTGGGCAAAAAGGACATCATAGGGCCCACTGCCCGAATTCGCAGACCGTGACTTCAGCGGTTCCACTGCAGGCCTTGCCGCCGCCCCCGCAGTTCGTGGGCAAGACTAAAGGAAAGCTTAATGTGCTGACTAGAGAGGAAGCTCAAACCTCAGCGCACGTGATATCTGGTTAGTTCCTTTCCTCCAAACTTGTTCTCTTTTTTCTAAAATTTAGCTTACTAGTTGTCTAGTGACGCACGCTTATTTAGGTGAATTCAAGGTGAAGAATAAGTGGGTGCGTGTCCTGTTTGATTCGGGAGCGTCTCACTCTTTTGTTGCTAGAAGTTTTGTTGATAGGCACCGATGGTCTATTGACCGGTTGGATGATGCCTTGTCCGTTAAGTTTCCGTCTGGAGATCAGGTTACGTCAGCTCTGGGTATCCGGGAGTGCCCCATTTCTTTGGGTGGTGTCCAGGTTCTGGCAGATTTGAAGATGCTAGATTTGGCAAATTTCGACGTGATTCTCGGGATGGACTGGTTGTCCAAGTATGATGTCGTGATCAAGTGCAAGGAGAAGCGGCTAGATTTCAAGTTGGGTGACGGATGTCCTTTGAGCGTTTATAGTTTACCTCGGGAGAGTTCTCCGATTATTTCTGCTGTACGTGCCCGCCGAGCTTTAGCCTCTGGTTGTTTGGGTTTTCTGGTTTCTATCAGCGCTGTGGATGCTTCTCGTGTGGAACCAACCGTGGAGGGTATCCCGGTGGTGCGAGAGTTTCCCGATGTTTTTCCGGACAAGCTTTTCGCTCTTCCTCCCGAAAGAGAGGTGGAGTTTTCCATAGACCTCGAACCAGGCACCCGGCCCATTGCCAAGGCACCGTACCGCATGGCGCCTCGTGAGTTAGAAGAATTACGTGTTCAGTTGGATGAACTTTTGGAGTGTGGTTTCATCAGACCGAGTACTTCTCCATGGGCTGCTCCTGTTCTCTTCGTGAAGAAGAAGGACGGTTCCATGAGGCTGTGTATCGATTATCGAGAGTTGAATAAGGTGACGATCAAGAATAGATATCCGTTGCCGCGGATTGATGATTTGTTTGACCAGCTGCGTGGGTGCACCAAATTCTCGAAGATTGATCTTCGTTCAGGCTACCACCAGTTGAGGGTTCGTGAGTCAGACATTCCTCTGACGACTTTTAGATCCCGGTACGGGCATTTCGAGTTCCTCGTGTTGTCCTTTAGTTTGACCAACGCGCCTTCTGCGTTCATGGATCTGATGAACCGGGTATTCAAGGACTTTCTTGACCGTTTTGTGGACATCTTCGTCGACGACGTTCTCATCTATTCTCGCAGTGATGAGGAGCATGCCTATCATTTGCGTCAGGTTCTGTCTGTCTTGAGAGAGCATAAGCTGTATGCTAAGCTAAGCAAGTGCGAGTTTTGACTGCCTCAGGTGTCCTTTTTAGGACATGTGGTGAGCAAGGATGGAATCTCTGTTGATCCCGCCAAGATTTCAGCGGTGATGGATTGGAAGAGACCTTCTACTCCAAAGGAGATCAGGAGTTTCTTGGGTTTGGCCGGATATTATAGGAGATTTGTGGAGGGTTTCTCCACATTGTCCGCTCCGATGACCCGGCTTACGCAGAAGAATGCCGCCTTCATTTGGAGTGATAAGTGTGAGGAGGCTTTCCAAGAGCTGAAGAGAAGGTTGTGCTCTGCCCCAATTCTCATTCTGCCTATTGAGGGATTGGAGTTTGCGGTGTATGTTGATGCTTCCCACATCGGACTTGGATGCGTTCTGATGCAAGAGGGGAAGGTGATCGCCTATGGATCTAGGCAACTAAAGGTTCATGAGAAAAATTACCCTACCCATGATTTGGAGTTTGCGGCGGTGATCTATGCCTTGAAGCTGTGGAGACACTTACTATATGGCGCTGTGTGCAAGATTTATACCGATCATAAAAGTTTGAAGTATGTATTCACACAAAAGGAGCTGAATTTGCGCCAACGCCGGTGGTTGGAATATGTTGCTGATTATGAAGTGGACATCCTTTATCATCCCGGTAAGGCCAATGTGGTGGTCGATGCGTTGAGTAGGAAGACGGCTCACATCTTCAATTTATCTGTTCAAGCCTTAGTTGAGGAGTTTCTTTTGATGGATATTTCGGCGGTGAGCCGTGGCGAGCGCACTCGTTTGGAGGTAGAAGAGCCTTCGTGGATCACCCTCACAAGGTTACGTCAGAAAGAAGACCCAGATCTTCAGTATCTCCGAGGAAGGACCGAGAAAGGAGAATTATCTGATTTCTCCATTGATGAGCTTGGTACCCTCTTGTATAGAGGTAGATTCTGTATTCCGGCGGTGGAAGATATTCGAGTTATGATTTGCAGGGAGGCTCACGGATCTAGTGTGTCCTACTACCCGGGTTCCACCAAGATGTATAGAGATCTGAAGCAAATCGTGTGGTGGTCGGGCATGAAGAACGACATTGCCAAATTTGTATCGGAGTGCTTCACAAGCAAGCGGGTGAAGGCCGATCATGGCAGACCTGGAGGAAAACTGACCCCTTTGGAGATCCCCATGTGGAAATGGGAAAGCATATCGATGGACCTTATCACGGGTTTGCCGAGGTCCCCTTGTGGACATGATTCAGTCTGGGTTATAGTTGATCGATTGACGAAGTGTGAGCATTTCGTCCTTTTCAAAGTCGGCAATTCTATGAAGAAGATAGCAGAGTTATATTTGGATGAGGTCATTCGTTTGCATGGAGTGCCAGTGAGTATCGTGTCAGATCGAGACTCCAGGTTTACGTCGCGATTCTGGCAGAGCTTACAGGGAGCTTTGGGCACCGACCTCAGGTTTTCGACCGCATACCATCCGCAGACCAATGGTCAGACGGAGCGAGTTAATCAGATTGTGGAAGACATGATCAGGTGTTACATTTTGGAGCATGGTGGAGCTTGGGACGAGCGCCTCAGACTCATGGAGTTTGCATATAATAATTGTAAGACCCCTCTCCCGCACCAGGAGAGTTCCCAGATCTTATGCCCAGAACCACCGCCTTACGGTGATGCTAGCACACAAGTTAGCCATCTCCGCAAGACGCCGATCCTGCCGGCAAGGACGATCGACTAGGCCAACAAGAGATTAGAAGTAAAACTAGCACATAAGTCCACAATCACACGCATCTGCATATGTATATATATATCCAAATGAAACTGTCCATCAATGAGTACAAGAAAAGAAAGAGTAAAAAGGGCTTAAGCCCAGTACAAGTCCGAATGAATAAAAGAAGTACAATTCTCTCTCTCACTATATATATCTATGCGGATGCTACAAACATAAACATCTCTCATCGAACACCTGTCTAGTAGCGGTAGTAATGCACGACATCTGTTCCTCAGGTCCTGTCTCCCCTGCCAGCTGGGCTCCAGTTCCTCGGTTACCTACGGTCACCACCGACCGTTAGTCATAAAGACTAAGACGACTTTGTCCCCGCCTCCCCCCGCGACTCCTAGGCACCGTGCGGGAGGAAGAAGTGGAGGACAACAAGGTGGAGTAATCAAAAGCAGGTGACAGATATTCTACGCTATCAAGAGTATAACATATAAGTTCTATGCTAGCAATATGAACCAGTAAACAGTACTAAAAGCAGTAAACTAATATCGCAGCAGAGAAAGAAGTAAGCATAAAGAAGCAGTGAGACGCAAGTAAGGTAATTTAAAAGTAACCATTGATTTATAGGAATGCCCATACAAACCTATAGACCAAGGGGTCGTTTAGCAGGGCCTATCGTATAAAAAGTCCCATACCAATTTATACGATAGGGGTAGGGGTTGAAATGCAATGTTCATGCTATGTCATGCAAGGTATGTTGTTATGCTATGTTCATGCAAGTGCAACTCACACACTACGACTCTATGCGCATAGACCTTTAGTTCCCCCTTTTTGGAGCTAGCAAGACTCCCCGGATACTCCCGTAGTGGCAAACGGAAGCGGTGGGTTGGGCCTCGCCCACCTCTAGGTTGGTATTCACACTACCTAACCTAGACCTATCGTACGCCTCAACACTAAACTGTGGAGCGTCTGCGTACTCTTGCTGACTGGACCGCCAGACTTTCTAGGCTAAGTGTATATACCACACTTGCCGGTTCAACGTATTGACGTCGGTGTGAACGTCCGTCCAATACAGAAGACCCACCACCTTCAATGCACATGCAACATGTTCTACAATCTATCTCCGAGCCATAAGCTCCCCGGGCTAACCTGCCCGTCATTGATAACCTTCCGAGCCACCGGCTCCCCGGACCAACCCGTCCGTTCCAACAAACTCTACTGAGTTGCAAGCTCACCTGACTTTCAATCCGCTCTTTCAAACACTGAGCTTACTGCTCGCATCACCAAACAGACTAGGCTCCCGCAACCACGGGGTGTGGGTGAGTGTGTTATTAGATTATTCTTGTAACATCTTATCCCTACGGTTTACGTTTAATCTTGGGTTCCCGAGGGTTACCCTGTAAAGGGCTCGCTACGGTATTAGGAACTACAATGGGATGACACCCCAAAATTCCCTTTCCCAAGACACTTAGTATTATTGATATCTACCCATAAGATTACCCTCTTATCATTTCACTTGATTTAACCTCAGCGCTTTATGACTTTCTAAGGGGAAGGACGATTTTTCGTCAATCCCGAGCACAGCCTTACCCACAGCTCACCAAACACTCTCATCTTCTAAACTCCTAACTAGACTACTCTTGTTTAGTTATTATCCTACTTGGAAGTTTAGGGTGGATCCTGGACTTCCCGAGGGCTACCCGGTGAAGGGTTCGCAAGGTACTAGGGTATATGATGGGATGATGCCCAACCCCTTTCCAGGACATTTAACAATCTTGGCGGCTACCCTGACCTAACCTTCCACCCTCTCATTACTCTTTATAACCTACGCCTTATGTTTCAACCCGCTCATATGCAATCAATCCTTTGGACTCACTCTAATAACTCTTAGTCCTCCAAGTGGTCTAAACTCATCTCTTGTTGTAATCCAATTCTTCCCGATTTCCTTATGATTATATTGACTTATTCATCATGGTGAGTTTTTACTATCCGCAGACCATGACATACATCTAACTTAGATTCCTAAGGTGGAACCTTGATCAAATTACCTCCAAATGACTTCTAATTATTATCATAGGTTCATAATGGGTAAAATAAGAGTTGACCAGAGATTAAGTTTATTTCATACAATTTTTGACCTCTATAAAAATTTATTAACCAATTTTTTTCAACTAAAATACAAAGGATGTATCAAGCTAGTGAGTCCAACCTTGCTAAATATTCTTCCAGAGATGATATATGACATAATAATAAGATTCCCAAGGTTTCATAATATTCCAGGTAATATTTATCCACAATATTCATTTAATACAAGTGGTGTGCCAATAAGAGTTTACACTACAACCACCACCTACAGATCTCAATAAAATCTGAATAAATCACAGAAGTATGTTATTGACCTAAAATCAGCAATGCCTAAGTTTCATATTAATCCAAGGAGTATTTACCCTTAATTGTCATTTGTTACATTTGGTGTGCGTATAAGGGTTTACACCACAAGTGCTATGATAAGACTTCAATAAATTCTGAGAAAATTATCATGGCTTAATAATGGTCTAAGAACATCAAATCCTAAGTTTCACATTTTTAACATGAATGTTTGACCATAATTTCTATTTAACATAAATGAGGTGCAAATAGGGGTTACACTACATCTACCATTAATATGTCTCTATAAATTCTGGGAAAATTATCCTAGTATAAAAATCATCTAAAAACACTAAATCCAGAGATTTAGAATTTTACAAACTATTTTACCCTATTAAATTAATTAATTACAAAAGAGGGTTTTTCCTCAATAAATTAATAATTACCACAAAAATTCATCTAAAAATTATGATAAAATTTACAGAGCTATAGAACCACCCAGGAAACCTACTAGAATAAATTCATAATTCTCCAAATGCATATGAGACATAAATGCCATATTTGAATAAATTGACCTAACCAAATAAATCAAATTCAGAGGAATAAATGAAGTCCAAAAATTCCAACAAAATTCCTAAATGAGCCTTTCCAGTCAAAGATCCATTTCCCAGAGTATTGGATTTAACCCTAAGTTTTTGATTCAAATTATTCCATTAATTTAAAAGTGTGACAATTATCAATTAATTAAAAACTTTAGGAAAATTATTTCCAAAAATCATGAAACTTATGACAAAGATGTACATCCTCATGACATACACTAACCCTAAGGTTTCAAAAGCTTGCAAGGTGATCCCCACCATCAATTCCATCAAAAGGCTCAAAAGCCCAAATTGACTATTAGCACCCCAATTCTTCACTTAAGACCCTAACTTCATTTTGAAATTCAGAGAAGAATACTCATGCACATGTGATGAAATTTTAGCCAGAGATTTAGATATATATAGAGAGCTCGCCCTCCAAATTAGGGGTGTTTGGAGTTACACAACTCCTTAAATACCAAATATTTACATTTACTAATAACTGAAATATCTCAATAAATAAACCTCCAAAAATTCTCAAAATTTTAACCCTAGGTGAGTCTTCATACCATGCATGCATGATAGAAAATTCAAGTGATTTGGTTAAGCCAATTGAAAGTTATAGCCCTTTTAATTTCTGCCCTACACAAGGAGCAGTCCTAGGAAAATGGGTGCCCTGATGTCCATAGTGCACCAAATCTATTGATTAAGGTGTCAAATGAAAGTAGGCTCCTAATTCTACAAAAGTTATCTCTGCTCTTTTTTGCAAAACTGGCCTCTAGGGCCTTCAATTCTTACATGCAAACCATTGCATTTTTAAGTTCTGACCAACCTCACAAGAATGGCTACTGTGGGCCCTACATTGGTCCAAATGACTTGATCTAAATTTCTACTGAAAGTAGACATCCTTATCTACAAAACTTGTCTCTGGTCGTTTTTCAAAATAAGGCCTCTAAAAAATTAAACAAGGCTATGTTATAATGGTGTGACAGCATATGAAATTAATTCATATTAACATATGCATATATTAAATCAAATCATGCACGAATCACGACGCAGAAATGTGCGGCATCCTTTCATCATCCCCAGCTCGCCAACGGCTGAGATCGATCTCTCCTGGGCCGACTCCCCCGGCCATTTCCCGGCCCACCACGGCCCACCACCGCCGGCCACCGCCTCCACCACCTCCGTTGAGGTGGTGGCCATCGATTGACGGCGGCACGGCCGCCTGAGAGCCCGTCTCCGGCGATCTCGAGTAAGAAAAAGAGCTCGGAAAAACTCCCTCGATCTCACATGGGATCGGGCCCAATTGAGCCTGATTTCTCTCCTAGATGGATCTAGATGCTAGCACAGAGGGAGAGGGGGAGAAATCGTACCCTAGTTGAGCTCGGCGGCGCGTATTGAGGAGGTGCAGCATGGCGGCGGCGAGCTCCGGCGATCCTCCCAGAAATCCCGATTCTCCACCGTTTGTCTCACTGTAAAGGGCTAGCTCCACTCCTCTCGACCCTCTGAAGCTGAAGGAAGGGTTCGTTTGGGCTGAAATGAGCTGGCTATAGGAGTTTAGAGAGGAGGGGGTTCGGCTCCACCTTGTTTGCTCCTCCTGGCTACCAAGTGGCACACTTTCAGCCCAATTCCGGCTGGCATTTATGTGGGGAGCTCAGATCCAGCCTTGGGCAGAAGAATGGAGGGCCACATGGCCTCCATTCCTAAATTCCCTCTTGTCCTTAATGGAGGAAGGGGGAAATTTCCATTTTTGCCCCCATGCATGTGTTTGCATGTTGGGTTCAGAGGGCAAGGGTGGTCATTGTGCTTAAGGACTTCAGAATGGGCTTTGGATGAGGGCCTTAATCCATTGGAATTTGGATTAATTCCAATTAAGCCCAATTTAGGCAAAGTTGACTCTGTGTTGACTTTTGGGTTGACTTGGTCAATTGGGTGTGTTGACTGGTCCAATGTGTTGACATTGAGTCCAGTGACACCACCCAAGGTTGGTTGAGTCATGGTGAAGACCTAAGTGAGCCAATTTCACCCAAAGGTGTGATTTTGACCAAAATTGGGGAAAAGTTGACTTTGGTCAAATTGGTCAAATTGTTGACCCCATGATGGGGCTTTTGGGTCAATTAGGTCCCCCATGATGTTCTAAGACTAGGGGTGAAGTCAATTTCATGCTTTGGGATTCAATTAAACTTATTGGGGAGGGTTTGACCTAGATTGACTTGAGCCTTATAGTAGACCACATGTGAGTTCACCTAACCCTGGGAGTCCTAAGGCTACAATCTAGCGCAAACTCACCCCACTCACCACTTGTCTCACCCTAAATTGAAGTTAGGGGGTCTAGCAGGAAATGGGATGTTACAATAATAGCTTCCAAGAAAGTCTGCAGATGGCCCCTTTTGAAGCGTTGTATGGGAGGCGCTGCAGGACTCCCTTGTTTTGGGCCGAAGTCGGTGAGAGACCGTTGCTAGGTCCGGAAGCTTTAATGGAAATGGAGGAGGCGGTGACTAATATTCGGGAGAAGCTCCGCGTTGCTCAGGAGTGGTACGAAAAGTATGCCAATCAAAGAAGGGCAGATCTGGAGTTTGCGGTTGGAGATAGTGTTTTTCTGAAGGTCTCTCCGATGCCAGGCGTTAAAAGATTTGGGAAGAACCACAAGATGGATCCCAGATATGTTGGGCCATTTCAGGTCATTGAGCGCATCGGAGCGTCCGCTTATAGATTGGAGTTACCTGCTACCTTCCCTGGCGTCCATGATGTGTTCCATGTGAGTCAGTTAAGGAAGTGTGTCCGCAGCAATCGTCAAGTCCTCGATTCGGTGCCTCAGATTCAGCCCAATTTATCTTATGTTGAGGAGCCTGTTCGCATTTTGGAAACCCAAGAGCGGGTGTTGCGTAGGAAATCCATTCCCATGGTGAAAGTTCTTTGGCGGAATCATGACGTCGAGAGCGCAACATGGGAGCTAGAATCGGCTATGCGGGAATCTCATCCGCACCTCTTCTTCTAATAGCTCAGGTAAAAATCTCCATTCCTTGTCCTGCACCATTTGATTATCTATCCTAGACTTCCTTTCCTGCACCATGTGTCTATTTTTAATGTGATGATAAATCTCATTTTCTGCTCTACGTCAAGTTTCGAGACGAAACTTTCTTTTAGGGGGAGTGGCTGTAACGCCCCTGATTTTTCCGGTATTTGTTTAATTCAGTGATGATGTGTTAATGACGTCGGGGCGTTACTTTTAACGTCGAGTTAGCGTCCGTTCGGGTCAAGTCGACCAAATTTTGTGACGACCCGGAATTGGAAAATTTTACGTGTAGAAATTTGATTATTTAATTTTAGACTTGCCTATCAAGTTTCGTCGCGATCCGAGCCATTTTGGAGCCTCGGCGTATTTTAGAAGTTTTGTATATATTTAAAGCTCGTCGTAACTTCCGCCATTCATATCTCGAAAACGGCACGTCGGATTTTGATTCCAACTTCGCCGTTGGATTCGTAGCGCCGCCGTTCACCTAAGGCGGAATTTTCGTTGGATTCGGCGTTCGTTATATTTTTGTGATAAAATAATAATAATAATAATAATAATAATAATAATATTATTATTATTATAAAAATTATGCACGTATATATATACATTCATTCAAAATTGCGTCGATTCCTCCCCTCCTTCATGCGTCGATTTATCCTGCATGCTTGCGTCGATCTCAATATATATATATATATATTTACAGCATGCGTCGATTTCTTCTTCCAGCCTGCGTCGACTTCACCTCCAGCATGCGTCGACTGCCTTACGTCGACTTTCCCCAGCAGCCTTGCGTCGACTGCCTTGCGTCGACTTCCTTTCGACGCATGCGTCGACTTCTTCTCCCTCCTTGTGTCGACAACTTTAGCTCCTGCTATTATTATTATTAATAATAATAATGATATTATTATTATTAAAATTATGATGTTGCCTAAAAGGAAACGAACCTTCTGCTTCTTCCTCATTCTGTCCGAACGAGCGACGGGGACGGCGATTTCTCGAATCTTTCGGACGCCGCCGACGGAGCTCCGGTGGTCAGAATCGCGAGCCGAGCATAGATTCGGAAAGCTCTCGACGAGAGCTTCGTCCTCGTGGTAATTTCCTTCCGTTTCGTGAAACTTTTTCGTTAGGGTTTTCGGCCCTAACCTTCGTTTTGGTCATTTTTCTGTAGATCTCGCCTCATCGTGCCTCCTTTTGGGCCGATCTACGACGAGGAGTTGTTCGGAGAACGATTCCGGTGATTTGAAGGCAAGTGGTGATCTTGTTCCTTCTCTTTGCTAAAACCCCTTTATTTTTGTTCTCGCCTTTGCTTCCAGTAACTGGTTTTATGCTGAACTTTATCATTTGCCTCATTTTTGCTCCCTTTTATTCCATATAATCTTGCTCACCTCGTTAACCAAAAATGTTGCCTTATGTTCTGATGGGCCTCGCCCCTTTTTCCCTTGAAATTGCATGAAAATATGAATTCTGTTGGAGGTCGTACACGATGTTGGCGGTGCCACCGGTGCGATGCTCTTTAAATTAATAAATTCTGTTGGAGGTCGTACGCGGTGTGATTTTTGCCCCCGGTGCGGTGCTCTTTTAAGCTTTTGATTAGGAGGCTGTACACGGTGTGGTTTTTGCCCCCGGTGCGGTGTCCTCTTAAGCATTTTGATTGAGAGTCCGTACGCGGTGTGGTTTTTGCCCCCGGTGCAGTGCTCTTCTTTCAGATGAGCTGATCAGTCTCTATAATTCTGAACAAGAGTAACATGATGAATAATTTGAAAACGGATAGCTTTTCTTTTGCTTATGGTGAGTTTTGTCATCGCCTGTGTTCTCACCTTTGTTTGGTGTGCATATTCTGCTGATTTTTTGGTTGTTCTGCTGTTTCTTTTTTGCTGATGATTAGATACTCCTGCTATTTCTTTTCCTGTCTATTTCTTGCTGCTAGCTTTGTCATGACTGACCCTTGCAGCTTCTGTTTCCCTACGGTCTCGCGGAGGTTTGCTTACTTTCTTATTTTCTGCACCACTTGTACTTGTTTCTGAGGCGTTCTTTCTTTGAATGCCTCAGGTTCTGGACAATAGCAGGTGTTAGTGCAGAGCTGCTTTAGTTGCTGTCTCCTGACTCTCTTGAGGTAGAGTATTCTGTGGACTTGTCGGCCCATGGGTTCGTGTCAGGTGTTGACGCCCGTGGTGCCGTTTAGTTAGATTTTTGTTTCACTGCTGCTGTTACTTGTTGTTCACTTTTGAGCACTTGTTCTGGAATGGTTAGACATTGGTTGGCTTTATGGCCCCTTGTTAGCTATGTTAAGGTAATTGTTGCATTGCATATCATGTTTTGAAATGCTAATCTCACTACTTTCCGCGCGTGATAAATCTATTTTTATATATAGTAAATCCACACATTCGATCTTGCATGGTGCACCTCACTAGGTCTTCATGTTCACTTAGGCCATTAAGTAATTAAATCAAGTATTTTTCCGCCGCGTAAAACTATATTTTTAAAAGCGTGGAGTAGTCGATCCACCTAGCCGAGGGACGTGGCTTCTTAATCTTTTTGCATAAATTATATTTAAATATCTTTGAGTTAATAATAATATTTGCTTGACTGCGAAGAAGGATGAATTGCCTTAACGTCAGTAGGCGTCTCCTACGTGACGTGGCATCACAATGCGTAGCTTTCCCTACTCTGATAGCATTTTAAATGTTGGGAAAAATGCGGGTTGTGACACACATGGTGGAGCTCCTCTTCCTCCCCTCTTAACAGCAGCCAGCTCAGCTCAAAAATGTTGGCAACTCCTTGGGGGTGCTGAGAGCAACCCAGAAATCAGGGGGTGGTGGCCAAGTGGTTATCCTTCCATGGGTTCATGGTTTGTCTCTCTCCAAAATTGGGGAAAAATCCTAAAATCACCCTTGCATGTCTCCTTCTTCCAAACACTGAGGGGCAAGCCTGGTAATTGACTCTTGGGCCTCAGAATGGGCCCTAAATGAGGGCCTTAGTCCATTGAAATTTGGATTAATTCCAAATAGGCCCAATTTAGGCAAAATTGACCTTATGTTGACTTTTGGGTTGACTTGGTCAATTGGGTGTGTTGACTGGTCCAATGTGATGGTCTTAAGTCTATTGACACTATCCAAGGTTGGTTGAGTCATGGTGAGGACCTAGGTTGGCTAATTTGACCAATAAGTGTGGTTTTGATCAAAATTGAGGAAAAGTTGACTTGGTCAATTTGGCCAAATTGAAGACTCCATGATGGGGCTTTTGAGTCAATTAGGTCCCTCATGATGCCCTAAAACTAGGGGTGAAGTCAATTTTATGCTTTGGGGTTCAATTGAACTTACTGGGGAGGATTTGACCTATGCTGACCTAAGTTTGACTTTGGTCAAATTGGGTCAATTGGTGACCCCATGATGGGGCTTTTGGGTCTATGGCATTCCTTGGAGTGCTTATCATCTATTGGAGGAGTCAATTTGCAAGTGTGAGTTCATGTTGAGCTAGTTTGACCTAGGTTGACTTGAGCCTTATAGTAGACCACAGGTGAGTTCTCCTAACCCTATGTGTCCTAAGGCTGCAAATTAGCTCAAACTCACCACACTCCCCACCTGTCTCACCCAAAATTGGAGTTAGGGGGTCTAGTAGAAAATGGGATGTTACAATTCTCAATAAACAAAAGAATAATTTCGTCCTCGAAATCTAAGTTCGGGTCCACGGGGTTCCCAGCTCATGAAAATGAGAGGTCTCAAGGTTATCACAAGATTATCTGATAATTATTATTTCATCTTATCATCCATATCCCAATCTATCCGTTCTTCAAATGTATTCCATAACAACTCAGTAATAATTCATGGTATGAATTTCTCAAATTATGCGTTCAAATTCTACGTTGCGAAGGGAGTATCAGAAATGGGAAACCATGAAATCCACCAAAATTTTAAGAAGTTCAAGATATTTCATCATCCAAAAAAAAAAAATCCCTCAAATTGTAATATCACATTGCACTTTGTGAAGGGGTAAGTCCTTTATTCAACGATTATTTCCAATGAATTTTCCATAACTTAATACTATCACGAGAGATCATCATTGTTATGAATAACCCATAATCCAACCTCTAAGGTTATGATTTTAATGAGGTGTTGTATTTCCCAATATCACATATTACTCTCCAAACATACAACATTCTTGGGGATTATACTGACATTTGTCTTTCAATTCCCAGGCTCATCAAGCCATGAATCTAAGGGTCGTAAGTACTCTCATATTTACTTAATTCCATAGGTATAATTTCAACGATCTCCAGTTAGGTGTCGCTAGCTCCCAAGGCATATGAATATTGGTTACGATAAAATTGTTCGAAAACAACAAGGGCTTGATTTTTTCAATAAGTGTATGTACATTATCTTCGAATGCCCAGAAATTCAAGAATCTCCAATTATAGTTCTATCACGCAGGAATCTAATTCCAATCCACAAGCTTTATGACGCGATAAATTGTTCCAAGCAGCTAACTTGGCAACTTTATGCTTCTAATAACTTGACTAAAAACCAGTCAACTCTCTATTCGTCCCGATTCTATTATAGATCATCGTCTCAGGCTTGAGGGGGTGAATCTATGATATCATCCTTCTCATTGGGTTATTTATTCATTTCTTAAGATCACGAGAGCCTACAACCAGGTTCTATTTCTATCCAAGCCATATCCTAAAGTCTCGTACTGACTTCCTTGATTTCAGAGGTCATATATACACGTATAACTTGACAAACTCTATGCATACCCCCAATGGTTATTTTGCTATCCTCTTATTTACTTGTCTACACCTACAAAACCTCAAAGTTTATAAGTTTGAGATTCGTCTTCCAATTAAGGTCTAAGGAAAGTCAAGCCAGTACTAAGTTGGCCCAATAAACAAAAGGGATAAGCCCCCATATATTTTGGGCTAAATTCCTTCGATATCACTATAATGCATTTACCCTATATATGCACACAATTCTTAGGGCATACAACCTTGTCTTTGAGTTCCACCTTGAGACTTTATTGATATGATACACATTCAAGGTCCTTAAAGTTACCATTCACGAATCCTTCTTAAGGTCACGTGTGACCTAACCAAAAATGGGCCTTCTTTGGATTTGGATTCTTATTCAACCTCTAATAATTGTCTTGGTGACCGCTTCACGTAAAATATACGGAAAGTGTGATTGGTAGGATAATTTATGCGCAAGAGTCTCTTATTACACCAAAATTAGGTCACAGGCACCCAAATCCTTTGAGATAGTTCAATTAGTTTGGTTAAGGGGGTAAAATCATTTGATAAGTGCGCGGTAAGCATCAGAGTGTAAGCCTCAAACACATACACTCATACTAAGCTCTTCCCTTAATCATGTTGGGAATCCCCCTGTCCTAACCAAACCTATACTTGAGATTGATTTAAGACTAAGATAAGCTATGAAAACGTCTTGGTAAGTCAAATCTAAAGAGTTGTCCTTAATTGGGTTGGCCTAACTCATTGGAAAATGGACTAAATTGTGTGATTTTTACACATGGGCACAACACTGCTTCCGCTGCTAGTTTGTCCTCAAACTAACTCGGGCGGGGGTGTCCCAGTTTATGGGACTTCTTTCTCGTTGGATCGCACCACTTCTTCCTCGCTTTGATACCATTTGTAAGACCCCTCTCCCGCACAAGGAGAGTTCCCGGATCTTATGCCCAGAACCGCCGCCTTACGGTGATGCTAGCACACAAGTTAGCCATCTCCGCAAGACGCCGATCCTGCCGGCAAGCACGAACAACCAGGCCAACCAAAGATAAGAAGAAATCTAGCATATAAGTCCACAATTACACGCATCTGTATATAAATATATAACAAATGTACACTATCCATCAATGAGTACATGGAAAGAAGGAGTAAAAGGGCTTAAGCCCAGTACAAGTCCGAATGAATAAAAGAAGTACAACTCTCTCTCTCACTATATATATATCTATGCGGAAGCTACAAAACATCTCTCGTCAACACCTGTCCAGTAGCGGTAGTAATGCACGGCGTCTGCTCCTCAGGACCTGTCTCCCCTGCCAGCTGGGTTCCAGCTCCTCGGTTACCTACGGTCACCACCGACCGTTAGTCATAAACACTAAGACGATTTTGTCCCCGCCTCCCCCCGCGACTCCTAGGCACCGTGCGGAGAGGAAGAAGCGGAGGACATCAAAGTGGAGTAATCAAAAGCAGGTGACAAATTCTCTATGCTAACAAGAGTGTATCCATATAATTTCTATACTAACAGTATAATTATACATTAATAAGTGCAGTAAGGTAATATTGCAGCAGTAAAGGAAGTAAACTACGCAAGTAAAGTAATGTAAAAGTAACCATTGATTTATAGGAATGCCCATACAAACCTATAGACCAAGGGGTCGTGTAGCAGGGCCTATCGTATAAAAAGTCCCATACCAATTTATACGATATGGGTAGGGGTTGAAATGCAATGTTCATGCTATGACATGCAAGTATGTTGTTATGCTATGTTCATACAAGTGCAACTCACACACTACGACTCTATGCGCATAGACCTTTAGTTCCCCCTTTTTGGAGCTAGCTAGACTCCCAGGATACTCCCGTAGTGGCAAACGGAAGCGGTGGGTTGGGCCTCGCCCACCTCTAGGTTGGTATTCACACTACCTAACCTAGACCTATCGTACGCCTCAACACAAAACCGTGGAGCGTCTGCGTACTCTTGCTGACTGGACCGCCAGACTTTCTAGGCTAAGTGTATATACCACACTTGCCGAGTCAATGTATTGACGTCGGTGTGAACGTCCATCCAATACAGAAGACCCACCACCTTCGTGCACATGCAACATGTTCTACAAACTATCTCCGAGCCATAAGCTCCCCGGGCTAACCTGCCCATCATTAATAACCTTCCGAGCCACCGGCTCCCCGGGCTAACCCGCCCGTCATTAATAACCTTCCGAGCCACCGGCTCCCATAACCGCGGGGTGTGGGGGTGAGTGTGTTATTAATTTATTCTTGTAACATCTTATCCCTACGTCTTACAGTTAATCTTGGGCTTCTCGAGGATTACCCTGTAAGGGGCTCGCTACGGTACTAGGAACTACGATGGGATGACACCCCAAAGTTCCCTTCCTCAAGACACTTTGTATTATTGGTAACTACCCATGAGATTACCCTCTCATCACTCTTTATAACTTACGCCTTATGTTTCATCCCGCTCCTATGCAATCGATCTCTTGGACTCAACTCTAATAATTCTTAGTCCCCCAAGTGGTCTAAACTCATCTCTTGTTTTAATTCAATTCTCCCCGATTTCCTTATGATTATATTGACTTATTCATCATAATGAGTTTTACTATCCGCAGACCACGACATATAGCTAACTTAGATTCCTAAGGTGGAACCTTGATCAAATTACTTCCAAGTGACTTCTAATTATTATCCTAGGTTCATAGTGGACAAAATGAGGCGCGATCAAAATCCAAACATGTTCATATGATTTCCAATTAATACAAGCCCATATTATTCATTCAAAACAAGTGGTGTGCCAATAAGAGTTTACCCCACAACCACCACTTACATGCCTCAATAGAATCTGATTAAATCACAGGTGTATGTTATTGGCTTGAAAACAGCAATGCCTAAATTTCATATTAATCCAAGGAGTATTTACCCTTAGTTATATTTGTTACATTTGGTGTGCGTATAAGGATTTACACTACAAGCACAATGATTAGTCTTCAATAAATACTACAACTTCAGAAAATGGGGTATTCCATCATCACCAACTCATAACCATAACTTCAATGGCATCTAATGGGGCATTTGAGCCAAAATCACCTTTTTCCCATTTTGCTAAGTGCAACCCAATTTTCCCTAAACCCTTAAGTCCCAAGCCCCAACTTGAAGCTCAGGGAAATCCACTCCTACATGTGAGTTGGGTTCTTAACTAGGGGTGGTTGGAATCATACCTGAGGCATGGGTAATTCTTCAAAGCATTTGCATGAGCCCATAACACTAAATGCACAAACTACACATTTTTACCTATCTCACTAGAAGTGGCCTAGAAGGAGCTATAATTATCCAAATGACATGAAATCAGTGGCATTGGAAAGGTAACCTAAAGGGCTACAATATTTATCAAGAATCAACCAATTTCAAGTTTCATAATGATTCAGGGAGTACTTATCATACTACTCAATAATCCAACAAGTTATGCAAGGAAGATATTTCAAATCTTGAGAAAGTACTAAGCTAAGTTTTTCTTCTAGGTCACATGAGATTATTTCTACTGATGTGACTCATCATAAATCTACACATTCCAGAAAATCATCATTCTCCTTAAATAAATTCCTTACTAATTTATTAAGTTTCCCTTGGAGAGCAATTCAAAATTGTAAAGGAGTTACCCTAAATTTTCAACCCAACCACATGAATTTTTCAACCAAACCCCATGAGATTGTTTCTAAGGGTATTTAATATGATAAAAGGCTATGCCTAGAAAGGAGATTATTGTTAGTCATTTTAATCTCATAAGTATCATTAAACTACAAATGTGACAATTTCCATTAAATTAAAAACTTTAGGGTAATAGCTTCCAAAAATTCAAGAGACTTATGTCAATCATGTATAGCCATATGTCATACACTAACCCCAAGGTTTCAGAGGCATGCAAGGTGATTCCCACCTTCAATTCCATCAAAGGCTCAAAGCCCAAATTGACTACTAGCACCCCAAATTTTCCTCTTAAGACCCTAACTTCATTTTGAAGTTCAGAGAAAAATACTCCTGCACATGAGATGAGATTTTAACCAGTGATTTAGATATGTATGAAGAGCACACCCCCCAAATTAGGAGGTGTTTGGAGTTATACAACTCCTCAAATACCAAAAATTTACTTTTACTAATATATGAAATAACACAATGGATACACCTCCAAAAATTCTCAAATTCAAACCCTAGGTGTGTCATCATACTATGCATGCATGGTAGAAAATTCAAGTGATTTGGTTGAGCCAATTAAAAGTTATAGTCTTTTTAATTTCTGCCCTATACATGGGGCAGTCTTAGGCAAATGGGTTCCCTGGTGTTCACAGTGCACCAAATCAGATGATTAAGGTGGCAAATGAAAGTAGACCCATAGGGCTACAAAAGCTATCTCTGCCACTTTTTACAAAATCGGCCTCTAAGTCCTTCAAAAATGGCATGCAAACTACTTACAAATCTTAGGCAGAAATATTATGGTTGGCCAATAGACATAAAGAGCAGTCCTAGAAAAATGGGTGCCCTGGTGTCCACAGTGCACCAAATCAGATGATTAAGGTGGCAAATGAAAGTAGACCCATAGGGCTACAAAAGTTTTCTCTGCCCCTTTTTGTAAAATCGGCCTCTAAGGCCTTCAAAAATTGCATGCAAATCACTTAAAATCCTAGGCAGCTTTAAGGTGGTCTGCCAATAGAGATCAAGGAGACGAAATCAACGGCTGTGATTTCGTCTCCTTCCTCTAGCCGACGGCCCAGAGGAAACAGCCTTGATCCCGGCCAACCACCACCCTCCACGGCCATCTGCCGCCGCCACCACCTCCGTTGAGGGGTTGGCCGTCGATTGGCGGTGGAATGGTGGCCGGAGGTGGTGGTTCCTAGCGATCCCTGGAGGAAGCCCAATCGGAGCTTGGGAGGGAAAAGTCGCATGGTTGACGGCTCAATTGAGCTCGTATGCCCTTTCTAGGACCCTAGATAACTAGCACAGAGGGAGGGGGGAGAAATCGTACCCTAAGCGAGTTTGGTGGCGCGTATTGAGGCGGTGCGACATGGTGGCGGCGAGCTCTGACGATCCTCCTAGAAACCCCGATTCTCCATGGTTTGCTCCACTGTAAAAGGCTAGCTCCACTCCTCTCGACCCTCTGAAGCTGATAGGATATTCATATGGGGTCGGGGGAGTCTTGTTAGCTGCCAGCCATTATTGGCGATTTCTCCTATGTTGCCACCACCCTCCATAGCCACTGCCATAGCTCCAACTCAGCAGAAAATTGGTGCTCGAGCTGTGAGGAGCTGATTAAGGGTGAAACCCAGGCTCAATTCCTCTTAATTCCTTGGTCACCATTAATGGTGGCCGGCCACATGGTGGAGCTCCTCTTCCTCCCCTCTTAACAGCAGCTAGCTCAGCTCAAAAATGCTGGCAACTCCTTGGGGGTGCTGAGAGCAACCCAGAAATCAGGGGGTGGTGGCCAAGTGGTCATCCTTCCATGGGTTCATGGTTTGTCTCTCTCCAAAATTGGGGAAAAATCCTAAAATCACCCTTGCATGTCTCCTTCTTCCAAACACTGAGGGGCAAGACTGGTAATTGACTCTTGGGCCTCAGAATGGGCCCTAAATGAGGGCCTTAGTCCATTGAAATTTGGATTAATTCCAAATAGGCCCAATTTAGGCAAAATTGACCTTATGTTGACTTTTGGGTTGACTTGGTCAATTGTGTGTGTTGACTGGTCCAATGTGATGGTCTTGAGTCTATTGACACTATCCAAGGTTGGTTGAGTCATGGTGAGGACCTAGGTTGGCTAATTTGACCAATAAGTGTGGTTTTGATTAAAATTGGGGAAAAGTTGACTTTGGTCAATTTGGCCAAATTGAAGACTCCATGATGGGGCTTTTGAGTCAATTAGGTCCCTCATGATGCCCTAAAACTAGGGGTGAAGTCAATTTTATGCTTTGGGGTTCAATTGAACTTACTGGGGAGGATTTGACCTATGCTGACCTAAGTTTGACTTTGGTCAAATTGGGTCAATTGGTGACCCCATGATGGGGCTTTTGGGTCTATGGCATTCCTTGGAGTGCTTATCATCTATTGGAGGAGTCAATTTGCAAGTGTGAGTTCATGTTGAGCTAGTTTGACTTAGGTTGACTTGAGCCTTATAGTAGACCACAGGTGAGTTCTCCTAACCCTATGTGCCCTAAGGCTGCAATCTAGCTCAAACTCACCACACTCCCCACCTGTCTCACCCAAAATTGGAGTTAGGGGGTCTAGTAGGAAATGGGATGTTGCATGTTCCCCACCCCACCCCCAATGGCTCCTAGGCACCGTGCGGGAGGATGAAGCGGAGGACAGCAAGGGGTATAACACAGAGCAGGTGACAGTGGTACATGAAATGTTTCTACACTACACATGTGTATATATATAACTGAAGCAGTAAATAAAAGCATGGTAAAAAGTATATAAAGAGCAGTAAGCAGTAAGTATAATGCCAAGTAAAGTATTATAAAAGTAACCATTGATTTATAGGAATGCCCATACCAACCTATAGACCAAGGGGTCGTTTAGCAGGGCCTATCGTATAAGAAGTCCCATAACCAACTTATACGATAGGGGTAGGGGTTGAATGCAATGTTTATGCTATGACATGCAATGTATGTTATTATGCTACGTTCATACAAGTGCAACTCACTCACCACGGCTCTATGCACATAAACCTTTAGTTCCCCCTTTTTGGAGCGAGCTAGACTCCCAGGATACTCCCGTAGTGGCAAACGGAAGCGGTGGGTTGGGCCTCGCCCACCTCTAGGTTGGTATTCACACTACCTAACCTAGACCTATCGTACGCCTCAACGCAAAACCCGCGGAGCATTTGCGTACTCTTACTGGCTGGACCACCAGACTTTCAAGGCTAAGTGTAAATACCACACTTGCCGAGTCAACGTATTGACGTCGGTGTGAACGATCATCCAATACCGAAGACCCACCACCTTCAATGCACATGCAACATGTTTTACTACCTACCTCCGAGCCACAAGCTCCCCGGGCTAACCTGCCCGCCATCAATAACCTTCCGAGCCATCGGCTCGCCGAAGCAACCCGTCCGTACCTACAAACACTACTGAGTCACAAGCTCACCTGACTTAGCAATCCGCTCTTACAACAACCGAGCCTACTGCTCGTAGCACCAAACCAGCTAAACTCCCATGACCACGGATGTGAGTGTGTGTATTATTAAGTTAATCTTGTATAACAACTTACTCCTACAGTTTGTGGTTAATCTTGGACTTCCAGTGGATTACCCTGTAAGGGGCTCGCTACGGTACTAGGAACCGAAATGGAATGACACCCCAAAGTTCCCTTTCTCAAGACACTTAGTGTTGTTGGTATCTACCCATAAGAACACCCTCCTTGTTATTACAATTGAATTAACCCTAGGTGACTTATGACTTTCCAAGACGATCCTTCGTCAATCCCGAGCACCACTTTACCCTCAACTCACCAAGCACACTTTACCATCTATAATCCTTCTTGTTGACCATCATACCTTCTCAACCAAACTAGGTAAACCTCATACCTCCCATCCCTCCTAAGGATCCACTTGATTCTCAAATTTCACAGTTTTACTATACGCAGACCAGACTAATTTTCATGAAGCTCACAACTATAGGTACTCCAAATATTCATCCAACTGACCCAAGCTATTTACTGGAGGTCTATCATGATGTTATAAGATTAATTCCAGAGAATCGTAGTTTTCCCCCACATTATTAATATTTAAAGCAATTTTCCAAAAATACAACCTCCTAAGGTTTGAACTACAAGAGCACTTTTATGACTTCCCATGCCTACCAAACTTTTTAAATCAATCAAGGGTACCTAATAATCAGTAAATATGATTTTTTAGGAAATTCCAGCAAGGTTTACTATTTTTAAAAATTCCTAAACCCACTAATTTTCAATTATTTCCAAAGGAGGTACCCTCATATGAACTACAAACCTTATGCAAATTTATACAGAGGTGATTCATACTAAAATATTCAGCCCTACAAAATTTGACCATATTCCATAGAGGTTACATTTGTAATTTCCACAAAGGACACATTTGCAATTAATTCCAAATTGAACTAGAAGTACCATAAATATCAATCCAAAAATTATGATAAAATTACTATGGGTTTATAATGGTATGAAATGACATCCAGCAAAGTTTCATAAAATTACAGAAAACTAACACCCTAAAATTAATCATCCCAAAAATTGCCAACAATACGAATAATTATAATTTGGACCTCCAAAGGTCTTCCAATGGTTCTAATAGAATCTCCAGGGATTGATAACATCAAAACTAAGTTGGTGACAGAAGTTGGTTAATCCCTAGGTATTAATCTTTCCTAAAACCCAAAAACCTAAATATTTACAAATCTACCCAAGGATTTATTCCCTAGGGTTGGCAACTCCAAACCACACCAATTTCTCACAGGAGGACTCTCTGGTTACCATGACCATCTCCCCAAAATTTTAGGTCAAACCATAAAGGTTTGACCCCTCTTCCTTCATTGACCTCTAAATGCACCCCTTAGGGTTTACCCTAGGATTAGGGTCCATACTTCCCCAAATCCACCCAAACTTCTTGTGAGGGTGTTATATCACTCATAAAACTCAAAGGAGTTTATTACACTCCTCTCCAAGGACAAACACCCCCATGTCCTTTACAACCCTAAAAATCCCCACTAAGGGACCTACCCTAGGGTTCTAGGGCTACCCTACACCAAACCACCCCAAACTCCATTGGAGGGTGTGTTATGCCCTAAAAGGTCAGTGGCCAAAATATCAGCCTCTGTTGAGGTGATTTGACCACTCAAAATACCAAGGAGGTGATTTACCCTAAATAGCCCTTTATGGGCCAAATTAGGGCTGAGTAAAATCCTAACCACAACACCTCCAAATGAGGTGAAATTTTAACCAGGGGTTTATCATGACCCTAAGAACACCCCACCAAAATTTGGTGGAGTTTGGAGGTCATTTGACCCTCCAAATAATTTATACATTGATTATTAAATTTTTACAAAAACTTTAGGAAACTATTCTCCAAAAATTCTGATTTTTGGATATGTGTTATATGTATATAGGAATAGCCTACACCCCAAATCTCAAGTCATTTGGAGTTCTGGATTGATGTGGTCATCCACTCAAAGTTCAGTCAAACCTTGCACTAAAATGGGTGCTGAGGTCAAACCTGACCTCCTAATGAGATGAAGTCAATTTTGAAATAAACTTTTGGCCAATACCTACAACTTTCATATTGAACATTTTCTCTGAAATGACCTCTAAATAATTTCTATAATTAAATCTAGAATCAGCATATAACTAACATTATTAGTTCATATTTATTAATTTCTGATTTTGTTTATTAAGCAGGATCGGACGGCTCTCCCGTCGTCTTCCCCGATGCGCCTACGACCAGATTTCGCCGCGCCTGGAGAGTTTTGGATGTCGATTTCCTTGCCACCCTTGCCCGTTCCCGGCCGGCCAATGCCACCACCACCTCCGTTGAGGTGGTGGCCGGCGATAGGAGGGGTTTGGCCGACCGGTGGTGGCCGGAGTAGGGTGTTTACGTTGGAATTTTCAAGCTCCAAAAAATGGAGTTTCGGCCCACCGATCTAGGATCAATTGAGCCCAGATCTTGCAGGCAATAGAAGGGGATCTACCCATTGAAAGAAGGATGAAGAACCGGACCTGTTTGGGGTCGATTTGTTGCTTCCACCATCGACCACCATTGCTCCTCCTTGGAGATTTCGGCACCATCCAATTCCTTGCACAGACAGCTCAAACCTCTCGGGGAAGGGGGGTTTCGACTCCTCTCTCCATTATGAAGCTAATGGGAGGGCCAATTTAATGGGAGGAGGGCTCCATTAAGAGGTCACCAAGTGACCCTTCCTCTCCCCCATGGCCGGCCACCCTTATGCCTCCCCCTGCCTTCAATTCCTCCAGAAAACTCCTGGAATTCCCTCCAAATTCATCAGAGGAGATGAAAGGGGTCATCAATGGGGATTCCAAGGGGTGTATCCCCTTAATGGCCATGAACACCACCTTCTCTCTCCTCCAAAATTGGGTTTTTCTCTCTCCTACTCATCATGGTCGATTTTTCTCTCTCTCCTGTGTTTAATGTCAGCCTACTGGGTTGGTTGACCATCCAATTGAGCTAGCCCAAAGGGATTGGGTTAGGTTTAAGAGATTTGACCTAATTTGGGTAAGTTTGACTTTTGGTCAAATTGACCAATTGGGTGACCCTAGGATGGGGCTTTTGGGTCCATTGGACTTCAAATTAAATTTAGAAACTACTGGTGGGGTCAATTTGGTCACATGAGCCTTAGTTGACCCAATATAAGTTGATTTGACCAAAACAAGCTAAGTTGACTTTGGTCAAATTGAGCCCTAGGGTTGACCCAGTCATGGGGCTTTTTATTCCACTGGGTCCCCTATAATATTGTAACACTATGGGTATGGTCAATTTAACATGGTGGTGGTCAATTAGAGCACTTAACGAAGAATTGCCATTTTGACCTAAAAAGGGCATTTTGGTCAATTTGCACCACTATGGGTCCCATGATGGGGCTTTTAGGCCTACTAGGTCTCTTATGGTATTTTATACCTAAATGTGTGGTCAATTTGGCATGGTGAAGGTCAATTGACTCTAATTAGGCTATTTTGACCAATTTGGGGTTATGGTTGACTTTGGTCAATTTGGCCTCTTGGTTGACCCCAATGGTCCCTTGGTGCCCTAAGGGGACCCCTAATGGGTTAGGGATACTATGGTGGGGTCAAATGGTCAAGTTGAGGCCCTAAAGTCCAACCCTAAGCTTGGTCAGTGGAAATTGCTATTTGCAGTCCAAGGCACTTTCAACCCTAATCTTGCCTAAGTTAAAGGGATTTCTACACTACCATGGACTTGTCATGACCTTGTCAAGGCAGATTCACCGGGGGGTCTAGCTGTCTGGGGGATGTTACAAAACCACACCGCACGATTTGGATGCGGTGCGGTTTTGTAAAATCCAAAACCGACCCTCTTCGGTGCGGTTGCGGTTTGGACTCAAACTGCACCAAACCGCACCAGTTTTAGGCCTAGATTGTGATTCATTTCTTGGATAACTCGATATATTTTCCTCTTTGGATGTTGTAATGCAACTTTGACCGCACTTTGTGCCAGTCTATCCTTACTTATTGGATGCTAATACTTCTTTATTAGTTTTGCTGACGTTTTACAACTATTCTTGATGGGTTGGTAACCTTCTTTATCTTGATAGGATTTCTCTTACTCTTGATTATGTAATGTCTTTTCATGCCTTTGTGCTGAGACATTATTTTCTTTTGAATGACTCATGTTCGAATCAGTAGTAGGTTGAGCTGACCGAGTCCAGATTCTCTCAGACTTGCAGTGGTTGTTTCCTTAACTCTCGCTTTGAGAGGTATACTGTTGTTTTATTTAGAACTTGTTAAGGTTATGAGTTCGTGTCAGTATGTTGACGCCCATAGCCTGATTTTTTTGTTTTGTGTTAGACATTGTCTTGCTATTTATATGCTACTACCGTTATTTGCTGTTAGTGCAAATGCTCTCTGGGAAGGTTTTATGTTAGGATGCATGATAGTTATTCTATATACAACTGCATAATTCTTTCTACATAACATCTCTTTTTAAACTATTATCACTCTATTTGAAGCTCGTAAAAGAAACCTTTCATACTTATACTAAATCTAGAAGTCGCATATCATCAAAATGTTGGTTTGCTCATCATGCTCATGTAGGGTAAATTAAAGTAAATTATGTATTTTCCGCTGCGTAAATTTATACTTTCCTATTTATGGACTAGTTGATACATTTAACCGAGGGACACGGTGTTTGAAAACTGTAAACTTAAACTAAGTTTTAAACTAAAGTTCATGACTTTCCAAAGAAACGTTGGAGGTAGAGCTGCCTGAGCGTCTGCAGTTGTCCCCTGCACAACGTGGCATCATGACGCGTATTTTCTCTTACTCTGATAATATATTTTTATATATTGAGAAAATGCGGGTTATGACAGTTGGTATCAGAGCCAAGTTTGTTTGACAAATTGGTCGAATGACTTTTTCTGATCAGGTGTTAATCATCTTTTCTCATTGCACACACACCGAAGTGTCATCCGTACGTCTTGGCTGAAGCATGAACACTACACTCATAATATGATAAGAAGTACACGAGGCATATTATGTAGTATGGGATGCATAAGATGTGTTTGTATATGGATCCTCATAGATGACAACATGTGACTGTTATGTAGTATGAGATGCATAACACCAGTCCTATGGATGTCCATTAGCTCAATTTTTATTTTTTTGTTGCATGCGATATTATGTATTATGGGGTGCATAATATTTCATGTGTACGCCGCTCATAACATGCATTAAGGCTTTTCTTAGAATGCATATCACAACATGCACATCATAACATCGCATAAAGCATCTGTGTCAAGCTAAAGATTTATATGATGACACTCGTACACACATGATTTGAAAAAAGATTTAAACATTAATGCATGCATGTGATATGCACAAGAGTCAAAGGATGATAGTATATCATCCTAAGCTAAAATATAACATCATTTGTATAAAATCTCAGAGCAAGGTAGTAGCTAGAGCAAGTGTCTTTTCCTGTTTGGTTCGAGCGAAGTTGAGTAGTTCTAGTTCCAAGCTAGGGTTTTGATGAGCCATTTGTTCGTATTTATAGATATGCCGCCGAGGCGTGTTGCGTCGAGGTTGACTCCACAATCGAGGGTGAGTCTTTGGGTGCGCAGAGTGAAGCCATGATCGGGAGTCTGCGACAGAGTAATGAGGCTCTGTCAAGGCAGTTGGTCGCGATGCAAAGCAAATCCAATCGTTGTTGACTGCCACCTCTGTGCAGAAGCCTATAGTGCAGGACCCTCCAATGGGTCTGGCTATGCCTGTTCCTCCCGCTCCTCTGGTGCCTCCAGTTTTGCTGCCACTAAAGATGAACTTTATATCGCATTTCCAGCGATTAGGACCTCCTACGTATGACGGGAGAGTTGATTTCATGGCGTTGGATGACTGGTTAGTTGCCATTGAGGAGATATTTTCGTACTCAGGAATCTCTGCGGGCCAAAGGGTGATTGTTGTCTCTTACCAGCTAAAAGGACTTGCTAAGAGCTGGTGGATAAGGGGGAGAGAGAGCCTCGTAGACGGATGTTCGTGGGAGTCATTTAAGGCGATGTTGCTGAAGAAGTTCATGCCGTCGGTCGAGCAAGACCGTCTGATGAATAATTTTCTGCACCTGAAGCAGAGACAACTCACAGTTTATGAGTATGAGATTGAATTCAGTAAGTTGAGCAGATTTGCTCCAGATTTAGTGGCTTCTGAGGCAGGAAGAGTGAAGCGATTTCTCAGAGGACTTCGTAGTGACGCTCAACAATTGGCTAGTGCATACAGATCTGAAAGCTATGTTGAAGTAGTAGAAGCAGCGCTGAAAGTCGAGGTCATCGACAATGCCAAAAATAGAGGTGCGTTGATGAGAAAGGACAAGAAAATAGTCGAAGAGGGGGGAAATCCCCAAGATATCTGGCCCTGCTCCAAAGAAAAAGAATGGCAAAGTTTGTAGTTTCTGTGGTCGCCCTGACCATCCGTTTGAGAAATGTTTTAAGAGATTGGGAGCCCAGAAGCAGCATCAAGTGCTGGCAATTCAGAGCGCTCCCAAAAGAGATCTGACCTGTACCTTCTGTAAGCGAAAGGGGCATGATAGTGCCCATTGCTGGTCTAAAGATAAGGTGTGTTTTCAGTGCGAACAGAAGGGGCACGTTAAGACTAAATTCCCACATTTCCAGCCTGCTCTGCAGCCAGTGCCACTTCAGGCATTGCCGCCACCGTAGCCGAGCATCAGGATAGAGGAAACGACAAGTTGAATGTGATGACTAGGGAAGAAGCGCAAAATTCTACCCAAGTTATTTCAGGTTAGACCTTAATTCAACTCTTAGTCTTCATCTTTAGTTTCAATTTCGATTCGGCTAGTTATGCATCCGATTCTTTATAGGAGAATTTAAGGTAAAGAACCGTTGTGCGCGTGTCATTTTCGATTCTGGTGCTACCCACTCGTTCGTGGCTAGGACTTTTGTAGAGCATCATCGTTTGACCTCAATCAGTTTGGCGATGCGTTTCGTGTTAAGTTTTCTTCTGGCGACTCCGTGGTGTCGAACCAGGGTATCCAGAGTTGTCCTATCCTCTGAGGCGATTTCTTGTACATGTTAATATTTAGGTATGTGGAATTGATGATATATTGAGTGAATGTTGTTTATTGTGATATTTCTTTGTCTTGGTTAATTGAATTGAAGATCATATAATAAAATAAAATAATTTAATACAGTAATTATTATATAATCATCTATAGGATAAATCTACTATTAAAAGTAAATAAGAAAAATCTATAAAATATTCTTGCACCCAAATTTTTAGATTCAATGTATTTAAAAGTAAAATTAACTATAAATTGAAGATCATACTAATAAACTGAGCACACTATAAAAATTATTTGGAAGAGGCTCCTTCATTTTTTTTATTATATGACGTAAAAATAAAAATAGTTTATCACGCTTATCAGTAATTATAGTATTAAGTATGAGGTTCAGAGTTCAATCCCGTAGCACTTGCGGCAAAATAAGAGTTATGTAAGTCTTGGAAAGCCTATAACTTCTTTTTGCCAATTATTTTTTTTGAGATTATGCTCATTAATAATTTATCAATTATTTTCTTATTAAATTTTTTACATTAATATATAGAGAAAAGAATTATCCTGATAGGAAAATGTGTAACAAAGGGATTTGATTACAACAATAGATTTTTTTTCCAAGTAATTGTTTTCTTCCTAGAAATATATCAAAAGTATATTAACCTAATCACAATAAATAAATATAATTGTACGTAAATCAATTGTTAAAGAAAATTTGTTGTAATAAATTATATATCTATACTTAGTATATTAAAAGAGAAAAACACAATTTGGTAAAACATTCAACTTTCCAATTATACCTCTCTCCATTGAAAAATTTGCAATTTCTTTAATTTTGTGTTTTTTCTTTAATTTTAAAAAATGAGCTCTCAAATAAGCAAAGTTACCTATCTATAATAAAAAAATGTGGACGGAGATGCCTATTCCGGCCCAGTGGCGGTCTACTACCCCACTTCAATCTCCACATGAGCAGTTGCGAAGCTTTCCTTCGAATGCCTCCGCCGCAAAAGAAACTTCGCATGAGCCTCATTCCGCCGCCGCAGGTTTGCCGGGCGAGCTCGATCTAGTTGAATCCAACTCAACTAACACATAAGTCATCCCGCCTTCCGGAACAAGCATATGAGAAAAAGAGAAAAAGATAACTAATTCAACACGCAACATGGGGGTCCTTCTCTATTGTACATGTTCTCATCTTGCTAACAAAAGAGAAAAAGATAACTAATTCAACACAAGCAATTTCTATAACATTTTGTCCTTCCTATGAATAAATGCATCTATTTCAGTTGAGAATATGAAAGAACTAAAAGAAGGAAAGAGATACAGAAATCAAAGTCCTTACAATTTGAAATTCTATATTGGAATTGAGATCAATTTCTTCTAGGAATTGGAATTGGTCTAATTCCAATTCCCGTGTTCGCCTAATAAATAATATTGGTGAATATTGTGGAATTGATTAATTCTTTTGTTCGTTTGTTAAATAAAATTCAATCTAAGAATTGTAGTGATGAAGCTCTCACACGAATTTCAAGACCCAGTTGGAAAATATTATGAATGACCCAGTTAGTCTTAGTGTCGTTTGGAACTCTTCCTTGGTAGAAAACCAGCGTCTTCCTCATCCCAACAACTCTATGCGACTTTGGACTGTATATTATGCGATCTTTTCCTAAAGCTTTCTAATAAGCAGACTTTGTGGCCCAGTTTGTTCGTAAACCAGTTGCATACTTGCGATCTCGAAAGCTGAAGAAATACCATTCCTTCTCACTGAGCTTCGCCACCTCTGTACTCCATTCAAATCATATAACATGTATTCATTGTTAAATATTTTTTTCATAAATACCATTCCTTTTTGTTCCTATGATTAAAATGGAGCAGCCACTAAATTCTCAGATAGGAGCTGCATAAAAAAGTGGGTGAAAACCATAGCATGGTAAAAATGGTGTTGGCATTAAGGAGTATTGGAATCACACACATAATCTATGCGCCAAATAAGAGCGAGTAACAGGTGATGATTTCAGTGTCAAGAATTTAAACCCATACAAAAAATTAACAAAACCAAAAACTAAAAAAATTTCATATGCATTTGTAAAGAGATTGATTATATAAAATGATGGTATACTTCTGAAAACAATTCTCAATTTTCAATTTTAAGAAAGAACAGAAACCAAGATCCATCAATATAGGCATGAGGGCAGTGCTTCATAAATTCTACAATATAGAAAACCAAATCATAAATGCAAAAGAAATGGATAGCTAAAATATATAGATAAGCTAAATGAAGAACATGCAACCCTCGATTGGGCCATCTGATTCGCATGAAATTCTTCAACGAAAAGCAAACCATAGAAATCTAATTACCAGCTGAGCCTCCTTCCAACTTCTCTAAACCGGATTTCGTAAATCTACAAGATTATAAAACAAAGGAAGGGAAATCTAATTTTGAGAAATCTTCAAGCACATAAAGAAAGTCAATGAAGAACAGTTATCTTACCATTTAAGACTTCAAATAGATTTCATTCGAATATTTTAGTGGAAATCATCACTTGTTACCGGGAGCATTTGGGCCCAGCCGCGACTGTGAGTGTGTACTCGCTCTTATTTGGCGCATTGCTTATGCATGTGATACCAATATTCCTTAATTCCAACACCCTTTTTACCATGATATGGTTTTCGCCCACTTTTTTTATACAGCTGCTGTATGAGAAACTAGTGGTTGCGCCATTTTAATCGTAGGAACAAAAAGGAATGATATTTATGAAGAAAAATATTTAACCGTGAATACATATTGTATAATTTGAATGGAGTACAGAGGTGGCGAAGCTCGGCGAGACGGAATGGTATTTCTTTGGCTTTCGATATCGCAAGTACGCAACCGGTTTACGAACAAACCGGGCTACAAAGTCTGGTTATTAGAAATTAGGTACAAGAGAAGATCGCATAATATACAGTCCAAAGTCACATAGAGTTATTGGGATGAGGAAGACGCTGATATTCTACCAAGGAAGAGCTCCAAACGACACGATGACTAACTGATTGGTCTCAAACTGATTGAGTTCCCATACTTTGTTTGTCTCAAACTGATTGAGTTCCTCTTGCATAGCAATGATCCAGTTGGGATCTTGTTCTGCATCTTGTAGAGATTGAGGTTCAATCTGAGAGAGAAAACAAGTGTGCATCATATTCTGATTTACTTGATTCCTTGTTTGCACACCTGCTGAAATATCACCAATAATCTGGGATATTGGGTGATCTCTAACCGTGATGTGATCAACAGTTGGAGTGGGTTTAGCAATAATTTCCACTTGGGGAATTTGTTCAGCCGTTGGAGTATGTTCTGTTGTTATCTGTACTGAATTTTCAGCAAAATCTGGGTGATTTTCTTCTTCACTTTCTTCAGTATTCTGCTGTACATGATCCAGAATTCCTTCTTTATGCAGAGCTAATTGATCTAGCTGCTCACATAATGTAAGTACCTGCAGATTTTCTATGGTAGAAGAAATCTTCTCCTTGTAAAATATTTTAGTTTCATCAAAAGAGACATGTACAGATTCTTCTATTTTAAAAATAGATTTATTATAAAGTCTGTAAGAACAAAACATTAGATTTTGGTTCAAATTTCCTAAGGTATTTCTTATCATTATTATGAACAAAACATCTACAGCCAAATGCTCTAAAATAGTTAATTTTAGGTTTCTTTCCTTTAAGTAATTCATAAGGAGTCTTTCCCTTAAGTTTGTGTATCAAACTTCTATTCAGCACATAGTTTGCTGTGCTAACAGCCTCTGCCCAAAAAGATAGGGGCAAATTAGCATCCGCAAGCAATGTTCTTGCTGATTCAATTAGAGTTCTATTTTTCCTTTCAACTACCCCATTTTGTTGAGGAGTTCTAGGAGCTGAGAAGCAATGCCTGATACCTTCCTTCTCACAGAATTCTTGCATAAGAAGAGACTCAAACTCAGTGCCATGATCACTTCTGATCAATGCAACTACAGTAGAGTACTCAATCTTTATGCTCTAAAGAAAGTCTGTAAGAACTTTAAAGTTATCTGACTTTTCTCTCACAAAGAACACCCAAGTGAATCTAGAGAAGTCATCTACAATAACTAGAGTGTAAGACTTCCCCCCTAAACTCTTTGTTGCTATAGGTCCAAAAAGGTCCATATGTAGCAAATATAAGATTCTAGGTGAATCACTTTAAGATAATGATTTAAAACTATTTTTAGTTTGCTTGCCTAGTTAGCATGCCCTACAAAGACCTTCTTTCATGTATGAACATAAAGGTAAACCTCTAACAAGATTGTCCTTAGATAATTTAGCAATGGTCCTAAGGTTTACATGTCCTAATCTCTTATGTCAAATTTCACTAGGTTTGCTTAAATCACTAAATAAACAAACTTCTGAAGTAGATGAATTGAAATTCACTAAATATATATTACCCTGCCTAATACCTGATAAAACAATAATATTATCAGCAGATTTAATAAGGCATTTCAATTTATTAAAGGTTACCTGATACCCTTCATCACATAATTGACTTATGTTGATAAGGTTATGCTTCAGTCCCTTTACATAAGCTACCTCTTTGAAGGTGACTTCTCCAACCTTGACTTTTCCATAGCCTTTGGTCTGTCCACAGTTGGAGTCTCCAAATATAACTTTTGGTCCAAGCTTTGCCTTGTAGTTGTTCAGGTTGGCCTTGTTTCCTGTCATATGTTTTGAACAGCCACTGTCCAAATATCATTTTTCATTTGTTCTTGGACAGCTATGTACCTGCAAAAACAAGAAAACAATCTATTTGTTCCTGACCCAGATTACCTTGGGTCTTTTTGTATTTCCACAAAAATCTGAAATAAAAGTCATTTCAGGTTGGTCCTTGTAACCTTGTGGATGATATCTCCTTGGAGGTATTATCCATTCAGTGAAAGGATTCTTAGAATGTGAAGAATAAGAATTGTTCAGATTTGCTGTATAGTTTCTGTTCAATGAATTTGGCTGAGATCGTCGAGCCCCATTCATATAATGACTATACAGAAAATCTGTCTTCAGAGTTCGTCGAGCTCCGTTCGACGAAGTGGGTATATTTCGTCGAGCTCCGTTCGATGAATTCTGCTGAATTCTGCTATTCTCGACAGTCTTACTTGAAATGTTTTTATTTTCATCTGCAACCTCTTTGCTCTTAGCAGAGATGAATTTTATAGGTGTAGAGAGTATATTCTTCTTAATTAGAGGTGGCTAACTTGATGAAGCACCCAATCCCAGTTTGCTATTAAGTCTAGCATTTACTGTTCTTGTGATGTCCATCAGTTTGATGCTTCTCCTATTCAGGGATTCTTTAAATTCCTTAGCCTCAGAAAGTTTATTCTCAATGAGAATAATTTGTTCTCTAGAAGCAGCCAAATCTTTCTTAAGATTTATATTTTCTTCACTAATTTGATTCATTTCTGCTAGCTTAAGTCTGAGTGAGATTATTTCTTTCTCAGATTTAATTAAGTCTGAGCAAATGACTTTGAATTCAGCTTTGAATTCAACTGAAGTAAAATCAAAGGTAGATATTACCTGATCTGCATCAGTTTCTGCTTCTGATTCTGATCCTTCTTCATCAAAATTGCTGGCCGAGGCATTGATTGTCATCATGCAGAAATTCTTCTCTTCTTCATTATCTTCATCATCACTGGATGAAGAAGCATCTGCTGACTCACTGCTTGAGTCATAAATTGCCATCAGGCACTGATCATTCTCTTTTGTTTCTTCTTCATCATCTGAAGAGCTGAATGACTGATCTGATTCAGTTTCACTCCAAGATTCTGCTACAAATCCTCTTCCCTTCTTTTTGTGTTTGTGAGAGGAAGATTTGCTGAAGTTTCTTTTCTCTTCTTTGTCCTTTTTCTTTTCTTTCTTCTGGTTTTCTGGACAGTCTGGTGCAATATGTCCAGGTTTCCTGCAACCATAACAAATAATTTCTTTAGAATTGTTTTTGTCGTACCTTGGCTTTTCATGGCTTCTGGATGACTTTTTCCTGAAATCTTTTCTTGCCATCTTATAGAATCTTTTGGCAAACAGACTCATCAACTCCTCATTGTCAGGAGTCTTTCCTTCTTCTTCTGTAGCTTTGAAGGCAATATTCCTGTCCTTCTTTGTTGAAGAGGAGGTGCTCACTTGTTCAGCTTCCCTTGTCTTGATGAGTTGCTCATAGGATTTGAGCTTTCCTAGCAGTGTCTCAGTAGTTATCTCATTAAAACTTCTGGCTTCCTTGATAGGCCAGATCCTAGAGTCCCAAGTGCTGGGGAAGCACATTAGGATTTTGTCATTGATCTCAGTTAATGAGATTTCCTTGTCCAGTGTTCTGAGTTCACTTATGATTACACTTAATATAGTGTACATATCTGCAACTGATTCTTCTTCACCCTTCTTGAAGTTCTCATACAGAGAGATCAAGTGAGATCTTCTGTCCTTTCTTTCATCAGCAGAGCCTGCAACCATATTGTTGAGAGAGGTCTGTATCTCTCTAGCTGAGGTGCAATCCACCACTTTCTGAAAGATGTCATCAGACATTGTTTGAGCCAGAATATTCATGGCTTTTGCATCAGCACTTCTTTGCTTTTTCTGAGCTTCAGTCCATTCAGGAGGTGGGACAGCAGTGTTGTTTGTTCCTGCAGTTGTGGTTTCAGTACTTGCTGCTGCTGTAAGTGTTGGAGGTCCTGTCAAAATTACATTAAAGATTTCTTCATCAATTGAATTCATATAAAGCCCAAACCTTGCTTTCCACAGTGCAAACTTACTGAGATTGCACATAGGTGGTCTTGTGCTTGAATACTCCTTGTTTTGTGCCATGAGTTTTTAACAGAAAATAAATAGAATAAGAACTCTAAAATAATTTAAGATCTAATTGATCTTTGTGATCCGGGTGTTAGCCTGTAAATAAGATCAACAGCCCTCTGATACCAATTGAAAGTGGAGGTTAGATCTTAAGTTAACTCTAGAGGGGGGGTGAATAGAGTTTAAAACTTTTTCCCTTAGTTTTGTTTGCGGAATTAAAAATAGTGTTATATATATATGTGTGTGTAAGCAGAGTGATTAAATAAAAACAGAATGAATAAAATCACACAGCACAGCACAAAGAAATAAACAATCACAGAGGACACAAGGAGCTATAGTAGTTCCCCAATAAATCTGGGTACGTCTACTCTTCTACCACCCTTGGTAGGAATCCACTAGGAGTTTTGATCAGGTGCCCTCACACCAAGGGATTTTTGATAAGGTGTCCACACACCAATGTGAGTTTGATCAGGTGCCCAAATCACCGATAAGCTTTTGATAAGGTGCTTAAAAACTACACAAGGATTTTTTGATAAGGTGTCTTGCCACCAGTGGGTTACACTTTTGAAGGGAGTATTAACCCTGTACAGAATGAGATAGAGAGGGGTTAAGATGTTCTTCTCTGTCAAGATGTATAGAGAAGACTCTAGTGGATTTGATGTTGTAGAAAGACTCCTCTGTCTGATTGAAGATGTTCGACAGTTGAAAATGCTGGAGCTTTCTTTTTGAAAAATTTGATCCTCCTGTAGCTAATTATTCTGAGATAAGTATTTCTTCAGATTATAGTTGCTCTGTTGAAGATCTATGTTTGCAGCAAAAGACTGAGAGAAGAAATTAAGTTCTCAGTTGGAAGAGGTTGTGCTGTTGAGGAAGAAGAAGATCTGTATAAGCTTTCTATATTCTTCTTTCTTCCTGAGCTTTTCTTCTTTCTTTTGATCTGATTCTTTTCAGCAAATGACTGAGAGGAGGTGTTGAAGATGTTCTCAGAAAACTGCTGCTGCTCGAGAAGGAGGAAGAAGAAGTTCTGTACTCAGAAGTTTCTTAGCAAGAAAAAGATGAAGATCTGTATATTTTTATTCTTCTATTCTTCCTGTATTTCTCTCTCTTCCTTTTCTGTCGATCTCTGTACAGCAAATATGTAAAGTATGCTATATTTGATCTGTCGTGTAAGCTTGTATATAATTTGCTGTATATCTTCTACCTTTTCAAATATCTGTCAGCTATTAAATGCATATCCCTTATATTAAGGAATATATTATTCTGAAAGCATATTTCTGGGAACTGTACAGCTGCACGCCGTAATTTCTTTCCTTCTTCATGATTTATCCTTTTCTGCTGGAAGATTCAACAGATATAACTTAATTAATAAAGGAAATATATTCTCCTTACTTGATTTGATTGGAAAGAGTTGTTGCCTTCGTCGGTCTGAGTTCAGAGAAAGAAGTAAATATAATTCTGCTGAAATTTCTGTGCTTAAATAGGAAATATTTGATCTGCACAAAATTTGTCGAACGCAGACTGGAATTCTTCGAACGAAAGGATTCGTCGACCGCTAAGCCTGGATAAACTCGTCGAGCGCTGAGCTGGAGTAAAAACGTCGAGCGCTGCACTTAGACAAATTCTTCGACCGCTGAGACGGGTTCATCGACCGCTGAGAAATAAGTTTATTCGTCGAACACAGAGAGCTTGTCGTTTGTCGAACATAGAGAGTTATTCGTCGAACGTAGCTAGCCATTCGTAGAACGCAGAGACTTGGTGAAATTTCTAGTTATAACAGCCAAAACTCTTCCTAAACTCTTGACCCATAAACTATACATTGGGGTCAACTTGTCCTTATTTAACATATAGTGATCCTAGCCCAAATCAAAAACAGGGTTGTTCCAACAGATGTTGCCACTACCTCATCCTGTGCTCCGGTCCGAGGGACGGTTACCTTCGGGCAAGAGGATATTACTCCAACCGCCAACTCTTCCAACGACGCAGTCGTTATTAAGGCAGTTATCGAAAATTATATAGTTGAAAACATCTTGATCGATACTGGGAGTTCTGTTAACCTCCTCTTCAAGCCTGCCTTCGAAGCCCTTAAGACTGGAAAGACTCTTCTTTCCACTGAAGGGCCTCTCTATGGCTTTTCTGGAGAAAGAAAGGAGGTGGAAGGAAATGTCACCCTCTCGGTGACTTTGTGAGGCATAACCAAGCTTGTCAAATTCATAGTCGTTGAAGCTCCAAGTAGCTACAACGCGATTTTTGGAAGGCCGATTCTAAATTAAATGAGTATCAAGCGGTGGTTTCTACTTACCACCTCACTGTGAAGTTTTCCTTGAATGGCAAATAGTACCGGATCATGAGCGATCCGTAGAAAGCTCTGGAATGTTATGTCAAGTCAGTCAATGTGACCGAATCTTTTCTCCCTCAGATAGTTGAAACCTCTTCAGCCTCTCAAGCCTCCAATCCTGACGAAGCCGCAGAAGAGGTCGCAGAAGAAACAAGAGATGAAGTTCGCTTGGAACCTGCCCAAGCAACTCAAGATGTGCCCATCGGTAATGAAGATGAGAGCAGGAAGCTCTCAATCAATGCTTAATTACCCAAAGTTGAAAAGAGTCAGCTCATTTACTTCCTTATGAAGAACCTGGATGTATTCGCTTGGTCAGCAGATGACATGCCGGGGTTTTATCTGGACGTTGCTTGCCACCACCTTAACGTCGATCCAAATTTCACTCCTGTCAAGCAAAAGAAAAGATCGGTGGCGATGACCTTAGCTCAACCCATCCGGGAAGATGTTGAAAAGCTTTTGAAGACCAAATTTGTTCAAGAAATTCAATATCCGGAGTGGGTGTCAAATGTGGTAATGGTTAAAAAATCTGGGGAAAAGTGGAGATTGTGTATTGATTTCACAAGACTTAATAAAGCTTTCCCGAACGATTGTGACCCTTTGCCTCGGATGGATTCATTAGTTGATTCTGCGGTAGGGTTATCTTGCATGAGTTTTTTAGATGCATTTTCTGGTTATCACCAAATAAGAATGCATAAGCCCGGTATCCCTCACACCTCATTCATCATGAATGACGGTTGTTTCTGCTACCTCGTAATGCCTTTCGGGGTAAAGAATTATGGTGCTACCTATCAAAAAATGGACACCATTTTCAAACTCAAAAGGGAAAAAATCTAGAGGTCTATATCGATGATCTTCTAATAAAAAGCAAGTTTTTCTCAACTCACCTTAACGACCTAAATGAAATATTCGCAATCCTCCGGACCTTCAATATGAGGTTGAACCTATTGAAATGTGTTTTTGGAGCTAGCAAAGGAAAATTTCTCGGACATCTCCTCACTCCAGAAGGGTTGGATCCGAATCCTGATAAGGTGAAGGCTATATTAGAAATGTTACCTCCTAAGACCCCCAAGGAAGTTCAACAACTAGGTGGGAGGATGGCAGGCTTGAGCCATTTTATCTCCCGCTCGGGAGATAAAAGTGCTCCTTTCTTCAAAACTCTTCATGGAGGAGCTAAGTTTGAATGGACAAAGGAATGTGATGATGCTTTTGACCAGCTCAAAAAGCATCTAACGTCTACCCCTTTACTCCAAAGTCCGAGAGAGGGAGAAGATCTCTTCTTGTATCTTGGAGTTGGCTCTGATGTTATCTGCTCCATACTGGTGAGGGAAGAGAAGAAGAAACAATTTCCAGTTTACTACGTGAGAAACATCTTGAAGGATGCAGAAGCTCGGTACTCGATCCTTGAGAAGTTGGCCTTGATACTTGTGATCTCAGCACAAAGGCTAAAGCCATATTTCCATGCTCATTCTCTTCAGGTTGTCACTGATCTCCCGTTAATAAGTGTGCCGGAAAAGCCAGAACACTCACGTAGATTGGCAAACTGGGCGATAGAGCTCAGTGAGTTCGACATCTCCTATATTCCTAGAGTGGCGATCAAAGCCCGGGTGCTAACAGATTTCATGATCAATGCAAATAAAGCTAGCTCAGAAAATGAGGTTGGAACACCTTTAGTATGGAAAATCTATGTCGATGGAGCCTCTGAAAGGAATTCATCGGGAGCTGGAGTTGTGTTGATTAACCCAAATGGGGTTAGATTAGATCAAGCTCTCAAGTTTTACTTCCCAACAATGAACAATCATGCGGAATATGAAGCCTTACTCACTGGTCTTAGATTTGCAAGAGAGCTAGGGATTGAAGATGTCCAAGTCAAAACTGATTGTCTGGTGATGTCATCTCAAGTGAATGGAATTAACCTTCGAGACCAGAGATCATATTTTGAAGCAATACCAAGCTCTAGTGAAGATTGAGATAGGAAAGTTCAAGAGTTTCGCTATTCAACATATTCCAAGAGAAGAGAACGCAGAGGCTGACGAGTTGGCCAAATTCGGTCTCCTTTCAGGAGGAACATTATGTTGATAGATCAATGTCCATCCTAGATGGATACTTTTGTTCTCTACCTCTCAAATGGAGAATTCCACCCGACGGTAAAGGATAAGAAGAGGCTTAAATTAAAAAGCAACTTATTATTATCTTATTGCAGGAATTCTTTACAGAAAGACTTTTCTCTCGCCTTTGGCAAGATGTGTCTCTGAAGAAGAAATTCCAATTGTTCTTTGAGAAGTTCATTCAGGAGAGTGTGACAGTCATTCAGGAGCTAGAACTTTAGAAAAGAGAATTCTAAGGCAAGGTTACTTCTAGCCTCAAATGAGGAAGGATGCAGAGAAGTTTGTGAAGAAGTGTGTACAATGTAAGAAATTTGCACCTCTTCAACATCAACCGGCTCATCAGCTCAAGTTAATAGCAACCCCATGGCCGTTTGCGGTTTGGGGAATGGATTTTGTAAGACCCTCTTTTTTTGCATTCTTTTCCGGGTCGTACCGCCCAGAACCGCCGTCTTGCAGCGACACATTACACCAATTGGTCGCTGCCACAATACGCAGATCCTGCTGGCTATTCATCATCACCAAGGCCAACCATAATCACAGATATATTAAATAAACAAGAAACATATGTCCACAACAATCACATTATAATAATAATTCATGTCCAGATGAGATAAACATAATAAGCATAGTTCTAATCAGAGTGCGAAAAATAGTAATGAAGTACAACTAGGGCTTAAGCCTAATCTATCTGTCTCTTCTTTGCCTCTCTCCTGGCAATGATATAGCAATCTAAACACTCACATGGCTTGACGCCCTCAAGGGCGTATAACTCTTCCCTCTGTCCTGGGTAGATGTGAAGAGTAGGTAAACGATGTGTGTTGCTTACCGGTGCTCTCCCAGCGGCAGCGGAGAGTCCGACTCCTGGCCTGGTTCTTCTCTTCCTGGTTCTCCTGTAATAATGAGGTCCACCGACCGTCAGTCTATAAGACTCAGCATATTCCTCCCCGCCTCCACCCGTGACTCCTAGGAACCGTGTGGAAGGAGGAAGCGGAGAACATCAGGCGGTAATGAATCAAGCAGGTGACAAGTGGATACTAGCAGGGTATATAAATACTAAACAAGTAATGATAACACTTCTATGCTAGCAGAGTATAGTATATCAAAAATAAATAAAATACAATAAGAAGCAGGTATAGTAATAAGGAGCCGCTACAAATGCAACCTTAATTTATATGCACACACAAAAGCACATAAGCTAATAGATCTGGTACTAAGGTAAACTCATTGTACAAAATAGCCCATACTAATTTATACGACGAGGTATCTATTATATGCAAGAATGTTATGATATGATATGCAATGCAATGATGTAACTCCTGCACACGACTTTGTACATACAGACCTTTAGTTCCCACTTTTTGGAGGAGCTAACCTCTTGGACACCTCCCATCGTGGTCAAACGGTGGCAGAGGAGTGGGCGTCTCCTCACCTTGGTGGGTATGTCACACTATCAGACCTAGGCCCTAATGTACGCTGTGATACCGGTACCCGGTACTCACGAGCTCCTGCATACTCTTGTTGGATTTGGCCAGGCAGGGTTTAGGGAATCCGTCCCGTCGGACGCGCAGTAAAAACAATCTGGCCCCTTTTAAACCTCTAGCACTTGCGAGTCAACGAACTGCTGTCGGTGTGATGACTAAGCCAGAACCGAAGACCCACCACATCTTATGCACATGAAATTATGTATTATCTCTTACAACCGAGCCTCCAGCTCGTAATTCTAAACCAACATTTATAAAACTCGAGCCAACCGCTCGCAGGACTCTCCTAGTCCTTCCTTATATCTCGAGTCTAACGCTCACAGGACCATGCCAGTCCTTATTTCATTCCATCCCAAATTTGGGAGGGGGATTATATTTCAAGTTCTCCTACTTTATTACTCTTGTCTATTGTGAGTTGATCTTAGAAGCTTGGGGTGAATCCTGGACTTCCCGTGGACTACAAGGTGAAGGGCTCGCAACGGTACTAGGGAATGCGATGGTGACTGAAGCCCAAATTCCCCTTTCCAGGATATTTACTCTTATTAGTGACTACCCATTTATATACCTATTTTCTCTCCAATTGATCCAATTCCTAGGGTGGATTAACATTTGAGTCGGACTGACGAGCGTCAGTGTTCAATTGAGCTTCGAAACTCTACCTCTCCTAGTGACCGGCTATTCCATCGCATTATCTCTCAATTACATCTGAAAGTCTCAATCCTTATACCATCACACCCTTACTTGTTATGGCTTCGTCCCCTCATCATATCGTTGTAAACCCTGAATCGATGATTTACTAAACGCACCCCAACTCTACATTATGCATTGTCACAAATTGAAATGACCACTATTCACTCTCTATAATGCACCCAATGTTCCAGGTACTAATGCTTGAGTGTGTGGGGATCAATTGGGGTCTAAATCAAATACTTCAGTTTTTACTATCCGCACCAAGTTTGGATTGAGCTAGGTTTGACTCCTATGATGCATTCTGGACCCTATCATGTCCAAATGAGTTCCAATTTTTACCATAGGTTCATAATGAGTAAAGGGTTGACCAGCGTTTTGACATATTTCAAATAAATGTAACTTCTATTTAAAATCAATTACTCAATTGTTATCATCAAAATTACAATGGAAGTACTCTAGCTGTAAGTTAAATTCTGCTAATAAAATTTCTATTGATAGTAATTGGCATAATAACTTGACTCCCAGAATTCCAAAATTTTCTAGAGAATTTATAACCATAATTTTCATTTAATATAAAAGGTGTGAAAATATGACTTTACACATCAAGTACTAATTCAGGTCTTCCAAAAATTCTGAGAAAATTACTATAACACAATCTAAAAATTTCATATCCAAAGTTTCATAATTTCCCAAACATGTTTCACCATAAATATTTTATAAAGAAGTGTGACAAACTGAATATACGAAATTTTATCATGAATATTAAATCCAAAAATTCTACCAAAAAATTCCAGAGGTTCATAATCAGGTTCCTAATCATTCTCCAGAGTTTCAAAAATTTCACAAACATTTTTCTTAGTGAATTGTCAATTATTCAAAAATGTGACCTAAGGTAAATTAATAATTCCTAAGGAAATGATCATTTCAAAGTTTCACAATTTTTTATAAGGCAATAGCCACAATCATTTCATTAATACAAAGGTGTGACACAAATCATATTAATCATATACCTAAGATTCTTGATCCCAAAAATTCTAAATTTCTCTGAGGTAATGTGTTATACCATAAAGAGGGTGTGTCCAAAATTTTCAGGAGCCAACATTTAGCCATATGTGTTGAATACACAAAACATCTCTTTTGGCTATTGGCACACCATAACACCTTTTAATTAGAGACATGCAAGAGTAATTACCATACATGTAGAGGTCCAAATGCTCTCAAATTTTAACCATGGTCTAGTAATGTCCTAATAAGTGTGTCACCAAAATTTGGGGTCACTTGGAATTACACAACTCCAAAAATTCCAATTATATGATTTATCACATTTTGAGTAAAACCATGGGAAAATTATCTCCAAAAATTCTAAATTTTGGACACAAGATAGAATTAGGGCACATGCATGCATGACCTAAATTTCAGCTCCATCAGATTTACTATTTAAAAGTTATACTTAATCTAATTTTTTATTTTCATTATGACCAATCCCACTAAAATGGATGCTGAGGGTTTTACAATGCTCCAAATGAGCTGATTCAAATTTCAAAATAAAGTAGGCGCCAATATTTACAACTTTTATATTAAAGAGTTTCACTGATTCAGCCTCTAAGCAAGGGATTTATAGAAAATCCCAAAGGCATGAATGTGTGATATATGCACACCACCCCTTATCCTTATCCAAACTTGCATGAGGGATAGTTCAACATACACAAGTCCAAATTACACAAAATTTTGTCCAGAGGCCTTCCATGACTAGATCGGCCATCCACCAAAGTTTTGAGTGGATTTGACCTCTCTAAACCCTAAATTCATGCCATGCATGAAAAATGAAATATTTTCAAACCTTAGGACCAAGTGTGTCCAAAATCCTAATTTTTGGACAAGGTGTAAGCCATGGCAAGACTCATGCATGCCTAAATTTTTAGCTTATTTGGACTAACCAAATGAGGTGAGCACTCAAAATAGTGTCTAGGGCTCAAAATGGATACCCTACACCAAAATGGGTGCACATGGGGGCTACAGTGATCCAAATTACTCCAAACAAATTTCTAAATTTTCTCAAGACATTTATCTACAATTTTCATTTAGGTCACAATTTCTGTAGAGGTCTTTATAAGCCTCAAATAAATTGTACAAAGTCCTGAATTAAATGTGACAGAAATACATATATCCTTAATTAAATCATTGAGGTCTGCGTGTATCAAATCACGACAGATCCAACGGTGGCTGTTCATCGTCCCCGATGAAATCAAAGGCCAGGATTCCTTCTTCCTGTAAGACCCTCTTTTTTTTGCTTTAAAACCGGGTCTTACCGCCCAGAACCGCCGTCTTGCGGTAGTACCATTTCACTACATAGTTGCCACTGCAACACGCCGATCCTGCCGGCTATTCAACATTTTACAGGCCAACCAAAATCATAGAAGGAAGAATAAACTAGAAGCACAAGTCCACAACAATCACATAAAATAGAGAAACATGTCCAATCATGAGAGATAGTTATACAAAAATCAGGTGTTAATCAGAGTGCGGAAATAAAACATAAACTACAGTTAGGGCCTAAGCCCGTGACGCTTTCTTCGCCTCTCGTCGGGCGAAGATATAACAGTCTAAGCAGCCGCATGGCTCGACTCCCTCAATAGCGTATAACTCTGCCCTCTGGCCCGGGTAGATGTGAAGCGTAGGTACATGAGGGGTCTTGCTTACCGGAGCTCTCCCAGCAGCAGCTGAGAGTCCAACTCCGGGCCTGGTCACCGTCTCAGGTACCACACTCTGGGGGTTGACCTGCTCTTCCTGGTTCTCCTGTAATAATAAGGTCCACTGACCGTCAGTCTAAAAGTCTCAGCACATTCCTCACCGCCTCCACCCGCGACTCCTATGCACCGTGCGGGGAGGAGGAAGCGGAGGACAACAAGGGGTAGCAAAATAAGCAGATGATAGGTGGCAAGGAAAAAACTAGTAAAAATACATTAAATAAATTGTCTAGCAGTTCTACTATCAATCACAAGGTAGAGCAATAAAATAGAGGAAACTACTGTAGCAGTAATATGAGCAGTTAAAGTAACATGTAAGCAGTTAGGAAAACTAACCTTAACTTATATGCGTACACACAAGGCACATAAGTCAAGGGATCTGGCAAGAAGTAAACTCATCGTATAAAAGAGCCCATACAAATTTATACGATGAGGTCTCTGTTTGTGCAGACATGCGATGCTATGACGTGTAATGCAATGATGCAATGATTGGATTATTATTTCATACACATGCAACACACCCACACGACTCTGTACGTACAGACCTTTAGTTCCCACTTTTCGGAGGTAGCTAACCTCTCGGGCACCTCCCGTCGTGGTCAGACGGTGGCAGAGGAGCGGGCGTCTCCTCACCTAGGTGGGTAAGTCACACTACCAGACCTAGGCCCAAACGTACGCTGTGTTACCGATACCCGGTACCCACGAGCTCCTGCGTACTCTTGCTGGATCCGAAGAAACCAAATCTTTAATTGGCCAGGCAGAGTTTGGGGAATCAGTCCCGTCGGACGCGCAGTAAAACAACCGGGCCCCTTATAAAAACCTCTAGCACCGTCGAGTCAACGAACTGCTGTCGGTGTGACGACTAAGCCAGAACCGAAGACCCACCACAATCTATGCACATGCATCTATATACATATATATAATTCCTTACCACCGAGCCTCCAGCTCAAAGTACTAGTCTGACCTTATAAGCATCGAGCCTACCGCTCGCAAGACTATCCTGGTCTTATATTAACTACGAGCCTACCGCTCGCTAGTCTACACCAGTCTTGTATTAAGCTACGAGCCTACCGCTCGCTAAACTATACCAGTCTTATATTAAACTCCAAGCCTACCGCTCGCTAGACTATACCAGTCTTATATTAAACTCCGAGCCTACCGCTCGCTAGACTATACCAGTCTTATATTAAACTACGAGTCTACCGCTCGCTAGACTATACCAGTCTTATATTAAACTCCGAGCCTACCGCTCGCTAGACTATACCAGTCTTATATTAAACTACGAGCCTACCGCTCGCTAGACTATACCAGTCTTATATTAAACTCCGAGCCTACCGCTCGCTAGACTATACCAGTCTTATATTAAACTACGAGCCTACCGCTCGCTAGACTATACCAGTCTTATATTAAACTCCGAGCCTACCGCTCGCTAGACTATACCAGTCCATCCTTATAACCCGAGCCTAACGCTCGCAGGACTATCCCAGTCCTTCCTTATAACCCGAGCCTAACGCTCGCAGGACTATCCCAGTCCTTCCTTATAACCCGTTCTGGTTGGGATGAAGGTTAACTTGTCCAGTTCTCCTACTTAGCTAGTCTTGTCTATAATTTAGTTGATCTTAGAAGCTTGGGGTGGATCCTGGACTTCTCGCGGGTTACCCGGTGAAGGGCTTGCAATGGTACTAGGGAATATGCTGGTGACTAAAGCCCAAATCCCCCTTTCCACGATGTTTATTTCATTTTGTTACTACCCATTCTTGTATGCCCGCTTGCTCTCCAGTTGCTCTAAAGTCTTAGGGTGGATTACCTTTTTGACTCGGGCAGACATGTGTTGGTGATCTATTGAACACCGAACCATTTCATTCCTAGTATTCGACTATTCCTTGATTTACCTCTCAATCACCATTTTCACTTCTTGGTAAGTCATCCCTAGCCTCCCTTACTAGGTCCTTGTCAATTCCCTGAATTGCTAGTTTCACTAGACGCACCCCATCTCTATTTCTAATGACAGTCCATGGTGAGTAAGACCTTAACTCAATTGGGCATCCGCTATTTTTCCTGAGGTTAGTAACTCTGGGGGTGGTGACCATAAGGTAGGGGTCTGAATCTATGTTTTCGGTTTCTACTGTTTGCAGGCCATGGTGGGATGGAACTAAGCTGACTTCAAGGCGCAATCTTAACCCTATCATGTCCAAGTGGGTTTCAAGTCTTGTCTTAAGTTCTCAATGGGTAACGATCCAGAACCCCAAGTCTTAGTCTTCATGATTTTCTAGGGGGGGTGTTTACTCATGAACTCTATTTAAAACGGATGGTGTGCGAATAGGGTTTGTACGTTGAGTATCAGTTATGGGTCTCTATAAGTACTATATCTAAGCCTCAATAAATCCTAGGATAATTACTACAGTCCAATGTTGGTCTAAAACTCCAGATCCTAAGTCTTGTATTAAACCATGGGGTGTTTATCCTTAATTATCATTTATTACATATTTGCTAGATGCACCCAAACTTTTCCTACACCCTTAAGTCCAAAACTTCAACTTGAAGTTCAGAGAATTCCACTCATGCACATGGGTTGAATTCTTAACTAGAGGTGGTTATTATCATGCCTAAGGCATGGACAAATCTTCAAGGTATTTGTATGAGTCCAAATCACTAAACCCACCAGATGCACTATTATACACGTCTCACTAGCTGTGACCTAAAAGGAGCTACCCCTAACCAAATGACATGAAATCAGTGGCATTTTAAGGGTAGCCTCAAGGTCTACCTTACTTATGTTAATCACTAACTATATAAATGAATTTAACCTAGGTGTAGTTAACATACAAGTGCTGTACAAATTATTTAACTTAACAAATTATAGATTTGTACATGTCTCACTAAAAATGGTATAGAACGAACTATACATAACCAAATGACATGAAGTCAGTGGCATTTGAAAGGTAAATTCAAGATCTACATTACTCATGTTGATTACAAACTCCAGAAATGAATTAAACCTAGGTGTAGTTAACATACAAGTGCTGTACAAATTATTTAGTTTAACAAATTACAGATTTGTACATGTCTCACTAAAAATGGTATAGAAGGAGCTATAATTAGCCAAATGACATGAAGTCAGTGGCATTTGAAAGGTAACCTAAAGGGATACACTATTCATGTTGATCATTTTCTCCATAAATGAATTTAACCTAGGTGCAATTAACATACAAGTGCTGTACAAATTATTTAGCTTAACAAATTACAGATTTGTACATGTCTCACTAAAAATGGTATAGAAGGAGCTATACTTAGCCAAATGACATGAAATTAGTGGCATTTGAAAGGTAACTTAAAGGGCTACACTATTCATGTTGATCATTTTCTCCAGAAATGAATTTAACCTAGGTGCAATTAACATACAAGTGTTGTACAAATTATTTATTTTAACAAATTACATATTTGTACATGTCTCACTAAAAATGGTATAGAAGGAGCTATACTTAGCCAAATGACATGAAATCAGTGGCATTTGAAAGGTAACTTAAAGGGCTACACTATTCATGTTGATCATTTTCTCCAGAAATGAATTTAACCTAGGTGCAAATAACATGCAAGTGCTGTATAAATATTTCACATAACAAGGCACAATTATATATAGAGTTAAAATGTGACCTAAAGGGAAAAATTAAACAACCTAGAAATTATAAGCCCAAAAATTTCCTACATACCCAAAGGTGATGCATTGAGTCATATCACATACATGGGCAAAATCTCCTTGCCAAGTGGTGAGCCATTTTCATCAAATTCCACTTTTATGCTAAATGCTCCCATTTTCCCATACATGTCACACCACTTCAACTAATTTTCTTTATTTGCATCTTGCATGTGAGATATATCCACATGCACTAATCCAAATTGCCCAAGGTTTTGACCCGAGACATTGCATGAGTAGGTCTACTATCCACTAAAATTTTGAGTGGATTTGACTTCATAAAACAACTAGATCTAATATTTTCAAGGGAGATGAAATGATGATTAAGACCTTATAAAAATCATATCCTCAAGTTCTCAACTTTTGGTAGGATGCACATTAGGGCGTGGCTTATGCATGCACCCAATTTCCATACATTTAGAGTTAAATACTTCTCTAAATTAATTTATAAAAGAAGAAGGGCTCACATGTGCATGCTACACCAAAAAAAAGGTCTACACTAGAAAAATCATAAAGTGAGTTGTAGAGCACCAAATTGAGCAAGGTAGATTTCTATGAGTTCCTTAGTTTCTTAGCTGCAACATTCATGTTGGACAGTACTCCTGATTTAAAGCCTATAATTTTCCATATCTATTTTAGTGTCCCCACACTATATTAGTTTAATAATCACAAAGGAGGAGAAAATTCATACAGGCGGTTTTAATGCTCCATAAATCACGAAATTTTTACTGTAGGTAGCTGGGAGCATGGGCTACAACTTTGGTATTCTAAGTTTCCTCTGAATCCTACCCAATTAATTTATATAATTTCTACAACCCTGCTGGTATGTACTTAGGTTTATAAAAGAATAAAAATCTAAAAACATTTAACTAATAAAAAAATGAAGGGTTGTGATTTCGTCTTCCCCATCGCGCCAGCGGCTGAGATTTCGCGTCCCTGGGCGGTTTTGCGGGCCGATTTCCGGCGAGCCTAGGCCGTCTCCGGCCAAACCCCAAAGCCACCACCTCCATCCGACATAGGGCTTCCATTTGGCGGTGGCCGTTTGGCCGGAGGTGGCCGGAGATGGTCGGGGCTATTTTCATTTTGCGTCTAGGAACACTGAAAAATTGCAGAGGAGAGATCTCCACCTTCTCGACAAAACTCATAGGGGATAGAAGAGAGAGCTAGCACAGGAGGAGGGGGAGAGGAAACTTGCCTGAGCACGGCCTTGGCGGCGGGTGTTGCGGCGGAGGAAGATTTGGGCATTGTTTCCGGCATCCACGGCTTTCCTGTGCGGCTGAGCTTGAAATCCCCAGAGGAAGGGGGGTTCGACTGCTTGAGGGCTCCTGAACGTGGTGAGAGGGAGAAAAGAGAGGGAGGGAGTGTATATGGTCGGCTGCCATTAAGGCCATTCGGCCAACCACCTTGCCGCCCCTCTCAACCAATCAACAGCCCCCCTCCCTCTGCCCAAACTGAAGGAATTAAATCCCTTAGCTGAGAGAAGAGCTTGGGGAATGAAAATGGGGTGCCATTTGGCACCCATCCCCCAATTCCCTCCTCCATGTTTTCTTTGTCTTCTTCTCCATTAATTACACTTGTTCAACCCCAATTAATCACCTAATTTCGAAATTCAGATGTCATGAGGGCGGATATTCATGTGGGCTGGTTATTGGAGTCATGGGGTTGGTTAAGCCCACTTGATTTGAGCTTTGGGCTCACTTGACCCAAATAGGCCAATTTGGGGTCTTTGGGTTTGGGGCTTGATTTAATCTCACACCACTAAATATGACTGTCTCACATTATTGCCTTGGACCTTATTGATCCATTCCAAGAGGAATTGAGCCATGGTGGAGTCATATGGGGCTTGATTGCACTTATTTGCCTATAGGGGCAATTTTGGTATTTTGTTGATTTTGCCCTAATTCTCCATGGTTGGATGCACACCATGGTCCATTTAGGTCTCATATATTCCCTTTAGGGTTTAGGGGTGATCAATTTGGTCATACTAAGTCAATTGGGGATTAATTTGGGTTTTTAACACATTTAGGTCAATTTGGGGTTTTTTAGAAATTGGCCCAATTTCTCCAAATTGATGGCCCTATGATGGGGCTTTTGGGTCCATTAGGTCCCCTAAGGAGGTTTCCATTTGAGGGTGGGTCCAATTTGATCATTTGGAGTTCAATTGCCCTCATTCATGGAGGTTTGACCTAGGATAGCTCAAGGTTGACTTTTGGTCAATTTGACCAATTTGGTTGACCCCAAGGGTCCCTAGTGGCCTACTTACCCTCCTGGATGATCATAGGGATCATGGTGAGGTTATGTTGGCTTGTTGAAGTCTTTTGGTCATTCTTAGGCTAGGACATCAAAAATTGCTAAATGCACACCAATGTGTTTTTCACCTCTTTCATTATCATCCTAGGGCTCTAGTTCACTTATCCTATTTTTGTCATGACTTGGCAAGACAAAAATTCTCTAGGGGCCTAGTAGTTTGGGGGATGTTACACTTCCTGTGTTGTTTTGCGGGTGGATTTCTGGCGAGCTCCGGCCATCTCCGGCAAAACGGCCAAGCCACCACCACCAGCGACATAGGGCTTTCGACTAGTGGTGGCCATTTTGCCTGGGGTGGCCGGAGGAGGTCTCCGACATGTTACGTTTTTGCGGTTAGGAACATGGAGAATCAAAATCTAAAATCGCCATTGCACAACTCAATCGACAGGGGAAGAGAGGAGGAATCTAGCACAGATGGAGAGGAGGAGGAAACTTGCCTGGTTGCGGGCTTGGCGGCGGGTGTTGCGGCGGAGGAAGACACGAGCTCCATTTCCGGCGTCCATGGCTAGCTTGGTACGGCTGAGCTCGAAATCTCTATCTGGAAGGGGGATTTGACTGCTTGAAGGTTCCTGAAGGTGGTGGCGTGTGAAATTTCTGCTGGGGTGGCTATTTTGTTAGCAGCCATTAAGGGTGGCAATTTCAACAAGGTAGCACCTCTCGGCCAACCAACCACTGGCCTCCAGCTCATGGGAATTCAAATCCTGAGCTCAAATTTGAGCCATGGGAGAGAAGGTTTGGCTCTATTGCATTGGAATAGGGGAGGTGCCATTAAGGTGGCCGGCAAGGTGAAGTTAAGCTCTCTCTCCTCCCCCCTCTCAACAGCTGCCATGTCAGCTCAATTCTAATGGAATTTCTTGTGGAGGCTTAGAGAAGACCAGGAAATAGGGAGTGGTGGCCAAGTGGCTACCCCTTCATGAATTCTTCTTGAATTCATTCTTGGTGGTGGCCGGCCACCACCTTGTTGAACCCTTTTCTTGGGCCCTATTGGGTCCATGGCAAATCAGCCCCCTTGTGGGCTTGATTAGGTGGGGTTGAGCCTATTGGGTTTAAGGTTGGGCCAAGTCCAATAGGCTTGAGTTGGGTTTGAGCTCACTTGATCAAAATAGACCAAATTGGGGATTTTGGGTTTGGGCTTGATCCAAGCTCACACATTTCAATGTGACTGACCCACATTGCTCTCTTAGGCACTATGGACTCCCTCCAAGAGGAATTGAGTCATGGTGGGGTCATATGGGGCTTAATTGCACAAAATTGCCTATAGGGACAATTTGGGCATTTTGGTGATTTTGTCCTAATCTTCCAAAATTGATTGTGCACTTTGGTTTACTTAGGTCCCATTTAATTCCCTTAGTGTTTAGGGAAGGTTTTGCTAGGTCAATTTGGCCAATTGGGGGCCAATTGAACCATAAAGGTTATAAGTTGAAATTTGGGCAATTTGGTAATTTTGCCCAATTACCCAAAATTGGCTCTTCCCAAGGGTCCAATGTGGGACCATTAGGCTCCCTAAGTGATCTAATAGTGCTAGGGGTGATCAATTTGATCACATTGAGTCGATCAATTGAAGATCAATTTAGGGTTTTAGCACATTTAGATCAAATTGGGGCTTTCTAGTAATTGACCCAATTGAGCTTAATTGATGGCCCCATGATGGGACTTTTGGGTCCATTAGGTACCCTAGGCAAGTTTCCACATGATGGTGGGTCCAATTTGATCATTTTGAGTCAAATTGTCCTTATTTATGGAGGTTTAACATAGATTGGCCTAAAGTTGACTTTAGCCAATTTTGACCAAATTGGTTGACCACAAGGGTCCCTAGTGACCTACTTACTACTCTTGAATTATCAAAGGGTTAAGGTAAGGTTAATTTGGCTTATTGAAGCCTTTTGGCCACTCTTAGGCTAAGAAATCAAGATTTGTTAAATGCACCCAGGTGCAATTCTACAAGTTCCCATAGGTTTATGGGGCCTCCTGGCCCACTTTGTGCATTCAACTTATCCTAAAGGCATCCTTGGTCTCTTGTTCTATTTTTGTCATGACTTCATCATGACAAAAATTTCCTAGGGGTCCAGTAGTTTGGGGGATATTACAATTTTAATCGGACCTTTTCCTTTGACTCAAGTCAATAGCTCCTCCTTGACTCTCGAATCCAGCCAAGGATTGAAGAGAAGTCGGATTGACAACATGTGGTTCCACCTTTCATAGCCGATAGATATCCTATCTTCAACATCAGTATTTTCATTCCTCCTCGACCAAAGCCTTGAATATCCAAGGGTTCTCTATCTTGTATGGTTGTATGCTTTTCATTCCATTTCTTGTATTGTAAGTCTTGCACTTTGCTCCTCTTTATGTTAATGATAGTGTTTGTTTTCATTACATGAGATTTGTAAATGGTTATATGATTTGTGATGGTTGGATGAATGACTCTCTTCCTTCTCTAGTTTCTAGTAATATGCTTTATTGCAAACAAAACCCCTTTTAAATTTGCTTAAGCAGTTAATTATATTGTAGTTTTGAGGATCTTCTCACCATATATCCTGTGGAGATGATAACTCACCCAATCATTTTATTACTTGCAACCAATACACTATTGTAGCACTTTCTTCAGGATTTGCAATGTGCGCTTTTCGTGTATCTAATATATCTCCCCTCCTAAACTAGTAGCAGCAATGGGTTATATCCATATGAAGAAGGTATAAAAACAAAGGGTATCATTGATTGGCATATTCTTACGAGCGACCTTGATTTGGTTTCCTAGTTGGCAAGCTTTATAAGTTAAATATATTACATATTTTGAATTAGGTAATCCTCTAACTAACTTTGCATTAGATAGTTCAGATAAGGTTATAATGTTTATGTGCAAGCCTCCTATGCCATAATTGACAAAGATTAGGAGAGTAGATTCTAAGACAAACAATAGTCTCCACTTAACCAAAGTTGACCAAGTATACCTTATGAACACTAGTCCCAATGAATAATACTATCCCTATCCCACTATCCTTTATAAGAAATAAATTTAATTTAAAATTTTATTATAACTTTTATCAAATAGTTGAATAAATTTTATCAGATTGTGTTTCAATCCTTCCACATAAGCTATATCTGTAAATGTTTTCTCACTAAAAGAAAATATACTATAGCCTCTGGTGCATCAATAGTTGCAGTCTCCAAAGATGATATTTGACCCCTTATTAGCATAATAGTTTGAGAGCAGACATCTATCTCTAGTTATGCGCTTGGAGCATCCACTGCCCAAGTACCAAGTGTGCTTCTTGGTAAGGCTTGAAACTTCAAGTACCTCATGAGTGCATGATGTTTTTCCTTCTTCTAAGGACAATAAACATTCGAGCTTATAATCATCTTCACTTTAATCATCTTAATGTTCTTCAGCTTTAGAGCCACTCCAGCTTCGTGCTATCATTCCCATGCCCTTTTTCTTGGATTTTCTTGTCTTTGTAGGTTTCCCATTGGATTTTTTCATGCCCTTCATCTTTTTATGCACTTTGTGGATTTGTGCCCATTTTCCCGTAGTAATAGTGAATGATTTCAGTTGATTTAGATTCTTGATCATACATATTGTTCTCTGAACTCCTTTCCTTGCTCCTTTTTTGTGCTTATTTCCTTTTTTCCCCATTAAGCTTCATGGCCAGAAAATTAAGCTCCTCGTTTGTGTATGAAGTCAGGAGCCTTCTTAGCGTTATGGAAGGAGGGGATACTATCTTATATAGATGGTATGGATAGAGTAGTTGGGTCTTCTTCATCCTTGGTGGTGGAGGTAGTATGCTCAAAAGAAAGAAACCTTCCATAGAGAGAATTTAGAGTCTCCTTAATGGCCAAGGAGTTTGGAAGATATTCCTTGGTAAAGCTCTTGAGCAGTTTATAATTCACCTCAACATTAGAGATCTCTCTTCCATAGGTAATGAGACTAAATATGATTGGATTATATCTCATGTACAAGTCCACCCCTGGTTCTCCAGTCTTCATCTTAAAATTTTTCTATAAAGTTTTGAGATTAGATTTCTTATCCTTTCTAACTCATTCCCTTCAGCCATAACTATCAGGACCTCCCAAATCTCTTTAGCATAGGTGTAGTTAATGACATTCTGATATAGATCATCAGAGCGTGTTGAGACTAATATGTTCATGGTGTTTCCATTATAAGATCTCATTCTGTTATGTTCATCAGAACATTGATGTTTTGGGTTGATGTGCTCAAAACCATTCACTGGATCTACTTTAGTGGGAATAAAAGGAGCTGTCAAAATAGATTCAAAGATATCAATCCAATGAATTTATATATGGCCTAATCTAAGACTGTCATAGTGTAAAGTAGTCCAGATTGTACATAGGGGGTATAGATGTAGAGGCATAATCCGTTACCTGGTATGTTTTGTGATTTAATAGAATTTAAGAGAAATTTTAGTAATCATATCTTTGATTAACAAATGTTTTAACACTTAAAGATAACCATATCTTTGATACCAATTGAAAGTACAGAAAGAGAACTGGATATTTCTCTAGAGGGGGAGGGGGAATAGAGAATAAATAATTTCTTCCTAATCACACACAATCACAGTAATAATAAAATAAAAATGATAGAAATTAAATATAGGCTATGAAGAGGGGGCACCGAGATTATTATAGTGGTTCTCCAAATTTGGGTAGTCCACTCTTCTACAGTCTTGGTGATAGAAAAGGGATAATATAACTAACCTTCATCTCGGTTTCCACCCTAGATTTTCTAGGAGCTATGATGAGGGATTGGTTGAAAGATTGAAAATCCAAAATGATTGTTTCCACACTTAGTCATATAGGTAGTACAATAGATTCATAGATTGCTTTATGTGTATCTTTTATATTCTGATTTGTATATATTTACTTAGGAGCAGTCAGATATTCTATAGACTATTATACTTGGAATGTGGGGCATAGTGCCTTTGTTGTTGTTAATGTTGTTTCTATCCACTCTTTTATGTACTCATAATTCTGTGATTACTATGTGGCTGTTTAGTCTTCCACTAGCTACTTCTGCAATTACTTATGCTTTTATCTTACTATGTTTGTGGTGTGATGTATATTTGCTTAGCACCATTATTGATTTATGGCATTGGGAATGAACGATGGAAGAGATTGGAGACATTCATTGCACACTCTATCATTAATCACTTCATTGTTGCATGTTGACGGTGGTGTGCGATGATCCTCCCATCTGCGCATATTTCCTGAGGGGATTTTATTGGCTTGGCTTTGGCTGGTCATCATTATGAAATGATAAATAAATAATGGTTTGCAATATTGGGTAGGCCAGAACAATTGTAACATCCCCAAAACAACTAGACCCCTAAGATGCATTTTTGTCATGACAAGGTCATGACATTGCATTAAGGGGACAAAGTGGGCCAAGAAGGCCCCATGAATTCCATAAGTTAAGGAGGAATACACATTGGTGTGCATTTAGCAAATTTTGATGTCCTAGCTTAGAGGTGACCAAAAAGACTCCAACAAATCAACATAACCTCATCATGAACCCTATGACCATCCAAGGAGGTGAGTAGACCACTAGGGACCCTTGGGGTCAACCAAATTGGTCAAATTGACCAAAAGTCAACCTTGAGCTATTCTAGGTCAAACCTCCATGAATAAGGATAATTGAACTCCAAATGATCAAATTGGACCCACCCTCATATGGAAACATCCCTAGGGGACCTAATGGACCCAAAATCCCCATCATAGGGCCATCAATTTGGGGGAAATTGGGCCAATTACTAAAAGCCCCAAATTGACCTAAAAGTGTTAAAAACTCAACATGAACTTCAATTGACCCATTGTGATCAAATTGATCACCCCTAACACACTTGTGCCACTTAGGGAGTCTAATGGTCCCACATTGGACCCTTGGTGTAAGCCAATTTTGAGGAAATTGGGCAAATTACCAATTTGCCCAAGTTACCAATTATACCCTTTATGATTCAATTAGCCCCAAATTGGCCAAATTGACCTGGCACCACCCTACCTAAACACTAAGGGGAGTTAATGAGACATAAGCAAGCCAAGGGGCACATTCAAATTTGGAGAATTAGGGCAAAATCACCAAAATACCCAAATTGCCCCTATAGACAAATAAGTGCAATCATGCCCAATATGACCCCACCATGACTCAATTCCTCTTGGAATGGGTCCATAGGGTCCAAGACAATAATGTGGGTCAATCATATTAAGTGGTGGGAGCTTGAGTCAAGCCCAAACCCAAAAATCCCCAAATTGGCATATTTGAGTCAAGTGAGCCCAAAGCTTAAATCATGTAGACTTAGCCCAATCCCATGACTCAATTGGTCAGCCCACATGGTGACCAGACCCTAGGCATACTGAAATTCGAAATTTGGGGGAAATGAATGCCTTGTCCAAGTGTAAGAAAAGGGGGAAAAAGACAAAGGAGGAATTAATGGAGTGGATGCCACATGGCATGCCTCCCCTCTCCCCAAAGCATCCTCTCAGCTCCCCCATGAAATTTCCTGCAAATTTGAGTGAGGTGGCAGCTGGGTAGAGGGAGAAATTTAGGTGGGGAAGGGGTTGGCCGACCACATTAATGGCAATCCATGGGGTGAGCTGCCATTGGGCCCAATCTTCTTCCCCTCAGCATGGATTCGAGCTGAGGAGTATTTTCCTGCTGAGCTGGAGCTGTGGCAGTGGCTATGGAGGGAGGTGCCACCTTGGCGAAATCGCCCAAAAATGGTAACCTCAGATATAGCCTCTCCCAACCCATTCCAAGCCCCTCATTAGCTTCACAATGTGCTAAGGAGAAGAAACCCCATAATTTCAGAAGGAATCGGGCACAGAGGAGGGAGATCGACCAAGGAATTGGAGCTCAAGTGTAGGCCATGGCAAGTCGGGATTCCCTCAACCTCGAGCCCAATCAGGCATGTTTTCCTTCTCCCCTCCCCTTGTGCTAGATCCCACACTCTTCCTTTTTGATTTTCCTTGAGAAACGGCGAATCGGCCATCTTCATTTTCGAGCTCCTTGGCTCATGTTTGTTCCACCTCCCTTTTCGCGAAACAGCCACCTCCGGCCGCCATTCCTCCGGCAATCGACGGCCATGCCTCGACCGGAGGTGGTGGTGTCGGCCGATTGGACGGAGACGGCCACTAGTGGCCGGAATTTGAGTTCTAAAGGAGTCCAGGTCGGGGAGATCTGGACGGTTGGCTCAAGGAAGAAGACAAGTTCCCAGCCGTTCGATCTGGGATAATTGATATTCGCAGCCCAGAAATCATTTAATTCATATGGTTTTAATTAAATGTCACACTTAATACCCGATTTTGTAAGCTGAATTTGAGGCTCTTAGATGCCTTTTTAGGAAACGTTGGCTGAGACAACTGTTGAAGGCCTTGGTCTCTAGTTTCCATAGGACCCAAGATTAGGCCATTTGGAGGTGTGTAGGACCCAGGGCACCCGTTTTACTAGGACTGGTCCTAGTGATGGGCAGATTTTAGAATTGCTATAACTTTTAACTGGCTTTAGCAAATAACCTGAAATTTTTACCATGCATGCATGGCATGATGACACACCTAGGGTTTAAATTTGAGAATTTTTGGATGTATATCCATTTAGTTATTGCATTTATTAGAAAAAGTAAATATTTGATATTTATGGAGTTGTATAACTCCAAACACCCCCAAATTTGGGTGCTGAGCTCTTTGTATATACCTAAATCTCTGGTAGAAATTTGAGGCCATTTGGCCTTGTGCATGTTTGGTATTTTTCACATGCATGCAAAGTAGAGTATGGAAAAATGGGGTGCATTTAGCATAAAGGTGGGGTTTGAAGAATATCTCTCTAATGGCTCACTACTTGGCAATGAGATTTTGTCCATGCATGTGATATGAATGGATGCATCACTTTTAGGTGAGTTGGAAATTTTTGGGCTCATAATTTCTAGGTTGATTAATAGCCCCACTTTAGGTAACACTTTAATTATATGTGTAAATGTACTTTGTATGTTAAACATTGTGTACAACCTTGCATGTTGATTTCACTTTGGCTAAGTTCATTTATGGATAAAATGATCAACACGAATATTGTAGCCATTTAGGTTACCTTTAAAATGCCACTGACTTTATGTCATATGGATAAGTACAACTCATTCTACACCATTTTTGGTGTGACATGTCTATAATAGTGTTTTGCTATGATAATATGTTGTACAACACTTGCATGTTAATTCCCCCTAGGTTAAGTTCACTTCTGGAGCTACTGATCAACATAAGCATTGTAGGTATTGGGGTTACCTTTAAAATGCCACTGACTTCATGTCATTTGGCCAAGTATAACTCATTCTACACCATTTTTGGTGGGACATGTCTATGATAGTGTTTTGTTATGTTAAACAACTTTGTACAGCACTTGTATGTAAATTACACCTAGGTTAAGTTCACTTCTGGAGATAGTGATCAACATAAGTATTGTAGGTATTGAAGTCACCTTTAAAATGCCATTGACTTCATGTCATTTGTATAAGTATAACTCTTTCTATGTCGTTTTTGGTGTGACATGTACAAATCTGTAATTTGTTAAGTTAAATAATTTGTACAACACTTATATGTTGAATCCACCTAGGTTAGGATCATTTCTGGAGGAAATGATCCAGATAAATTCTGTAGATATTGATGTCACCTTTAAAATGCCACTGACTTCATGTCATTTGGATAAGTATAACTCTTTCTATGTCATTTTTGGTGTGACATGTACAAATATGTAATTTGTTAAGTTAAATAATTTGTACAGCACTTATATGTTGAATCCACCTAGGTTAGGATCATTTCTGGGGGAAATGATCCATATAAATTCTGTAGATATTGATGTAACCTTTAAAATGCCACTGACTTCATGTCATTTGGATAAGTTTAACTCTTTCTATGTCATTTTTGGTGTGACATGTACAAATCGGTAATTTGTTAAGTTAAATAATTTGTACAACACTTATATGTTGAATCCACCTAGGTTAGGATCATTTCTGGGGGAAATGATCCATTTGAATTCTGTAGATATTGATGTCACCTTTAAAATGCCATTGACTTCATGTCATTTGGATAAGTTTAACTCTTTCTATGTCATTTTGGTGTGACATGTACAAATCTGTATTTTGTTAAGTTAAATAATTTGTACATCACTTATATGTTAATTCCACCTAGGTTAAGTTGATTTCTGGAGTTAGTGATTAATATAAGTAAGGTAGACCTGGAGGTTACCTTTAGAATGCCACTGATTTCATGTCTTTTGGTTAGGTGTAGCTCCTTTTAGGTCATATCAAGTGAGACGTGTACAAAAGTGCATCTGGTGGGTTTAGTGATTTGGACTCATACAAATACCTTGAAGATTTGTCCATGCCTTAGACATGATAACAACCATCTCTAGTAAAGAATTCAACTCATGTGCATGAGTGGAATTCTCTGAACTTCAAGTTGAAGCTTTGGACTCAAGGGTGTAGGGAAGTTGGGTTGCATTTAGCAAAAATGGGAAAAAGGTGATTTTGGCCCATTTGCCCCATTAGGTGCCCTTGAAGCTATGGTTGTGAATTGGTGAGGATGAGGTACCTCACCCTCTGAAGTTGTGGAATTTATTGAAGTCTTAATATAACACTTGTAGTGTAAACCCTTATACGCACACCAAATGTAATAAATGATAATTAAGGGTAAATACTTCTTGGAATAATATGAGACTTAGGATATGGTGTATTTAGACCAGTATCATTCTATGGTAGTTCTTCCAGAATTTATTGAGGTCATAGTCTAATACCTGATGTGTAAATCCCTATTTGCACCCCATTTATGTTAAATAGAAATTATGGTTGAATAATTCTTGTAAAAATGTGAAACTTGGGGTTGAGGTTTTTAGACCAATATTATGACACGGTGAATTTATCAGAATTTATGGAGATCATTAGTTGACAGTCGATGTATAAATCAGTACCTGCACACCTTCTATTTTAATAGAGACTAAGATTTAAGTTTCCCTGGAGAATTTATGAAATTAGGATTTGAGGTTGTTAGATCACTGCTCATTGAAAACCCATGGTAATAATTGGAATTCATTTGGATATGATATGATCAAGATTGCACCATAGGAGCCAAATCTAGCTCAATCTCATTTTGGACTGCGAATAGTAAAACTGATTTATATGATTTAGACCACCACTGACCTTCACACAAAGAGTTATTAACTCCTTGAATAAAGACTCAGATTATTAGGGAGAGCATCTCTAAGGCCATCTTGGGAAATAAGGAGTGGGGTGCGTTTAGCAAAGCTATAAGTGCAGACATTTACAATGATAAGAAAAGGAAGTTAGACCTTGTCAAGGGCCCCACACACAACTCATCGGTAATAAGTGATCATATGAAAGTAGAATTGCCCTTAGAAGGGTGAGCCATCTTAGGGTAAAACTCAAGGGAGAAGTCGGGAAATATCTAAGGCAAACCCTAGATTAAGGATGACGAAGAATAGGAGTGTGGGTCCAAGTAAGGTTGAGAATGCTAAGTATATGTGTGTTGTTCCTCGGTGAAGAAGGGAACTCGAGCTAGAATGTGATGACGGGAGAGTCAGCACCCGGTCACTGTTGGTGGTGTTGGAGTTCAAATGAACTCCCCCACTCCTAAGTGCCAAATTAACTCATCTTAGAGATTTAATGAAAGTGGAGAGGAAAATGGGGATCAAGTAAAAAGGGGTAGATACCAACAAGATTAAGTGCCTTGGGAAGAGGAAGTTCGGGGTGTCAGCCCGTCACACTTCGCAGTACCGCTGCGAGCCCCTCACCCGGTAACCCTCCGGAAGTCCAAGGCTAACCCTAAAGCGTCTAAGATCAACTAAATTATAGACAAGACTAGTTAAGTAGGAGAACATGATAAGTTAACTTCCATCCCAAACCGGAACATGTTATAAGGAAGGACTGGGATAGTCCTGCGAGCGGTAGGCTCGGGTTATAAGAAAGGACTGGGATAGTCCTGCGAGCGGTAGGCTCGGGTTATAAAGAAGGACTGGGATAGTCCTACGAGCGGTAGGCTCGGTTTATAAGGAAGGACTGGAATAGTCTAGCGAGCGGTAGTCTCGTAGTCTAAACATAAGATTAGTGTAGTCCAGCGAGCGGTAGGCTCGTAGTTTAAATATAAGACTAGTATAGCCTGGCGAGCGGTAGGCTCTACTTTATAAATGTTGATGTAGAATTGTGAGCTGGAGGCTCAGTAGTAAATAGCTAATACATGTTGCTTGTGTGTAAGATGTGGTGGGTCTTCGATTCTGTCTTAGTCGTCACACCGACAGCAGTTCGTTGACTCGGCAGTGCTAGTGGTTTTATTGGGGCCAGGTTGTTTTACTGTGCGTCCGACGGGACGAATCCCCTAAACCCTGCATGGCCAATTCAGTTTAGTACGCAGGAGATCGTGAGTACCGGGAACCGGTATCACAGCGTACGTTTGGGCCTAGGTCTGGTAGTGTGACTTACCCACCTAGGTGAGGAGACGCCCGCTCCTCTGCCACCGTTTGACCACGACGGGAGGTGCCCGAGAGGTTAGCTACCTCCGAAAAGTGGGAACTAAAGGTCTGTACGTACAGAGTCGTGTGAGTGAGTTGCATGTGTATGAAATAATAATACAAACCTTGCATCATTGCATTGCATATCATAGCATAGCATTTCTGCATAAACAAAGACCTCATCGTATAAATCAGTGTGGGCTCTTTTATACGATGAGTTTATTTCTTGACAGATCCCTTAGCTTACGTTCCTTCGTGTGTGCATATAAGTTAAGGTTACTTTCGTAGTTGTTCTTATCTATTATACTTGCTTCTTATAATGCATTGTCGTTACTTATTGCTGTCACACTTTGCTCTGCTAGCGTAGAATCGTTATCATTTAATGTTCTATAATTATAAACTCTTGCTAGATTTACCACTTGTCACCTGCTTCTTGAATCACCCCTTGTTTGTCCTCCGCTTCTTCCTCCCGCACGGTGCCTAGGAGTCGCGGGTGGAGGCGGTGAGGAATATGCTGAGTCTTTTAGACTGACGGTCAGTGGACCATATCATTTTAGGGATGATGTACCGGAGCAGCAGGACCCCGTTTAGGAGACAGGATAAGAAGACGGGATGGAGCAGATTAACCACTACACGTCGTCGCAGCAGCAGCTACAATTGTATGAAGATAGAGCTTGATGCTTCCGCATAAAAGTAGAACGAGTGAATTGATGCACTAAATTTGAACATGTAACGGGCATATGCCCTCTATTACTTTTATTCTCATCATGGACATTGTACTCATGTAATTTATTTATTTAATGTGATTTGTGGACCTGTTGCTTCTATTTGCTTCTATTACTATGAATTGTGGTTGGCCTGGATGATGTTGATTAGCCGGCAGGATCGGCGCATTGTGGCGACGACCATTAGGTGTAATGGTCTCACCACAAGACGACGATTCTGGGCGGTAAGACCCGGTTCAAAAGCAAAAAAAAAAGAGGGTCTTACAACAATGATGATATTGGATGAGAAAAGTAGTAATAATCTTAGGGGTATTAATGTTTTCAATGACATCTGGTAATGCCCCTCATGACATCAAGATCATGAATATAACTACTTAAGGAGGGAACACTCTCATCATTGAGTGGTTGGATCGATGTCAATTAAATGCATCTAAATCAATGATAGGCGACATCATGCATCTTAATATAGGCTTGTTATAATTATAGTCATGAGATAAAACATGCATCTAGCTCAATCTCATTTTGGACTGCGAATAGTAAAACTGATTTATATGATTTAGACCACCACTGACCTTCACACATAGAGTTATTAACTCCATGAATAAAGACTCAGATTATTAGGGAGAGCATCTCTAAGGCCATCTTGGGAAATAAGGAGTGGGGTGCGTTTAGCAAAGCTATAAGTGCAGGCATTTACAATGATAAGAAAAGGAAGTTAGACCTTGTCAAGGGCCCCACACACAACTCATCGGTAATAAGTGATCATATGAAAGTAGAACTTCCCTTAGCCGGGTGAGCCATCTTAGGGTAAAACTCAAGGGAGAAGTCGGGAAATATCTAAGGCAAACCCTGGATTAAAGATGACGAAGAATAGGAGTGTGGGTCCAAGTAAGGTTGAGAATGCTAAGTGTATGTGTGTTGTTCCTCAGTGAAGAAAGGAACTCGAGCTAGAATGTGATGACGGGAGAGTCAGCACCCGGTCACCGTTGGTGGTGTTGGAGTTCAAATGAACTCCCCCACTCCTAAGTGCCAAATTAACTCATCTTAGAGATTTAATGAAAGTGGAGAGGAAAATGGGGATCAAGTAAAAAGGGGTAGATACCAACAAGATTAAGTGCCTTGGGAAGAGGAAGTTCGGGGTGTCAGCCCGTCACACTTCCCAGTACCGCTGCGAGCCCCTCACCCGGTAACCCTCCGGAAGTCCAAGGCTAACCCTAAAGCGTCTAAGATCAACTAAATTATAGACAAGACTAGTTAAGTAGGAGAACATGATAAGTTAACTTCCATCCCAAACCGGAACATGTTATAAGGAAGGACTGGGATAGTCCTGCGAGCGGTAGGCTCGGGTTATAAGAAAGGACTGGGATAGTCCTGCGAGCGGTAGGCTCGGGTTATAAAGAAGGACTGGGATAGTCCTACGAGCGGTAGGCTCGGTTTATAAGGAAGGACTGGAATAGTCTAGCGAGCGGTAGTCTCGTAGTCTAAACATAAGATTAGTGTAGTCCAGCGAGCGGTAGGCTCGTAGTTTAAATATAAGACTAGTATAGCCTGGCGAGCGGTAGGCTCTACTTTATAAATGTTGATGTAGAATTGTGAGCTGGAGGCTCAGTAGTAAATAGCTAATACATGTTGCTTGTGTGTAAGATGTGGTGGGTCTTCGGTTCTGTCTTAGTCGTCACACCGACAGCAGTTCGTTGACTCGGCAGTGCTAGTGGTTTTATTGGGGCCAGGTTGTTTTACTGTGCGTCCGACGGGACGAATCCCCTAAACCCTGCCTGGCCAATTCAGTTTAGTACGCAGGAGATCGTGAGTACCGGGAACCGGTATCACAGCGTACGTTTGGGCTTAGGTCTGGTAGTGTGACTTACCCACCTAGGTGAGGAGACGCCCGCTCCTCTGCCACCGTTTGACCACGACGGGAGGTGCCCGAGAGGTTAGCTACCTCCGAAAAGTGGGAACTAAAGGTCTGTACGTACAGAGTCGTGTGAGTGAGTTGCATGTGTATGAAATAATAATACAAACCTTGCATCATTGCATTGCATATCATAGCATAACATTTCTGCATAAACAAAGACCTCATCGTATAAATCAGTGTGGGCTCTTTTATACGATGAGTTTATTTCTTGACAGATCCCTTAGCTTACGTTCCTTCGTGTGTGCATATAAGTTAAGGTTACTTTCGTAGTTGTTCTTATCTATTATACTTGCTTCTTATAATGCATTGTCGTTACTTATTGCTGTCACACTTTGCTCTGCTAGCGTAGAATCGTTATCATTTAATGTTCTATAATTATAAACTCTTGCTAGATTTACCACTTGTCACCTGCTTCTTGAATCACCCCTTGTTTGTCCTCCGCTTCTTCCTCCCGCACGTTGCCTAGGAGTCGCGGGTGGAGGCGGTGAGGAATATGCTGAGTCTTTTAGACTGACGGTCAGTGGACCATATCATTTTAGGGATGATGTACCGAAGCAGCAGGACCCCGTTTAGGAGACAGGATAAGAAGACGGGATGGAGCAGATCAACCACTACACGTCGTCGCAGCAGCAACTACAATTGTATGAAGACAGAGTTTGATGCTTCCGCATAAAAGTAGAACGAGTGAATTGATGCACTAAATTTGAACATGTAACGGGCATATGCCCTCTATTACTTTTATTCTCATCATGGACATTGTACTCATGTAATTTATTTATTTAATGTGATTTGTGGACCTGTTGCTTCTATTTGCTTCTATTACTATGAATTGTGGTTGGCCTGGATGATGTTGATTAGCCGGCAGGATCGGCGTATTGTGGCGACGACCATTAGGTGTAAGGGTCTCACCACAAGACGGCGGTTCTGGGCGGTAAGACCCGGTTCAAAAGCAAAAAAAAGAGGGTCTTACAACAATGATGATATTGGATGAGAAAAGTAGTAATAATCTTAGGGGTATTAATGTTTTCAATGACATCGGGTAATGCCCATCATGACATCAAGATCATGAATATAACTACTTAAGGAGGGAACACTCTCATCATTGAGTGGTTGGATCGATGTCAATTAAATGCATATAAATCAATGATAGGCGACATCATGCATCTTAATATAGGCTTGTTATAATTATAGTCATGAGATAAAACATGTATCTAGCTAGGAGTTAAAGAAATTATAGATGAAAACTTAAATTGTGTGAATTAAACCCTTAATATAATATAGGCTTGTTATAATTATAACTGCAAGAAAACTACAGTACATTTTACAAGATATTGAATCCATACCACAATATATAAATGACATTTTATGATTAATATGTTAGGGTGAAAATTCTAATAAAAATTCATCACCAATTTCCAAATCATTTTATACATCTTGGATTGACTAAAATATATTTAATTGATAAACTAATGCTACTATAACTAATGACATGCAATATACTAATATAATGTACACTTATTACTATATTACTCATGAGGTGATCATCATATATATGAAAATCTAATATTTATTCCCGTATAAGTTAATTTAGGTAAGTTAAATTGATGATATCTTGAGTCAATATTTATTGTGCTATTTTATTGTCTTGGTTAATTGAATTGAAGATTATATACAACAACAACAACAGCAGAACCCATATAGTCCCCAATCATTGGGGGTATGGGCGGGGGAAGATTGGAAACAGACCTAACCTTTGGCACTATGCACAAAGTGGCTTCTCTCAGAGGAGAAAGACCTAACCTTTGACAATAAATGCACAAAGTGGCTGCTCACAGAGTACCACTGAAATAGTGGCCCCCTATACCGCCGCGTTTGCTGTGGAATCATGCCCTCAAATCAAAGCCAAAGACATCAGAGAGGGCAGACCCAAGAATTCATTTTGATTTATGCGCACATAACCATGCTTCCTTCATTTAGCATCCAGAGCATTGGTGAAGCACAAAGAATTGAAGATTATATAATTAAATAAAATAATTGACTACAATAATTTATATATATTCATCCATAGGATAAATCTACTATTAAAATTAAATATAAACAATTATATAAAATATTCTTGCACCAAATTTTGTAGATTCAATGTATTGGGAACAATAAGAAAATTATTTGGAAGAGGGTGCTACATCCATCTTTTTATTATATGGCATAAAGGTTAAAAAAAAGTTGATTGTGCTTATCAGTATTATAGTGTTGTTAAGTCTGAGGAAAATAAGGTTTATGTAAGTTTTGGAAACCTTATAACTTTTTTTGGTTAAATATTTTCCCATGCTTATGCTCATTAATTAATTTATCAATTTTTTTATCATTATGTTTCTCACAGTAATATAGAGAGAAATAGGCTAGCATGCACAAACAACAACTTATCAGAGGTAGAAAAGAATTCTCATTTACTAAAAGAGATGGTAAATATGAATTAAAAGGATTTAATAAAATAAAAAATTCGTCAAATAATAGTTTTTTAATTGGAAAAAAAATCAAAAGTACATTAACCTAATCACTCTAAAAAAAGATCCTGTAAATAAATCAATTGTTAAAGAAAAATTGTTTTCCCAGTGCAATTGTTGTCCAGGCCAACAACAATATTCTGAACGCGATAGTGTCCCAGTGCAACAACACTTTCGCCGTTCGCAGTCCCCCGAGCACAGGCATGATTGTAATCTCAAGGGCATTGTAAGGGAGGATTTGTATTTAATTAAATAAAAAATAAAAAGAAGAGGAGATGATTGAATGGAGGGATATGATTACTTTGATGGTATACACCATTACACCATAAGGGAATATCTTTATATATTAGTATATATGCACACACATACATATATATAATTTGACTATAAATTTGATTAATGAATGCATATGATTTGGCTCTATATACAGTTATAACTAATTAAAAAACAAGGTTCGATTTAAACTTTTAACATATATTTTGACCGTTGAGTTCTAGCTATCATATTTTTCAGACAAATTCTTTGTAATGTTTTATTTATCTTGACTACAAATTAATATTAATATCTAGATAATAACTAAACAATATACTTTTCATGTATTTATTATATATAATTTTGATTTTCTTAACTTTATCATTAATAGCTTTTACTAAACGTTTTATATTATTAAATTATAATAAATCTTTTTTATTTTAATCACATTTTTAAGGTTCAACCTGATCAGCTCTATCAAACTTTGAATCTTTATACTAAGTTTGATTACTTTAAGGGAATTGTTAAAGGCAAATCAAATTTGGCTATCCGCAAACCATTGTTAACAGTAGACCATATATTTTGAAAAATACTAGGTGCAAACCAAAATGTTAACCGCAAACCAAAATGTTAACCACAAACCAATATTGTTAACGGCAAACCAATGATACAAACTACACAAACAAATTTTTTGGACAAAAAAACTAAATTCATGACATTTTCAGTACAACATTTCAACAAAATAACACGTTTGTAATTTATAACATAGAAACACCAAAATGTAAAATAAAAATTTAGACATGAAAACTAAATTCATGATATTTTATAGCGGGTAACCATCATATATCCACTTTATCAAAAAACTGTAAACATAAAAAGACAATTCCCAAGATTAATAAGGCAAAGTTATTTTAATGTACATATGTAAGCAATGCTAGAAAAAAGGCACCACTACTAGAACCATTACCTTTAAGGTAGATTTGTATGCAATGTATTTCCCCAACCAAAAATATCACCAAATGATGTATTAGCCTATTTTTTAACAAAATAGAAGAGTTTCATGAAATATTTGAAAACCACATTGGAATCTGAAAACCATATACAAAACTGAAATTAGAAACTGAAAATCAAATGGAAACCTGAAATTAGAAACTGAAAACTAAATCTGAAATGAAAATTTGAAAATGGAAAATTGAATTAGAAATTAGAAACACTAATCCATGGAGAACTAAGTTTCAATCTGTAATAATAAGCTCAGGTTTGATCTTACACCTTGGAAATCATGCATCGTTAATGTCTGCATGTTGAGCGGCTCGCCGGAAGTCTCACAAACCACCGGCGATGGGAGAGGCGGTGTGAGAGGCGACATGAGAAGCGACGAGAGAGAAGACGGGATAGGTGGCCGGAGAGGCGACGGGAGACGTGGCGCGAGCTAGGCGACGACGGTACGGACTATAGAGTCTTCTCCATTCGGCGAAGCGCGAGAGGGTTTGTGATATTGCGGCTTAGGGTTTGCGTAAAGAAAAATAGGAGAAGATATTTTAATTTGGTCTTTAAGATTTTTGGTGTGCGATTAACCAATTTGGGTTTTCCTTTAACAATTCCCTACTTTAATAGGAGTACTTGTTGCATGAACTACCCCACAGTTGCATCGAGAGTGACAATAACCAGCACTCACTCCCATTTGTATTCAGCGAGGTAAGCTTTTTTCATGGAACTCTTATCACCTTTCATGGGGCGAAATTTTTTGGTCCGTGATTCGGACGGCAAAAACCGTCCGGGAATAAATAGCGCCGGGCCCACTGCATTTTTCGCCGTTTCGAAATTTGAAACTTGCTCGCTCTCCGGAAAATCGAACCCCTTTCTTCCTCTTCCAGGTCTAGGTCGATCAACAATACCGGGAGAACTTGTTTCCGGCAGTCTTTGGGCGTCTAAAGTCTCCCGAACTTCCCGTCGGCGACGCCACATTGTGCTTCCGAGTTCTTACAAAGGGTCTACTTGCGGTAGGGGTAAGCATTTCTCCCCTCTGTGTTATAGTTTAGGTTTTCCCTCTTCCGATAACCTGCAAAACGTAAACATATTCCAGATTGGCTGCCTTCCAGATTTATGTTGTTGGTGTGCTATTTTAGGTTACGTTTACTCCATATAAATTAGCAGTAATTTCATTTTTTTTCCTTTTGTGATAAGTTTTCCGATCGGATTCATTGTATCTTCTCATATTCCAGATCAATTGTCCGGCAGGATTACTCCTGTTTTGTTCTTTTTGTTGTAATCATATGGCGAAGTACTGTGTAGGGTTGTCGGTTTTAATGCGCTGTATAATCACATAAAAGATCATGTTTGCGGCCGGATTCATTGTATCTTCTCATATTCCAGATCAATTGTCCGGCCGGAATACTCCTGTTTAGTTCTTTTTGTTGTAAGCATATGGCGAAGTACTCTTGTGTAGTTCTTAGCAATTGTCGGTTTAAATGCAGATGGAAGGTTATTCCACTGGAACATATTTGAATACACGTTGCGCTGTCTCCACCTTCAAGAGGCAAGCCGAACCTTTGTTGGCCGTCATTTCTGATCAAGCCAAACAGCTACTAGTTAACGCTTCAGTTTTTCACTTTTTCTCACTTCCTGATTTACCACAAAATGTCCCTCTATTATATCGTTTGATCAGGCTTTATAGGCCCGATAAAAATACATACTTGTTAGGAAAATATTATATAAAAATGAGTGTTAACGAGGTGGCTTTAATACTCGGTCTCCCAAATAGTGGAGATGATTTCAATTTTAGAAGATCTCCAGCCTCAAAAATTACACAAACAGATATTGTGGAGCAGCTTAATACATTAGCCCATACAGAAGCAGTTTCATATGAAGATGATATGGAGAGAGTAGATGCTCTTGTAAAGTATGTCCTTATCCGGTTTTTATTTCCCCGAAAGTCTCTTAGAATCCCAATGTGTCTTACAGATTTTAGAGGCTTGGACGAGTTCCAAAGATTTAACTGGCCTAAAGCAGTCCACACTTTTCTACATAAGCAGTTCGAGTCACTGTATAATCTCAGTTGCACTAGGAATGAACAAGCCAACTTGGGTTACCTCGAAAGGTGCTCTATAGTTCTTGTGGTAAGGGATTAACATGTATATTTTTTTTCTATTTTTTTATTAGTATATCATCATCTTATTTGTTACTAATTGTTACATTTTAGGTTTGGTTCTTCGAACATAGTAATCTTCAGGTTCCAGTAGATAAGCTAGGTCGACCATGCTTGTGTTGATGGGCTTGCAAAGGTGGTTTCAGTTCGAAGTTCTGTTCTCAATTATCCGAGAAATTGCTCCAAAAAGATCAGGTAACTACTTAGTGATGTTTAGAGTACATTAATCTTCTCATATTGCTGATTACTAATATATTATGTGCAGGTAAGGACTACCTTTACTTACCTAACCTCCGAGGAGCAACAGATTCTTGGTACCGAGGACTCAGAATCATCTTTTGAGGAGGTATTGAAAGTGAAGTTGAAGAAGAAAAAGGTGATTGAGCAGTCAGTTGATATGGAGAAAGTTCTGAGAATGAAGGAAAGGCCAAGAAAGAGAAGGAAAAGAGGAAGAAGGAGAATGAGTTAAAATCTTTTATCAAAAAACGAATTAACCTTTTGGAGGAAAAATTAGTTGCAGAAATTAGTGGTGTGCGAAGCTACTGCAAGGAGAGACTCGACTCTCTGTTTACTCTAATTCAAAGCATGTCGCAAGCTAAAGAACACAATCCATCCGCCGCCACACCAACAACAAAGATTCATTTATTGAAGGAGCATGTAGATGTCTCTAATAGCGAGTCTACCCCAGATTCCAAAGGTCATAAAAAATGACGTGTTAAGGTGTGTGTCTCTATGGGAAGACAATCTAAAAATGAGGTTCAGTTCCAAGGAAGATCAAATCTTCCTGCTGCTGCAAGAGAACTTGTAGACTCTACGTTGAGTCGTTTTGCCCCGGGGTAATTTAATTACTTTATTTTCAAAAGAAACCCATGTTCAAATTGTCTTAGTAGGATTTAAATTTGAAATTTTAACTTGATGCAGTGATAGTATATTTGAGAGTGGCAACATTGCTATGAAAAGATCAGAGATGGAAGATCTATTACGAGACGGATGGCTGATGGATACTCAATTGGATGCTTTCGTCGCCCTTCTAAACCACCGTAGGAGTGCATCCCTTGAATCTAGGAAAACATTTCTCTACGTGTCACCTAACTATGTGGTAACAATTGTGCATGTTAATTTTATAAGAGCTGTAAAGTTAATTTCTATGTTATGTTATTTTATAAGAGGTAACCTAACCATGCATTATAAATTTTTTGTTCGATACATGCAGTATTATAAGAGCTGTAAAGTGCCTTATCATCGTTTGTTATCTCACTTCACACCTTCTAATGTCCAAGCTTGTGAATTGATTATGATGCCTGTGAATGTGCAAAGCCACTGGGTTTTATTAATATGCAATCTAAAACATCATTGTTGGTACTTTTATGACTCATTGCCCAACAAAATGCACAGGGCCACATTACCTTCATTGGTATGTTCAGTTCGGTACCTTGTATTTTTATTTTGATTAAGAATTTTTATAATTTGTTAAAATGCATTATAATTTCTGTAGATTAAAGGGCTGCACGAGGATGCAATAGATGCTCTTCCAGTTCATATTTCAGATTGGGAGATAAGGATAATGAGTGAAGTACCGACGCAAGAAAACGGCCACGACTGTGGTGTGTTCGTGCTAAAGTACATGGAAGTGGAGGCTAGCAAGAATATCATCCCTTGGTCAGACTGCAGAGGGTGGCAAAAAGATATGCCTAAATTCAGAGCCGAGATTGGTTTTGAAATGATTCAATGTTTCTGTAACCTTAATTAACAATCTGGTGTCCTCACTCAATTCTCAATTTTTTGTTGGGTACTATGTACCACAAACAATATTTTTTGGTGGGTAAATAATTACCCAGCTGATCCAACACCTTAGGGTATTTGATCTTACATTTTTAGTTTAGTAATTTGTGTTGGTTTAATAATTTGTGTTGGTTGGATGTAATCACCAAATAGTAGTTCAGCTAGCCGAGTCTGTGGGTGCTTACAAGGAAGTCAACATAAGTGATGAGGAACTGACACTGATTCTTTGCCTATGTGGGTGCTTACAAGGAAGTCAGCATAAGGACAACAAGATCGCTTCTGTGATTCAAGCTGATGAACGACAATCCCATGCTGTTGTAGACGAGCTGCACTAATTGACTAAACAACCACACAAAGATCGCATAATATGAAGCTTTGCTTGAACTCCATGATGATGCTCCCTTTCGTATGTGATAGGAGGTTGTGTGTTGTTTAAAATAAGCCTTATTTGTGATATGAGGCTATAAGCCTTTTAATCTGTCATGTGAATCCGATCGTAATCTGACCCTATTTGTTTGATCAGATCAATTAATCCGATCGTAATCTGATAGAAGAAAAAAATAGAATTACGTAATTCTAATATAATGTTAATTACAATGATTGACAATACAAAACTATTACAAAAGTAGATCACCAACGTAGCACATCAGGGACACTAAAAAAATTAAATGGAACAGACGGAGAAACTTCATCTTTTAATCCACTGAATATATTGCCAGGCAATGTGGAAGAGTCTGTTTCAAAGTTGACACTTCCCATGAAGTCGAACTCCTTAGGGAACTCCTTAGGATCTTCAAACTCCGACTTAACCTTAGGGGCCTGTTTCCTCTCTGTATGGAAAGCACACGGAATTAATATACTTATTTGAATCAGCAATCATAAACAATGAATTTATCTAATAATGCGGTGGAAGCTTACTTTGTTTCTTTGATGGCTTTTCAAAAAAGCTCTTCAACCGGACTTTTGACAAACCTTTACGACGTCCTGCCCTTGGATCCCTTAACAAGTCTGTCCCCTGAAAATTTCCTTTTGCAGTTTGTGTCTTCAAGCGGCCCCTTCATAGTCTACTATTTCTTCTGCACTTCTCCTCAATTCATTCATGGCGGTAAGCACATGTTGCTGGGCTGGTGGGCAATTATCTACTAGTTGAGCTAACTCGTACTGAACCTCATAAGATGGTTTCTAAACACCAGGCTGGATTGGTTCTCCTTCATGCATGTACTCCTTGAGAGGTATAAATCTTTCTTGGCAGCTAGTGTAAATCTCTTTAGAAAGTATTTAAAATTAATTTGTCTTAGATTCTTCGAAATGTATACTCGTAATATGTGTTTACACAAAATTCCTTTTGTTTCAAAACCCTTGCAAGAGCACATCACATCGTATGCGTTACAATCAACTTTAACTAACCATTGTTTGTCGTCGTCCACGCCTGCATCACAATGTCTTGTGATGTATAACATATGATCATCATATTTAATTTCTTCGGTGATGCTCACACTAACTGCCCCACTAATAAAAATTTGTTCGGAAATGGAAAATATTTTTCTTGTGTAAACCTTCGACGCTTGTTTTAGTAGGGGACAATTTTGAAATTTTAAGGTGATAGAACTTTGCTTACACTTGAAATCCTCATCATGTTCAGATCTCCTCCAAGATGAAATCATCTTCTCCATCCCACTGAAACACTCAACAAGAGAACTTGTTGGTTTTGTACAACCATGTAACACATTGTTAGCCGATTCACTTCTTTGAGTTGATAAAATTCCTAAATCCAAAATGTCTTTATTAAATGTTGTGGACCATTTATTTCTAACTTTGTATAGATCAGACAACCATCTATTGTCCTCCAACTGACCTCTTATAATCATTGCACTCCAGTTGAAATCAAATTCAGCCTCATTGTCGCATTTGCTTATGCATTGATAAAATAAAGCTCTAATATTTTTGTCGTTGTTGAAGGTTGGCACCTTTGAAGGTGCTTTCTTGGAAATATGCCACTGACATAGGCGATGCCGAGTACTACTGAAAACTCTCGCAATTGCAACGGCCATTGCCTAATCTTGATCTGTAAACATAGTGCTTGGCTGTTTCCCACCAGTAAATCTCAAAAAAGTTTCAAACACCCAGCAAAAAGATTCGATGGTCTCTTCTGCAACGAACGCTCCCCCTACAAACACATTTTGCCAATGATGGTTTATGGCTATAAATGGAGCACAAGCCAAGTTATATTTGTTCATCCGGTACGTGGTATCAAATGTAATAACATCGTTAAATGAATCGTAGTCAATCCTACTCTGTCCGTCCATCCAACAAAAACTTTTAAGGTGGCCAAACTCGTCTGTCTGGACATCGTACGAGAACATGCTATCTTCCATTTGCCTTTCCTGAAATTTTTTCAACAAACTCGAGGCGTCACCGCTTTCTATCAATTCTCTTTTTTCACGGTGAACAAAAGCATCTGTTTTAGAAAACCCGACGTTTTCAAATCCCCCAACTTCATCAGCTATAAAATTATAAGCATCAACTGTTCTGATTCCAGCACCAGACATGTTCCTCAATAAGCTACCTTGAACGTCAGATATGTTACGATGAGATCTCAACAAATGATTATCATTCTCTGGAGCAAGCGGATGATTGTGTTCCTCTACGAACCTTATCACCTCCCAATTTTTTCCATCTTTATCAGCCCTAAAATGCAGGCAAGCTAAGCAACCAGTACGAGTATCAAGTTTGCGGAATTTCTTCTATGGATCTTTCACTGGATTTGAACGCTTGAACCCAGCTTTTGAACATGAAAATTCTCCCGCCTTCACAATCCGAGTATGTGTCCAATATACGATATGTTCTTTGCGCACACTGAATCCGAGTTTGTTTGCATATTCTTTGTACATCTGATATGCTTCGTCATCTGAGTGCACGGTAGGAAATACAACAACATCACCAGCCTGTGGAAAATTGCATTATGTGATTAATACGAGGTAAACATCGTGTTGTTTCGGATACTGTTTGCCAAACATCCGGCTGTAGAATAGCAGTGTTGTTCTAAATACCATACAAACTCCGGTCGGAATTTAGTTGAACTAAACTATTCATAGATAATTCAAAGAAGAGCTAATCATAGAGGTGCTCAAGAAATTTTACAGTATACTATCTCTACAATTCAGCCGAAATGTAGTTACTTTTAGTAGAAACAAACTGGAGAAAACAATCTGGAGAAAACATAAAGGAAAGTTTACTTTAACAGTTGGAGTGTCGTCGGAAGATTTAACAGTGGGACTGTCGTCGGAAGATTTAACAGTGGGAGTGTCGTCGGAAGAAGCTCCAGCTTTGAACATGGCGTGTAACATCCCATTCCTGGAGGAGCAAATCTGGATCCTATGGATTTTTGGAGAGTTCTCGGCTAGCAGCTCCCGTTCGACGAATTCGTCGAATTCGTCGAACGCAAGCTGCTCCCGTTCGTCGAGCGACGAACGGGGAGCTGCTCCCGTTCGACGAACGTCGAACGGGGAGCGCTCAGCTAAGGAGAAGCTCCCGTTCGTCGATCGACGAACGGGGAGCTGCTCCCGTTCGACGAACGTCGAACGGGGAGCGCTCAGCTAAGGAGAAGCTCCCGTTCATCGATCGACGAACGGGGAGCTGCTCCCGTTCGACGGACGTCGAACGGGGAGCGCTCAGCTAAGGAGAAGCTCCCGTTCGTCGATCGACGAACGGGGAGCTGCTCCCGTTCGACGGACGTCGAACGGGGAGCGCTCAGCTAAGGAGAAGCTCCCGTTCGTCGTTCGACGAACGGGGAGCTGCTCCCGTTCGACGAACGTCGAACGGGGAGCGCTCAGCTAAGGAGCAGCTCCCGTTCGTCGTTCGACGAACGGGGAGCTGCTCCCGTTCGACGAACGTCGAACGGGAGGGCTTATCATTCCCGAGAGAAAAAAGAAAAGAGCCTGGCTGCTCTTCGTTCATTTTATCTTTGGGGAGCCAGTGGAATAGAGTCCAATAAGGAGATGACACTTATGTTTGGAGTCCCAAGACCTATTAATGCAAACCAAAAAGAAAGGGGCCGAGCCATCTCATTTTCTCTTATTATTCTTCATCGTCTTCTTCCAGAACTCCATCTTCCTCCCTCTCTTTCTCATTCTCTGTCTCCACCTCTCCCCCACCCCGCTTAGGGTTTTGGCCAAGAAAATTCGTGGAGAAGCTCGTGCGTCCGTTGGAAGAAGAGCTAGCTTGGGAAGAGTTGAGTTCGTCCAAGCGCCGTCATGCCGCCGCGATCGTCGGCCCGGATTCAAGTGACTACCGACCCCTCTCCCTTGGTGCTAGTATCTTAGACCCCCTAGGCGAGATATCGAACTCAATTGAGTCGATTTGGGAGCGAAATGAAGTTCTGTAGGTTGAGGCCGCGTTAGGGTTTTCGCCGTAGGGCGTCGTTCGCCGCGAAAATGCCCCCAATCGACTCCCCGCTTCAATACGAACGTGGGACGTTGGTTTCGTGAGACGTGGTGGCCTTGTGAGGGAGCATGGGAGGAGAGGAGGTGTTTTTCCCTAAATTCCATTTGGGAAGGCGATGAATAATTCCCTGTAAATGGAATTTCATTTATATATATGTCATTAAGGGTTTGAGAATTGAGAAATAGTTTCCCTGTTATAGGAATGGTTAATCATATTTGCATAAGGTGATAAATAATCCTCTGTATAGGATTGTTAATTATTTATGACCAATGGTGGGAGTCCAGTAGCTTGGCTTGAATAGATTCCATAGTTAAATAACATGTTATGCCCTCATGTGCGCAAGTAGTCCACAGTCCTATGAGTTGGTTTAATAATGTCCATGATTATACGCACACCACTGCACACGAGTAATCAACTCGGAATGGGCCGCACGGTTAACTTAGTGCGGGTCACAAGTTATAGTTATAGCCGGTGGTAAAAAAGAAAGAACCCAGTTGTTGGGGGCCTTGGATGCTAAGTAGCATCGATTGTTGCCGCGCGAGGCGGAAGGTGGTAAGGCTCATGGAGCGAGTCCTTGGTGCTCGATAGCACGCATGGTGTGTTCAAACTACGTAGGTAAACATAATTGCGCATGGAGTATAGATCCTCGTGGGAGGATAAGTTGTGGCGGGTCTACGGGCTCGCTAGTCGTGACACCGACAGAAGCCGGCAGCTAGACTCAGACCGGTTGGGTTGGAATGTCTTGGTGTCCATCTACCCAATAGATCCCCTCCGCGTCTTGAAGACCCCGCATGAATGCGGGTAGTACGCAGGGACTCCGCTATGAGCAAGAGCGTCGAGGCGTACATAGGCCTAGGACCGGTAGTGTTCATACCCTCCTAGTAGTGGCGAAGCCCGTGCCACTGCCACCGTCCGGCCACGACGGGGGGCGCCTGAGTGGTTAGCTACCCTCGAAAAGTGGGAACTAAATGTCTATGTCGACATAGCAATCGTGCATGAGTCAGTCCTCATATCATAATCATTGCATTGCACCGCATTCATATCATAATCATTGCATTGCACCGCATTGGAACCTCATCATATAAACTTGTATGGGCATCCTTGTATGATGAGTTACCTTTATACGCAGACCCTTGACTTATAAGCTTGTATGGGCATCCTTATAAGTTAAGTTCAATTCAGTTCTCTAATATTCTGCTTATGTCTGTGCTACTTATACTTGCAAATATATATAACCACTGCTACTTTTATGCTTACGAACATATTAGATAGTGCTATGGAAAGTGCGTGGGCACTTAAACAACCGACACATATGAACAACTATTACCTGTCACCTGCTTGTTTATTATTGCTAATATTGCAGCTCCTTTTCTTCCTTCCCGCCCGGTGCCTTGGAGTCGCCGGGGGAGCGGATGTGAAGCCACTTAGTCTTTATGACTAACGGTTGCTACGTCCCTTTTTTAGGAGCGCATCCTGGCGCGGCAGCGCAACCTGGAGCAGCAGCGCGCGGCGCTGGGGACGGATAGTCCGGCCGGGACGACAGGGAAGGATACTACGATACCATCGCAGCCGTCAGTGACAGATGTGAGCGAGTTTTGTTGTAGCCCTTGGGGCCTTTCCTTTTGTTACTCTGATATTATACACTCGTTTGGTGTGTATTTGGACTGTACTTATGCGGATATATATATCTGGTGGCTTCTTGTTGTATTTTAGATGATGGGTTGGCATTGATGATATTTGTTAGCCGGCAGGATAGGCGTCTTGTGGAGGAGGCTAGCCCATGAGCTGGCGCTTCGGCAAGGCGGCTGTCCTGGGCATAAGACTTCCCTCGGCCGTGTTTTGTGTTCCGGAGTGGGGGGTCTTACAAATGGTATCAGATTGCAACGATCCTGAGATCAAGAAGTCCACTTCCGCATGGTGCACCCCTCTCACCTCTTCAGTTTGAGGACAAACTGAATGAGCGGAAGCAGTGGTGTGCCCATGTGTAATTCGCATTAAGTATGTCAATTATCTTCCTTCGAACAGCCAACCTAACCCAAACATCTACCATGCATGTAGATTCCGGTACATTCAGAACCGGCGACGGCCACTCCCGTGCCTCCAGTACCTACTCCTTTTCAACAATCAGAGCTAGGCCAGACTCTGACGGCAATCCTGGATGCCTTCAGGTCTCAGCAGATGCCGGTGCAGCCGCAGGCCCCAAGCTCAAATTGGTTGAGCACCTTTCGTGCTCTCTCCCCTCCCACCTACCATGGGACGGAGTCCGTAGTTCAGACGGAGGAGTGGCTGGATACAGTGCAGGAGTTACTGGCAGGGATCCGTTGCCCGAGCAACATGGCAGTCACATTGGCAGTCACGGCCTTGGATCTACATGCGAAGAGGTGGTGGAAGTCCTTGATGGGCTCCACCTTCGAAGGACGCAACCACCTGGACATAAGCTGGGACGAGTTTGCGGACGCGTTCCTGGAGCACTTTGTCTCTTCTACGGCCAGGGACGAGCTTGAGGAGAGATTTCTGCAGTTGAAGCAGGGGTCGAGATCGGTGGTCGAGTACCAGCGGGAATTTCAGCACTTAGCCAGATTCGCAGACTCTTATGATTTAGATGATCGCGGGTACGCGAAGCGGTTCTACAAGGGCCTGCGAGATCCTCTGAGGCAGGCTCTCCTCTTCGTCGCCGATTCGAGCCTCGCGCAGATTATAGAGATGGCACAGAAGTTGGAGGCGGATCACTTGGGGGTCCAGGCCAGGAATAAGAGGCCCGCAGAGGAAGTGATGGAGGCGGGGCCCAGCTTCAGGAGGAGGCAGAACACCAGGGGCAGAGACAGAGGCCAGCGAAGAGATGGCGGGCGTCCTCGCCCAAACTTCAGGTTGGAGCAGCCAGCGCGACCACTACCATTGCCCCCACCACATCAGGGTCAGGCGCTTCAGCCGCCGAGAGAGCACTTTCGAGTGGTGTGTTATCATTGCAACCAGCCTGGCCACATTCGGAGATACTGCCCGCAGCTGCAAGGAAACGCTCCGAATCGCCCCATGGCTCCTCCGGCAGCGCAGCGAGGAAGAGGCCAAGGTCGAGGCCAGGGTCAGCAGGGTAGGAACCCCAGACCTGCTCGGGAGCAGGTATACGCTTTGGATCTAGCTCAGGAACGAGACCCGCAGGAGGTCATCACAGGTAATTATGTTTGTATTTTCCTCGTTTCATAACAAGGTGCTTAGGTTCGAATGATTTTAACCCTAGGTACCGTGCTCGTTTGCGGTAAACCCGCTCTTACTCTTTTTGACACGGGTGCCACTCATTCGTTCGTATCAGAAGAATTTGTGAATGAACTGGATGCAGTACAGTGCTTCAGGGGAGCCCCCAGGAGGGTGCGCCTTCCGGATGGCTCGGAGATACGATCTACCTCCAGGTGTAGCTTGGTAATATCCATCGGTGGGAAACAATTTGAGACACCGGCAACAGTGTTGCGGATGCCCGACCTTGATCTAATATTGGGCATGACGTGGTTGCACTGGAATCACGCGAAGATTGACTGTGTGGCGAAGCGGATCACGCTGAGACATGATGACTCAGAGGTGGTAATTCAAGGTATAAGACCCGTATCACGAAACTTGTTGTCTTCTATACAGGTTGTGAAGGCTCACGAGCAAGGCGATGAGGTGTTCGTGATCTGTTTTGAGATGAAGGAGATAGGACCTGAAATGAAGGATGTACCGGTAGTCCGGGATTTTCCGGATGTTTTCCCCGAAAAACTACCCAGATTACCCCCACCTAGGGAGGTAGACTTCCAAATTAAGCTGGTACCGGGAGCTAAGCCTATTTCACGGGCCCCGTACAGGATGGCGCCCAAGGAGCTAGCAGAGTTCCGTGTACAACTGCAAGAATTGGTGGACTCAGGGTTCGTTCGTCCTAGCTTGTCACCCTGGGGAGCCCCGGTTCTGTTCGTGAAGAAGAAGGACGGTTCGCTCCGCTTGTGCATAGATTATCGGGAGCTCAACCGACTGACGGTCCGGAACACTTATCCTCTGCCGCGAATCGACGAACTCTTTGATCAGTTGGAAGGAGCGCAATGGTTCTCCAAGCTCGACTTGCGCTCTGGCTATTATCAGTTGAGGATTCAGGAGGAGGATATCCAGAAGACTGCTTTCAGCTCGAGGTACGGGTTGTATGAATTTACGATTATGCCCTTTGGGCTCACTAATGCACCCTCTGCGTTCATGAGCCTGATGAACAGGGTGTTTGCGCCTTATTTGGACGACTTCGTGATCGTATTCATCGACGACATCTTGGTTTATTCGAAGTCATTACTGGACCCTTGGAAGCATCTAGAGCTGGTGTTGGCAAAACTGAGGGAGCATCAGTTGTTCGCAAAATTTGGCAAGTGCGAGTTCTGGCTCCGCAAGGTGGCTTTCTTGGGTCATGTTATCAGCGGTGCGGGATTGGCCGTAGATCCTGCTAAGGTTCGTGCTGTGAAGGAATGGCAGCCGTTGAAGTCAGTCGCAGATGTGCGCAGCTTTCTGGGGCTTGCCGGGTACTACCGCAAATTTGTCGAGGGGTTCTCGAAGATCGCTCTCCCGCTCACTAAGCTGACCAGAAAGGAGGTGCCGTTTGTGTGGTCGCCTGAGTGTGAGGCCGCATTTCAGGAGCTGAAGGATCGCCTCACCTCAGCCCCGGTCCTTACTCTTCCGTCTGGTAGAGAAGGATTTCAAATTTACACGGATGCGTCCTTGCAGGGGATGGGTGCCGTACTAATGCAGTACGACCACGTGATTGCTTATGCGTCGAGGCAGCTTAAGAAGCACGAGGTAAACTATCCGGTGCATGATCTGGAGCTGGGTGCAGTGATATTTACTTTGAAGATATGGAGGCACTATTTATATGGGGTCCACTGCGAGATATTCACCGACCACAAGAATTTGAAGTATATACACACTCAGAAGGATCTGAATTTGAGGCAGCGGCGGTGGATCGAGTTCCTGTGTGACTATGATTACACGCTAAACTATCACCCAGGGAAGGCAAATTCGGTGGCCGATGCTTTGAGCAGGAGGACATCCAGTCCGGAGTCACGGCTGATGGCCATGGAGTTGGTAAGGATGCTCGAGGAAATGCAGATCACGCTCGTGTCTAAAGCCGATCCAGAGGTTTTCGCCGAGTACCTGTCCGCGATGAGCATAGTTTGTGATATCCGAGATCGCATTCGAGCAGAGCAGAGGAAAGATGTTGCCCTGGAACCTATTCTTCGAGCAGTGGAGGCTGGTTCTGCGGAGGAATACACCATGCAAGAGGATCTGGTTCACTTCCGTGGCAGGTTATACATACCCGCAGGTGGAGGAATTCGAGAGGACATTATGAAGGAAGCTCACTGCACAAAATACTCGGTGCACCCCGGGATTGTCAAGATGTACACTGATCTGCGAAGGACGATGTTTTGGCCTGGGATGAAGAAGGATGTCACTTATTTCGTCACTCACTGCGAGGCGTGCCAGAAGGTAAAGGCAGAGTGTAGGAGTCCGGCGGGGTTGCTGCAGCCGTTGTCCATTCCCGAGTGGAAGTTTGAAGACATATCCATGGATTTCGTTCACGGGCTGCCTCGTTCCCGCTCCGGGAGTGACTCTGTTTGGGTGATCGTGGACCGTCTGACGAAGGTCGCAAGGTTTATACCGATGAGGAAGGATTCGCATGTCGATGTGTTGGTAAGACTCTTCGTCGAGCAGTTTGTTCGCTATCATGGGGTGCCCAAAACGATCGTTTCGGACCGTGACGGTCGCTTTACCTCCAGGGAGTGGAAAGCGGTGCAAGCTTATTTGGGTTCCCGTCTGACCTTTAGCACGGCCTTCCACCCTCAGACGGATGGTCAGTCAGAGCGGACGATCAGGACCCTTGAAGATTTGTTGCGCCTTTGTGTCTTAGATCGAGGAGAGCCATGGGAGAGACTCCTGCCCTTGGTGGAGTTCTCGTATAATAACAGCCACCAGGCAAGCATTGGCATGGCTCCTTATGCGGCATTGTATGGAAGAAGGTGTAGGACACCTTTGTCTTGGGTTCAAGATGAGGACCTGAAGGCGCTAGGGGTGAAATTCATCGATGATACCGATGAGATGGTCAGACTGATACGAGACCGTATGCTTGAAGCGCAGAGCCGGCAGGCAAAATACTATGACAAAAAGCACAGGGCCGTGGAGTTCCATGTTGGGGACAAAGTGTTCTTGAAGATCAGGCCGATGCACGGTGTGTCTCGGGTTCGGGGAAGGAAAAAGCTCAGCCCTCGTTATATGGGGCCTTATACCATCCTGGAGCGGATTGGCCTCTTAGCTTATCGATTGTTGTTACCGCCAGAATTGGAGAATTTACACGACGTTTTCCATGTGTCCTCCCTTCGGAGGGCCTTGCTTCGCCCTGATCAGCATGTGGTAGCTACGTCTGGTCCTGTGGAAACCGACAGGTCTGTCCGGCTGGAGCCTTTGCGGATAGTAGACACCGAGACCAGAGTGCTGCGGAGAAAGAGGGTTCCGTTGGTGAAAGTGTTGTGGTCCAACCATGGACGGGAGGAATACACTTGGGAGCCGATGGACCTTATGCGGCAGCATTACCCGGGATTGTATTCCCCAGGTATGGCCTAAACTAGTATGTCATCTCTTGATTTAATACCATAGCCTAAACTTAGTATCATACTAATATGCACTAAACCCATGTAGAAGCCTTGTTGGCTATTCATCTCGTCCGACGCGTGGTCTGGGAGACACATGTGTCGATGCATCGGTCGGCGTATACAAATTTATGGTGGCTGTAGGAGGGTCAATGCAGAAAATCTTCTTCTTTTCCCTCGAGAGCGACAACCTCGTTACTTAGTACTAGCTCGAATCATAGGATCCCTTATTATTGTTAGGTTCGGGTTCCCTCCTAGGTGAACAAAACCCGCGACGACGAACGGCGAGAGGTTCGAAATGCTTTGAACTGAGTCGCGGAGAATTTCTTTGATAGGCACAAATATGTTACAACTGTGTGTCGGATATGTTATAATATGTTTTCTGCTGTTCTTATATTGGGGGTTCTTCCTTTGGAATTGAGGGAAGGTGCTATGCTCCTCCCTGGTTTTGCTATGACCCTTCAGGTTTGGGATTAAACATATATATATACATACAGGTAAAAGTTATTAGTTGTAGCAGCTACTGTTTCTGCTGTTAGGGCATTTGGTTTGGGGCATGTACATGTGTACATGTACACATATATATGTGAAATTTTGTTACCTGTGCTCTCTCTCTCTCTCTCTCTCTCTCTCTCTCTTTTATTGATTTTCAAAAATGAGAAATTGTGTGTTGCTGTTAGATCCCAGGAAAAGATTTGGTTTTTTCTTTTCTTTCTTATTAACTTCAATGATGGAGCTGTTATAGTTCTCACCATTGACAACTTCTGTTTGTGTTCAGAATAGACCTGCTGCTATGGTTTATGCGACCCTTGTGACCCCAACCTAAATTTCGGGGGCGAAATTGTTTTTTTTTCGTTTATAGGATTTGTAACATCCCATTCCTGGAGGAGCAAATCTGGATCCTATGGATTTTTGGAGAGTTCTCGGCTAGCAGCTCCCGTTCGACGAATTCGTCGAATTCGTCGAACGCAAGCTGCTCCCGTTCGTCGAGCGACGAACGGGGAGCTGCTCCCGTTCGACGAACGTCGAACGGGGAGCGCTCAGCTAAGGAGAAGCTCCCGTTCGTCGATCGACGAACGGGGAGCTGCTCCCGTTCGACGAACGTCGAACGGGGAGCGCTCAGCTAAGGAGAAGCTCCCGTTCGTCGATCGACGAACGGGGAGCTGCTCCCGTTCGACGGACGTCGAACGGGGAGCGCTCAGCTAAGGAGAAGCTCCCGTTCGTCGATCGACGAACGGGGAGCTGCTCCCGTTCGACGGACGTCGAACGGGGAGCGCTCAGCTAAGGAGAAGCTCCCGTTCGTCGTTCGACGAACGGGGAGCTGCTCCCGTTCGACGAACGTCGAACGGGGAGCGCTCAGCTAAGGAGCAGCTCCCGTTCGTCGTTCGACGAACGGGGAGCTGCTCCCGTTCGACGAACGTCGAACGGGAGGGCTTATCATTCCCGAGAGAAAAAAGAAAAGAGCCTGGCTGCTCTTCGTTTATTTTATCTTTGGGGAGCCAGTGGAATAGAGTCCAATAAGGAGATGACACTTATGTTTGGAGTCCCAAGACCTATTAATGCAAACCAAAAAGAAAGGGGCTGAGCCATCTCATTTTCTCTTATTATTCTTCATCGTCTTCTTCCAGAACTCCATCTTCCTCCCTCTCTTTCTCATTCTATGTCTCCACCTCTCCCCCACCCCGCTTAGGGTTTTGGCCAAGAAAATTCGTGGAGAAGCTCGTGCGTCCGTTGGAAGAAGAGCTAGCTTGGGAAGAGTTGAGTTCGTCCAAGCGCCGTCATGCCGCCGCGATCGTCGGCCCGGATTCAGGTGACTACCGACCCCTCTCCCTTGGTGCTAGTATCTTAGACCCCCTAGGCGAGATATCGAACTCAATTGAGTCGATTTGGGAGCGAAATGAAGTTCTGTAGGTTGAGGCCGCGTTAGGGTTTTCGCCGTAGGGCGTCGTTCGCCGCGAAAATGCCCCCAATCGACTCCCCGCTTCAATACGAACGTGGGACGTTGGTTTCGTGAGACGTGGTGGCCTTGTGAGGGAGCATGGGAGGAGAGAAGGTGTTTTGCCCTAAATTCCATTTGGGAAGGCGATGAATAATTCCCTGTAAATGGAATTTCATTTATATATATGTCATTAAGGGTTTGAGAATTGAGAAATAGTTTCCCTGTTATAGGAATGGTTAATCATATTTGCATAAGATGATAAATAATCCTCTGTATAGGATTGTTAATTATTTATGACCAATGGTGGGAGTCCAGTAGCTTGGCTTGAATAGATTCCATAGTTAAATAACATGTTATGCCCTCATGTGCGCAAGTAGTCCACAGTCCTATGAGTTGGTTTAATAATGTCCATGATTATACGCACACCACTGCACACGAGTAATCAACTCGGAACGGGCCGCACGGTTAACTTAGTGCGGGTCACAAGTTATAGTTATAGCCGGTGGTAAAAAGGAAAGGACCCAGTTGCTGGGGGCCTTGGATGCTAAGTAGCATCGATTGTTGCCGCGCGAGGCGGAAGGTGGTAAGGCTCATGGAGCGAGTCCTTGGTGCTCGATAGCACGCATGGTGTGTTCAAACTACGTAGGTAAACATAATTGCGCATGGAGTATAGATCCTCGTGGGAGGATAAGTTGTGGCGGGTCTACGGGCTCGCTAGTCGTGACACCGACAGAAGCCGGCAGCTAGACTCAGACCGGTTGGGTTGGATTGTCTTGGTGTCCATCTACCCAATAGATCCCCTCCGCGTCTTGAAGACCCCGCATGAATGCGGGTAGTACGCAGGGACTCCGCTATGAGCAAGAGCGTCGAGGCGTACATAGGCCTAGGACCGGTAGTGTTCATACCCTCCTAGTAGTGGCGAAGCCCGTGCCACTGCCACCGTCCGGCCACGACGGGGGGCGCCTGAGTGGTTAGCTACCCTCGAAAAGTGGGAACTAAATGTCTATGTCGACATAGCAATCGTGCATGAGTCAGTCCTCATATCATAATCATTGCATTGCACCGCATTGGAACCTCATCATATAAACTTGTATGGGCATCCTTATATGATGAGTTACCTTTATACGCAGACCCTTGACTTATAAGCTTGTATGGGCATCCTTATAAGTTAAGTTCAATTCAGTTCTCTAATATTCTGCTTATGTCTGTGCTACTTATACTTGCAAATATATATAACCACTGCTACTTTTATGCTTACGAACATATTAGATAGTGCTATGGAAAGTGCGTGGGCACTTAAACAACCGACACATATGAACAACTATTACCTGTCACCTGCTTGTTTATTATTGCTAATATTGCAGCTCCTTTTCTTCCTTCCCGCCCGGTGCCTTGGAGTCGTCGGGGGAGCGGATGTGAAGCCACTTAGTCTTTATGACTAACGGTTGCTACGTCCCTTTTTTAGGAGCGCATCCTGGCGCGGCAGCGCAACCTGGAGCAGCAGCGCGCGACGCTGGGGACGGATAGTCCGGCCGGGACGACAGGGCAGGATACTACGATACCATCGCAGCCGTCAGTGACAGATGTGAGCGAGTTTTGTTGTAGCCCTTGGGGCCTTTCCTTTTGTTACTCTGATATTATACACTCGTTTGGTGTGTATTTGGACTGTACTTATGCGGATATATATATCTGGTGGCTTCTTGTTGTATTTTAGATGATGGGTTGGCATTGATGATATTTGTTAGCCGGCAGGATAGGCGTCTTGTGGAGGAGGCTAGCCCATGAGCTGGCGCTTCGGCAAGGCGACTGTCCTGGGCATAAGACTTCCCTCGGCCGTGTTTTGTGTTCCGGAGTGGGGGGTCTTACATGGCGGAGGCTTCGAAAATCTAGGTTTCGAGGAGGTCGGGATTTGAAAGAAGGCGGAAAAGCTTCGCGTGAGGCTTGTTTCATTTCAGCTTCTTTAGGAAAAAGAAAATAATACATATATATTGACAGCTCCCATCGGTTCAGGTTATATCCAAACTAAAACTATTAATAAAATAAAGGATAAACCAAAAACTATTAATACGCCCCCTCAAGTGGAAGTGTGTAAATCAACCACGCCCAACTTGCTCAAAAGGAAGTGGAATTGAGGACGACCAAGGGCCTTGGTGAAGATGTCCGTCGGTTGAAATCTGGATCTAATGTGGGAGGTCACAATCGTCTTGGCGTCGATGTGATCTCGAATGTAATGACAGTCGATCTCGATATGTTTAGTCCGTTCGTGGAAGACGGGATTGGTAGCTATGTGGATGGCAGATTGACTGTCACAATGCAACTTTATCGGAGAGCGATGATGAACGTTCAATGAGGCCAAGAGAGATTTCAACCAAATCAACTCACTAGTGGTGGCCTCCATTGCCCTGTACTCCGCCTCAGCAGATGATCGAGACACTGTGCTTTGCTTCTTCGTTCTCCAAGAAACGGGAGATGACCCAAGAAAGACAAGATAGCCGGTAACGGATCGGCGTGTGATTGGACAGCTGGCCCAATCGGAGTCACAATAAGCATTTAACGTCAAGTCATTATCGGCACACAACAAGATTCCTTGCCCGGGGTGACTTTTGAGGTAGCGGACTAATCTACTGGCAGCTTCCATATGTTGGGCTTTAGGTGCATGCATAAATTGTGATAGGATGTGAACCGCATATGAAATATCCGGGCGCGTGATGGTTAGATAAATCAATCTCCCGATTAGTCGTCGATAAACAGAAGCATCCTTGATTTCCACGCCATGAGCCAATGCCAACTGTTGTCCTTGTTCCATAGGAGTTTCGGCAGGTTTGCTTCCAAGAAGGCCACAATCCGAGATGATGTCGAGAGCATACTTTCTTTGACAAAGATAAAGGCCCTTGGGAGATCGAGCCACTTCGATCCCCAAAAAATATTTCAATGCACCCAAATCTTTGATGTGAAAACACGAGCTCAAGTAAGTTTTGAAAGTTGAGCATGCAACCATGTCGTTTCCTGTCAGGATAATGTCATCAACATACACTAATAATCCCATGAAGATTCCAGCCTTGCTATACGTGAACAACGAATAGTCAGCAAGAGACTGAATGAAGCCATAAATTTTCAATGCAGAAGCCAACTTTGCAAACCAATCTAGATGCCTGGCGGAGCCCATAAATTGACTTGCGAAGGCGGCACACTTGTTTAGGACCAACGGGTGTGAAGCCAGGCGGGAGTTTCATGTAGACCTCCTCTTCCAAGTCGCCATTCAGGAATGCATTGCTGACATCCATTTGGTGAAGTGCTCAACCCCTTGACACCGCGACCGCAAGAAAAACACGAACTGACACAAGTTTTGCTACAGGTGCGAAGGTCTCATGAAAATCCATGCCTTCAATTTGGGTGAAACCCTTGGCCACAAGACGAGCTTTGTAACGTTCCACGGACCCGTCAGAGTTGTACTTAATCTTGTAGACCCATTTACAATCGATAGGGGACTTGTGTGGTGGAAGAGCCTCAACAGTCCAAGTGCCATTATCTTCTAAGGCTTTGATTTCATTTGACATGGCATCACGCCAATGTACATGCTTCACGGCTTCCGAATAAGTTTGAGGTTCAACATTGGATGTGATGGCTGCTAGATAAGCTTGATGCCTGTGTGAAAAATTGTCAAAAGTTACATAATCTTCTAAGGGATAAGGAGTACCTGAGAACTGTTCATGGTAAGGGGGCCTTGGGGGGGGGGGGGGGGGGGGGGGGGGGATGTATCTGGCTCTTCGGAGAGAAATGATCACCATTTGTTTTGGAGAAAGCATTGCAAGCAACATAGTCATCGAGATGTTTTGGTCTCTTGGTAGTTCGTGTGGGTCGAACAGGACGAGCCAACATTACAGGTTCTTCGAGTGGATTTCGCCCTTCAGGCATCGCGGGTTCTTCGAGGGTAAGTCGCCCTTCCGGTTCTTCAAGAACTCCTCCCGTGTCAAGTTCGGCTAGGGGCAAAGCCAACTTTTCATTAGCGCCCATCTCAGGAAGTTGGTCATCATCAGGTAATTGGCCAGTGAGATTATTGACCGCATCATGGAATTGAGTGCTTTGGTTTTGATTTGACTTGAAGGGAAAGATATTCTCATGAAAGGAAACATCGCGAGAGGTGAAGAAGATATTTTTCTCGAGATCATATAGTGTCCAACCTCTTTTTCCATGTGGATATCCCATGAATATGGCACGCCTACTTCTTGATCCAAATTTGTCCTTCTGCTTGGGTCCACTGTGGGCGTAACACAGGCAACCAAACACTTTTATATGGTCGTATGAAGGTTTTACACCATAGAGAATTTCATGTGGCGACTTTCCATGAAGAGTAGCAGTGGGTGTTCGATTTATAAGATATACTGCGGTTAAAATGCAGTTGCCCCAAAACATGATGGGTAAGTTTGCCTGAAATCTAAGGGCACGAGCAACTTCCAAAATGTGGCGGTGTTTCCTCTCAACTCTCCCATTCTGTTGCGGTGTATCAACACAACTAGTTTCGTGTATGATACCATTTTGTTTGTAAAATTGGTGCATTTGTCGAGATGTGAACTCAGATCCATTGTCACTGCGAACCGTCTTGATCGTCTTGTTGAATTGAATTTCAACTAATTTGTGGAAGTCTATTAGCCGTCTAGCGGCTTCACTTTTCTCCTGTAGTAGAAAAACCCAAACAGCACGACTACAATCATCAACAATGGTAAGAAAATAGTGAGCGCCACAAATCGACGAAGTCCTATACGGGCCCCATAAATCACAGTGGATCAAGTCAAAACAAGAAGTTGCATTGTTATGGCTAATAGGAAAAGGAGAGCGTGTTTGCTTTGCACGGTAACAAGCATCACATGGTACATCAGAAGTAGACTTCAAAATACTAATATCTGAAATGCAAAGCAAATTTTGAGATGATTGGTGACCCATCCGTTGGTGCCATATGTTGTAAGGGATATCACTACGGAGTTTCAAAGCTTGGTGGTGGATTGCCGGCTTGTAAAGATAGACCCCCCCTTGCAGCTTACCCATCCCAATCCGGTTCTTCCAGGTGTGGTCCTGTATCACACAAAGTTGATTCGTAAATATGACATTATAGTTGAGAGTAGTAGTAAGCTGGCTAACAGAGATCAAATTGCAAGTCAAGTGAGGGACAAAGAGAACATCTTGCAGCGACAGGGTTGGGCTCAAATATGCGCAACCAACTTTGGAAGCCGCAGTTTTGTCTCCATTTGGTAAGGTAATAAGCAATGGAGATGTCTCCCGGATATCATGGAGAGACATCAAGTTCCCTGTCATGTGGTTGGAGGCACCACTATCAAGTACCCAATCTGATGAGTGACGAGACATACCCGATAACTTTTCTGAGGCAGAAGTGGGTTGATCCAAGAAGGTCAATAGACGGTGAAACTGTTCGGAAGACAGACCTGGAACACCCGGTTGAGTGGTAGTGTTGCTAGTAGTGGTACCAAGAGGATGAGTAATATGGGCCGCCAAACCTTGACCACGACCAGGAGGGGCAGGAGGATGTCCCCGTCCACGTCCCCCAGATCTTCCACGAGAACGACCTCCTCTTCCTTTGTACCAAGGTGGATATCCAACAATCTCAAAGCATTCAGAGATATCGTGTCCAGACTTGTGACAATGGGTGCAAGTCTTTTCAATGTAGGGGGGTCGGCTATGCCCATCCATCCGCCCCCGTTGAGCAACTTGTGTTGCAAGAGCAACATCACCAATGCTCTCATCCTGTCCATGTGCAATCAATCTATGTCGTTCTTCACGAGTGACAGTGGCATAGGCTTTGGCTAAGGACGGTAAGGAGTCCATGCTGAGGATTTGCGACCGAATTGTTCCAAAAATAGCATCATCTAGGCCCATGAGAAACTGATGGAGTTTCTCTTCTTCACGTTCCTTGATAAATTCTTGTGCGGCGCCACAAGTGCAGGTGGGGACTTTGGAGTAACTATGCAACTCATCCCACATCCCTTTGAGTTTAGTGTAAAAGGTCATCACGGAAGAGCCATGTTGACGCAAAGAGGTGATCTGACATTTGAGTTCATGGACGCGGGGGGCATTGCCGATAGAGAATCGGTCCTTGAGATCCTCCCAAACCGCTTTGGCATTATCCATGTACGCCACACTAGGTTGGATGGATTTGTCAATGGAGTTGAAGATCCATGAAATCAGCATGGAGTTGCAAGGTTCCCAATAAGGGGCTTCTGGAGAATCGGATGTGGGTTGCGCTAGGGTTCCGTTGATGAAACCCAATTTGTTCTTGGCGCGGAGGGCATTCATCATGGCCTTCTCCCACATGTCATAGTTCTCCCCATTTAAAATGCATGAAGTGATGGTGGCGCCGGGGTTATCCGATGGGTGGAGATAAAACGGCGAACCAGGGCTTACCGTTGGCGTGGTTGGCGTGCTGGCGGCCTTGGGTAAGGGATCCCCCATGATCGAAGAGGGTGGAGCGGACGAGGGCGACAGAAGAAGGTCCAGCTCCGGCAGCGCATGGTGGCGCCGTCACCTGTAGATCTAGGGTCCCTCTGATACCATGAAAGAAGGCGGAAAAGCTTCGCGTGAGGCTTGTTTCATTTCAGCTTCTTTAGGAAAAAGAAAATAATACATATATATTGACAGCTCCCATCGGTTCAGGTTATATCCAAACTAAAACTATTAATAAAATAAAGGATAAACCAAAAACTATTAATAGGATTCCAGGAGGGCGGTTTCGAGGAGATCTAAGCTTCGAGTAGGGCGTCTTCGAGGATGTCGGGCTGCCAGGAGGTCTGCTTCGAGAATGTTTGCGAGGAGGCCGACATTGATGTACAGATTATGCAGCAGGTTTAACCTCGGCGGGAGAAGCAACCTGGGCTATTACGAGGGAAAACGAAGAAAGAAATGGAGGGAAAGAAAAATCGAAACGAAAAATGCAGTGGGCCCGACGCTATTTATTCCCGGACGGTTTTTGCCGTCCGAATCACGGACCAAAAAATTTGGGGATGCTGAGCGGAGATGGTATTGTCACTTTTGAGGCAATGTAGAACCACGCATAGACAAGCTTTATAAGTATAGACAATAATTATATACAGGCCGATTTCAGCTATGTGCAGACCGTGCAAATTGAAAATGGGTATATTACATGACCCATATATTTTAGTGAATAAAGTAAAATTCTAGTCCCTGAATATATTTACTGAACAAAATTATTTACTCACAAAAAATATCTTTTTCGTTACCAAATTATTCCCCCATAAATTGTGTAATGTACGTAATAGTGACAATATGTTTTGTGCACTAAAGTTATATATTTTGTCACAACTTGTATATACATTTAGTGAGCAAAGTATGTTTCGTCACTAAATATTTGTATTTATAGTGATCAAAATATCTGGCCACTAATGGAGGGACACAATTGTGAGGAAATTTTTAAAGTTCCTTAAAAAATATATTATAATGAATTTTTTTATTTGCTATTAATTAGAAATCAATTTCGAAAAACAACACAAATAAATATAATATCTAATGACTAAAAGAAGCTAGTTCAATATAGACATTTTGTTTAGTTTTATAATAAAGATTAAGAAAGATGCTAGATAGCACAAATCCCTCAATACAAATTAATAAAGCTTACTTCTCTGTGTAAAATTAACACATGAGAAACAAAATCTATTGTGAAGAGACATTATTTATCAATGCTTCCTTACAAGTACAAGTAAAATAAATAGATGCATATGCCAGTACTAGAAAAGTTACTCTTAGCCACATTTTTTTGCGGTGTGTCATAATTGTGGCTAATGAGGAAGTATTAGTCATGTTGTCTAATTTATGGCTAATAGGAAAATATTATCCACAAATGTCTAATTGTGGTCAAAAAGAAAATATTAATCATGATTTGTTTAATTTGTGACTAATAAATTCGCGGCTAACACTTTAGCCACACTTCCTAACACATGGCTAATAAGAAATTATTAGCCGCAGTTTTGATAGTGGCAGAAAAATTACTATGATATGATTGACTAAAATGTAACTATTTTTATCCGCACAATGCATTAAATTTTAATAATTAAATACTAATTATAATAATTAACTTATATCACATATATAATACGATCACTTCACCTATTATGATCATCTTATTTATATATTTATAAATTAAGTCACTATAAAGGTATGTATATATGGACAAGGTATTCATAGTGACAATGACTATTTAATTTTATAGATATAAGTTTTAATAATAATAATAATCATCGATTATGAGAGCATGTTGTTAAGTGTTCTCCCAAAAAATTTGAGTAATACATTTGCAACAAAACTCATATACATTATATATAATGGAAACATAATAGACACACACACACACACACTGTAACTTAATTAACCCCAATTCTCCATAGTGTAACAATATATTTGCATAAAATACCCTTCGACATCTCTTTATTTTGAAATCTATAGTTATTTACTAATTAACAATTTCGCGCCTATTATTTTGACTAAAAGATTTGTTCCTGACATTTACTCTATACCTACTCCTTTCATATCAACAACCAAGCATTAGGTCTCTGCGGGTCCTCTACCGCTTCGCCCGCTCCAGTATCTGCACGTCTCTTTACTTATCTACAATGTCTCCCGAACACCCCACCATCTTCGGTCCTCTAGTCCCCGCTCAAAATCTTGGCAGCCCCTTACCCCCAATGTTCTCTCTCGCTTCGTTGGCTAGTGCATGCACAATCCTATGCTTCAAATTCGACTATACTCTCTTGCGTCCCTTCCTCCAGGTTTGTGTTCAAGTCTTACTCCATGCCTACTTTCAGATCATTTTCTACTTTTGTACTCTCACCGTAGTCCCCCTTGTCATAGCTAGCCCACCCCTTGAATTCGAAGATCCCTGTTACAACAAACCGCGGCCTATGTATTTTTCTTTTTCTTACTTTGGAAGTCCATATCGATACATCATGCTCACATTGCTCCTTACAACTTAAGTTCAAACTTTGTTTTTTCTCCAGAGCATTAATGGCTTCGACCAACCTAGTATATTTTCGATCATTAATCTACTGCATCCACGGATATCTCTACCTTCTCCTCTCTCTCTCTCTCTCTCTCTCTATATATATATATATATATAACTCTCCTCTTTTCACTTGAATGTGTTCTATTACAAGAAAAAACTTGTCTGATTTCATCAATATAATTCATTTTTCATGTCTCCTTTTTAATTGCTTTTATTGTTTGGGAATGCATTTTTAGGCAGCGCTACTATTGGTATGTGCATTTGTGGTGAACTCAGGCTATTTGATTTTTGTGCCTAAGGGACAAAAGGTCTCATGGATGATTTTCATATCCATTAATATAAAGGATCTTGACAATATTTATGTGGTATGTGGGGGTAATGTAATTGAATTTTCAAGATATTTTTAAAAATCAATATTGTCAACTACAAATTCTTTAAATGATTGAGTACATAGTTCATATGACAAAGGGATAGATATTGACCAATATATGTATACTTAGTGACTGATGATTGTATCAAACATCGGTAGTTCACATTGCTCAACTACATATAAACATGTTGGCTACAAGAATAATTATTGTCAAGAAGATACAAACTAACACTACAACATTTTCGGTCTTTAGCAACACTTGAAAATTGTTGTCTAAAACTGCAAAATGTTGCCAAAACGTAAAAAACTATAATAATGATAGCAATGAGTGCAAATTCCATTATATCAGCCAATGAATTATGTGTAAACTCAATATTTCTACCTAGAAAAATCTTTGCAAGAAAAATAGGATGTATACTTCATTTCATTTTCCAAATCAAGGTCACTCTTTGAATATATGATTTCCTCATTGTAGTGTGGGCTCTTGACACTATCGATATTGTATCATATTGTCATTAACCATGTGCGAAGAATGATAAGAGTAACTCAAATCATTGACGTGAAACAATTTTCTTTAAGAAAATATAAAAGTATTTTCTCAAAGAGTTTCACTTCACCTACTGCTTGTGAAATAATTAGAAGGCCAAATATTCTTATAGAAAGAATGAAGGTATAGTTAGGTTTCCACCAAAATATAAGTATTTACATTACCATCTCATTTGATATTTTTGTAACACTGAGTTTAGAAAATTCCAAATAATTATTTATTTGCACATGGCTAGAATATTAGACCAATGTAGAAAGTGAGACTCAATTTTCTTAGCAGCATTTTATGGCAATAACTTTTTCATCTTCTTTAAAGCCTCATCAAAATCCTTCAGCGGCTTTAGAAATATTTGCAAATCAATAATCTAATGCTTGCACATGAAAAATGGAGACTTGTACATTGATTTTAGAATGAAACCTTCTCCTCCCAACAATCTTCAGGAGCAGTGGGCTATTGATTTCATACAATATTTTAAAATCTTCCGAAGGATTTTGATGAGGGTTTAGGGAAGACAAAAAAGTTATTGTCATATAATACTGCTAAGAAAATATAGTCTCACTTTCTGCATTGCTCTAATATTCTAGTAATTTGTGGTAGAAAGACCACTAAGTCATCGATGAAGAACTCATCAAATACATAATTTTTTCAAAAAATTTAAAACTGGATGCTACACAATATCAAATGAGCTGGTAAGATAAATACTTATATTTTTGTGGAAACCTGAATACACATTCATTCTCTTTCTATAAGTATACTTGGTATTTTACTTCTTTCACACAAATAGATATAGGAAAACTCTTTGAGAGAATGTACTTAATATATTCTCTTTAAGAAAATTGTTTAACATCAATGCTTTTTGTTACCTTTATCATTCTTCTCACATGGTTAACTCTATATGATAAAGTACTGATAGTGTCAGGACGACATATTACGATGAGGAAATCATAAATTTGTAGAGTGATCTTGATTTGGAATATAAAATGGTGTATCACTCATATTTTACATGCAAAAGATTTTTCCAAGTAGACACATTGAGTTTACACGTAATTCATTGGATGCTATTATGAAATTTGCATGGTCATTGATAACTTAGTTTTATCTTCTTGACAACAATTCTTCATGTAGCCAATGTGTTTGTATGTAGTTGAGTAATATGAACTATATATATCTGATATATTCATCAGTCACTAAGTATACCTACATTGTTCCATATCTATCCATGTATAATATTATCTATGTATATATTCATTTAACTTTTAACATATAATTGTGAAATTTTGTTGTGACATGAATACGAGGTGGCCGTTTGGCCACATATAGTTATGAAAGAATTTGTTTTATCCATTTTTTAACTTTCAACAAATATGAGGTTGAAGGTTGAACATGAATACTAAGATTGATCAAATTGTAGCACTACACTTTATCATACTCGCAACTGATAACTTTTGTAAGTTTGGGAATGTCTAAATCACACCTAGAGGGGGGGGGGGGGGGGGGGGGGGGGGCGTGAATAGGTGATGTCCTCTTTTTATCCTTGCAACAGAATTATTAAAGCGAGTGCAGAAAGAAATAAAAAGCACAACACAAACACAAGGAATTTATAGTGGTTCCCTAGTATGGGTACTCCACTTCCCCCTTCACCTATCTAGTAGTGTGCTAACCTCAGCAACTCCAACCAAACTCGGATCAACAAATGATCTTACACTATGAGACAGTTCTCCTACCTCAGGAACACTAGCTCGTTCTCTCAAGAACACGCATATTTCAAGATCTCATGTTGGTCCACGTAAATGTATTACAAATAAAATTGAGATCAAGAAGTCAGTTCTCTTCCACCATCTCCCTGAATTTGTACATAGCATGGCTTCAAAATACAATAGTTCCATGCTTCTCACTCTGATTAAGAATGCAATTGAATTCTCCAAAAACACCCAAAGAAAGTTGGGAGTGTTGAATCTAGGAAGTTCATCCTAGAGATTGCATCTATTAATAGGTGATGTCTGCCTTTTTAAATCTAATTGCAGACTAATAAAAGTAAAAAAGGACTAGCACATAAAACACCACATACACAGAAAGCTATAGTGGTTTCCCAAGTTGGGTAGTCCATTTCCCCCTTTGCCTATCTAACAGTGTGCTAGCATCGGCCACTTCAACCAAAAACCTCAGATCCGCAGATCTTACAACATGGAGTCAAACTCCTACCTCAGGGATACTAGCTGATCCCCTACCTCAAATCCCCTAGCCCAGGATCCTACACTCAGATTCACAATTGGAATCCTACCTCAGGTCCAATCCAGAACCCTACCTGAAGTCACACATGACCCTACCTCAGATCCCAAATACATGATCTTATAACTCAGAGTATACAACTCCTACATCTCAGTTTCAATCTTTACTCCTACCTCAGGCTCACACAGAACCCTACCTCGGGTCACACGGGACCTTACACTCAGATCTCAAAAAGATCCTACATAATAAGTAAAATAAGTATGTTACAACTTTTCTTAGACTCAAAGAATAGCTCTTGAATAATAGAGTCTTCTTAGCTGGATGATAACAGCCTTGCTGGATCAGCAACAGATCTGGATATAATCTTCTTTGAAAGCTTGATCTGATCTAAACCTAGATATCAGAGAAAATGACTTGATCTTGAGAGATTTGAAAGTGAATAACCTGGAGAAAACTTAGGAACACTTGAGTTAATATTTTGAGTGTCTCTTTCTTGATATTTTCTCTGCACTTAGAGTTTGTGGCTGTTCTTCAGAAAGACTATTCGGTTGATTAGGAATCTTAGGATTAGGGTTTTTTCTTCATATCTCATATATGTATTTATATAAGAGAGATCATCAACGATCAAATCCATCAGACTTTATGTCAGATATAATTTTCCATAAAGGTCTGATTTGACTGGCGCAATCTGCGGCAGAAGAGATTTGAATTCCCACAACTTTGAATTGTCTCGACGATATGCAAGTTGTCTCGACGAGAATCCACTTCTTCAAGACAACATTTGAGTCTACAAGCCGATACTAAATCTTTCAGACTTTGAGTTAACTTCTATTAAGATGTAAATCCATCAAGCATATAAAGCCTCATCTCGACGATACTTGTGGCCTTCAAGAAAATATTTGTATTCAACACGACCACTTTCTTCAAGTTGATTGTTAAGCTTAACAAGAAGACATTTCAACTTGTTAAGACGATAAGACTTAACACTTAAATTCTGAGTTTGTTTTGGCAATAGGGGAGCCATATCTAGACGATATGGAATTAATCATTCTCAACTCAACATGCTTCTGAATTGTCGTGTAGGCTTCTCGACGACATTTCATTTTATCTCGATGACAATTGACTTGGAGTATTTACATCTTCACTGAAGGGCTTCCAAATGATATTCTATTATCTCCCTTATCTTTACTTAGCGTGAGACCTTCTCTATGAAAGACTTTCAGTCATCAACATGATGTGTATAAACTTCAGCTCTGGCAAGACGGTAACTATCTTGTTGATCTTGAAAGAATATAAGGTTTGGAGTCTAAGTCACCTAGAGGTGGGGTGAATAGATCTTTTAAATTTTACTTGATTAGCTTTAGCTGTTTTCAGAGTTGGTTCAAGCAAATCAGCAAACACAGAAAGCACACAATAATTTATAGTGGTTCCCCAAAGACAGTGTGTCTATGGGTAGTCCACTTCCCCCTCCACCCTTCTAACAGCGTGTTAGACAGGGCCAACTTCTCCAAACTCGGCTCAAAGAGCTTACATCACAAGTTCCTCGGAACTTCTCAGATCAAGAATGATCCTACCTCAGGACACAAGTCCCTACAACTCAGAGCTATCACTAGCTCCTACCTCAGGCACAACTGCCCTACAAACTCAGAGGATAACACCTCCTACAGCTCAGAAAATAATGTCCTACAACTCAGACCTCTCATAGGTCCTACCACTCAGAGGACTCCTCCTCCTACAGCTCAGACCAGCTCCTGGTCCTACCTCAGGCTATTAAGCCCTACCTCAGATCTGCTCCAGATCTTACACTCAGGCCTTCAGCCCTACAGCTCAGAACCCTCAGGTTCCTACAAACTCAGACCAAATGGTCTTACAGCTCAGGCAAGATGCCCTACAGATAAATGATTTAGAAATTTATTCTACAGTAGAGGTACTCTCATGTAGATCTTGCACTGACTGTGCTTCCTGTTGCTGAAGATGTTGATTACATCAACTAACTTGATCTTCCTCTTCGATAGAGTGATGGAAGATCACCTTGCTCCTTCTTGTAGAGGAGCTAACTTTCTTTCTCTATTTTCTTCTTCTTGTTGTTCAGTGAGCAGGAGGAAGAAGACGAGAGCTTCAGTCGTCAATATAACAGTTGATCTCTTTCGCACGTTGCCAAGAGTTTCAAATGTGCCCTAACTCTTCCTTTTATACATCTCTGATCTTCAACGGCTCTTAGCTGTTCTGCTGAGAGGTAAGGGAGAAGCTGGTGGAACCCACACAGCTTTTCTGCAACTAGTCCTAGCCGCAGGACCCGCCGCCCTACTTTTCCGTAGAGAAGGACTGCGCTCGATGAACGTGGAACACTCTGCGTTCGACGAACCAGCTGTCCCCTGCGTTCGACGATCTTGCCATCTCAGCGCTCGACAAACTTGCCTTGTGTGTCTTCTCAGCGGCTCCGCTGAGACGGCTCCTCGTCTCAGCGTTTGTCGAACGGCGTTCAGCATTCGATGAACTTGCCTAGTATGTCTTCTCAGCGGCTTCAGCTTTGATCTCGTCTCAGCGGTTTCTGCTTCGACCTCGTCTCAGCGGTCGACGAACGGCGTACAGCGTTCGACGAATGTCGAGCCCAGTTTGACGACCACGCTGATTCTCAGCGTATAATGAACTTCTCAGTGGAGGCACCTTCTTCTCAGCGGATACGCTGAGACGGCTCCTCATCTCAGCGGTTTTGCCCCCCTCGTCTCAGCGGTTCGGCTGAGACAAAACTTCATCTTTTGGAAGATGATTTCTCCACATCTAAGGGCATGTTTGGCCCTTCCTTTTGAGTCACCTGCACCTGTATATCTTACACAAGTATAGCTCATCAAATACAATATGTCCTTAGCATTGAGAGTGATGCCTCTTCAAATCAAGGTACTATTGAGGGCAATATACCCAACAATCTCCCCCTATTTGAAGATGGCAGAACATCCCCAATGCTAAGGTACATTAATAACAAAAATCATATCACTGAAAAATGATCTGTGAAGCATAGGCCCTATCACCCTCTTGCTAATATCCTAAGCATAGGTTCTTACTTAGCAATGGCTCTTTCTCCCCCTTTCTGGTTTCTTCAACTATTTATCCCATTAGGGATTGGGAGGCAACATCTATATATCTCTTTTGATCAACTTATAGGTCAACCTATACAATCTTGGCATTTGCCATCTCCCCCTCAACCTGAGCAGTGAATTTGCTCCCCCTTAATTGGTGAGCAATTTCTGTAATAACTGAACCTGCTCAAATTGAACATCGCATTCTAGCTCCCCCTCAATGTGAGTACTAGTCTACACTCAACATCCCTAGTTCTATCTTGAAAGCATTAAACTTGGCCTCATCCAATGGCTTAGTGAAGATATCAGCTACTTGATTGTCTGTAGGGACATATTCAAGTTTGATATTTTTCACACTCTACATGCTCCCTAATAAAATGATACATAATTTCTATGTGCTTGGTCCTGCTATGGGAAACAGGATTTTTAGCAATAGAAATTGCATTGGATGAGTCACACAGCAGGGGAGAATGTCTTACCTTGATGTTGTAGTCTTCCAACTGATGTTGGATCCATAGAATTTGAGCACAGCAGCTACCTGCTACAATGTACTCTGACTCAGCTGTGGATATGGCCACACTGGTTTTCTTTTTGCTGCTCCATGAGACCAGCCTCCTCCCTAGGAATTGACAGGTGCCACTTGTGCTTTTCCTGTCCTCTTTGCATCCTGCAAAATCTGCATCTTAGTATCCTATCAGTTCAAAATCATTGTTTCTAGGGTACCAAAGGCCATGATTCAGGCTTCCCTTGAGGTATCTCAAGATCCTCTTCACAGAGGTGTAGTGAGACTCCTTAGGACAGGCCTGATACCTAGCACAAACACATGTAGAATACATAATTTCTGGCCTACTCGCAGTTAAGTACAACAGGGATCCAATGATACACCTGTACATGGACTCATCAAAGGCCTTCCCCTTTTCATCCTTGTCTAATGATACATTAGATCCCATGGGTGTCCTCATGGTGGAAGAAGATTCCATCCCAAATTTCTTGATGAGCTCTTTGGTGTACTTAGTTTGGGAAATGAAGATTTCATCCTCAGACTGTTTCACCTGGAGCCCAAGGAAATATTTGAGCTCACCCATACTGCTCATCTCAAACTCCCCCGGCATTAGATTAGCAAATCTCTTGCAGAGGTTGTCATCAGTAGACCCAAAAATTATGTCATCAACATATATTTGGACTAGGAGAATCTTGCCCCTTGTTTCCCTAAGAAACAATGTGCTATCTATCTTTCCCCTCAAGAACTTGTTCTTGATGAGAAAGCTAGACAATGTCTCATACCAAGCCCTTGGGGCTTGCTTAAGACCATACAGGGCTTTCTTAAGAAAATAGACATGAGAAGTGAGAGTAGGATGGACAAAACCTGATGGCTGCTCTACATATACTTCCTCTTTCAGATTTCCATTTAGGAATGCTGACTTGACATCCATCTGATATACTTTGAAGCCATTGTGGGCTGCATGTGCAAGGAATAACCTTATAGCCTACAACCTTGCCACTGGGGCAAAGGTTTGATCAAAGTCAATCCCTTCCTCTTGCCTGTATCCCTTTGCAACAAGCCTTGCCTTGTTCTTGATGATAGTTCCATTCTCATCCATCTTATTTCTGAAGATCCATTTGGTGCCAATGATGTTGTGTCCTTATGGTCTTGGCACCAATTTCCATACTTTGCATCTTTTGAATTGCAACAGTTCTTCCTGCATTGCCTGGATCCAGAATGGATCCATATTGGCCTCTTCAAACTTCTTAGGCTCTACCTGTGACAGAAAACTAAGGAACATGGCCTCATTATGAGCTCTGCTTCTGGTTGTCACACCTTGCTGGACATTTCCAATAATCTGTTCTAAGGGATGATCCCTTAGATGTCTTGTAGCTGCAGGAAATCTGTGCTCAACTTGCTGAACTTCTTCAACTGGTTCAGCAGCTTCTTCAGCATTTTCAGCATCTTGCACCTCTGCTTCTTCTTGAACTTCTACATCAGGATTTGCTTTATTGCTGCTGGAAGGTTCTTGTATGGATAGTTCTTCCATTGCATCTTCACTTCCTGTCCGAACAGAAGAACTGGGCCAGCCCTTGTAGATTAGGCTGAACTCATCAAATACTACATGCATGGACTCTTCCACAGCATGAGTTTTCTTGTTATATACCCTATAGGCTCTACTATGTGAGCTATATCCAACAAGAATCCCCATGTTGCATTTTTCAGCAAACTTGGTTAACTGAGCTTTTCCATTGTTTAGAATGTAGCAATTAGATCCAAAGATCCTAAAGTATGAAATTGTTGGTTGTTTGCCTTTCAAAATCTCATAGGGGGTAATTCCATAATCTTTATTGATGGAAGCTCTATTGAGAATATAACAGGCAGTATTGACTGCTTCAGTCCAGAAATATTCTGGGAGTGAAGAGTCACTAAGCAATGTTCTCCCAGCTTCTATCAATGATCTATTCCTCCTCTCAGCCACCCCCATTTTGTTGTGGGGTCCTTGGAGAGGAAAATTCTTGAATGATACCTAATTCTTGACAGAACCTTGTCATGGCTTCAGATTGAAACTCTGTGCCATGGTCAGACCTAATTCTGACCACAGTACATTGCAAGTCATTCTGAATGGCCTTGACATGGCTTATGAAGACATTTAGAGTATCAGATTTCTTCCTGAGGAAAAATACCCATGTATATCTTGAGTGATCATCAACAATCACTAAGGTATACAACTTCCCTCCTAAGCTTTGAATTGGCATAGGACCAAACAAGTCCATGTGCAATAGATAAAGACATCTCTTAGTGTCTTTGGAGCCAATACTTTTAAAAGTGGCCATTGTTTGCTTACCTATTTGGCAAGCATGACATGGGCCATTTTTAACACATTTTACATTTGGACTATTTCTAACCAAGTTCTTAGAGAATACTATACATTGTCTTGTAGTTGATGTGGGCAAGTCTCTTGTGTCATTGAACACATAGAGACTCACTCTCATCTGCTACGAGCAATCTAGCGGTTAGAAATTCAGTATACGAGAAATTCAAGCTTCCTGCTTCCAGCATATGAGCAATCTAGCAGACTGTGGGTTCGTCTTCCTGCTTCTAGGCTTCCACTAATCCAACAGTCCATATTTGTTTTTATTATTATTAAACATTGGGTGTCCTACCTGAAACTGAAAGTGAACTTAGTATGATATTATCTTTTTTTATATGTTATTAAAAAAATTTAAATATAATTATTCATATACTGCTCAATTTATTGATTTTTTGTTAATTGAGCATGAAGTTGGATGATACAAAATTCAATTTTATATTTCTAGTCTTAATTTATTAATGTTGTAGGATCTTGCAATCCTCGATCCGATCCTACGATCTGATCCGATCCAACCTCGAAACGATCTTACCTAGGATCTCGATCCTAACAACCTTGGATGTACCTGAGCGGAGAATCGAAAAGCGGGATAGAAGTGTTACCTACCAGATAGTACGCGGATACCCTGTGTGTTCTTAAGGACATACATAAGGTCTAGGTCAGGAGGTATTGAAAGGAGCTTATAAGTGGACAAGCCCAATCCACTGCCATGTTTGCCTGAATGGGGTGCCTGATTTGACACACTCAGACAAAGGAAACTTACAAAAGGTCTTTGTGCACAGAGCCAAGTGTGTGAGTTGAATTATTGCAATGCACGACATGACATATCATCATATCATAAACAAGACCTCATCGTATAAATTAGTATGAGCTCTTTTATATGATGAGTTTACCTTAGTGCCAGACCCCTTAACTTATATGTTTGTATGAGCATCCATATAAGTTAAGGTTACGTTTATAGCTGCTCTTACCTTACTTCAATTGTTACTATGCTTATTGCTTGCCATTCTTTGCTTATTTCTCTTACGCTGCTTGAGTTATATATAGAACTGCTAGTATAGCTCTTATCCTATAGTAGTTTATCTATAGTGGATTATATATGCACATGCTTGCAAGTTAGTTCCATGTCACTTGCTTTGTTTTTACCCCTTGTTGTTCTCTGCTTCGTCCTCTCACTCGGTGCCTAGGAGTCACGGGGGTAGGCGAGGACAAAACTAGCTTAGTCTTTTGACTAACGGTCGGATGTGGCCGTAACACTAGGGGTCCGAGGAGCTGGAGCAGCAGTACGACCAACAGGACGTGATGGCAAGGTCTGAGGAGCAATCATCGTGCACTACTACTACTACCCGACGACAGTTTGATGAGATTTTTGTTTGCTTTCGCATAGATGCAGAGTGGGAGAGTAAGCCTTTGCTTATTTTTAGATATGTACTGGGCATAAGCCCTTACTCTCTTTCTTTTGATGCTCATTGATGGACTATGTATTTATTCCTTTTGATATATATATATATATGTGTGTGTGTGTGTGTGTGTGTGTGTGTGTGTGTGTGTGTGTGTGTGTGTGTGTGTGTGTGTGTGTGTGTGTGTATGTGTGTGATTGTGGACTTGCTTTTTATAGTTTACTTCTTATCTCATGTTGGCCTAGTAGATCGTTCTTGCCGGCAGGATCGGCGTCTTGCGGAGGCGACTAACACGGGTGTTGGTGTCACCGTAAGGTGGCAGTTCTGGGCATAAGATCTAGGAACTCTCCGTTACGGGAGAGGGATCTTATAACTACAAACATATAAGTTAAGTTTACGTTTATAGCTGCTCTTACCTTACTTCAATTGTTATTATGCTTATTGTTTTCCATTCTTTGCTTATTTCTCTTGCACTGCTTGAGTTATATATAGAACTGCTAGTATAGCTCTTATCCTATAGTGGTTTATGTATAGTGGTTTATATATACACATACTTGCTTGTTAGTTCCATGTCACTTGCTTTGTTTTTACCCCTTATTGTCCTCCGCTTCGTCCTCCCGCTCGGTGCCTAGGAGTCACGGGGGGAGACGATCGAGGGCAAAACTGGCTTAGTCTTTTGACTAATAGTCGGATGTGGCAGTAACACCAGGGTTCCAAGGAGTTGGAACAGCAGTACGACCAACAGGACGTGATGGCAAGTCCTGAGGAGTAGTCGTTGCGCACTACTACTACCCGATGACAGCTGATGAGAATTTTGTTAGCTTCCGCATAAATGTAGAGTGAGAGAGTATGCTTCTGCTTATTTCTGGATATGTACCGGGCATAAGCCCTTACTCTCTTTCATTTGATGCTCATTGATGCACTATGTATTTATTCCTTTTGATATATATATATATATATATGTGTGTGTGTGTGTGTGTGTGTGATTGTGGACTTGCTTTTTATAGTTTACTTCTTATCTCATGTTGGCCTGGTTGATCGTTTTTGCCGGTAGGATCGACGTCTTGCGGAGGCGACTAACCCGGGTGTTGGTGTCACCGTAAGACGGTGGTTCTAGGCATAAGATCCGGGAACCCTCCGGTGTGGGAGAGGGATCTTACATTTTGACTTAACAATAATCTGACTTTCTCTGCTTCCTGAATTCAGTAATTCTCCTTGATTTTTCCAAGTAGTGTCTTCAAGATAAATACAATTATGTAATAAAGTATATACTTGAGATCATATAACATGAGTAAGTGCTTGGTCTAAGTGACCCTAAGCAACATTCATATATTTAATCATTCATAAATTATAAATACTTGTCTCAAGCATAATCAAGGATTCATCAAATACATTAAATTTATTATTATGATAATGTTCTTCTTCAAATCAGGAATCTTGAGGATCAAATTCCCAACACTATCTTGCTGCAAGGGTGTGCATAAGGGCACCCCTATCACTATCAAACAGTGAGTCGGAGGAAGAGATCTGATATGGGCTAATGGACCTAACTGATGAAGAGAAGCAATATAATTCATATCTTGATAAGGTACATATCAAAGCCTCTATATGTATTTCTAGATATGATATTGAATCTGGTGCTGGAACAGAAGCAAACTCATCAGTTGATGATGAGTGTGATTATGAACTAGTAGATCAATATAATGATCTAATAAATAGGTATGGTGCTCTATTAAAAGAACTAAAGAAAAGTAAAGTCTTGGTCAAAGCTCAGGCTGAAGAAATAAAAATTCTTGAGCCATTCAAATCCCAAGTGGATGAGAAAACCAAAGAAATAACAAATTTGACCTATGAGCTTATGGTACTTCAAAAGAAGTACGAAGCTTAGAGAAAATTGTTAGTTCAAAGGGAAAGAGTCATCAAGTCTTTAAAGGACAAGCTTCCTCTAGAAAGGAAGCTTGTGACAAGCCTCTCTAAGACAAAAACTAAACTCCCTATTATAGACAGCTTTTCTTCTCCCTATAGAGGAGGGCTTGGCTATAATAAGGAAAAGGAAGAGATATCCAAAGATAAAACTATCTTCCAAATGGTTATCCTGCCCTCCAATACATATGGCAATGATCTAACCTATGGATATCGATCTCTCCAATGGATGATCAGCTAGTGAAACAAAGCCACAAAACTCAAAGAACCGAGCAAACATTGGATTGAGTGCTCTCAAGGTACCCCATGAGAAAATCCAGGTGAAGGATCATGGACCATTTGTACTTAACTCTACAACACCATCAGCCAAAGGAAAGGGAAAGACTCTTCCTCAAAAGCCTATCCCTAAAGTAAAACATGTGACTGTGCAGACAACTCTCAATTCTGTGCACAGGCATAGGATTAGCCTAAGAAATGCTAGTTGTAAAGCAGTTTGCTCTTCTGATCACCAGCACCATCACTCCACTCAAAAGGCGACTCAAAGACTGTTGGTTCAACAACTGTGCCTAGGGCAAAGAATGTGAAGCTTGCAAGTAATTTAGTTATAAAGTGTTGGGAAAAACCTTTGATTTAACTTAACAAATTAATTAAAAGTGATTTTATTCACTAGGATTTAATTTACCCATTGTATAGTGAGGGTAATTTGGTCTCTAGATGTCATAGGATGTCACACTCAACCTAGAGTGTCAAGACCAGTTAAAGGGCTGCAAATTTGAGCAAAGTTAAAAATGGCGTCGAATGGAATTCAACGCAACATCGAGCTCATGTCGACGCTACTCCGACTAGAAGTCCAAGTGGCTCAACTCTATTGTCGAAGTAACACTAGTCGATGTTATGTTGAATATATATCGACGCAGAGACCAGAGACTTGTTGAAGGAACTTGAGAAGTCGACACAGCTTCTACTTCAAACTCGACGCAGAAGGGAATACATGTCAAAGCCATCTAAAGTCGACGCAACGTCGACTTCATCTCGACGCAGTTAATGGAAGTCAGAGTGGATGTTATTCAACTTGACAGGTGCTTCGATAAGGAATCGACGCAACGACAACTAGTCGAGTTCAGTCAGAGCACGGAAGAAATCGAAGCAGCTCTTACATGAACTCGAAGCAACGTCGATAAGAGAGGAAGTTAATTCGACGCTACGTCGAATACAGTCTATGAAAGTTCAATCTTTACAGCTGTCATTCTGAGGCTTCTATCATGGCCCACATCTCTCAGACCGTTCTCCAACGGTCTAATAATTGACTGAAGAAGAAGGATACATTAAAGAAGGAGAAAAAGGCTTTCTTGGAAGTATACACCTTCTGGTTGGACGGGTCGAGAAGTAATTAAGGAAGGAAAGAGAATGTCTATCAAATATACCTTTTCAGGTCTTACCTAACAAGGAAACAAATTCAAAATAGAGGCAGGGTATATAAGGATAGAGAAGAACAGAGCATTAATCACAATCAGCCGTCTCTTCTCAAATTAGGGTTTCTTGTCTTCTTCTCCCTCCCTCTCAGGAACCCTAATACAGAGCTGTGAAAGAGAATAGAAGGCTCTGGTGTTCTTCATCTAATAGAATAAAGAATCTGAACAGTTGCTCTTCATCACCATCTTTTGGCATCCAGATCTCAATCAGCAGAGGAAGAAAGAATCTGACAATACAAAGCTCCTACAATCCATTACCATCAAAAGCAGGGGCTAATCAAGAGCATATTCTTTGGAATAACTAAGAGGTTGAATTTCATACAACCTTCACAAGAATTCTGAAAACAGAATTCCTTTAACCTTCCTTCTTCTCCTTCTCTTTCTATTTCCTGTCAAAGCGTTTTATTAATCCCTCTTCAAAGGATTCAGTGGCTCAAGATCTCCTTATCAAAAGATGTGGTGGTTCACGATCTCCTTATTAAAAGATCATTGGTTCTAAGAGTCTCCTGATCAAAAGACTCAGGCACAGTGGTGCATTCCTACCAGGTGTTAGAAGAGAGGACTACCCATATTTTGGGAAACCTCTATAAAATTCATTGTGTCTGTGCTGTGATTTTCTAAGTTGTCCAGTCTTTTATTCTGCACTTTATTTCCTGCATTATTTATTCTACTTGGATTGTTAAGCATAACTCCTTAGAGTAATTTATTGTCAAACACAGTTAGGATAGAAATATTTTTAAAACTCTATTCACCCCCCTCTAGAGGAATCTCAGAGGCACATTGTGCACTTTCAATTGGTATCAGAGGGAGGTTGATCATTAAGAGGTTAACACCTTGATTAAAAAGACCTCCTACTCTTATTTCTTTTCAATAAATATATTGTATAAAGAAAATGAGTACTAAGGATTATGCTACCACAAGACCCCCAGTGTATAACTTAAACAAGTTCACACTATGGAAGGCCAGTATAAGGCTTTATATGAATTCAATCGATGAAAACATATATAATGTTCTTCTCACAGGTCCTCCTGCTCCAGTCAGACAAAAGGAAGGAGAAACCTCAACAACTGAGGCTGTCCCAAGGAAGGAGTGGATAGAGGCTGATAAGAAGGTCAAGGCATGTGATGCCAAGGCCATGAATATTTTAGTGTCAATAATTTCAGATGACATCTTCCAGAAGGTTGCTGAATGCCAATCAGCAAAGGAGATCTGGGATTCCCTCACCACAATGGTTGAGGGAAGTGCTGATGAAAGGAAGGACAAAAAGTCCCTTCTCATATCCCAGTATGAGAACTTTTAAAAGAAAGCTGAAGAATCAGTTGCCAACATGTTTGACAGATTCAGTCTGATCAATAATGAGCTCAGAGGCTTAGACAAGGAGATATCCTTGACTGAAATTAATGATAAGATCCTCATGTGCTTCCCTAGCTCATGGGATTCCAGAATCTGGGCAATCAGGGAGTCCAGATGCCATAGAGAAATCTACACTGAAGCTTTGCTGGGAAAGCTTAAGTCATATGAGATGTTGCTAAAGAACAGGGCTGAGTCAGAAAAGGGGGAGACCACTCCAGCCCCTATCCAAAGGAACATAGCTCTAAAAGCTACTAAAGGAGAACCCTCTACTCCTGAAGATGAGATGTTCAATCTCCTAGCAAGGAGATTCAAGAAGTGGGTCAAGACTGAAGACTAAAGGAGAAGAGAAAGAGATTCAAGGCCCAGGTATGATAAAACTCCAAGGAAGGAGGTCATCTAATTCACATGCAACAAGCCAGGGCACATTGCTCCTGAGTGCCCACGAGAGAAAAGAGAAAGAAGCAACACCAAAGAAGAGAAGAAGAAAAGTCCTTCAGAGGAAAGGACAAGAAGAAAGGCAAAGGTTTCATTGCTGAAACCTGGAGTGATTCAGAAGCAAAGGAGAGCTCATCCTCATCTGAAAGTGAAGATGAAGCAGAAGCTGAAGCAGTCTGCATGATGGCACTGGGAATGTTATCAGATGATCAAGTAGAGCAGGTATCAATTTTTGATGAATTTGATTTTGAATCAGAAGATTTTAAAACTTGTTTTAGAGAATTCTGCATTGATCATCTTAGGGTAGAAAAGGAATTAGACATTATTAGGTTAGAACTAGAAAACTTAAAGAAAGATGATGTATATGTAAGAAATCAAGGCCTAATGGAAGAAATTAATAATAAAGAATTAGAACTAATAGAAATCAGGAAAGAAAATATAAGACTAAAAGAAGGGCTAGCGGAGGTAAAGGCCTTTGAGGACTCACTCAATGGGAGGAGTCAAAAACTCAAAGACATCACTGAAAATCTCTCTATGAGATTTAATCATCTAGGATTAGGGGCAGAACCCTCCACCAGCACAGAACCCCCTAGGAAGCCTGCCTGGAAAAATCAAGTGTCTTTTGTTAGACCTAGTAGTTGTCAGCCTAGGGAGAAGAGTGCCTCATATAAGGGTGAGAGTCCCAATCACTCAGATAGGATAGGTAAAACTAATAAGGTGAAACCCTTTAGGTAAGAACAACATAGGAAAACAAAATAACAAAGAACAATAGGGTAAAGTAAAACCTAGGATAATAAAACACTCTGCTAACTTGTTATATTTTGATACATTCTATAGTCATTTCGAACATCAAAATAATAGGTTTGGGAGATCCATTCATTATCATCCCAAAGGGTATCATGAAAGACCCTTCTATTCTTTCATTGAACCCTATAATGGTAAATGCAAAGGACCCAAGATAACCTGGGTTCCTTCTAATGTTTGAATTACTTGCGCAGGGTTAGGTAGGATCCCACTCAGGAGAGAATAAAGTGGAAGGAAAATCTAGGACAAAGATAAGAAACAAACTTCACCCAAGGGAGTAAACTTTATCTTGATTTGTCTCTATAGTTTATGAAACTAATAGTATAATCTATTTTCAATAAATAAAATTGCTGGGAAAACAGCAAGAATCTTCTAAAAGAAATAGATATTTTTTTGGGCTGCGTCGAATAGAAGTTGATGTACCATTGACATCTACACGACGCCAGCGTCGAGAAGCACGCAGAGCAAAACAATTTGAATAAAATTCGACGCAGCTTCAAGTTCTTATCGACGCATTCGTCGGCTTAACAATTGTTGGTTAAGTTCGAAGTCACGTCAATTGAAACTCGACGTAACGTCGACAGGACTACGTCGACTTAGGGTTTCTAAATAATCTCGAAGCTACGTCGAGTACTAGTCAACGCAACGTCGATATATCAACGCGCGCAGAATTGCATCTAGAAGCAATCTCAACACAGATTTGCGCGCCAAATAATAAGTAATATCGACGGTGCGTCGACATAAACCCTAAGTAGCGGCGATTCATCTACTTTTAAGCAACTACTGCGTCGAAACGTTTACGCTTTCGAATTTTCTTCCTCTTGCTCTCTTGCTCTCCTCCTCTCCGGCTCTCTGGATCTATGTGATTTCGTCAAATCTGGACCTGAACCGAGCACATGACGACAGGATGTCACGGAAATAGGAGGAAGAATTCCCGCAATATCTTCAAATCTGGACTTAGACCAACTGTAACGTATAGAGAGCCTTGAGGTTTCCAGTTCCATGGAGAAGAAGGCTTCTTCTCTTTCTGACCGGGGTTCGACGCGCAGGATGAACTGCCGACGGAAAGAAAGCGGTTGTCGGGAGCGCGACTGCAGTGGCGTAGCGTCTTTGATTCCACGTGTAGCGCCGGCTACCGCCCCACCATCATCTTTGCAACCGGAACCACCTCGATCTGCGCCGAGATGGAGGTCATGCTCTTTCCATAGCGGGATCAGTCGGGCGAGTCGAGGGCGTGGCCGTGAAAAGCAAAACCGCGCAATACTGAGGGGGAGGGATAGGTTTTCGTGGCTTTAGTTTTTAGGTCAACTCATAAAACCATGGGTTCCCCCCCCCCCCCCCCCCCCCCCAAAGCCAATACCTGCCAATTTTTGTTCCGCCGAACGTCAGAATTGGCTTTCTGAACCCAAAGCCAATTTCAAAAAGTCAATACCTATATGACAAACGGACCATAATAAATTTTGAACATTCAAAGAGGAGTTATAAATGTCATCACAATTGTAGAGAAATGCACAGCTGATAAAAAACTATGTTAATGATAGAACTGAGCAAGAGCTGACTCTTTCTAGAAAAGATATTGAGCAAGATCTTTATATTCTAATAAATTAAAGACCAACTCTAATTTTTTCCCTAGAAATCTACTAATTAAGCTATTTTCATACATCATAAGCATTTATGTTCTTCTCTGCCCGTAATAGTCATTGCTATCTTTTTTCATTATTGATATTGATTGTTATTTTAAGAGGCCGTTATGGTTATATCCCTATAGGCATAATGTTATCGTCATGAAAATTATATAGTAGATTGTTGTTTTAGTAGTATGAACGTAAGCAACCATCAACCATTTCTGATTGAGAAATATTGAGCGTTGATATTAGGTCGAACATACATTCTTAAAACATGTTAAAAATTCATGAAAATAAATCTAAAAGATATGTAAATGAGATTTTATATGATTGAGTAATTTGATGAACAACCAATGATATTTAACATGTTACGAGAGTTTAAATATTTTAAGTGGCATCTAATGTGACCGAATCAGAACCGAACCAGAACTGCATAGAACCGGACGGAACCGTTAGTGAATAGTTTGGTTTTTGATTCTTGTTGAACCAAAATCGGAACCGTAGGCACGGTAGTTCCAAAAATTATGTTAGAATCGAAATCGAAACTGGTCAAACCAAATAAGATTTTAGTTTTAATTTGAAAAGCGTTATCTTAACGATTCGGTCCATAGTTTTAGTAGAACCAAACTGAAAAGGAACCGTGATAGCTCTAATGGAAATACTGTTATGTTCGTGCAAGGCAGGACTTCTAGAGAGCTAAAAAATGAGCTGCATGTCGGGCATGACAGAAAAATCCTTTGGATAACACAATAATAGTTGTTTTGATTAAATTAGAGTATTGCATGCAATGTAATTTTTAATTCTATACTTAAATTTTTTTCTCAAATATAGCCTCCCTCTCTTCACCTCACTCCCTTGCTACTAACGGTATTCCGTATTCACGAATCAGATCGGATCAAATCGTTTTTCAATCAAATCCAAATTTGTCATAAAATGCAGAGATTTGGGTTCAGATTCATTCAAATATTTGAATTTGAATTCGTCTCAAAATCATGGATTCAAATTTGAGTTCAAGCTTGGATTCGAATTCACTTCAAATAAAAGATCAAATAGAGTTTGATCTGACAGTCACGAATCTTGTTAATAGTGAACATTATTCGGATTCGAATACCACACGAATCCAAATTTGTCGGATTTGAATACCACACTAATCCAAATTTAAATTTGAATCCGAATTTAAATTCAAAAATATGGACCTTAATTAAATCATCACAAATTGATTCGTGAATTACACAAGCTTTTTCGCTTTCAAACAACCCAACATGTTGCAGTCATTATTGCTTGCAATAGTGTGTTTAATTATTTAGACATTATTTTCTTAAATGTCACGCCACTTGCTCTAGAATTTTTTTGTACACGCAGCATACCATCAGCATGATAAGCCCCAGGTTCTAAAAAAATGTTATAGGTATCAAAAAATGTTACTTTTTTTTAAAAACAATTTTGAATATCAGCTAAAAAATTATTACCATCATTTTTAGATACTGTTTATCTATAATCTAAATATTTAAAAAAAAACAATCAAAATTAATAAAATCCGATTCTATTTTTTTATCAAAATTTTTTATAAATAATTAGATTTAATGAAATAATAATTAGGTTATGTAGAAACAGTCGCTGCCCTATGTGAACGACAGATACACGCCTTGGCACGCTTCATCAGGGATGTTTCTTTATTATTAGTACATATATATACTAATATATAAGGATATCACTTTATGGCGTAACATAGTCGACAAATAAATACGAGCCGTCGAATTTCCCTTATCGGTGATAACCATTGTTCGATAAGGAGAGAGAAAGGGAGAGGAAGAGTGGGGCCCACAATTAAGAGAGAGAGAGAGAGGGCGACATGTCTTGGAGTTGGAGAGAGAAAGGAGAGAAGTGAAGGTGGGTCCAATCAACATTTTAATTAATATTTAAATATATATAACTAAATTTTTTATAAAATTTAATTAAATTTTACATAAAACTTCATTAAATTTTACATAAAACTTTGATATATAATATATAAAATATAAATGTTTATTAAAATTTATAAAAAAACATAAATTTATCAAACTATTTATTAAATTAATGTTTATTAAATTAATGTCTATTAAATTACTGTTATGCACTTGATGACTATTGTGGTGCGATGCTCGCGCGTGGGAGCAGATGAGCACAGACGAGAATACTTCGGCTCGACGACACTCACACTGCTCGCATTTCCTCAAGCGCACGACAAATGAGGCAACACGTGTAGTATTGTGCGCTCGAGGGATTGCAAGCGGCGTGAGCGCTGTCAAGCTGGAGTAATGTTGCGCAGGGCACGGAGGGCTCCCCATGCACTGTCACTCGCGTAGTCGCGTGTGTGTGTACATATATATTCAATAATCATTACAGTTAAGATGCCATGTTTTACGAGGGTTTAACAACATTTGACTATGCAGCATGCCGGAGTTATTTGCAACATATTGAAAATTATTAAGTATTTGTCGAAAGCCAATTCTGTGTGTGCCACGCAAGTTCCAGGCTCATTGTGAACGAGCACGCAAAAATACCTAACTGAACAATTGACTTGGAAACAAAGTCTGAGTAAGCGTTCCACCTTCATACAGAATTACAGTTGCAAGTTTAGCAAATTCAAGTATCAAGATAGTGTTGAGATGATAAACTTGACGGCGTACGCAAGTGAAGCGGTGGTGAACCCAAGAATTGCGCCGGCGACTACCTGAGAATTAAATAATGTTAAAATCTCTACCTCGGTATTCAGTCATATTTGTTGGTGGAAAAGTTGAATAAAAATAAGGCAAAATATCTAAATCAGTCGCTCAACTTTAACCTAAGTTTGAAATAGGCCCATAAAATTTTTTTTTTCTCGTACCACATTAGGCGAAGTTTGAAATAGATCTCTAAACTAACTTCCATTAATTTTTTTAATGAATTGAGATGATGTGACGGTTCTGAGGAGGTGATGTGATACAAATGTGAATATTGAGTATTATTATTTAATCATAAAACTGAATTATTATTATTATGTTAAGGAGGACCGAAATGCTATACATGACATAAAATAAATATATATTAAAATCTATTCATCAGTTTTGCAATAAAATAAGGCAAATGTTAACCGCAATCCGATTTTAGCTTGTTGCACCCCAAAACTCTTAAAAATCACTTTATTTTTCCTCTCTGATTTTCTTTAATCGCAACCCCAACTTACGCCCTCTTTCCTTTGTGAATCCTGACCGGAGCGCTGTGTCACGGACTTGTCTCCTTACAAGCACCCGTGCGGCCTTAGCTCCTCATTGCCACTCTACGTAGCCAAGCTAAGTCAGTCTCTCCTGCAAGAACTGGGTGGTGATGAAGAGAAGAATGGGAAAACAACTCAAGGGAATGCTCACTAGTGAAAGAACTCAATTGTTTGTCCAAAACTAGGATTCTAACTTGGATCCCTTCCATCATTACAAATGACGGGCCTTCTCTTTTTATAGGCCCCAAAGAGGGTTCCCTTCAAAGTACAGAATATTCTAGACTTATCTAAACTATTCTACACTCCTCTCATGACTATGTACAAGCCTCCACACTATTCTACAATATTCAAGAGTATTCTAGATTACTCCCAACTTCTACAAATCTCTACACTTCTAGATACTTTTACACATATCTAGCGTTATCTAGAAGGTTTCACACTCTTCTAGAATATTCTACACTCTTCTAGAATATTTTAGAAATCTTTAAACAATTTCACAATATTCTAGAGCATTCTACAAAACTCTAGAATCTTCTAGAAGTCTCCACATCATTCTAGAACCTTCCATCATCTTCAAGATTTCTCTCCAGTGTTCTGGAGACTTCCGTATCCAATGTCATGGCTACGCTTAATTCTATTCCTAGCATGCTCCCCCTATGAATGATCATCTTGAGTGCGGAGCCATACTTGTATCAAAGGCTCCCACACCCAAGTCTTAGACCACTTTGACGCTTTATCATCTCAACATGTGGCTTATTGCGCCATCCACGCATGAAACCATGGTCACGATTCACCTTGAAATAGCAGCCCGTGACAGTTAGTTCTCGTTCTTGTCGCCAACGCAGTAGTCGTGATCGTCCCTGTCATCGATGCCAGAAGGAAACCCAATCCAGTAACAGAAGATTATGCCCACCTCGGCGAAGTATTGACCGGTCTTATCAGAGGCCGTGGTCTCTAATCGCGATCTATATTGCAGGGACATGGCGACTATCTAGAGCGTGGTCTCTGCTGTTCCCTGGCTTTTGATCTTGTTTTGGCTTGGGTCTTTCTGATCTGCTTCAGGTCAGCGGTGGCCCATCAGTTAGCGGCCGATGGCACTGTGATCGAGCTCAATGATTCTAATTTCAACCTTTCGCCGTTTACACCACCTCATTTCCGTCGTTTGCGATTTCTCGCCTGTTCACCCTTTCGCCGCCCGACGCAGCCCGACGCAGCCCGATGCCACCTCTGACGGTCCTATATTTAGCCGGCGACCCCTATTTCTCCTCCACCATCGACGCCGCCCTACACCACCCTTTTGCCGCCCGATGCCACTCCGCCGTTCTCCATAAACCTAGTCCAGCACGTTTATACGCCCCTCCACCCCCGTTCTTTCGCAACCCAGTCCATCGTGTTTCCCATGATTTCGTGCCTGGATACTCCCCTCCACCGCCGCTCTTTAGCGCTTCCATGGTGCCTCGGCAATCTCTGCCTCTTGGCGGATTTCTGGGTCAGCATGTTGCTCATGAGAGTCAATATGGCAGTGAGGGTGCGAGTTACTGGAGGGAGGAAGAACCATTGAATCGGGATGAGAATTACTAGGGCTTCCATTCAAACTGGATTGGTTTATTTTATGTCTGCATTTTGCACCATTGAAGATTTTACTTGTCTTCCTCGTTTTTTTTTTCTTTTCATACTCCTCTCATTATCTGATAAACATGTGATTTAACTTTGGCATGCAAAAATCAAAATTTTGAGCTTGGTGTGTCATTAATATGTCGGTGTGAAAATAACCATTTTTTGTGTCATTATAACTTGGCGGTCAATAGCCAATAACGGTGTGCTTATAACATTACCCCTCTTTTATAGTCATTAAATTCCTTTTTTTCAAAGTTTATGATCTCATTTTCTTCCTGCATTTTCAGCTTGATGCAGTTGCTCCGTTTCTTGCGAAGCTGAATCAACTAGTTGTGATAGCAATAGATGCTTTCATTGAGAAAGAATACAACGCGGAAGCCCCTGATCTCCAGTTCTTCGGAATAGATTTTGACATCAACATAGAAGATTTCTTCGTCTCTTTTATGTTTTCTAGAAACTCCTGATTTCTTGAGAACTTGAAGCCAGAGAATTGAGATTCTCTCAGAAAATTTAGCTAAAATTTTCAAAATCTTTGGTTTGCGGTTAAAACAAAGGGTTGCGGTTACAAAAATTTAAATTTTCCAGGTTGTGGTTAACAATGGGGTGCGACAAGACAAAATCGGGTTGCGGTTATCAATCGCTTAAAATAATAATCTCCAATATCCACATTGGCACCACATCACCACCTTGAGACCACCACATCATTTAAAACCGTTAAGAACTTAACAAAAGTTACTCTAGAAGACTTATTTCAAACTTTGCATAAATTTTTAGGACCAATAGGAGAAAAATAAAAGTTTAATGACTTATTTCAAACTTAGCCTAAAGTCGAGGAACAGATTTAATTATTTTGTCTCCATGTGGAAGTGCAGGCACTAAATAAAATATTTGAAATTACATCATATTTTAAGAATCAGAGAAAAAAAAAATCTTCCAACTAACCTGAGTAGGGGTATGGCCAAGAAGTTCATGTAGTGGCCTTGTTTCAGCTAAAGGGTGCTCAGCTGGAAGCTCATAGACAATCTGATTCAATACCTGTAATTCATGGAGAAACATGAATGTGAAAAGCAATAACCTCATTATGAGCTTAAATTTGTCAATCAATTCTATTTAAAAGAGAAGCCACTGTTACAGGAACATATGAGAGATGTCTGATTAAATATTGGAAGGTATTAAATTTTGCCCGCTCGATCTGGTGTTCAAACTTTGAGCGGGCCACCCACTCGGTGATCTAGATAGCCAAGCGGGCGATTGTTGACCTCTTGCTCCCTGCTACAAAATCGCTCACCTTGCTCGACAATCGTGGAGTTAGCGCTTAATCCTCTAGGCGAACATCGAGCGGGCGGGAGATCGTCGAGCTCATTTGACAATCGTTGAGCAACTCTGCAGGCCTTTTTTTTTGTAAAATCCAAGCAATTGGTTATTTATTACTGTTACTTAAATGACTACATATTTATTAATGTTAATTAAATTATTTTATTAATCAGTATTTAAAACGAAATGCTAATTATTTTTTAAATAATACGAGCAGCCTTGCATGGTCCCCTGTGCGGCGACAGAAAAAGTACCCTGCTGCTTGCGACCCCGCGAAACATATTTTTTCATGTACTGACATTACTCTTGTTGCTCGCTGTTTACATGAAAAAATATGTTTTAACTTCTTTCCCCGGAAGATGCTGCGCCAAAGTTCAACGCTCTTTTCATTTTTGATCAATTGAGATTATCAATGCGGGAAAGAACAAGAAGTGCTCACGGTCTCATGCATACAATTCAGGATAACAGCACTATTGACTGAAAATAGTGGGAGCCCAGGTAAGAAATTCTGTAATTTCTCATCTGAAAGAAGTTAAAAGGTCATTTACTGAGACCTCTCTTCCAACTTCGCATAATTATAGAAACCTTCTATAACAACAACACTCAAGACTTTATCCCACCATAGTGGGGTCGGATATATGGATCCTTTGTCCCCACTGCGCCCTATCCTTAGTCATAATCTCACAAATGCCTAAGTACATCGTGTCTTTCCTTATAGTTTCATTAAAAATCTTTTTTGTTCTACCCCTCACCCGTTTAACATGCGTAGTGACTAAACACTCACAACGCCCAAGAGGTGCCTCTAATAGTCTCCTTTGTAAGTGTCTGAACCATCTTAATCGAGCTTCTCGCATCTTCTCTACAATTGGTGCCACTCCCGTTTTATCCCTGATGCATTCATTCCTAATTTTATCCAGTCTCGTGTGTCCACACCTCCACCTAAGCATTCTCATCTCCGCAACTCCCATTTTTTACTCATGTATTGTTACGATTAAGAATGAAGAACGAGACAAGATTGCATTAATCAGGAATACCGATACAATTCGGAGCCAACTCCAGCCAAGATCAAGGAGGCTGGGTCCTCCAAAGATCTCTCTCTCAAGAATGAGAGCCCAAAACCCTAAATAACAAAAGATAAACCAACACCTAAAACCTCTCCCCCTTATATAGATGAGGGAGGAGACCAATACAAGAAAATATTTAAGTAATTAATTAATATTAATTAATTGATACATGTTAATTACAATAATTAATCACGGCGGTTTCCAAATACGCGCAACAGTGGTCCCGGCGAGGGGTGGCTCCTCCGGTAAATGCGCGGGGGTAACACTCCATCGCCCTTGAAAATCGACCTTGCCCGCAAGGTCGAGTTTGAATAGTTCGCCGGGCGCGGTGTTGATTGCGACAAAGAAAAAGCGGCCGAGCTCGGGTGGTGCCTGCTTGGGCAAGGAGGAAAATAAAAGAAAAAGATCTAATGAAATTGGCAGTAGTGAGAGGGTGAAGAGAGGTGTAAGTTGAGAGTTTATGATGGGAAATTGTTGGGAGCTAGCGTGGGTTTCAAGGAAGAAAGAGGAGAGTTGATGTGGGATGTGATGGGGCAAGGGCAAAAAGACAAACGAGGAAGAGAGAAAACAATAAGTGGGAGGGGGTTGCTTTATGGGGGACTCGAGAACAGGAAGGCTGGCGTGGGCAGCTGGTTTCAAGGAAAAGAAATGCAAAGGTGGGGCGTGGATTTGGAAAAAGGAAAAGGCGCAGGGCTCGATGGTGGGGGAGACCATGTCGGCTACATCGAGGGGACAAGGGCACGCCATCCGCATGTGCGGTGAAGGGTCAAAGGCGATCGGCGGAGGCTGAGACACGGGTTGCGACCATCGTGGCGGGGAAGGCGCTGGCCGAAACGTCGGAAAGCAGGCTACGTCGGGCTCACTGAGCTCGCGCCCTTCCGCTGCCGGAAGTGGTGTGGGCTGCAATTGGCAGACGACGGCGGAAGAGGGATCTATGCCATCAGCGATAGAGTTGCGGGCGTCAGGGAGGTGCGGGCTTTTGCTGTTGCTGCCGGAAACGGTGCTGGAGGTGTGGCCTTTTGTTGCTGTTGTCAGAATCGGCGCGGAAACGGCGCTGGAGGTGCGGGCTTCTGCTGCTGGGATCGGCGCGGGCTAGATCAGGCAGTCGTCATGGCGCCGGAGAAGTGCCGCTGGGGGGTTCGATCGATCTCTTCGAGTTAATCGAGCTTGGCGTTGATGCATTGCACCAAGGCCAGGATGTTGGCCAGCATATCAGATTGTCGATCGATGCGTGCACAGACGGAGATGGCAGAGGGGCGGGTGTCCATCGTGGTTCGATCCCCGGTGGCTTGGAACGAGCGGACGGGGGCGGCAGGTCGGACCATTGTTACGATTAAGAATGAAGAACGAGAAAAGATTGCATTAATCAGGAACACCGATACAATCCGGAGCGAACTCCGGCCAAGATCAAGGAGGTTGGGTCCTCCAAAGATCCCTCTCTCTAGAATGAGAGCCCAAAACCCTAAATAACAAAAGATAAACCAACACCTAAAACCTCTCCCCCTTATATGATGAGGGAGGGGACCCATACAAGAAAATATAAAATATACAAAAAAATATTAAATAATTAATATTAATTAATTAATTGATACATGTTAATTACAATAATTAATCACGGTGGTTTCCAAATACGCGCTCCAGTGGTCCCGGCAAGGGGTGGCTCCTCCGGTAAATGCGTGGGGGTAACATGTACACAATTCACTGCCCAACACTCAGAACCGTAGAGCATCGCTGGTCTAATTGCAGTACGGCAAAACTTGCCGTTGAATTTAGTGGTACTTTACGATCACATAAGATCCCGGACGCGCCTCTCCACTTCAACCAACTTGCTTGGATTCTATGTACCACATCATTATCTACACCTCCATCTTTTGAACTATCGATTCCAGATATTTAAAGCACTCACTGCGAGAAATATCTTGGTCACCCAACTTAATGACAGAGTCATCCAACCTTCTTGCACTACTAAATTTAAGCTTCATATACTCCGTCTTTGTCCTGCTCAACCTAAAATCCTTCTTTTCTAAAAAAGTTTCGCGTTTACACCCTTGCGCGTCTCATCGACCAAAACAGTATCATTTGCAAACAATAAACACCATGGTATTGCTTGTTGGATATGTCGGTGAGCTCATCTAAGACAAGGGTAACGAGATAAGGGCTTAAAGCTGACCCTTGATGTAAGCCAACAATGATAGAGAATTCTTGTGTTAATCCTCCAGATGTCCTCGCGCTTGTCACTGAATTTGTATGCATGTCTTTGATTACGTCAATGTATGATACATTTACACCTTTTTTCTAAGACTCTCCATAAGACCTCTGTTGGAACCCTTTCATAAGTCTTCTCAAGATTGATAAAGAACATATGCAAATTTTGTTTTTCCTAATAGTTGTCAATGAGTCTCCTCAAGAGGTGTACAGCTTCCATGGTCGACCGCCCTGACATGAATTCAAATTGATTATCGATGCTAGTCTCTCGTCTTACTCTTCTCTCTATTACTCGTTCCTATAGTTTAGTTGTACAACTCATTAATTTATTTTCTCTATAATTGACACAATTTTGTATATCTAATTTGTTCTTATACAAATGTATCAAGATACTCTCTTCATTGGTCTGACATCCACTTTGCCTTCAGTATCTTATTGAAAAAATATGTATGCCACAAAATCCCTTACTTAAGCATTTCATACTTCAATGGGTATATAGTCTGACTCATCCGTCTTTCCATTTTTCATCTTCTTCAGAGCATCATTTACCTCTGATGCTTGACTTTTAAGATAAAAAATAAAATTCATATACTTCTCTGATTTACTTAACTCTTTCAAGCTTGGTTCATTGTCTTTTTCTACATTGTAGAGTTGATAAAAGCATCTTTTTCATCGCTCCTCAATAACCACATCATTCGTCAAAATCGTATCTGTTTCATCCTTCATGCATTTAACTTGGCTTAAATCTCTTGTCTTCCTCTCTCTAGCTCGAGCAATTTTATATATATCACGCTCTCCATCTTTGGTATCTAGTCGCTTATAAAATTCTTCATAAACTTGACTTCTTGCTTTACTTACTGTTTTTTAGCTTCTTTCTTGGCAGTTTCATATCTCGTCAAGTTTTCATCATTCCTACAAACGTAGTGTGTTTTATAGCTAACCGTATTTGCTTTCATTTTATCTTGCACTTCCTCTTTCCACCACTAAGATTATTTATGTGGGAGCGCATGACCTTTTGACTTTCCAAGTACGTTCTTTCCACTTGTCCTTAAATGTGAAGACAACTTCTCATATGATACTAGGATCAACATAAGGATCATCAACAAGTTGTTCAATAGCAGCTGCCTTGAAAACAACATGTTTTTTCCGTTTTCAAGTTCCACCGCCGAATTTTTGGCAAAACTTTCATCCTTCTCTTGAATTTACTATATTTAATTTGCACACTCAATACCACTAGCCCGTGTTGTCTTGTCAAACTTTCTCCTGGTATGACTTTGCAATCCTTACAAATCTTTCTATCCATTTTGCGAGTCATAAATAGTCAATTTGTGACTTATTTGGTTCACTCTTAAAGTACTTAAATGTTCTTTCCTCTTCATAAAGTTTACAAAATAATTTTAAAAAGTTACCAAGGCATCCCCACTAAGTTTGCATTATTAACAAAATAAACTTAAAGGGTGGTCTCGGTATTTAAAAAAAAAGTATAGAAGAATCTTAAGATCGATAGGAAAGACAATTCGGGTGTTGGCACGGTCTACCATCTTTAAGGTCACAGAAGCCTGAACAAAAAACTACGAGATAGTTATATAGCTTAACAAGGTTTAGTGACGCAAGCCGAATCTATAGGTGACGAACTTGCGATGCCCTAACCCTAAATGCAATACAAGCAAGCACGCGACAGGAGTAGACAAAGTTACAATCAACCCTAAAATGACATGCAAACATACACGCAATCCAATGATCTAACAAAAGATAACCCGAATGCAATGCACATGCAATGATTCAATTATGCAAATATTTTTTCGATGCACAATTAATTAAACAATGTCAATTTTAAAATACTGGCGCATATAATTTCAATTAGAGCAAACATCCAAGATTAGTAATTATGCGACTACTGCAGAATAAATTAAGAGTGCACTAGAATTAAATGTAAGGTGATTAAGTAATACGCGTATAAATAAAGAGTAAAATCAAATTAAAGAGAGACACATATACATTCATACACTAGTGAATGATTTGAAAGTAAAAGCGAAACTCACCAAGTTTAAAGTCGGCGGCGGGGTAAGGAAATCTGGTGATTGCAGATGTGGTGCAAGTGCTCCGGAAGAACCATGGTTGTTGGACGGGGGTTGCAGGGAGGGGGAGGGGAATGTTTTGTGGTTGGGAGGGATGGTAAGGCTAGGATTTTGTGGTGGAGGTAAGGGGGAAAGGGAGGGGGCAACAAGGTGGAAGTTGGTGGGATGTGGGGTGGTTGACGATGGCTCGAGGCGATGTGGAAGGGGATGGAGATGATTGTGGATGAACTGGAAAGGGCTAGCGCCAATAGTGATGAATCGCCCAATGTGTCGCGGTCGATCTCCATCAATCTCTCCAGCTCAGAAACATTCATCCCCAGTGAATGAAGACTACATGCTCCTGACACAAACCAGCCACTCCAGGCAGGAACTGTCTCCGCAAAAGGTCATCGTGTCACTGAAGTCCCTGAGGGTCCTTCGCACCAAGCAAGCCGTCATAAGGATGATAAGTAGGGATACACTGGTGATGGGTAGGACTGTAGTGGAGCCTAGGGTATAAGAGAGGTTATAGGGATGGTGAAAACAAAAGATAAAAGGGAAGGCTAAAGGTCCAAAACTAGGTGGCTCCACATTTAGAGTCAAATCTTCAACATTTAGTACAAGATGAACACTGCAATTCTGAGTAATATCAAGCTCGAAGAAATTTGATTCGGACTCTCTTATGACAGTGTATCAACCTATTCGCCTAGCACTCAGATTCATGGCCGTCCCCAATGGAAATCTCTCAATTAATGTGCAAATCATCGCCCAGTCACCTCCAATGAACATTTGCTCTCTCATGTAATTATCCGCGTAAGTTTTAAATGTTCATTATTTAATATAATTTTATGTCGGAGCAAGACATGCAAATCATGTAACAGATGCAAATGAACGATGCCCAACATAACAAACTGGCTAAGCGTGTAATCTAGATAGAAGTGGAAGTCCCTGATTATGGTTGGGTTATCCGGAGGTTCCTTAGGCGGGGTGTAAAAATACTCGCCAAGTGCATGGGCACCCAAATGACTACCCAGGACATTGGTTCTGAGTTATAATATCATGGCATACCAAATGTCTCCTAAGGGATGCGAATCATCGGAAGGCTCATCGGATGGTCGATAGAAAAATTCGCATGGAGGCAATCTTCCAAACGAATGTCGAAGATAGTGACATGAGAATGTAACTCAAGAGGTTCACCCGACGGTAAGTAAATTCACCATGGATGCAACAATCATCTAATGGGACGTATGAGATATGGACACAAGGATGCAACGCGGGGAGTGGGTTGAATGTCTCCTAAAATAGAAAATTCATCAGTTGGTTCTCCAGGAGGCTCAATGTGGGGCTCATCAAAGAACTCAGTTGTAAGAGGATGATCTTTCAGATGAGCGACACCGATAAGAGTAATAACCTCAAGAACAAGAGAGACAACAACTTCAAAGTCAATATTATGCTCTCGACCCTCACTCGTGATATGACTCGCCATGACAATATGGGAAAACTCAGATGAACATGCACGTACGGGCAAGTCTATGATCGGAGAACTAACTAAGTCAACGTCGGGGGTAGGTGAGGGACACATCACTATAGGATCACCGGGTTGCTCATACTCATTCTTTTTCTAGGTCATAGGGTCTGAATCAAAATCAAAGGATGGACCACTCATCGAACGAAGTACCTCATTGAGGTAAGAGAAATCAGTATCATGTATCACTTTTATCGTGTCTAACAAGAGAAGAGTAGGCAAAGTGGTGGACTCAGAATGAGAGAGACTCATACTGGGGGGGTCAAGGTACGAATCCACTCGGCTAACTCGAGTGGATCTCAAGGACAGCTCATAATGAAGGGCAAGCTGGTACGTATGTTCGACAGACTCTGAGTAGTGATAGGTCAACTCAGTACATATCTCGCATCGAAGTCCATACCAAATGTCACTCCTCACAACTAACTCATCAAAATGATCCCTATACTCAACGACTGACGGGGATCCTTGCCGAAGGGTAAATAATTGATCGAGCAACTGACTCTGATATGATGTTGTTAAATACTTTTGACACGACCTTTGTTTCATCTCTACCCAGTTGGTGATGCAGTGAAGACAATCTCGCTCACGGCCTCACGGGTCCTCTCAATACTAGAACGGTATGCTCTCGTCTGATCTAAAAGCATAAATTTCGCAAATTTAATGTGACGCTCGCCGAATAGTTCAAAATGATCGAGGTAATATTCTATATCCACGAGCCAATAACTGAAAGACACGAGACTCGATGAACCGTCAAAAGATCTCTCTCAAAATGATGATCATTGCGATAATCATCCCTAAGATAATCGAGTCATGTCGAACGATCAACATGATCCGTTTGAGTGCAAGGATAGGGACGACGATAATCATCGTGTTAATCATCTCTAGCATAGTGGGATCACGTCGAGGGGTCAACATGATCTCTGAAAGTGGTGTTGAAAGTATCTGGTTGCTACCTAACTCACCTAGAGGGGGGTGAATAGGTGACTTCTATGACTTTTATGCGGAATTAAAAACTTTAAAGTAAAGCACACAGAAATCAAAAGAGCACACACAAACACAAGGATTTATAGTGGTTCCCTGGAATAGGTACGTCCACTTTCCCGCCTCACCTATCTAGCACGCTCGGCTAGACTAGGCAGCTTTACTATCTCAGATTGAAACAATCTTACAACTCGGAGTTAGCAACTCCTACAAGCTCGGAGAACAATCTCTTCTACAAACTCGGAGAACAACTCCTACACTCGGAAGTGAAACTTCCTACAAGCGGAAAACAAACTCTCCTACAAACTCGAAGCCACAACTCCTACACTCGGAAGTAAAACTTCCTACCAAAAATATCGTAAAGGGTTTTTACAAAACTTATATTGAGAAACAATCTTCTGAAACCTCCTTGAGATTTAACTTCTTCAGATCTGAAAATAATAGATCTTCTTCTTCCTTGACTGAACTGAGAATCTGGATCTTGAAAGGAGGAAGAAGAAATCTTGTCTTTGTAGAACTGGATCTGAAAACTTAGGAGTCAACTAGATCTGAAAGCAACCTTAGGAAATCAGAGATCTAGTTGAATCTTTTCTACAAGAAGGATCGAGCAAGAACTTTGTCGGCAGCAGCAAAGAAGATTTGTGAGAACGAAAAGGCCGACAGACGATATTGTGATTCCTTTGAATAATGCACGATTATTAGGGTTGAACGAAATACCCTTAAGTATTTATAGATCCTTCTCAAACAGCTATAAACGAAACTTGAGAGACCTCCACGTGTACTGTACATGGAGAAGACCTAAAATGGAAAGTCGGCGGCGATTTAGAACAGAACACGCTCTGTCAGCATTCGTCGAGTGAATTTGACCACTCGACGAATTTACTTCATCAATCGACGAAAATGACTTGGCAGAACGCTGAGACGGGAAGAAACTGCAGCTGAGAACATACATCGAATTCGTCGAGAGCACTCGACGAATTCGTCAAGTGTTCTCGAGAAACCAGCAGGCCACTCGACGAATTCGTCGAGTGATCTCGAGTGAACACATTTTTATTCGACGAAAAGACTTGATGAAATTCAAGAGATCTATCATATAATTTCGACGAATTCGTCGAGTCTTCTCTAGATGTCTCGACGAATTGACTTAAGATATTCTTCTTCCAGTCCTGCATCCAGCAACTACTCCATCTTGACTCCTCCATAGTGTTTGAATATGAAGTACATCTCAATAGAGAGATTCCACATGAGTCAACACTTTGGTCTACACAATGAGGGATTACATTGCATATGCCTGTGTTTATGACTCATTGAAACCTGACATTGGTTTGCACTTAGCAATTAATGTCCTGCAAACCCACAACTAGAAAACCAAATCAAATACAAACTTAATTCAACTTAGTTCAAGGGGACTTCTTCAAATCAAGGTAATTGCGGATACAATTCCCAACAGGTGTGCTGCGATCAAGAATAATCATCGTAGTAGCATGAGGATCTCTCTGAAGGGAATCTATGAGATCGGGTGTAAATAGACTCGGGATCCCCAAATAGAGGAGAGGAATAACGGCGATAACTGGTCATGAAGGAACATATAGACTTTACTATTGCGTATTAAAATAAAGCCCGAACCTGGCGCTCTGATACCAATCTGACACAGGACGAATCTATAGGCGACAGACTTGTGATGCCCCTAACCCTAAATGCAATACAAGCAAGCACAAGACAGACGCAAACAAAGTTACGAACAAACCCTAGAATGACATGCAAACATACACGTAATCCAATGATCTAACGAAGGATAACCATAAACGCAGGAGGACCGAGCGGCGGTTCTGCAAACCCAAACTCTCAATCCCTTTCTCTCAGCTGCTGGGGAAGGTATAAAGAGGGGGGATTAGGAGCCCGATGGATAATTTCGCGTAACTCTCTAAATACAACTCAAAAAATAAAAGAAAAATAAATAGATAAATGAAAAATCGAGTCAATCACGATCACGGTCTCCAATCGACCATCCAACGATCAAAAAGTGTCAATAATGATGAATCGTCCAATGTGGCGTGGCCGATCTCCATCATTTAGCCTCTCAAAGTAAGTGTAGCATGCACAAAATGCTTTATTAGTTTGAATGTGTTTCAGAATCTCAAGTTATCACACAAGAGCCAGTAAAATGTCATGATGAGAGAAATTGAGTGAATGTATAAAACTTACAATACTTGTAAACTGTACAGTTGATTTATATTTTTTAGCATGGGAAATATTTTGTTAGATATTTTTATAATAGTCTTCAAATTAACTTCCCACAGATCCTCGTTTTAAATCCTTTTACACATGGAATGTGCCTCTACTACAAGTAGAGAAATTCTATATTCCCTCGACATGATATCAATGGAAGATATTTACCAGCAGTCTGCTGCTTGCTTTCACCTCCTTCATCCACGTCTTTTCTCCCCCTCTTTCGTAGCCAATAAATCACTGACATGTTCAGTTGCCGACATCAACATCACTGCCACAATCCTTCTCCAACCAACCCCACAACCCGTCTCCGCAAACCTCCCTGCTATAACTATGTTCCAACAGCAAATCATCCATATTTCTCATTTGCAGCTCCGCATAGCTACCGTACAACCAACAACTTTGGCACCATCCTACCTGCCGCTGCATCTCAGAAGCCTCCATCTCGCCATTCCCCTATGTTATTAAAGGTGCAAGGCGCACTGAGGGGCAAAGAGGCCCTGGAGCCTAGGCGCAGACGCTCGCCTGAAGCACGTGAGGCGTAAAAATGGGGAAAAATAAAATCAGTGAATTAGGCGCCCAATTTATGGAAAATCAGCGAATTGGGCGCCCAATTTGCTGAATTTCTGCGAATTGGGCGCCCAATTCGCTGAATTTCTGCGAATTGGGCCCCCAATTCGCTGAATTTCTGCGAATTGGGCGTCCAATTCGCTGAAATTCAGCAATTGGGCGCCTAGGTGCGCCTTGGGCACGCCTCAGGCACATCAACAAGCACTATGAAATTTAGTCGATTTTCATGTATGGGATAGAGGGTTTTTCAAAGCACATCTTTGGAAACAAAACATGGATGTGGAGTATTTTTGTCGATTTTCATGTATGGTATTTAGTTGTTCCCAATCTGGGGTTAAACCTATTGAGTCATGTTCCCTATGAAATTTCATTCATATTGATTGATCATTCAGTATAAGCTCAGTTGATTACCAAATGCTTCATTCAAATCTATGAGTTTGACTACTTTGACACCTCTGGATTTTCAAAATTAACTTCCTCCAGGTTTTCCTATATGTAACCATCAACCAAAAATAATTTATGCTATAAATGTATGTAAGTAATGTGTGCATCCACGATAATCTTAGTAAGGTAGTTTATATCGAGAAACCGCCATGTAAGCTGGCCCGGGAGGTGCATTTTCCTACACGAGAAAGTTATTTATAGGCTTTGATAGAACCCCTAGGCTTGGCAATAACAAATTGTACAAAGCCCATGTCATGATTGGTTTGCGCAACAGCACCACATATTACTCTATCTTGGTTCACTTGAATATGATAGCCATGTATGTACAAAGTCCACTATGTAAAGCCCATTATGTAAATTCCATTGTATTCTCTTTAGTCTCACATCTCTAGATTGTACTTTTGTTTCACTCTCTTTACCTATTTATACCCCTTTAAGGGATGAATAAAGATTGATTATTTTTACTCTCTATCATTCTAACATGGTATCAAAGTCAGGTTCATGTACTCGTCTATAAAGCAAGGTACTCGCAGCACCCCTCCATGGGTACTCCATCACTTGCACTCAGCAGCCGGACAAAATAATCAGCTCTGCCCCACCTTTTATAGGCCAGTCAATCGAGGGTGTACTTGCTACATCTCTTTGTGTTCTCGTAGCACTAGCACACGCCACCAGTACTCGCCGCACCTTGCACTAGTACTCGCCCGAGGAACTCGCCCGCAGTACTCGCCGCTCCCTGCATCCAGTACTCGCCCTCAGTACTGGCCACTCCCTGCATTCAGTACTCGCCCGCAGTACTCGCCATTCCCTGCATTAAGTACTCGCCCGCAGTACTCGACGCTCCCTGCATTCAGTACTCACCCGTAGTACTCTCCGCTCCCTACATTCAGTACTCGCCCGCAGTACTCTCCGCTCCCTACATTCAGTACTCGCCCGCAGTACTCGTCGCTCCCTACATTCAGTACTAATTTGCAGTACTCGTCACTCTCTGCATTCAGTACTCACCTGCGACACTCTCCCGCAGTACTCCATGCTCCCTGCATTCAGTACTCGTCCGCGGCACTCGCTGGGTACTCCCCCTCAGGACACGCAGCAGGAGTACTCACTATCAGTACTTTCCTGGAGTACTTGCCTGAAGTACTCGCCTGGAGAACTCGCCTGAAGTACTCGCCTGGAATACTCTCCTGGAGTATTCACCGCAACACTCTCTCCGGAGCTCGCCGACAATCGTGTCTTGCTCTCGCTGCATCCAGAGTTTGAACAGTCCTAACTTTTGATCCGACAGTCGGATTTGGGCGCATAATACCTTTTTCGGAATCTGCACAAAAATCTCTATTCACTGGCAAACGGGGTTTACCCATTTGAGCTTGTTTCGTCCTCGCCGATCGCCCAAATTCAACTTCGTTTGAAATTTATCACAACTTTTATCTGAGATTTCTCTCTGTGTCGATGGCCGACAACAATCAGCAACCTGATTCAGGATCTTCTTCTTTTGTTGATGTCGCCGGTATGTCTTCTTCCTCCTAGATATTGGACTCAGGTGCCTACTATCATATGACTAATGATGCCACTCATTTTTCTCATCTAAACCCTCTCCGCACCTCATCATCCATTTGTACTGCCGACGGAACCCTGCTTCCAATTACCGGTCGTGGCAACCTCCAAGATCACTCTCTTTACTATTCATAATGTGTATCATGTCCCTCGTCTGACTATGAACCTTTTATCTCTCTCTCAGATTACTAACATGAACTTCTCTGTCTCTTTCAATGCCTCCACCTGCCTAATACAAAATCTTTATACGGGGAGGGTTCTTGGTAAAGGCCACCGGAGAAATGATTTGTACTTCGTTGATTCATCTTCCGTTGTCGTCTATCGTTGTCACTACAATTGCTTCCTCAACTGCCTTGCCCACTACCATGTGTGATCTCTGGCATTGACGCCTCACCCACATCTCGTGGCCCCGAGTTCAATTTCTCGCTTCAACTGGGGCTCTCGGGACCACCTCTACTACAATGCTTAATCCATGTATCAAATGTATTAGAGGTCGTCATATTGCTACCTCCTTTTCTCCCAGCTCTTGTGTATCTTCTGCTCCTTTTGACTTAATTCACACCAATGTATGACGACTTTCTCCTCACATTTCAAAAGGCAGAAATAAATATTATGTTACTTTTATTGATCACTACTCTCGCTTTACCTGGATCTACTTATTAAATGTTAAATCTGATGTATTTTCTAAGTATGTTGAGTTCACTCTTATGGTAATGACCCAGTTCTCTCGCAAAATCAAAACTCTTCATTCTGATTCTGGGGGAGAATATACCTCGCTTGCGTTTAAGCAATTTCCTTCTAAATCAAGGAACTCTTGCTCAATACTCATGTCCTCGTACTCATCAACTAAATGGGGTAGCTGAAAGACGTCATTGTCACATCATGGAGGTTACACGTTTTCTTCTCCTAACCTCATTGGTTCCTGTTCAGTTTTGGGTTGAAGTTAGTCTCACAAGTGTATTTTTGATAAACGGAATACCTTACCCCCGACCTTCAAAACGCATCCCCTTGTCAGCGCCTCCTCAATAAAATCCCATCATACTCTTTCTTGAAAGTGTTTGAGTGTACATGCTTTGTTCAACTTCCAGCAATAGAACGCGACAAGTTGTCACCTCATTCTGTAGCATCTTCCTCGGATACAGCTCGCAACACAAAGGATATCGATGTTATGATCATGTTGTCGGGCGTATGCGTATCTCATGCCACGTCATCTTTCCCAAGAATCTCCCATACTACGCTCTATGACTCTATCTAATCCATTTGTACCTCTACCATCATCTACTCCTGAGGACCTAATATTTCTTGAAATCTTACCTCCATCCGCTCTTCCTCAGACATCCTCTCCTCCTCAGGCATCCGCTCTGATCTCTCCCACTATACCTGAACATACTGAGGCTCATTATGTGAATTCCAAGTATACTACGAAGTCTTCTATGACCAAATATACTCTGATCTCTCCCACTATACCTCAGACATCCTCTCCTCCTCAGGCATCCGCTCTTCCTCAGAAATCCAAAACTAGATCATTGAGAAGCCATTATGTGAATTCCAAGTATACTACGAAGTCTTCTATAGAAGGAGTGTTGTATGCTAAGAGTAAGCACTTAAATAACAAAGTCTTCACATATGCCAATTATTTGTCTAAATATCCAATATTAGGCATTGTATCATTACTAGTGCAATATGGTCACCTAAAAAAGTACGAACAAACTGGTGTGCTTCAATCTAGTGTTGAGACCGGATAAAGAGTTATGCCATATTAGTGTGAAATTTTGTCAGTCAAAATTCTCTTAGAAGAATTTTGTTTACATATTGTCCAACCTAGAGCTAATATCAATGAAAGCTACCAACTTTCGAATATTAAATCGGAGCTACTAACATTTGATTCTAGTACAATACTCGAATTACTATTCCATGAATCTTCATCTTGCACAATGATTCTTATTGACAATATCTTTATGGAAGCTATGGGTCCCCTACCTTTCTTTAGATTAAATAATAAATTAGAGCTACTAACATTTGATTCTAGTACAATCGTCGAATTACCATTCAATGAATCTTCATCTTAAATAATGATTCTTGTAATACATATATTATAACTCTCTCTCTCTCTCTCACTCTCTCTCTCTAATGAATACTTGTACAAGTTTCTCTACTATTTTCAAGATTTGAAAGCCGGAATGTTATCCTTTTAAAATGACATAAAACTACAGATCCTCAGAGATTAGAATAATCTGTGGAAGGGGCAGCCAGAAACAGCCTACATAAGAAATCAGAACATGATAACTGACAAAAAAAATTAACTATGTTGATGCAACATTATCTTCATCTGTAAGATTATGATATACTTACAAATTTTATGGAATTATGGAAACATACCTCTGCCTGCTTTCCTGCATGCAACCTAACGCCAAAAGCATCATACATCACCTGCCATTCCAATCCACGCACATTAGGGAAAAAATAGTATAAAACCAAACTAATCGATGAGAATAATGTTATAATTTCATAATAAAAATGCAGTTCATGATATCATACTTGTAATAAAAAATAGAATAACTAGTCAAAGCAACTTTCTACAGACAAAAAAGAAAACAGTAAAATAAAATTTTGAAATAGTGGAAAATTATGAAAAGTTGATCAAGTTTCAGACCTATGTAAAGAAATATGTTGGAAATAGTAAGAGAGAAATATTCGGTGTATTTTATTCATCCTCATAGGGGCTTTATATAGGAAATACATGGACTCACAAAGACCAACAGACAATGTGGGATTATACCACATAGACTAAAAGACTTAAATAATAATATAAAACTCATAATTCCAACACTCCCCTCAAGCTAAAGGGGGAACCTTCAGCTTGGACATCATAATAACGGCAATGGAGGTAGGAGATGTGCGACAAAACATCAGACAAACCACCGGGGGAAATTCCAAACCGGGGAATCAAGCTGGGGACATAGCCACACACGACACAGGCCTACACACGATGCAGGATCCACACACGATGTGGACTCCCTGAAAACCGGTCAACCAACAACATCTACACACAACATGCAAAAGAGAATGAAAGATGTGGAGCAAATCATCAAACGGGCAACCGAGGATAATCCGTCGGGGATAATCCGCACAAAGGGCGGTCCCACACGACACAGTCCCGCACAACACGGTCCCACGCGACGCAACCCGCTGAGATTAGAATACCAACATCAGTCATGTCCCAACACACGACCAATCGAAAGAAATATGGGGAGACGCAAAACAACATATGACATAAGCCTAGAGGTCGTGTGGAACGAAGGCGAAAGTAGGGAAAGATCATCTGAGTCGCCTTCGTCCCAAATACTCCCCCTCACATGAAACTCGCATGAATGAAGGCATAACATTATGACAAGACACAAATAACATACGTTACATAAAAAAACAACAAAAACAACACAACTTCAGCATCAGCAAGATATTACCACCCTAGAAGGGGATACGACAACAAGAACTGGCTGGAATCGTCGGAAAATATGAAGGGCAGCAGTAGGAGCGGCTGGAGGCGGCTGGAGGCGGCTGTAATCGTCCGGAGCATGAAGGGCAGCGGTTGGAATCGACAGAGAGAAGCATGAGCACAAATCTGGAGGTCGAAGCACGCCAAGGATGAGAACACCCAGTGTAAAGAGGCAGCCGACGGGATTTCTGCCATGGAAGAAGCGACGGGATCGGCAGAGGAAGCCTCGTCAGCAATAAAGGAGAAAGAAAGGCCAGATCTAGAGTAGATCTGGAGCAGATCTGGAGCAGCGGGATCCAGAGGAAGAGGATGAGATCGTCGATGATGAAGGCAGATAGGAGCTGCGAAGAAAACGGCTGACGGGATTGAAGTTGACGAACAGGGGTTGCAGCGGAGCGCGAGGACGACGGGATTAGGAGTCGATGATCTGCCACGAGAAGCGCGGACACGATCGACGATGTCGACTGGAAGCAGAGACGCGAGCTTGAGACGGGATCGTTAAAGGAGAAAGAGACCGCAATAGAAGGTTTAGCGGTAGCGGGAAAGTCGATGAAAATCGTCGAGGCTAGGCGGAGAACCGGAAGCGAAACATCACCTGCAACGCATACGTGATCGAGAGAGAAAATAACGGGAGCGAGAGTAGAAGGATTCCGGCTGAAATTTCAGATGGACAACATTTTAGGGCTCCGAAATTTCAAGGGGGAAATAAACCTAGCTCTGATACCATGTTGAAAATAAGAAGAGAGAAATATTCAGTGTATTTTATTCATCGTCATAGGAGCTTTATATAGAAAATGCATGGACTCACAAAGACCAACAGACAATGTGGGACTATACCACATTGACTAAAAGAGTTAAACAATAATATAAAACTCATAATTCCAACAAAATATAAACTGATTAATTCATAGGTTTGATATCAAAACTAGAATCTCATGGGGTTACAAACTTATAGAAATATTAACTCACTTGGGAGATAGTAAAGCTAACAACCTAGGAAATCTAGTTGGCAAACTACTTAATTACTTGAAAAAAATAAGAAACTACTTCAAGGCCTTGTTTGGGAGAATGATGGCGGTTGTGAACGTAGTTAAGAAAAATGTAGATAACGTTTGGGTAGATGCGGTCACGAATACCATTTTTCCAAAATGCAGATAACGTTTGGGTACGCTTTTGAAACTATAAGGAAAGATATGATGTACTTAGGCATTAGTGAGATTATAACTAAAGATAGGGCGCAATGGCGACAAAGAATTCATATAGCCGACCCCACTATGGTGGGATAAAGGCTTAAGTGTTGTTGTTAACGTTTTAGGCCAAACCCCACTATGATGAGATAAAGGCTTGAGTGTTGTTGACGTTTTGGACCAAAACGTTACCACAGTCATGCAAGTGTGATAAAGCTTTAGCGATCATGAACCCACACCCCAGAAAGTGAAATTTGGGCTAATATTGTAATGAAAGTTCCAATAGCAGGTAAACCGTCACCACTGCATTTACTACCAATAGCAGGTAAACCGTCACCGTCACCACTGCATATAGCCGACCCCACTATGGTGGGATAAAGGCTTAAGTGTTGTTGTTGTTAACGTTTTAGGCCAAACCCCACTATGATGAGGTAAAGGCTCGAGTGTTGTTGTTGTTGACGTTTTAGGCCAAAACGTTACCACAGTCATGCAAGTGTGATAAAGCTTTAGCAATTAGGAACCCACACCCCAGAAAGTGAAATTTGGGCTAATATTGTAACGAAAGTTTCAATAGCAGGTAAACCGTCACCACTGCATTTACTACCACAGTTTTACACCACCGCCCATTTTTGCACGAGCTAGCCTAAACAAAAATTTACATAAAATGGTGAGAAAAATAAATATGATTTTTTTCTGTTTACATACACTTCAAAAGCTTGAAAAGAAATACTTGACACAGCTTTAACCAAAAAAAATCTAATTTATCTTGCACGCTAGCGAAAAGGTGGTCTACTATGTAACTGAACACAGTAGCAAGAACAAGCTGGTAAAAATCTAATGACGATTTATGGCAGGAAAAATCATATTATCTTTATGAAATTAAACATAATCTTACTCACAATGGATGCAAATATCATGGAAGCAGCAAAGAGGGAACTGCCAAAGCCATCTTCAAATCCGATAGCTGTCGCAAGGCTCGTGACGGTTGCAGAATGTGATGACGGCATTCCACCAGATCCAATAAGTTGTTTAGGATCCCAGCGTTTTTCCCTGTACCTGTAAACTCTAATAAACTCAAATCTCTTAGTGAAATACATCACGTACGCTCATCTACAACTAACTCAATTTAAGTGGTTCATAGAACAAGTGCATTGCATAAAAAGCTGAAAAGTAAATAGAATATTCAGGTAAAAAATATGGAATTTTTGCATTTTACATTCTTTAAAATTAACTTTGGTTTGGTCAGTTTTCACTTGCATGAACACCAACATAAGGCATGCTTGTAATGCGGGAATAACAGTATGTTAGATGTTGTAATAAGGTTATGTTGTACTTCTTTAAGGAAACGTAAGGACAATTGCGGGAGTTCAAAAATTATGGATACTTGAGATAGAAATTCAAAATTTAGTATGTGGGTTATGTTACGGGATCACCGTAGAACATCAGCAGAGTTGCCGGAGGATGGCCAGAGGATATTATGGACCTGGAACCGCGGCTGCCTAGGCGGGTTAAGCTCGAACAGAAAGACTTACCAAGATCTCTTAACAAGACAAGGGAATAAAATGAACTTCTTTAATGCCTTCTCATGACCCAAGGGACCCTTTAAATAAGATTACATGAGGGAAAAAAGTAAGTAAATCCTACAATTTGACTTACATAAAGGGCATACACTAACGAACTATAAAAGATGCAACAACACAACAACACTCAAGCCTTTATCCCACTATAGTGGGGTCGGCTATATGGATACTATGTCGCCGTTGTGCCCTATCTTTAGTCATAATCTCACTAATGCCTAAGTACATCATGTTTTTCCTTATAGTTTCATTCCAAGTCTTCATTGGTCTACACCTCCCCTGTTTAACATGCCTAGTGACTAAACTCTCACAAAGCCTAACAGGTACATTTAATGGTCTCCTTTGTACGTGTCCAAAGCATCTCAGCCGAACTATAAAAGATGCAACATTAAATAAAATATAGAACGAGATTGGGACAATAACATCTCATCCTTCCTTGAAATCGAGTTTGCCCTTAAGCTCGGGTTTGGCCTAGTCGGTGTGATCCTCAGGTTCTAACTTTGCGTCAGAACAATTCTTTGTAGAGTAAGGTCGGAGCAGATGCATCATCGGGATGAGAGCTCATGTCATGCTCACAGATATCACAACAGATGCCACTGTTGTCAAAGGGACTCGGAGGAGTGGGGTGGTTTGGTAGCCGCAAGATGATGACTATCTAGCGATTGCGGACAAGCGAGGCAGACCAATGATCTTGTGGAACTAGGACCACATTGGTCGAACGTGGTAGATCCAGTAGGATGCTACTCCTAAACAGAGCAAAGTTCGAAGTCAACTGAATCGATGTCTAGGGAGAAACCAAAGGAATATGAGGAGCGGGGCTCGGAGCGGGTCAAGGTTGTGGTTGGAGTGGAGGGTGCGGGATGGAGGTAGCTGACAGAACGAATGGCACGAGGCTCAAATCCAATAAAGTCCGCGATGGGGAAGATGAAAGTTGTGTTTGGAGGAGGTTTGCAGGAGTTGTTGGAGGCATGGATTGCGGTGGTGTAGTCGTCGTGATCGATGGAGATGCAGAGATTGCAAGACAAGAGATCGGAGTCACCAAGGTTGATGATTTGCCAAGGGACGCAAGGGCAACCTGGTTTTAAAACCGACTTTTAATGAAATTTTTATTAAGCAAAATTGTATTATTGAAAAATTTTGATTTTGCGCTTGACGCTCAAAAATGATCATAGAGGTCAAAAAAGAGACTTTGTATTAATGTTCAAGACGTCAAAAAACCTGAAGGGGGCCTAAGATGCAAAAAAGACTTTGTATTAATGTTCAGAACGTCAACGGAGAAGGATTTGAGATAAATAAGCCTGCATTTAAACTCAGGATGTGAAATTAACTAGGAAACTATATCTCGTTTTACGAAAACAAAATTCGTCTGAAAAGGTGAAAATTCGGGAAAAATCGTCGGGACATTAGAAAATCTGAGGCCATAATCGAATCAGTGAGTCGAAAACTCCGAGAGGGGTGTTCTTTGTTTTTTCCGGCTAGGTGGCGACGGCGGGGCCGACGGCCCGCATTGAGCATTGTGATGTCGTGTGGCCGCCACATGGTGCCTTCCTAAGTGCCAGTAATGGGAGGCTTGGTTTTTTTGAGTTTCTGGGTGGTTTAGAGATCTGAGTACAAAAATTTTGAAGGCGTTGGAAAGTGACTGTAAATATGGATCCAACGGGAACTTTGAATCACTTCAAATCATTTTTCATTTCTCTGAAATCATGAAAGAGAGAGGAAGAGATAAGAAATAAAGTGTCGAAATTTCGCCGAACTTTCAGGGAACCTTAAGGGGAGGTCTTAGAAGAGGATCATAGCCTCAAATGGTGTCGAAGTGCTGCCAAAGAGCCGATTTAGCGATAAATAAATTCATGATCTCTTATGGGAAGCGAGAAGACTGGGGTAGATGAAATTTACCATGGTTTTTATGTAACGACACTTAGATTACATATATGTCGAAATGTTGCTCGTATGTACAACTTGAGAAGAGAAGAAAAGTTGAATCATTTGTATTCAAGTGATAATGAGGCTTGAAGTCAGTAGGCTAATGTTTGATGATAAAAATGAAGATTTAATAATGATGAGCCCATGAAAATATTAATGCATGACTTGATCTGTAATGATGAATCGATCTCGTTTAAGGTCTAATGAAATAAGAACATATTGTAATTATTGGGCATGTTATTATCATGAAGATATTATGACCTGGCCAATGTTGTGATTGGTCTCGTTTAAGGTCAAAGAAAATGATATGATGTGTTCATGTGTATGCTACTTGTTAGCCCAGTATGAGCTCCACTTTACCCAGGTTTCGTATAACTCCCGCCCTCCATAGGACTTTGGTTCATCTGGGACTTCGGACCATCTGGGATTTCAGTCCGTTCTATAGGAACAATCTTGTGAGTGGCGTTCTCATTTAGAAGAGAACAAGTTGTTCGTAGGACTTCAGTCCATCCGGTTTTAAGTGGCAAGGAGCCCTCCGGTCTGGCCTATAGGAATATTGTAAGTGTTAGTTATTAAATAAATTATTTACTTTAAAATGATAAAAAGAGTTTTCAGAAATAATGGAAAATAAAATGTTATGATACTTACATGTTTCCATGATGAGTATTGAATGTTATTAGTAATGCAAGATATTGCTTACATTGAAATTGTATTATATATCAGAGGTGAGCGAGAATGCTCATTAGCCTATTATTATTTTTAGGAATGGCAAATAACATCAACAACAGAGTCGAGTGAGCAAGAACTAATTTTGAGTATCATGTACCATAAAAAATGTAAAAGAGATGAAAATCATGTACTTGTAACATTTGAAATATGAATAAAATATGTTTTATTCTTTGTTCTTAATGTGTTTTGAAAAATCTTTATTCACACTTATTGTTCCCACCTCATTAAGTCGAGTTTATCAGATCGGGTGTGACACTCGAGCCCTACTCCCTCCTTCGAAGCCTGCAGAATCCCAAATTCCCTAATTTCCACAAATCAAAATTCCCATACTTCCTTTATTAACCGCGCATTTGAACCAACGCATTGCCCACTCCACCCAAACCAATTAGCCATGCCCATTCTATGACATACTCGATTGCTCGGTGAATCATTAAATTTATTTTTCACTTCCTCGCATTTTATTGATGTACTTTTATTACTAGTTATATTTTGCTCTATTTATTTGATAATTTTCTTTCAGGAAACTTTGTATTTCTTATTCACTTAACACTCATCAACTTAGCACTTTCAATTGTGTGTGGTTGTTATTTGATGATATGATTAGAATTGATTGTAATCAACCATGGTTGTTTGCACAATTTTAAGTTTGTGTTATTCAATTAATTACACATCAAATATCTTTGCATAATTACTTGCATCACATTGGGGTTCTGGTTTAGGTAAGGAACACTCGTTCACTGATTGTGAGTGTGCATGTACTTGCATTTTCATTAGAAACTCTATAAATTCGTCTTGTGTTATTATCTTCATGTAAATATTAAAAGATTGCATCATTCACAATGTGCACGTGAAAAAATTGGCATGTTCATGTGTTACGGGTTCTCCGTTAGTTATCTTGTATTATTATTATTTATATGTTGAGTCGAGTCACTGTATCGAGTCGTGTTGTATTGAGTCATAGTCGTCGTAGCGTTTAAGTCTTTTTAATATTTGACGTACGTTTGGTATTTATGGTTATGCCATCGGCGCCTATATATAGGGCCCTTGGGGTCATGTAAGGATTATGCAAGAAATATATCAAAGTCTCTTTCTCTCCCTCAAACTTCTTCTCTCTTCTCACCCCTCCCTTCTAGGGTTTCAACTTCTCTCATCTCCTCCACCATTTCTAGGGTTAACAACCTTTGTATCCTCCACTCCGCTGCCATCCGATAAACCACCAAAAAAGGCACGTAACATCTTGGTATCAGAGCCTTCTCATCCTCTTCCACCGACGCACGCCAACACCCCCTTTCTCGGTCCCACCATTCCAGTCGCTGCTTCAGCCACTGTCCACGATCCAACACCCGAGCCTCTTCACATCTCATTTGCTCGTCCGCTCATCTGTTCAGAGCACCTTCCCAACACACGCCACCATCAGATCTTGTGCCATCTTCATCCCAGCAGCTTCCCTTGTGCCTGCGCGTGATCGACAACGATTCCAGGGCTTCTTCTCCCGCGCCTGCTCGCTCGACACAGCCAGAGCTTTCCCTGTGCGTGATCAACAACGAGTCCAGGGCTTCTTCTCCCGCGCCTGCTCCCTCGACACAGCTAGAGCTTTCCCTGTGCTGCGCGTGAATGACGACAAGTCCAGACGCGACTCTTCCATCCTGCACAGTCGGCGGAACAACAGGACGACTACGCCGACGCCCCCTCATCGACACCGCCCAGTCCAATCAAGCCTCCCAGTCCAATCAACCCGCCCACGCCGCCTATTGTTACAAGCACGCCTACCTCCCTCGAAGCACACCCAGCAGCCCTATTCACGGGCTAGAATTTTTTAATTGATTGATTACTTTAATTAATTCTTATATTGAATTAATTAAGTGATTAATTCCTTAAAATGTCCGCTCCATTAACCACACCAACAAAGACCTCATCGAATAAATATTCGCTCGGCTCGACAGTTTTGAAGCGCGGATAGACCGAGTGCTCCAACCTCAACTTGTCGAACGGCGTGACTCGCCTTCCCCCGCGGACAACTTTTCCATCCCTATGCCGCCCTCGACTGCCCCGCCACTGACTCGCCTCGTGCAGTCGCCACCGCAGCCAGCCGCTGACGTACCACCTATCTCCATGGTGGTAGTCCTTCACCTGCTCTGCCGCCTCCGGTCATCTCGCCGCCTCCTCTATCGGCTCTTCCTCCGCGGGCCCCTGCCTTGCTGCTTTCACCGGACGCATCGCCTCACCTTTCCCCAACTTGTCCTTCGTCGGCCCCTGCTTTGTCGAGCCTTGTGTCGCCGACCTCGACGGATCCGTTCCTGCAGCCGATCGTCGTTCCTCTGACCTTCTTGTCGTTGCTGCTCACCACCGCTCCACCGACCCCGCCGAAGCCATTACTTTCGCCGCCCGCCTTTCCGACGGTGCCTCCGCTACTCGTCGACGCCACTGCCGCCGCTACGCGCTATCAGGCAATGTTGTGGCGGGAGATCAAGATGCCAGATGATCAGACCATCCACGTGGAGTTCACGCTTGCGGGCAAGCTCGATGTCAAGGACGGATGGAGTGTTACGGGTCCTCCGTCAGTAATCTTGTATTATTATTATTATTTATATGTTGAGTCGAGTCACTGTATCGAGTCGTGTTGTATTGAGTCATAGTCGGCATAGCGTTCAAGTGTTTTTAATATTTGACGTATGTTTGGTATTTACGGTTATGCCATCGGAGCCTATATATAGGGCCCTTGGGGTCATGTAAAGATTATGCAAAAAATATATCAAAGTCTCTTTCTCTCCTTCAAGCTTCTTCTCTCTTCTCACCCCTACCTTCTAGGGTTTCAACTTCTCTCATCTCATCCACTATTTCTAGGGTTAACAACCCTTGTAACCTCCACTCCGATGCCATCCACCAAAAGAGGCACGTAACACCATGTTGCTTGATTGAATGAAGGAAAGAGGGGAGAGAGGAAATGAGGTCAATAAATTTGTGGCCTATGTAAAATTTCCGAATCTTGGTAGAGCAAGCAGGAATCTATTAAGCAACTTAGAGATCCAAGCCAAAAACACCAGAAACAACTTGAGGCAAACAAGTGATCTTTATTGATAGCAACTTCAAATTACAAAGGCAAGGCATGCTTGGCGAGACATGATTTCGCCAGCACAAACATCAAAGGAAAAAATACAAGTTAAAGATAACTTGAGACCGCGCGGTCTCCCTACGATCTCAGCAACCTGCCAGACCGCAACCCGCTGCCGATCTCAGAACAACGCCAGACCGCTGATCAGACCGCACCTCTCCTTCCGAATTCATGATTCTCCCGAACTCCAGCAACACAACTCCAAGCCGCAGACCGCCCGAACACTTTCAGAGGAAGAGGTGATCGTTGCTGCCCGCACTATCCGCAAAAGCTGCACAATAAGAGTTCAATCAGCAGACCGCCCGGTCAGACAAATAGAGACCGCAGGGAAGAAGAGAACTCAGCTTACACTTTGTGTGTCTTGATTATTGCTGCTGATGGGTCCTATTTATAGGCGTGAGACCTGATCCAGTCACCACCCTATGAGATAGGATCACCACCCTCCAGACCGCGCAACCTTACCGGTCACACCGCGCGATCAGCAACAGTACTCCTGCTTCATTTTAGGTGAGCTCGTCAGCTTCAACCAAACCATGAGAGACCGTCACTCTCATAGTGAGATCGCGACTCCACAAGGAGATCGCCAGACCGCCACGAAGCTGCTCACCACCTGTGTTCGCCAGAGACCGCGAACTCCTGTCCGCATGCCGGTCTCCTCCTGAGACCGCGAACAGCGTCCAGCTCGCATACCAGTCTCCTCCTGAGACCACGAACTGCGACCGCGCGACTAAGTCCCTTAGTCCGCGAATACCACCAGAAAGCCCGGTCAGTCAACAGACCGCATTCTGGAAAACTTGGATCAAACTGTGCAGTCACACCAGACCGCCACAGGCTTGAAGAAGTCAACTCGCCACGCGGTCACGCACAGACTGCGCGGCCTTCACCTTCAGCCGACTTGGACCCATACCAGCGATCACGCCAGGAGACTGCAGTTAGGCTTAGACAAGTCAGACCGCAGAGGCAGACCGCCAGGCCGTGCGGTCACGCCAGACCGCCCGACCTCCTCCCAGACCGCCCAGGTCCAAAAACCCTCTAACTTCCACTTCAACAATTTCAACAGCCTAGATGAATTTTAGTGATTATAGTTAATTATAGTAAATTATGATTCTTTAGCATATTGTGCTTCACCAATGCTCTGGATGCTGAATGAAGGAAGCATGGTTATGTGCACATAAATCAAAATGGATTCTTGGGTCTGCCCTCTCTGATGTCTTTGGCTTTGATTTGAGGGCATGATTCCGCAGCAAACGCGACGGTATAGGGGGCCACTATTTCAGTGGTACTCTGTGAGCAGCCACTTTGTGCATTTATTGTCAAAGGTTAGGTCTTTCTCCTCTGAGAGAAGCCACTTTGTGCATAGTGCCAAAGGTTAGGTCTGTTTCCAATCTTCCCCCGCCCATACCCCCAATGATTGGGGACTATATGGGTTATGATGTTGTTGATGTTGTTGTATGATCCTTTAGCATCAACATCCCATATATATGCACTTTAAATGAATGACAATCTGCATCACCTTTCGGTGAGATGTAGGAACCAAATGATGTAAGGCAACACTACGAGATTGGGCACCAACCTAATTCTATATGAAATGTAAGGCAGAAATGTTGCTGATACAAATGAGATAGCAACCATCCAAGGCTCTAGTACAACGCACCTATATGTGTCAACAAGCAAAGATTTTTTCGAGATGTAATCAATTAAATAACAATAACTTAATTATGGTACAATTAGTTACAATTGATCATAAATAATTCAAATTATGTTAACAGATAACAATTGCATACTAGCAAGATTGCAAAGAAATTGAATACAGGGAGAATAAAAATTACACGCCTAATAATAAAAAGATACAAACGCATATAAATTGAATACCACTAGAAATTGAGTAACATTTGTACAGTGTGAGGAAAATGAAATTATAAATAAAAAAAGTCGCCAAATGACCTGGGTGGATGCGGAATGGGTGTGATAAATGGATTGGGGTGTCAATAGGAGCGGCGTGTGCGTAAGGATGTGCAATTTTGAGGAGGAATCAATGTGAATTCGATGGTAGTTTGAGCATTTTGGAGTTTGAAAATGAAATTTATAATGTAACAAAGCTTGCAGCTCGGTTCCAAACTCGATGAAATCTCACAATGTCATGCAGCCCGTCATCTAAATTGGCAGAATATCATGATAAATGAAACATGCAACTCTAGCAGAAACTCTCGACATGATGAAACCCGAGGCTCGACATCAGATATGATCACTTTCAGCACAACTCTCCGTCAGAAGACGGAAAATTTTAACTGCACAAGACATTCAAGTCGCACAAACGCTCAAGTTGCATAGAGATTTAAACAATACAAGGATGTCTGACCGATGGAAGTTGGAACATCAGCTATAATAGAAACATAATATAGCACAGAGTCTGACCCCTTGATTTGTTTTCACTTTCAAAGTTTTTATGTTAAAAATATTGTATTAACTCTTTCTTTGTGTGCTTCTGATTCTCCTGAGCATAAACCACTCACCCTACTGGCTCGTAAAATTGTTAATAAGACCACAAAATTTTGATTTTTACTTGATGTCTAGGATGTGTAAAAATCCTAGTTCCGCCACTACTTCCTGGAATAGTCAAATTATCTCCAAGTAGCAAAAGTTTGAGAAGCATGGGAAGGAAGCAAATAAGTCAGTCAACAAAACTGATTCCCAAGGTTCAATTAGAAGAATATGACTGTCATGGACCTTAGTATGATGTCATTTATTATTATTATGTTGTTTATTGTTTTAGGTCGTCTTCCTATTTAGTCGCATTCTATGTTTGTCGTTGGTTTCCTATTTAATTGATTTCCAAGTCTATCGTTTTATTTTCATTTAAGAGTTAGTCGTACGTTTATTTAACATACCCTTTAGGTCTTGTATTGATATGCAAGAATTAATCTATTTTTCCTTTCTCTTGTTGGTGAGATATTGATAGCCCTCTCCTCTAACGAGCAAGCCCCGCTTAGGCGCCGCCGCTCCGGCTCCAAGGTATCCTACTCCGCCATCGTCATCTTCGCCTCTGACCTTCCTCCAACTAGGCCCATAACAAATTGGTATCAAAGCTCTCGGTCCTCTTCCGATCGACGATTTAAACCCTACTGCTCGATGAGTTCAAGCCCCATCTTCTGTCCCGAAGCCGATTCCATTTCATTCATCTGACGAGCCCAGCAGACGCGCACAACAATCCTTTGCGTCGTCTCCAGGAGAAAGTCGACGCCAAACAGCACGGCCGATGCGTCCGTTCCCAGCATCTGCCACCTCCAGCGCCTTCACAATCCCTATCGCCGTTGACGAACACATCCAGGGAAGCAGCATCGCTCATCGTTCTGATCCCTCCTGTTGTTGAACCATCGTCCCAGTCATGTCCAACCGCAGCAGAAGCCTCCATCTCACCTTTCGGCTCCCTACCAGCGGCGCCTGCTCCGTCGCTTGCGTGTATCGCTCCCCACTGAACCGAGCGCACCCCTCTCTGAGTATTTTCCTTCTGCGACACGACTTTTCCACCCAATTAGGCTTTGCTTCCTGTTTTGGAAGTCGTGCTCCTTTCTGCCTTCAACCTGATATCCCGAGACTAGCTATGGATTTCTTCCTTCCAGAGCCCTGTGCTTTGGGGTAATCAAATTTGTGTCGCCACCATTGGGAGACTACGCAGCTCTCGCAGCAACTCCCAACCAGCCGCCTCCGAGCACTCTAGCCGGCCCGTCACCCGCTCCTTATCTCGTGCTACCTCCATCCACAATATGGGAGACTCGCCCAATTTCTTGAATGTTATGAACCGGCTACACTCAGATATATCTGTCGTGGATGCACGCCTTCAGGAATTAGAAGCATGCTTTCGGGACACCGACATACGTCAGCAGGACAATATGGCAACCCTCACCACCAAGCTTAATGGGCTAACAGCAGCCCCGCCGATTGTCACCACCCCGCCCACAGATCATGCCAGCAGCAATCAACCGCTTATCCGCAACGAGCCACCACCACCGACCCTCTTACACCCCAAAGATGCTATTTTGTCTTGCTATACCCTGTTGGAATTCTCCACCTACTATGGAAAAACTGATCCCTTGGGCTGTCTCACCAAGTGCAAGCAATTCTTTGGCCACCAACAAACTCTGGCAGCTGAACGGCTTCCTCTAGCCTCCTTCCACCTTCTCGACTCGGTCTTGCTTTGGGTCACTCGTCTCCTCACAGATCAATCGGGTCTGACGTGGGAAGACTTCAAGCGATTTTGCAACCTGCGTTTCGGCCCTCCCATCCACAACAACCCCCTTGGTGCCCTCGCGACACTACGCCAGACGGGTTCCGTGGACGATTATTTGGACTAGTTTCAACTTCTTCTGGCGCATGTCACGCTTTCCCCAGAGATGCAAGTCGCCATCTTTACCGTCAGACTTTGCGATCGCCAGCAACTTGATATTGAATTGAGGCCCCTCCAGACTTCGTGACTGTTATGAGTTTGGCCAGGCTATGTGACTGTCGCCTCCAACTGGCACATAAGGTCTATTGGCCCACCGACACAGGCATTCAGCAAAGCCATTCTGAGGTTCATCCAGCGCCACCAGTCTGTAGACTAACTCGGGCCAATATGATAGAACGATGCGTACAGGGCTTATGTTACAACGGCGACAAGCAGTGCACTCGCGGCCACAGGTGCAAACGGCTTTTCTATCTGCACGTTGAGGACTCTGATGATGAAGGTGTCGGATAAAGCAGACACCATTGATCTCCATCGAGTTTGAGGTCAAGCCCTTTTTTGCAAGACGGGAGAGATGTTATGGACCCTATTCTGATGTCATTTATTATTATTATTATGTTGCTTATTTTCTTTAGGTCGTCTTCCTATTTAGTCGGTTTCTAAGTTTGTCGTTTTATTTCCATTTAAGACAGTTGTACGTCTATTTAAAAGACCCCTTAGGTCTTGTATTGCTATGCAAGAATTAATCTATTTTTTCCTTTCTCTTGTTGGTGAGATATTGGTAGCTCTCTCCTCTAACAAGCAACCCCCGCTTAGGCAGTCGCGGCTCTGGCGCGGCTCTGGCTCCACGGTATCCTCCTCCACCATCATCATCTTCGCCTCCGTCCTTCCTCCGACTAGGCCCATAACAATGGCATGCCAAAAACTCTATGTCCGAAGTTTAAGCCAAATTGGCGGAATGCACCCCCGAATCACAGCGATTTGGCAGAATGCACCCCAAATGTTTAAATTTGGCGGAATGCACCCCCGAAACACTTAAATATTGGCGGAATGCACCCTGATGTTTCAAACAGGAGGGTATTTTGGTCAAAACATAAGCGTGCAGGATGTTAATGCCCTAAACCCGGTTCATCGTCTCCTGATCAGTCCGCCGGTTCATCAATCAAGTGACGCCTCGCTGCTTCCCCTGCCGGCCCCCTGCGTCGCTTCCCCGTGCCGCCTCCCTGCACTGCTTCCCCGGCCGCCTCCCTGAACTACAGTGCTTCACCGGTCGCCTCCCTGCACTGCACTCCTTCCCCGTGCCGCCTCCCTGCACTGCTTCCCCGGCCGCCTCCCTGCTCTGCGTCCCCGTGCCGTGTGCTGCGTCCCCGTGCTGCCTCCCTGCGCCACCTCCCCGCGCCTCTCTGCTTCCTTGTGTCGTGCTCTGCTTCCTTGTGTCGATTCCAAGTGCTAAGCACTTGAGGTAAACCCTAACACAACCCTATTGTTTAAGCTTTAGGGTTTACTCGTTTCTTATGTTAGTTTTTCATTTTGGATTTAAGAATGTCTCGTTCCGCTGATTTTGAATGGGAGAGTATGTTAATTGATGATCATTGCCCTCAAGAAGAAAGTTCTTTAAGTAGTAGTAGTGATTCGGAAGGAATGGAAGAGGCGTCCGAAGATAATGATTAATCATTTTCAGATGACTTAGCGGATAGTGACTTTGAGTTAGATGATGCATTGTATGACGAAAACATTGATGATGAAATAGAATTGGTGGGTATAAGGGAATCCAAAATGGTTGCGGCAAAAAATGTTGGAGTATCAATTAGGGATCATGGTAGTAATTCAAGAGTAACGTCTAAATCGGAGAAAGAAAAATCTACAAAAATTAAAGTTTTTCAAGGAGACGCCAATGATTCTGATTTTGAGTTTGATGTTGGGTTGTGTTTCAACTCCGCTTCAGATTTACGGGACGAAGTAAGACTGTATGCTACCAAACAGGGAAGACCTATCAAATTTACCAAAAATTATAGCGACAAAATTCAAATTACATGTGATTGTGGTTGGGTTTTATTTGCTTCTTTTATATCGAAAAGTGAGAAAACTTTTCAAGTCAAAACAATCAAAGGGGAGCATACATGTTACAGGGTTGCAAATTCTCAACAATGCAAGGCAAAATATCTTGCACAGAAATATGAGCACCACATCAGAAGCAACCCGGCAAGGATTGGAAATAATATATTTATGGGATAATATATTATAATATATTGTAAGCAATATATTGTATTGTCTATTTGACAATAACAATATACTGTATTGTTATTTTGACAATAACAATTTATTGGCAATAATATTGTACATTTATAATTTTAAAAATATATAAAATATATATAACAAAAAAAATATAAAATAAGATTTGTAAGCCCCCATAAAATTAAATGGCATTCGGCAAAGACCTGAAATACTGAAATCCCACTGAAAAGATTTGTGATTCCCGAAAATCCCGCTGAAAAGACCTGCCCGCTGAAATTAAATTGCATGCGGCGTGCCCTTTCATTATCCTGCCGAAATCCCGCTGAAATGAAATCCCGCTGAAAGGTTCTCGCTCAGCCGCTCGCTCATCCCGCTGCGGCGTGCCCTAGCCTTTCGTTCTCGATCATCTGCCTCTTGCGGCTCATCGCCCTCTAGATATCGAGCGGAGTTGCCCTCTTGGCCTCTTGGCCCTCTTGCGGTTCATCGCCCTCTTGCTCAGCCGCTGAAAGGTTCTCGCTCAGCCGCTGAAAGGTTCTCGCTCAGCCGCTGAAAGGTTCTCGCCCTAGCCTCTTCGAAGTTCTCTTGGCCTCTTCGAAGTTCTTCGAAGTTCTATCGCTGCTCATCGGCCTCCCCTTCTAAAAATGAGTTTGCATGGGCGACCAAGGGTTCCACCTTCTTCGAAGGCCATATGTCGCATGTTCTTTGGCAATGCTCCCATATGTCCAGAATCAAAACTCTGGAAATGCAGTTGTGGTTTGGAGCGCAAATGCGATGTCGTCAAAAATGGCTACAACAATTTGTTGACACACATCAAGACAAAACATCCAAACTCTTAGATATATTCGAGGCACATTCCATTGAAACCCCAGTGGCGGGTCAAATGACTCTCGAATACATTATTGATAGCAAATCAACCAACATCTACAAATGGCTTGATTGGGTTATCATGGATGAACTTGAACTAAATTTTTGCGAACAAGAACGCACGAGGGAGAACACTAGTCTATCCAAAATATGTTCCAAGACTTTGAAGAAATACATGTTCAAGTTAGTGACAATGGTGGAAAATAAAATTACAACATTGGCAATGACTTGTCAACGATATGCCCTTCTCTTTGATGGATGGTCGGAAGACAACACTCATTTCATCGGTAAGTTCTTTAATTAGACTATTAATTCAAAATTCAAATACTTATATTCAGTTGTATTGTTGTAAATTGTAATATAGGTCTATTTATTACAATGCCTGCCAAAGATGCTTCAGTCGAACCCGACATTCACCTGGTGGCATTCGCTCCATTGTTGGATGAAACTTCGTTCACAGTTTCAAATCATCGAGATTTCATTCTTGCAACTCTTGAATGGTATCACCTACCAGTTGACCGCGTCGTCTGCCTAATTGGTGACAATTGTGCCACCAATATAGCAACGGCGAACCTATTTGATGTGTCGTTGCTGGGTTGTCGTAGTCATCGTCTCAACTTAGCAGTTAAAGCCTACATTGCTAGATTTCTTTCTATCGAGTCTGAGATTGTGGGAAAGCTGATGTCAAAGTTATCGACGCTCAAGGAGTCAGGTAGATTGCGCCTCTCAACATCATTGCGTCCAGTCAAACGAAATGCAACCCGTTGGATTGGGGTCAACAACACGTTCGAGCGGTTTGAACGATTATTGCCGAATATTGATGAAACCAATCCGGAGCTTGCCGAATTTATCCCAACAGCAGCGCAACGAAATAACATTCGTCGTCATAAGCGGGCATTGTGTGATTTCAAATCAGTTACCCTCACAATGCAAGCATCCAACGCGACCATTGCCGATTCGAATGCGCTTTTCGAGTCACTGATTGAAGCATTTCCAGAATTCAACTTTGAGGCATATTTGGGAACTGATGCATCTATTGTTCACAGTAAATCATTTGAGAAAGCCATTATCAAAATCCAATCAGGAATCAAAGTCCAACTGGATTCAGATGAAAAGACATATGTTCAATCATTGAAGGTGCAGCATAACAACGTCAATAGTATTGATGATAATGATGACTCTGGCTTGTCATTTGCTGAACGTGCACTCAAAAGACAGCGAAAACAACATCAAATAACAACTTACATTGATACTAGGTTTCTGATGCCCACATCGAATCATGTAGAGAGGTTGTTCTCCATGAGCAATCGAATATTTTCGAAGACACGCCGAAGGCTACTACCACGTACATTGGAAGCATTGGTTTTCCTCAAACAAAATCAAGATTTATGGAATTTGGCTTTGATGTCTGTTGTCGTGAATGAAGAAACAATTGATGATGAAAACCAAAGTGACGAGGATGAGGAGTTGGACTTTTGAAATTTGAAATGCTATATTATTTTGTCTGTCAATATAGTTGAACTTTTGAAATGTTAATATATTATATTTGCATTTTTAGCATTTACAATACAATATATTGTATTGCTAGCATTGCAATACAAATATATTGAATTGTTAGCATTACAATATCAATATACTGTATTGTTTATTCTCAAAATTACAATACAATATCAGATAGTATTGTTCCAATCCCTGAACCCGGAATGGCCTGCTAGTTCCATGCAAGAGGTAATGCAGATGGAGAACAAAACAACGTTAAGTATTTGGAAAATGTATAGAGTAAAGCAGGAGGCTTCCAAAGTAATTAATGGCACCGAAATGGAGCAATATGTCAAGCTTTGGGATTACTGTGAGGAGATTTATAGAACCAATCCGGGCACTACAATAAAGATAAAATGTAAGCACGATGTAGCCTCTCAAACTTGCATTTTCAAGAGGTTTTACATCTGTTGGGGTGCATTGAAGAATGGTTTCATGGCTGGATGCAGACCAATTATAGGTTTGGATGGCACTCATATTAAGACAACTACCGGTGGAGTACTATTATGTGCAGTAGACATTGACGGTAATAATAACATGTTTCCTATTGCGTATGCTTATGTCTTGAAAGAAAATACAAAAACTTGGGAATGGTTTGTTAGCCTCCTTATGGAAGACTTGTGCATTGAGAATAGTCATATGTGGACTTTCATTTCTGATAAACAAAAAGGTTTGATAAAAGCTATTGAAAATTTATTACCCAATGCTGAACACCGGTTTTGTGTAAGGCATATGTATAACAATTTCAGACAAAAGTTTAGAGACTTGCAACTAAAGGATCTGTTATGGCGAGCTGCATCCGCAACAAGGATTATTGATTTTAATGTTGAGATGGAAAAGTTGAAGGCATGTGATAAGAAGGCTTACGATTGGATTAGGGAAAGAAATGAAAGACATTGGGCAACGTCTCATTTCAGTGTATGGCCCAAGTGCGATTTGTTGCTTAATAACTTTTGCGAAAGTTTTAACAACGTCATCTTGAAGGCCAGAGAAAAGCCTATAATATCAATGTTAGAGACAATAAGAGTAATTCTCATGAAGAGGCTCCGCACTCAAAGGGACAAGGTGTTGAAATTCAGTGGAGAGGTTTGCCCTTCAATACAAAGGATATTGGAGAACAACAAAAAGAACTCGCACAACTATATTTTAGTATGGAATGGCCATAACAAATTTGAAGTTCAAGGATGGAATGGAGATAAATGGACGGTGGATTTAGGTCTACGAAGTTGTAGTTGTAGAAAGTGGGATCTCACTGACATTCCATGTGTGCATGCAACATCGTGTATCTTTTATCGCAGAGAAAATGTTGAAGACTATGTGGGAATTTGGTACAAAAGAGAGATGTTCATGAGAGCTTATGAACATTTATTAAATCCTATCAATTCACAGAAGGAGTGGCCTTTAGCCAATTTGAATCCTATTATGCCATGGTCCAACATGCATAAAAAACCTGGAATGCCTTCACAAAATGCTCGAAGAAAAGAAGCCGAGGAATTAGAGGCCGAAAAGTATGGAATCAAAAGGCATGGTTTAAAATACACATGTTCAAATTGTGGAGAAAGAGGGCATAACAAGAAAGGATGTACCATGACACAAGCATCAACGCATTCATCAGCACCTAAAAAATCAAAACTTCCGGTAAACATTACTTCTTCTTTTTTTAAGCTTGCAATTTAAATTATTTATAAGCTTACAACTTATTTATCTTGCATTACCTTGTAGGTGCGTAGGAAAACTTGATGCGAGAAACATTCGTCAAGGTTACCATGTTGGAGCTCATGCAAGGAAGATCTTTATTTTAATTATATAATCTTGATGTAATTTTGATGCTATGTTTTGGACGGTTGATGTTATTTTAATTCTATGTTTTGGACTGTTGATGTTATTTTGATGCTATGTTTTGGACGGTAAATCTTATTTTGATGTTATATTTTGGACGGTAAATGTTATTTTGGTGCTAATATTTAAGTAATTCAGTTGTGCATTCCGACTAATTTAAACATTTGTGGTTCATTATGCCAAGTTCCTGTAATTCGGGGGTGCATTCCGCCAATTACTCCGGTAAATGTAATTTTGATGCTGTTATTTTGATGCGAGAAAATTGGAATGGGTGTTTTTTTGCTGAAATTGTGAACGCAGGAAAAATTAGGACAAAATGCCCTTAATTTTTATGCCTATGGTGCATTCCGCCAATATTTAAGTATTTCGGGGGTGCATTCCGCCAAATTTAAACATTTGGGGTGCATTCTGCCAAATCGCTGTAATTCGGGGGTGCATTCTGCTAATTACTCGAAGTTTAACAATCAATCTAAGTACCAAAAAATCTGCTTGAGAATTTATGCCGCCAGCATATGTTACAGAGAAGAGAATGTGCAGAAAAACAGATCCATTAGAATATGTGTTAGTATGAAGGGAAGCGGGCAAGAGCAAGGGGCCAAGAGGAAGAATAGGTACCATGTCGTGAAGAACTTGATCGACTGGGCCAGCGCAAAAGCTACCAGAGCTGAGATCAACGGGTAGTTCTGGAAGACCGAGGAGGAGTTGAACGGCGAAGACGATGGCGAGATTGAAGAGACGCCGGTGTCGCCCATCCGGACCAAACCCGTTTCGGATCTCCCTCCTTCGTCTGAAGAAATGGGAATGAGTGTCCCCCTCCTCCCTTTCGAACCGAGTAGAGAGGCAACTTTTTTTATCGCGCAACACAGATCGAAAGCATCGAAGAGGGATTTAGGAGCGATTTATAAGCGATCTCGCCGGAATCGCGGGGCGGAGAAGTATATGCTTTGAGAACGAATATGCCGCCAGAGGATTGAGAAGCCCAGAGTTTCCAACCTAAATGGGTTGAAACTTGAAACTTTCAAACTCATGATCCCAGTTTCCGACGCAATTGCGACAGCCGACAGGTAGTTATTACGAGTTGATGAAGTACCCGGGTGCCATGTGCGATTCTAAACTATAGGAATGGCAGCCTCCCTGTACTACTATCTCCTCCAACACACCAGTAACACTATCATATAGGTGGAGGTATTATAAACCATACTTTTTTTTAATTAGAGCCTTACTAATTTTTATTTTAAATCAAGTTAATTTTTTAAATTTAATCAAAAATTGATATCCTTATATCAATGTTAACAGCAAAATCGTACTTTTTGAAAATTACTCGGTGCAAACAAATATGTTAACGACAAACCGAATTTGTTAACATCAAACCAAATCTAAAATTAGAGAATTTATTATTATTTTAACCGTGATATAACCACTCTTAAACTTTAGATCATGATAAATTTTAGTATACAACACTCTGAATCAATTCATAGTAAGATTCCAAAAAAAAATTATTAAATAGAGCTAATCAATATAAAATAATTGGAGCTTTTTTATTAATTAGATTCTCCTAATTTAAGTGAATTTTGCTCGAGTATTCGCCATTGAGAGAGTTTTGGTGATAGTTGCTAATCAAAGCGACCCAATGGAGAAAAGAATATAAATTGTGAGTTATTGCTTCTCTAAATTATGATATATGTGTGCTATAGTTTTGATCTATATGTGAAGTTGTAATAGTTTGTTATGCTTAAAAATTCTATAAAATGGTAAGCTCAAATTTATTTTATAAAGACATAAAGGGTTGTTGAAGTGTTTGGTTCAGAGAGTTAGCTTTTTGAATAACCAAGGTCTGATTCAGGAATGAAAATGTTGATCTCAACATTCATTCTTTAAACACATAAGTTAACTGGTAATCTCAATTTATGCAACCAAAACAAATCTCAATTTATTCAACTCCCCTGCCTTAAGCAATTTTCGAGTACGAAAATTCACTTATTTTTATTGGATTGTAACATCCCGACTTTTATTGGGTCACTAGATCCTAGTAGACACAATAAAAGTAACTCAATCTCCCACCCCAAAACTTAGAAGTTAGGAAATAATCCAATTTTCAGATATTGTGCTAAAAAACTCCGATTTGAGTTATGTCAGTTTATATGGCTTCAGGTAATCAATACGAGTGCAACGGAACTCGTTTAAGTCCAATCCAAGGTCGTTTGGAGAAAACGACCCTTTTGAGTGTAGTAGCGCGTCACGATGACGTCGTTTTGGTATAGTGACCATACGTGCTCCGAATCGACTTCTGTTAGTTGCGTTAGACACATATAATCAATACGAGTGCAACGGAACTCGTTTTCAGTCCAATCTGAGGTCGTTTAGAGAAAATTACCATTTTGAGTACTGTAGCGCATCACGACGATGCCGTTTTGGTATAGTAACCATACGTACTCTGAATCAACTTCTGTCATTTGCGTTAGACTCGTATAATTAATAAGCATGCAACGGAACTCGTTTCAGTCTAATCTGAGGTCGTTTAGAGAAAACGGTCATTTTGAGTAATATAGCGCATCACGACGACGTTGTTTTGGTTTAGTGATCATACGTACTCTGAATCGACTTCCTTCAGTTTTGTTGGACTCGTATAATCAGTACGAGCGCAACGAGACTCGTTTAATTGCAATCGGAGTTCATGCGAGAAATATACTGTTTTGGGTTTCGCAGTCCGCCACGACACACTTTTTAAAATATTAAACAAATAAACTCGACATCAATCACGGTCTGTTCCATTTGACTCATAAAGTTAAAACCAGACCAACAAAGTTCGTTACGACCAATTTTGACTTCAAGAGGTCAAACTATGGTCAAATAAAGCTTTATGGCACACCGAAAAAAGTGCGCGCACCAATCCTACCACAATACCCCAACATTGACCCGTCCCCGGTGATTTGGACTCACTTGGACTTTGACCGACATGAGGGACCCACCCTAGGGTTGACTTTGGTCAAACCCTCAAAATGCATATTTTTGGAATTATTTCCCCAAAAGGAGGCTTCACCTCCCCATCACCAAACCCTTGGGCTCCACCCCCTCCATTCCTAGGACCTCAAAAGTCAACAAGGGTGCCTTGGAATGAGCATTGGCAAGATCCCCTCATCCCCTTCCATTACCAAAACCACCACCCCAAAGAATTGCCTTTCTTTTCTTATACCACTAGGAGAAGTTGCCCACTACCACAAGGAGTGGCCAGTTGTCCATGACAGCTGGATGGGGGAGAAATATCTCCCCCCACTCTTCCACCTAATCCCACACCGGGGAAGAGGAGGGGAGGCCCTCCTCCCTCCCTACAAAAGCCGCCCTACACCATCCCCCCCCCCCCCCTCTGCAGCACACACCCGGCCCAGCTCAGGCTGACCCCCAAGACGCCACCTCACCGGAGCTACCTAGCCGGAAAACTAACCAAGCCCCACCACCTTCGCCACATCCCATGTCCAACCTACAGGAGACTCCCAGCGTCCCCGACTCTAGGTGGAAACTTTCCCACTCCCCTTTTCTTATCTTCCAAATGAGCCACGTCCACCTCCCCGCCGCCGGAGCACCACCACTATCTCCCGAGCCAAGGTTCAGGCCGGGAGATAGTCGTGCATAGAGAGCCCCGCCCAGCGCCAGTGGTGGCACTGAGAGAAGGCTACCCCTACAGGGGAATTTCGCCTGGTGTTGGAAGGCAGCGGTGCCGCCTGAAAATGCGTCTCCGGCGGCACCCGTGCGTTCTTTTGTTTACGTTTTCCCGGTGGCAGTCGGCAGCACCAGGCCGCCGGGCCACCACCGGAGGGAGGCCTGACCCCCGACGTGCCGACCGGGGGCTATCGACTGGCCACCAGAGAAGGTGGGGTGGCGCAGAACCAACTGGAACGGCGCATGCAGGTCGCTCACAGAATCTCTATACGCAGACCAGAAGGATATTTATTTTTTAAGGCCAATCTAGGCTCCTAGGCAAAAACGATTGAACATGAAAGTTGTTCCCCAGTATGATGGCTACCTTCACAAAATTTTTGGGTTTTTTATAAATTAATTTGGTATTTTCAAGAGCCTAAAAGAGCTTGTTTAGCTGAAATAAATATCTTAAAGAACTTGGAAAATTTTGGGAAAATTTCTAGACTCATAATAGGACCTCTTGGATATACTATCAAAGTTTGGGGCCATTTGAATGGAAATTTTGTAATTCCCAGGTTTTCAGAATAAAAGGCCGCGCTTTAAAATTTTAATCTTGCAATAATTGGGCGAACGGATCGAAATACGCGATCGCAATATGATCGAGGAATTATTTTACATATCAAATGATGACCCGATTTATAGAGGCAAAAATCTTAAGCTCGAAGCAATGCGAAGATTGTACGAATCACCGAGCTGCGTTTATAATGATTCTCGGACATTGGACGTTGTCTCCTTCTTGGAGAATTTTAAAAACTCATAATAACGTCCCTCAAGACCACTTAAGCCATGATTAAAAGGCGCAATTAAACCTATAGTCGGACTTTAATGAAGGGCAGAATTTAGGAGAAACTCCTATGAACGGAGATAGAACAGAACTTTCCTCCTATGAACGGAGATGGAAATGAAGCCTCTTAAATACGAAGTGAAGGACTACTAACCCTTTTATTTTATTGCATTTTCTTTTACTCCAGACTCATACTAGTCTAGTCCCTTTCAGTACTTCAATTTCAGTACTTTTCGATCAGTTTCTTTCAGTACCACTCCAGTCTCGTATTGGTCTTGTTTATTTCGGCACCTAATTTCAGTTTGCGCAGTTCAGTACCTTCACAATTTAGTACTTCATTTTTGCAGCTTGTTTTGCAGCACTTTTCTTTGCCGCACTCAACTACTGCAATCTACTACTCCTGCATTTCTAAACCTGGTCCCGCCTGACTAGCGGTTGATTTTCCGGTAGGGCGTTAGTTGGGGATAACCGAGAGTGAGTATTTCCTCCAGGGTTAGCCCCAAATAATGCACCCTCACGCCCGTTGCGCCTCGCGGCTAAAAGTTGAGCAGCCTGTTGATTTAAGAAGGTCGTCGCAACCTGAATTGTACCTTTAATTAATTAAACTGTATGTGAAATGCTTGTGGTAATAAGTGGCGGGTCAATCACGCCCGTAGACCGTTCATATCGGTGCGGGAGGGTTGACGACTCATGGCAACACAGAGATGTGTGTCGCGAGTGATTGTTGTCTTATGCCCGTTGGATTGCTTCCGCTAGTCGACCTAAAAACCAGAAATTGTCGGATGTCGCTCACATCAGAGGAGTACACTAAGTTGTACAGTAGGGCATGGGTGGTGCGGTACGACCACACCCAGAAGTGGCAGGACTGGTCACTGTCACCGATGGCCATATCGGTGACGCCCGCGGGGTTCGCTACCATACTGGAAGAGAAGCGGTCCATACTGTGTCGAGATAGGGTTTGTAAGCAGGTTTTGAACACATGCAACATGTAAATGTTACGACTGCTAGTTGAGCTATTCTTTTAAATATCTGCGGATTTTACTATTGCTTCCAAATTGCTTATATGCTGCTAATCCTCTTTGCTTCAGTTATTTACTTATTATTGGGTGCTTAAGCTCATCCCCGGGATATGGATCAGGGGAGGAGACTTGCTTCCACTTAGCTCTGTGACTAACAGTTGTTTTGATAACCATTCACAGAAGATGGGACAGTGCGAAGCCCCCACACCGTGTGACAACATACTAGCTTTAGAGGCCACATGAGTAGAGACACCGGTCTCACCCCCCCCCCCCCCCCCCCCCCATCTTCCGAGATATGAGTCCTAGAGTATAGGACTATGTAAGGAATGAATGGTTGTAGTAGTTACCCTTAGCCCACAGGGTCACTCTTGTAAACAACTGGTTACGGCCTTTTGCTTATTTATATATATATATATTAAAAAGAAATATCAATTATTGGTCCATGAGAAGGTAAATAGCACGTCTATGGCAAGGAAAATGAGACATAAGCATATCATTACCGTCCATTTAGTCCGATCAAAAACGGGTTCATTCTATTTACTCCTCGCACTCCTCACTCCCCCTCGACATCTCCAAAAACTTCTAGGTCATGCCCGCCCGCCCCTCCCTCTCGGCATCCTCTCCATGAAACATATGCACGTCGTTCTCTCCCGCTCGCCTCCTCGCCGTTCAGGACACCATCGAGCGCCTCCTCGCCGTTCAAGACACCGCCGAGCGCATCTTCCTCACACGGCTCCCACGTCTCGCACATCGCGCACCTCGATCTCCCGCCTCTCGCGCTCCTCGATCGACTTCACACAGCATATCAACATCACTTGCTTCTTCCTCACACAGCTCGCAAGTCTACCAAGAATCACAACCCTCTTCGATCGACTTCAAACTTCAGATCGTTAACTCCCGCAGAGAGTTAACCCTTTGCAAGGTTTATTCTGGGTGCATCACGATCCTTACTCGCCTAAAGGTCCTGCAATCTCCAACGATGAACCGGCGATTCCTAGCATAGGTTCGGCCATTTACAGATTTCCATTATCCGGATTTCCAATGTTCATGTATCCATTCTTCACATCTGCGCTTTCCAGATTTCTAATATACCAGGTTTCCAGTTTCTCTGTTATTTCACACAAAATCAGTTTCTCGAAATCAGTTTCTTCACATCTGCCTCAAAGATCCGAACTGCTCTTTCCTTTTCTTCCTGGCTTAGTACGCCCTTCGTTCCCCATCGCAGACACTAACTCATTTTCTCATCAGCTAGGGCATCGACGACACTTTCTTCACTTATTTTATTAACAGTTGGATTATTTAAGAGCAGGAAATGAAAAATGCATCAACGTTGCTTACTATATAGTTACTTCCTCTTAACTTAATTTACTTGGAGCTTAAAGAGAATATTCACAACAATTCCTCTAGGCACAACTCTTTCAGATGTTAATTTTAATAGAAATTGATTCATTTGTATTCTATAGTCATGTATTAAGTGGCCATTCCCATGTTCTTTTTTCCTTCAGGTATATCCACCTCCAAATCTCTACACTCATGCCTTTAGTTTAAATGCTTCCTCTTTATATTATGACTTATATCAGAAAGTATTCAGTAGTTCTTTCGATTAATTACTTGCTATCTATGCATCCCCTTGAGCACATTGGGTTTTTTCATGGAATTGCGCTAGAAATGTATTTGGTGATAGCTATTTGTTGAATAGAAATAAGATACGTAATGAGAAGCCATGTAATTTTACCTCTTGATTTCCCAAAGCAGCAGCCCACAAAATAAGATTACTCTCTAATTCTTATAACAGAATTATTAGATGTGTTTAATTATGACGTCTTTAAGAAGAGTTTAGGGTGCTTCCAACTAAAGTTTTGATGATAAAGAAATTGAATTACTGCATTTGTACTTTTTTTACTGCATTTTTACAAGGTTTTTGATAATATTTTTGTTTTTTATTCTATTTTAAAATACTAATAAACTCTCTTAGCAAACTTTATAACTAAATGTAGCGCCCACGACAAACTTTATAACTAAATATAGCGCCCACGACAAATACTGATAGGGTCGGAGCCCCACCAGTGTCGCATTGCTGATTTCATTCAGCGAGTGTGTTGCTGAATGCATTCACCTGAATGCTTTCACCTGAATGCATTCAGGTGAATGCTTTCACCTGAATGCATTCATTCAGGTGAAAGTTGAATGCATTCACCTCAGTGCATTCAGGTGAATGCGAATGAATGCTTTCACCTGAATGAATGCATTCACGTGAATGCATTAACCTGAATGAATGCATTCGGGTGAATGCATTCACCCAGGTTAATGTATTCACCTGAATGTCGGCAGCACCTAAGCTCAAGCACATGATTTACTCCTTGCTCCTTTATTGATGTTACTTATAGGACATATAAATATTAAAAGTTGTCGCCGACTGTCGCCGCCAACACCGACTGTTACATTGTTTAGGAGCATAAAAAAAACATGCATCAACATTGCTTCCTTTAACTTAGTTTATTTTTACTGAATGCAGGAAAAAATCAGCTAGTTTTGTTTAACAATCTTGCAGAGGGTATTCCTTTTCAAAAAGGGTATGCCATTTTTTATATTTAGATATATCATGTAGTTTTTCATTGAAAAATTATTCGTAATTGCTGTTTAATATTTTGCTTTCATTTTCATGTTTCCTAGGGGTGCTTTGTGGGTATTAGTTAATTAGTGGCTAAGCAAAGAACGATAGTATCTGTGATGACTACTACTAGGGTTGCTTCGTAGTATCGGCCGATAGAGGGTCGAGCGGAGCAGATAGTTTCTTTTTAATATGTTCGTGTGTTCATGTACATTATATAACTATTTCTGTGTATATAATCTGCTTTTTTAAAATGAATTGTAGCATGTTACTATCATCTTTTTTGTGTGTGACACTATAACCAAAACGCAAGAGCACTATCACCCGAGAGCATTTCTAAATACTAAACATTTACTACGGTTTGTCGACTAACCCTCGATGAATGATGCTATTACGACAAATGATGCTCTGCCGACTAATGTTGAACCCAAGGCGAATGTCGCCCCCACGACGAATGTCGAACCCAAGGCGAATGTCGCCCCCACGACGAATGTCGTCACCACGACGAATGTCGCCTTGCATAGGGCCGGAGGCCCGTGCCTGTCACTCGTGTGTATATATATATATCTTTAACTACTATATACAAGAAGTTGCCTTTGGTGCAACATTCAAAATTGCCAAATATAACCTCATTCTTTTACTCTAATGACTTAACATATAATATGAAAAAATGGAAATTCATAAATATAATAGCTATTTGTGTAATTACACTATATCCCTATAATAAAATAATGAGGAAATTCATAAAATCCAAAAGCTTTTTAGTAGACCTCCTACACTTACTATGATAGGTAATCATTAGACCTCCTAGACCTACTTTAAAATAATTTTTTGTTAAAATATAAATGTTTTTGAAAAAAAATAATTATAAAATATTAATTAAATTTTTTGTGCGGTCATTTTGAGTACTCATATGTATATGTTGTGGCCGCAACCGGCTTGATGCGGTCAAAACCCGGAGCGTCATGGCGTAGCCCACCGGGGGCGGGCGAAGCTCGCCGTCGCGGGTCGGGTACTATCGTGCTTGGTCGGGGCCGGGCGAAGCCCGCCGTCCTGATACTGTTGCACTTGGCAGTAGGGGCGGAGCCCTGTGCCTGTCACTCATATATATATATATCTCGTTGGTTCCCTTTATGTTTGCTTCCGCACTGTGATCTGATGTGATGTAATGATTCTCTTTCCTGACAAGGCGATCATTCTATGCTTGAAGAGTGGGTTATTGCCCCTCAGAAAGCATATGGTGTTCGTCTTTGGCAGTAAGACCCTCCTCTCCCGAAACGGGTTCAGTGTTGGTGAGGGGGGTCTTACAAATGGATCAGAGTATTCACGATCCATCCACGTGAGGCAGTCTTCAGATCCTTCCTTCCCATGTTCCGCCTCTTGGTTCGGGGCGAATCACGCAGCAGAAGCTTGGTGGACCCTTAGGATAGAAGTTTAAGGATTCTAGACTGCACAGTAGCACACCCACACACACTTTGTTTACGCTTCAGTCAACCTTTTTGCAAATCCCCCTTATTTTTGCAAATTGCTGACCTTTTCCTGTTACTTCTCCAGATACTGGAGTCCAGTAACGGGAGATCATCCTCTAGTAACCAGTACCACCCTACTACTCCACCACGAGACCCAGTTACTCTAGCCACGGTTCCGTTTACAGAGACCGACCTGGTGAGGACATTGGCAGCACTGCTTACCACCTTCCAGACTGCTATCGTGCAACCACCTCAGCAGCTTACCATGCCCACGGACCTTCTGACGACCTTCCATGGGCTAAGGCCCCTATCTTTCGAAGCACTGAGTCTGCCATGCAGGCGGAAGAATGGGTTGATAGAGTCGAGGAATTACTGGTGTCCATGATGTGCCCCGCTATTGCCGTAGTATCCCTAGTTGTGACGTTAATGGAAGGTTATGCTCGAGACTGGTGGAGGGCAGCAAGTTGCTCCACATTCAGAGGGCGACCACTTAGTACTATTCTTTGGGGAGAGTTTTCTGATGCTTTCCTGGAGCACTTCATCTCCGACGTTGATCTAGTCGTACTTCAGGAGCGATTCCTTCACATCCGACAGGGAGAGAGGACTGTACCAGAGTATCAATGCGAATTCATTCACCTAGCCCGCTTCGTGGGTACACTGGACACTATGGACAGAGATAGAGCCGCCAGGTTTTACCGAGGACTACGCGATGACCTGCGACAGGCCCTGATCATGATCTCTCAGTCGTCCTTCCACACGATTGCTACACATGCCGCCGCGTTAGAGATGGACCAGATGATGATGGCCCAGCAGCGTAGAGGACAGTTAGAGGCCCCCCGGGGCCAAGGACGAGAGAGAGGGGTTGCTCCCCGACGACATAACCGAGATAGGAGGCAACGTCATCGCCACCAGCCCTACAGGCAGGCACCTCAGCCTCGACATGCACCACCACCCCCAGTATCCCGACCAGCTCCAGCACCCCAACCCGCACTAGCAACACGACGAGATGTCCCCTTTGCAGGGAACTTTTCCTTTGCAAGCAGCCCGGACATATTAGAGCCTTATGCCCCCAGTCCATAGGGAGGCCATGTTTAGGAGCAGTACAAGGATCAACTGAGAGAGGTCAAGGACGAGGAGGCTGCAGAGGACGACCTGCAAGCAGGAGGGTCTATCCCAGGCAAGGCAGAGCAGCACCACTCGAGGCTTATGCACTATAACTACAACACGGACCTGCACCAGACGTAGTCATATGAATATATTTCCTGCATTGGTGATGATATATCTTGATGATGTTATCTAGTAGGGAACATGTGATATAGTTGTTAGACATATATGTTTCCCATCTGTATATCTTTAAAGCGATGTAAACATTATATATATGTGTGTGTGTGTGTGTGTGTTACCAGTTCTACTTTTGGTAGAAGGACACCCCGCTAAAACATTATTCGATACTGAAGCCACACATTCCTTCGTCTCCTGGGATTTCATCGCAACCAAGGAAAACACCATCCGGTCATCCGGAATGTTAATACGGATTCGACTCTCGGACGGATCAGATATGACATCCACAGAAAATGCTCTTTCCATGCTATGCTGGGAGGCATAGAGTTCTAGATCTATCAACTATTCTGGCAATAACCGGGTTCGACATCATCCTAGGGATGAACTGGCTGGCTGAGCACAAGGCCCAAATAAATTGCTCGACCAGAGAATTCAATCTCTAAAACCCGAATGGGTAGTCTATCACTTTAACAGGTATACCGTCCGTCACACACATAATTCTGACATCCGTGCAAACAGTAAAGTCAATCCGACGAAAGGGTGAAACATACCTTATTTACTTCGAGATGGAGGACAAAACTCAAGTGTTCGCTAAGGTGCCCATAGTCGGAGACTTTCCAGATGTTTTCCCCGAGTCCCTCCCAGGATTGCCCCAGCAACAAGAGGTAGACTTCCAGATTGAGCTGGTACCTAGAGCTCGACCAGTGTCACGAGCGCCTTACCCAATAGCCTCAAACGAATTGGCAGAGCTAAGGATACAACTTCAAGAAATAATCGATGTAGGTTTCATCCATCCAAGTACCTCACCCTGGGGAGCCCCCATATTATTCGTCAAGAAGAAGGATGGATCGCTATGTCTGTGCATCGATTATGGAGAACTCAACAAGCTTACCATTCGAAATACGCGTCTGTCTTTTCCAAAATGGATCTAAGGTCTGGATATTATCAGCTTCGTGTACGAGAGGAAGACATTCTCAAAACAGCTTTGAGCTCTCGATACGGCCTCTACGAGTTTATGGTGATGCCTTTTGGACTAACCAATGCACCATCCGCCTTTATGGCATTAATGAACAAGGTATTTGAACAATTTATGGATCACTTCGTAATCGTCTTCATAGACGATATACTTCTCTACTCAAAAAGCAAGGCCGACCATTCCAGGCATCTTCAAATGATATTACTCAAACTATGAGAACATTCCCTCTTCACAAAATTCAGTAAGTGCGAGTTTTGGTTGGAGGAAGTTGGGTTCTTAGGGCACACAATCAATAAGATTTGGGTGGCAGTGGACCAGGCCAAAGTACAGGCAGTACGAAATTGGCCGTCACTCAAGTCAGCAGCAGATATCAGAAGCTTCCTTGGACTCGTCGGGTACTACCGTAAGTTCGTAGAGGGTTTTCAAAGATTGCCTTACCCCTCACTGCCCTCACCAAAAAGGATTATGTGTTTCGATGGGCGCCCAAATGCGAAACAATGTTCGTCAATTTAAAGAACCACCTGACTTCTGCTCCGATTCTTACAATCCCCTCAGGGACCGAAGGGTTTCAAATCTACACTGACACATCTCTGAAGGGATTAGAAGTCGTACTAATACAGCATGATAGGGTAGTCGCCTACGCATCACGACAGTTGAAGCCTCACGAGCTTAACTACACAACCCATGACTTGGAATTGAGTGTTGTAGTCTTCGCACTAAAAACCTTGAGGCATTACCTGAACGGAGTGAGATGCGAGATCTTCTCCGACCACAAAAGCCTCAAGTACATTTTCACTCAAATGGAGCTGAACCTCCGACAACGCCGATGGTTAGAATTTCTGTGCGACTACGACTGCGCCCTCTACTACCACCCCGGCAAAGCCAACAAAGTTGCGAATGCCTTAAGTCGTCAACCTCCAGTAGATGAGAGATGGGTGGAGCTGATACCAGAGGAGTTGATCCAATCCTTGCAGACTTAAGCATCACTCTTATCACTCGCAGGGATCCTATGGAATACCAAGCCCAGTTATATTGGATGGAGATCCAGTGCGATATTGGGATAGGATACGCGAGGCTCAAACGATCGATCCAGAAGCAGCCCCAATCATCCAAACCCTGCAAGATGACACTCAAGATGACTATAACCTACACGATGGTATTCTACAATACAAGCACCGCGTATTCATCCCCTCCACCGGAGGGATCCGAGGAGAGATACTTCGCGAAGCACACCAGTCAAGATACTCTATCACCCAGGCGTGGTAAAAATGTATACTGATTTACAAAGAATGTTGTATTGGCCAGGTATGAAAAAGGACGTCACCGATTATGTGGCACACTACAAAACCTGTTAGATGGTCAAGGAAGAATGTCGCAGCCCAGGAGGTTTATTGCATCCCTTGCCCATATCAGAATGGAAGTTTAAAGATATCTATATGGATTTTATCCACGACCTACCCATATCTCGTGCAGGAAATGACTCCATATGGGTCGTGGTGGATCGCCTTATGAAGGTGGCTCGTTATATTCCAAACCGACAAAGCGACAGTGTCGATGTTCTAGCCAGGCTTTTTATAGAACGAGTAGTCTAATATAAGTTCATGGAATACCCAAGTCCATCATATCTGACCGCGACGGACGCTTCACTTTGAAGGAATGGAGGAGGGTGCAAGCTTATATGGGGAACAAATTAGCCTTCAACACCACTTTTCACCCCCCAGACAGATGGGAAGATAGAAAGAACAAATTGAATGATGGAGGCCCTCCTCCAACTATGCATAGTAGAGCACATCGAACCTTGGGAACAGGTGCTACCATTGGTAGAATTTTCATATAACAACAACTTCCAAGCAAATATCAAGATGACACCGTACGAGGCTCTGTATGGTAGATGTTGCCAGACCCCGTTATCATGGGAACAAGAAGAGGACCCGGAAGCTTTGGGGCTTACATACATAGATGACACCACGTCGACAATAAGGTTAATCCAAGATCGAATGCTGGAAGCGTAGAGCCGCCAAACAAAGTATTATGATGCGCGTCATCAGCCGATGAAATTTAGCGTGGGAGATATGGTGTTCCTAAAGATCAAACCTATGCACGGAATCTCCCGGATAAAGAAGCAGAAAAAGCTAGATCCTCGCTATTTGGGCCAGTACCAGATTGTAGAACGAATTGGTCCCGTTGCATACCGATCGATTAGCTTTGCCCACAGAATTGGGAAATCTAAACGACGTCTTTCACGTTTCATCTCTAAGAAGTGTCCTTCGACAACAAAATCAGCATCTTTCTACACCACCAACCCCAATACAATCCGACAGATCTATTCAGCTTGAGCCGGTAAGGATAGTGGACTCCAAAGTCAAGGTCTTATGGAACAAAACCATCACGATGGTCAAGATTATATGGTCAAATTACGGATGCGACGAATACACATGGGAACCGTAAACTATCATCCGAGAAAGATACCCGACACTCTTCTCTCAGGTATGACACATCTGCAACCCCCCTACCTTAAGCAATTTTTGAGGACGAAAATCCTCTTATTTGTATTGGATTGTAACATCCCGACTTTTATTGGGTCACTAGACCCTATTAGACCCAATAAAAATAACTCAATCTCCCACCCCAAAACTTAGAATTTAGGAAATAACCTGATTTTTTGTACAATCTGAGGTTGTTTAGAGAATAGGACCATTTTATGTACCATAACGTGTCACAACAACGCCGTTTTGGGAGGGAAAGGAAGAAAGAGCTCACAGAGGAGGGTTTTTCAACTAAATAGCACCAAAAAGTCATCAAAGTCGGCCATATTTTTCCAAAACAGCAGTCAACATCTCCTTCAACTCATTATGTCCTTTTAAACCCGCAATTTCTTCATTGTGAGTTTGAATCAACGCTTCCTGGCTTTCAATAAGCTTTGTTTTGGATGCAATATGAGAGCTGGCATTACGCAATTCTTCTTCTGTCGAATTTAACTTCTCTTTCAATTGAGTGGCCTCGTTAATTATTTTCTTCCTTTGTCTGGAAGGAATGACGCCATAGCCTAATCCTTTGTCATAACCCAACTTATTTCCAAGTGCTTTTTTTTATAATTTCTCTCTCGGACATTAAGCTTTCACCATCAGATTCAACTGTTGATGCTCTCAGCCTTTCCATTTCGAGCTATAAAATAATGTTACAATAGAAATGTAAGTTATCACTGATGATAGTTTATTAGGATGTATTCTTAATCACCTAGAGGGGGGGGGGGTGAATAAGTCTCTTTTATTTAAGGCTTATGTCTAGATGATTTCTGAGTTAATGTTAGTAATAAATCAATCACACAGAAAACAAACAAGCATTTATAGACGTTCCTCAAGACATGGTGTCTTGAGTAGTCCTCTTTCTGCCTTCACCTTTCTAACAATGAGTTAGACAAGGCCAACAACTCCAATCTCATCTCCAAGAGCTTACACCTCAGATCCCTCAGGATCTCTCAGGTTTTTCCCAAACCCTACCTCAGGCTCAACAACCCTACCTCAGGCACACCAGCCCTACCAACTCAGACCTATCAAGAAGTCCTACCTCAGATCTCCACAGAGATCCTACACTCAAGCTGAACTCTCAACTCTACACTCAGGCCCAACATCCCTACTCCCTTAGGCAAAATGCCCTAAACTCAGAACAATATGTTCCTACAAAAGTTTTAAGTGTTGCTTACAACAGAAGATAAGATATTAACTCTTTCAAGCCTTGATCTTCTATTGCTGACTTGAAGTAGGGAAGAGAACAACAACTTCAATCCTGCCTCTTTCTGATCCTTGTCTTCAGTAGATGAGTAAGGATCAACTTTCTCTTCTTGAATCACACAGGAAGAACAATCTTTCTCTCCTTTGTAGCTTCAAGAAGCAGGTCGAGAGAACTCCTTGACAGCTGACAATGTAATAGTAGATGTATGTTGTCAATCCAAAAAACTCGCTTCTCAAAAGCCCTAATTTGTTCTCTTATACTCCACCAGTCTTCAACGACTATCAAATGGCCCCTGACAGGGTATGGAGGTGATTGAAGCACCTTATCTTGCTTTTCTACAACATGCGCCAAAAGCAAAACCCGCCAGCACATTTGAATCTATCTCAGCGGTTGGGCTGAGACAGCTTCCAGTCTCAACGGCTATTTCTGTCCCATCCCATTGGATCTGCTGAGACAGACTGTTGTCTCAGCGGTTTTCCTCTATCTGCAGCTCAGCTGGCCCAGACACCTTCTCAGCGGCTCCTGGCCTTGTCTTAGTGGTTCAGCTGAGACTGAGAACTTGTCTAAGTAGTTTTGGCAGTAAACCACTGAACTTGCTCCACACCTTGGAATAACCTAACCATGCATAGTCATGAGGTAAAATAGGGTTTATCAAATACAACTTGTACTTAGCATTGAGTGTGTTGCTTCTTCAAATCAAGGGAACATTGAGGGTAAAATTCCCAACAATCTCCCCCTATTTGTAGAAGACAGAACACCCTCAAAGCTAAGGTACATAACACATAAATACTTATCATGTAACTTCACTACATGGCATTCATCATAACATAATCATGTTAACATTATTATGGCATTAAAGATAATATCATAACAGATACTTTTCATGACAGGCATAGTACCAACATAGTTTATCAACCCAATAATGTGATCAGGTAATCATGTCAAGGCATCACAAATTATCTTAAGCAGTAACACATAGTAAAATTAAGCTATGACTGAGATTAGCTTACAACATAAGGAAATAGATTCAACTACTCATTCATTTTCATTTCAGATAATGTAATGAGACATTGTTCAATTTACATTTGGATATTCAAAAAAAAACTTAGATACATTCATTTAAGTTTTTCTCTTTTTAGAGGAAGTTGAGCACTCAGCAAAGTCAGCAACAACTCCTTTTCCTTTGGTTGAGGCCTCTTGGTCTGCTGCATCAGCCAAGTTTTCAGCAACCACTTCTTTTTCTTGTGCTGGGATCTCCTTATCTTCAGCAGCCACATCCATGTTTTCAGGAAGATTAGTGGCAGTGTCTTTTTCTGCATTAGCTTCTTCTATTTCAACTATCTTCTTCCAATTTTCCCGCCTTTTGAAGTACAGGAATGGCTTAGGAATGTGCTTTGAAGGCATTCTTCTTGGATTGTCCTTCCTTACTAGATTGGATTTGAATATTCTTTCTCTCTTTGTGTTTCTTTCCAAGTGTTTTATCCACTCTTCAGATGGATAGATCTTATCAATATCTTTGCAGATTTGTCCACGGCTTAGCCAGACATTCAATATTATGCTCTTGGATTCTTCACTCCAATATTCAAAATCTGGATCTTTAGACTGCTCATCCCTTTGCTTTGCCATGAATTCTTCCACTAGCATTATGTGCTCTCTTTCTCTTTTCTTTGCCAGTCTGACATTTTGAGCAATTTGCTCCTGTCTTGGGAAATTCCAATCTTCTTCCATATTTCTGTCCAGGAGGGAAAGGTTTAAGGCTAACCTAGTTCCTTGCAGAACTTTGAGAGCTAGTTCAGAGTTGGTTACAGCATTGTTATCCTCCACCTTTCTGGCTTCTTCAAATATTCTTTGACTTATATCCTGTTGAGCAGTAGTTATTGTGCCAGAAATTGTTTGGAACACATTTTCAATATCAGCTTTCAGCTCAGTCTTGTTCCTTTCAATATCAGCCTTGAGCTCATCCTTGGTCCTGTCAGCCTCACCATTCAACTGCAGAGCAGTGGAGTATACATATTCTTGGATATGATTTGAGGATATTTCTATTACCTCATCTATCTTGCTGACATAATTCTTGACATATGTCATATCTTGCTTAGAGAGTTGGAGGTGTTTGTCCATTGATCTTAGAATAGTATTCTGAGAAACCACTGACTTCTCTACCAAATCAAACCACTTTGTCATTTGTTTGTTAAGGATTGTAGTGTCTTCCTTGATCTCCTTGACCTCAGCCATTATTTCAGATTTCACTTTGAGGATAGACTGATCTATATATTCTTTCACTGTTGAAGCTGACCTATCTACATAATCCTGCATAGATGTTAGATGAGTATCTAACATGATTTGAATGGCATTAAGAATGCTCTCATTGGACTGTGATGAGGTGGAGGTTGAAGCTGGCTGTCCAATGACTGAAGGTTGCTAATCTTGAATGTCAACTGCTGGAAGCTCCCCTTCAACATGATGATCCTCTCCTTCAATGGATTTTTCTGTAAGATCAGTGTTGTCAGGAGCTCCATCATCATCATTATCATCATCCTCATCCTCATTATCTGGAACTGAGGAGTCCAAGAAATTTTGGACATCATCAGGTTGATTGTGACCTGGTGAATCCCAGAGAGCAGGTTCATTATCAGGATTAAGCTGAATTCTTCTTTCAAGGTTTAAGATGATTGTGTTAATCTTACTTTGCATGTCCTCAGGAGAAGGCACTTTGTCCTTATCGATCCTGTGAGAGACAACTTCACTATTATTATTGTAATGAGCAGCATCCATGGAAGATGGTCCTTGTTGTTGCTCCCCCTCAGATAGAGCATCCAATTGGCCTTGAGGAGCTGTGGTCCAGATTATTTAAGAGTCATTAGTGATTAACTAGTAGATTGGTTAAGATTAGATAACATTATTAGTAATGTGGAGTTTAAGGATTAATTACCAGGTGTGCTATCTATTTCCAAGCCATGTGGATGCAAAGGGTCAGCAGACATGTCATCCAGATGAGCATCCTTGTTAGGACAGCTGTGAGATCCAAGATCAGCAACAACATCTTCATTCGTATCGGAGTGGTCTGACTCAGAACTTGACATAACCATTCTTGGCTTCTTTACTGCTTTTGATTTATGTTTCCCTTTCTCCTTTGCCTCAGAGGGGTGGCTCATGGGGAGCACTCTGGTGAACCTATCTAGGGTCCTTATATCCATCCTCTTCAGGTAATGGATATTTGATCCTTTAACCCTTTATACTTCTCAGGATATGTTTGAATTAGATAGAGGGATAGAATTCTACCCATGTTAGGTGCTTGCAGACATTCCTTAAGTCTTTGAAATATAAATTCTCCCCAGGAAGTTTTCTTTGTCAGAATGACTCTTGTCATAAGATCAAACATAGATTGGGAGATTGTGTCATGAGACCTAGGCTTGCAGAGAATTGATTTTCCCACTATATCTGACAAAAGTTTGCCTCTTTGATTGAGGAATTTTCTTTTTAATGAGGCAATCTTGACATCACTGTACTCAGCCACTGCAGAGCTTTCTTCTTGTCCTTGTCAGAAATTTCGTCCTCCTCATTCTGACTGCATAAGGGAATTCGGAAAGCTTTCTCAATTTTTGCTGAGGAGATTTTCACTCTTTCTCCTCCTATTTTAGACTTTAAAGAGGACTTGGAAGAGGGCAATTTTGCATTGCTGAACCATTCTAGAACTTCAGTTCTGAGAATGACTATTGGTTCAGAAAGAATATACTCCAAACCTTGTGCTTCCAGGAGTTGAATCACTCCCTTTATCTCTTCTGGAGCATGGGCAAATCCATTCCTTAATATCTCATATCCCTCCAAAAGATCCTTTGAATTCTTTGGCGCCATTTTTGCTGTAGAAGAAGACGATGGGACGGAAGAGAATACGATTCGTCTCTGCGGCTAGGAAGGAAGGGTTGTGTATCTTTCATTAATTAATAATTGTCTATTTATATGGCCTGAATCTATGTTTTGATTAGCCCTAATAATTAAAGTTTAGTGAACTTATTATTGTAATGAGATTTAGGTCAGTTGGGGTTGCATTTAGACAAACTATAATAAGACCAGCCCGTCTCAGCGGAACCGCTGAGACGGCGACCTAAGCCACTGGGACAGAGCACTGTCAACCACTGGGACATTTTAGCTGTCTCAGCGGTTCAGCTGAGATTTTTCCCAGCCGTCTCAGCGACTCAGCTGAAACAATCTATTTTATTTTAGCTGACCTTACTACTTAATCATTAATCCTTTTAAGATCTGATTGTTTTATGACCTAACAATGTCACAAAGAGTATTGATGTGACAACATTTTAAATCATAACATAGTATGCATAATATCATAGATGATTGATAGAAGTTAACATTTGACACTATTCAATATTTAACATTCCTAGTTCAATCTTGAAATCATTAAATTTAGCTTCATCCAATGGCTTAGTAAAAATATCAGCAACTTGATTGTCAGTGGGGACAAATTCAAGGCAGATGTTTTACATTCAACATGTTCTCTTATAAAATGATATCTTATCTCTATGTGCTTAGTCCTACTATGAGAGACATGATTCTTAGCAATAGAGATAGCACGGGATGAGTCACAATATAGAGGATGCTCACTTACCTTGAGATTGTAATCCTCTAGTTGATGTTGTATCCATAAGAGTTGTGCACCACAACTTCCTACTACAATATATTCAGACTCAGCAGTGGATATTGCCACACTGGTCTGCTTCTTGCTGCTCCAAGATATCAACCTCCTTCCTAGGAACTGACAAGTACTACTTGTGCTTTTCCTGTCTTCTTTGCATCCTACAAAATCTGCATCTGAAAATCCAGTAAGCTCAAAATCATTGTTCTTAGGGTACCAAAGGCCAAGATGTAGGCTGCCTTTTGGTATCTCAAAATTCTCTTTGCAACTGAGTAGTGAGATTCCTTAGGGCATGCCTGGTACCTAGCACAAACACATGTAACACACATAATGTATGGTCTACTAGCAGTTAGATACAATAGGGATCCAATAATGCACATGTACATGGATTCATCAAAGGCCTTGCCCTTCTCATCCTTGTCCATGGAAATGTTGGACCCCATAGGAGTTTTCATGGTGGAAGCTGATTCCATTCCAAACTTCTTGATAAGCTCCCTAGTGTACTTAGTCTGAGAGATGACTATCCCCTCATCAGACTGTTTCACTTGGAGGCCTAAAAAGTACTTGAGCTCTCCCATACTGCTCATCTCAAACTTCCCCTACATGAGGTTGGCAAACCTTTTGCATAGGTTGTCATCAGTAGACCCAAATATTATGTCATCAACATATATTTGGACTAGGAGACACTTGCCCCTTGTTTCCCTAAGAAACAATGTGCTATCTTTCTTTCCCCTCAAGAACTTGTTCTTGATGAGAAAGTTAGAAAAGGTCTCATACCAAGCCCTAGGGGATTGCTTTAGACCATATAGAGTTTTCCTAGGTAAATACACATGAGAAGAGAGGGTTGGATGCACAAAACCTGATGGTTGTTCAACAAATACCTCTTCCTTCAAGTCACCATTGAGGAAGGCTGATTTGACATCCATTTGATATACTTTGAACCCCTAGTGTGAAGTGTTGGAACAACCCTAATACTGATTTGGGCTAGAATCACTATCTGTGACTAGGACTCAAGTTGACCCCATTGTATAGTCTAAGGGTCAAGGTCTAAGTGTGTCTGAGTAGCTAGAACTTAGGAAAACTTCCAAGTTTCTGTGTTCGACGAACTTCAATCTGCGTTCGACGAAATCCGTTCTGCGTTCGACGAGCATCATGCTTCAGTTTGACGAACTTGCTTCTTAGCTCGACGAATTCAGTCCTCAGCCAGTTCAGCAGATTATCTCTCAGTTCGACGAACTCCAGACTCAGTTCGACGAACTCCAGATTCAGTTCGACGAACTCAACTTTCAGTTCGACGAACTCAGCCTTCAGCTCGACGGATTTCTTCTCCAGCTTAACAATCTCTCAAGGATCAGTTATCTATTTTTTCTGAACTCAGATCGACTAATCATCAACGGATCAATTCTATTATTTGGACTTATTCACTTATCAGATAAGTCAAATTTGATCTTTCCTTTTATTATTCCTTTCCATTCTCTTCTCTCGAGAAAGTAGTCGTTTGACATATTGGAAAAGGACACTTTCATGGAAAAGGAAAAGAATTAAAGTTTATTGCTGAATCAGATTGCAGTTCCAAGAAATATCTTTTCAGAATATTATATTCCTTATCCAGAAGATTTGAATTTCAAATCAGTGATATATTGTCTAAGGAAAAAAAAAGTCAGTAAGTAGTGTAGTACCAGAGAATACAGTCGAGAGAAAGAAATACAGAAAGTCAAAAAGCTTTTCAGATCTTCATCCTCTACAGCAGTATTTCTCATTCTCTGAGAACATCAACATTATTCTCTCAGTTTTTAGCTGTTAGTTCTAATCTTCAAAGAGCAACAATAATCTGAGAAACTTTGTCTCTCAGATTCATCAGCTATCAAGGAAGATTTGCTTTACATTCAAGAGAAAGCTCCATCCATCAACTGTCAAAAATTTCTATCAGACAGGGGGGGATTTACAAAACAATTCACTAGTCTTCTCTCAGCTTGTTGACAGAGAAGAACTTCATAAACCTTTTTGTTTACCCTTTTTATCTCATCTTGTACAAGGTTCTAACTCCCTTCAAAAGTTAACCCTTTGGTGGCAGGGCACCTGATAAAAAACCTGTGATTGGTTTGAGCACCTGATCAAAAGCTCAGTGGTGTTTGGGCACCTGATCAAAAATCTCATTGGTGATAGGGCACCTGATAAAAAACCTAGTGGATTCCTACCAAGGATGGTTGAAGAGTAGATGTACCCAGTTTGATTTGGGAACTACTATAGATCCTTGTGTCTTCTGTGATTGTGTTTTTCTTTCTGTACTGTGCTGTGTGATTTTGTTTTGTTTTTATACTCACTCTATTATACATATATATATATCAGTATTTTAATTCCGCTATAAAATAAGTTATAAACTTTTTAATACTCTATTCACCCCCCTCTAGAGTAAATATAAGATCTAACCTCACTTTCAATTGGTATCAGAGGTTGGTTGATTGATTACACAGGCTAACACCTAAATCAAAAGATCAATTAGATCTTAAGTTTTTTTAGAGTTTTATTTTTCTAAAAACTCATGGCACAGAACAAAGATTACTCAAGCACAAGACCTCCTATGTGCAATCTCAATAAGTTTGCATTATGGAAGGCAAGGATCACGTTATATATGAATTCTATTGATGATGATATTTTCAACTCTATTTTGACAGGACCCCCTACTCCTTCAGCATCAACAAGTACTGAGACAGCAACCAACAATAATGCTATTCCACCTACTGAGTGGACAGAAGCTCAAAAGAAACAAAGAAATGCAGATGTCAAATCAATGAACATATTGGCACAAACAATGTCTGATGATATTTTCCAGAAGGTTGTGGAATGCACCTCAGATAGGGACATCTGGATCTCCCTCAACAACATGGTTGAAGGTTCTGCAAATGAGAGAAAGGACAGAAGATCTCATCTCATCTCCCAATATGAGAACTTCAAGAAGGGAGAAAATGAAACTATTGCAGACATGTACAATAGACTCGGTCTCATAATCAATGAACTGAAATCTTTGGACAAAGTGATTTCAATCACTGAAGTTAATGATAAGATCCTAATGTGCTTCCCTAGCACATGAGACTCTAGGATCTGGCCAATCAAGGAAGCCAGAAGCCTTAATGAGATCTCTACTGAGACCTTGTTAGGCAAGCTAAAATCCTATGAGTAGCTTATTAAGTCCAGAGAAGCTGGACAGTCTACCTCCTCTCCAGCCTCCAAGAAGGAGAGAAGTATTGTTTTCCAAGCAACAGAAGAGGAAGACAAAGCTCCAAGAGAAATGGAGTTTATGAGCCTCCTAGCCAAGAGATTTTACAAAATTGCTAGAAAGGACTTCAGAAAGAAGAATCTCAGATCCAAAGAAAAACCAAGGTATGACAAATCAAATTCTAAATAAATTATTTGTTATGGTTGCAGGAAACCTGGACACATTCTACCTGAGTGTCCAGAGAACCAAAAGAAGGACAAAAGAAAAGAGAAAGAAGAAAAGAGAAAGAAGAAAATAGGCACTCCAGCAAGCCATCCTCCCACAAACACAAACATAAGGGAAGAGGCTTTGTAGCTGAAACATGGAGTGACACAGAGTCAGAGTCATCATCCAGCTCATCTGAAGATGAAAATGATGCAAATGAAAAGGATCAATGCTTGATGGCTATTTATGACTCATGCAATGATTCAGATCATGCATCATCATTCAGCTCCAGTGATGATGAAGATGATGCAGATGAAAGAAGTTTCTGCATGATGGCTATCAATGCCTCAGGAAAACAATTCTGAAGAATCAGAATCTGACAATGACAGTGATCAGGTAATCTCTACCTTTGATTTTAATTCAAATGAGTTCAAAGATGAATTCAAAACTCTTTGTTTAGACTTAATTAAATCTGAGAAGGAGATAATTTCCCTCAGAAATAAGTTGGTTGAAATGAATCAACTGACTGAAGATAATGTCAATCTTAAGAAAGAATTGGCTGCCTCCAAAGAACACATTGTTCTCATTGAGAACAAATTATCTTAGGATAAAAAGTTTGAAGAATTCCTCAATGGGAGAAGCATCAAATTGATGGACATCACATGCACAGTGAATGCCAGACTCAATGGCAGACTAGGCTTGGGTGCATCATCAAGTGAGCCACATCTCCTTAAGAAAAACATTTTATCTACACCAGTAAAGTTCATCTCTGCCAAGAGCAAAGAGGCAATAGTTGTAGGTAAGAATATTTCAAGCAAGGATGTTAAGAATAAAGGAATTCAGAATTCGTCGAACGGCGCTCGACAAAATCACAAGAATTTGTCGAACGGAGATCGACGAAAGCTGAACACAGACTTCCAGTACATCTATCCTTCGAACGGCGCTCGACAAAATTACTCCAATTCGTCGAACGACGATCAACAAGCTCAGCCAAGTTCGTCGAACGAAAAACATGCTGCATATATGAAGAATTCTCATTCTAAACATACTAAAAATCCCTTTACTGAGTGGATTATTCCTCCAAGGAGATATCATCCACAAGGTTATAAGGATCAACCTGAGATTTCTTACATTTCTGATTTTTGTGGTAAGACAAAAGGACCCAAGGTAGTATGGGTCAAAAACAACTAGTTTATTTTCTATTGTGCAGGTACAAGGCTATCCAAACATAAAAGAACATTAGTATTTGGATAGTGGGTGCTCTAAGCACATGACAGGAAACAAGGCCAACCTAAGCAACTACAAGGCAAAGCTTGGACCCAAAGTGATTTTTGGAGACTCCAACTGTGGACAAACCAAAGGATATGGAAAAAATCAAAGTTGGAGCAGTTACCTTCAAAGAGGTAGCATATGTCAAGGGTCTCAAGCATAGCCTCATCGGCATAAGCCAGTTATGTGATGAAGGTTATCAGGTAACTTTTAACCATTCCTTATGTCTTATTACCAATAATAAAAACATTAATGTGTTATCTGGTATTAGACATGGAAATATTTATTTAGTCAATTTTGGCTCTGCCAATTCAGACATTTGTTTATTTAATTCAATAAGTCAAACAAATAAATTATGGCATAAAAGGCTAGGACATATTAATCTTAGAACTATCTCTAAGCTCTCCAGAGACAATCTTGTAAGAGGACTGCCTTCTGGTTCATACAAGAAGGAAGGACTCTGCATGGCTTGTCAACTAGGAAAGCAGACCAATAGTAGTTTCAAATCTTTCCAAGAGTGATTCACCTAGGATTCTGTACTTACTGCATTTGGATCTCTTTGGACCCACTGCAATACAGAGTCTAGGAGGGAAGCATTACTCCTTAGTTATTGTAGATGTCTCAAGATTCACTTGGGTGTTCTTTCTCAGGAACAAGTCTGACACCTTCAGTGTTCTGACAGACTTTCTCAGGTCCATCATGATTGAGTACTCTACTCTAGTTGCATTGATCAGAAGTGATCATGGCACTAAGTTTGAATCTCTTCTGATGAGAGAATTCTGTGGAAAAGAAGGGATCAGGCAAATGTTTCTCTGCTCCTAGAACTCCTCAACAAAATGGATAGCTGAAAAGAAAAATAGAACATTAATTGAATCAACAACTACATTGCTTACTAATGCTCACTTGCCACTCTCTTTTTGGGTAGAGGCAGTGAACACAACAAATTATGTGTTAAACAGAAGTCTGATACATAAACGTAAGGGTAAAATACCCTATGAATTACTTACGAATAAAAAGCCTAAGGTTAACTATTTTAAGATTTTTGGCTGTAAATGCTATGTGCATAATAATGATAAGAAATATCTAAGGAAATTTGAAGCAAAAGCTGCTGAAGGTATATTCCTTGGATACTCTCTTTCTAGTAAAGCATATAGAGTTTATAACAAATCAACTCTTAAGATAGAAGAGTCCATGCATGTATCTTTTGATGAAACTAACATATCAAATGAGGAGAGGAACACCACCTCTACCAGAGACATTTTGCAGGTACAATGGCAATCTCTCTTCCAAAATTGCATCCTTCCCTACCTCCTCTACACCTGTCCCTTCTTCTAGGGGCCTAGATTCAGGTCTCCCTGAAACTAGGCAGGGGGAGATGCTTGATGAAGAAGTTCCAGATCATGCAGATGCAGATTCAGTTATGATTTTTGATACAGCAGCTCCAGTTTGTGATATAGAAGCAGCTCTAGCTATTGATTCTCATATGACAAATTCAGTTCCAGTAATTGCTACAGCTCTAGACACCTCTTCAATGATGAAGATTATTTAAGGTTGCACCCAGCAGCAGTGGTTCCTCATGCATCATCTCAAACCCTGCTGGGAGCTCCTGACCTTTATATGAGCAAAAGAGAGTCTGAGAATCCAAATAGAGAAATCTTCTTCAAGCCCTCTTCAAAGTGAAAGAGTAAAGATTCAATTCATTTGGTTTTGATTAATTCTGTTTTTCAGTGTAAATATTCCTAAAGTCAGAGTTCTATATATTTTATCTGCTGAAATGATTTAAATTCTGTCAGATATATATGCTCTGTGTTTTGTTATTTATTTTATTTATTCATGCACAGATGCATATGAATAAATAAGGTTCATGCACAGATGCATATGTTTTATTTATTCTGTCAGATATATATGCTCTGTGTTTTGTTCTAAACTCAGAATTCTTTAGTCATGTGAATTCTGTTAGGTTATGTTGATCTATGCATCTGTGCAACGATGTCATTTTATGTCATATGTATATGTGTTTGTATTGTGCTTTTATTCAACTATATGTTTGAAATCACTTACATTAAGTGTAAAATTTGTTAAGATAAATAGGGGAAGATTGTTGGGAAAAACCCTTGTGATTTATCTGACAAATTATCTTAAAGTGATTTCATCATCTATGATATATTACTCATAGTGTATAGAGAGTGTAATCTGGTCATTAGATGTCCAAGGATATCACATTTACTTAGAGTGTCAAGATCAGGTCTAAGATAAGCACAAATTTAGTTGAGTTAAAACTTGCGTCAAATAGAAGCCGACGTAACTTCGACTAGAAGTCGATGCAACTCTGACTGAAAGTCGAAGTAACTCAGATTGATTGTCGAAGAATCAAGTGAAGTCGACACAACATCGAAATGAACTCGACGCAAAAGAAAGAGCCTGTCGAGGCCATCTTAGAAGTTGACGTAACTTTGACTTCAATTCGACGCAGAAGATGAAGTTCAAGTCCAAGTCTTCAACTCGACGGATACGTCGATAAGTACTCGACGCAACGTCGACATCTGAGTTCAGCCAGAGCTAAGAAGGAATTCAAAGCTGCTTCTATAAGAACTCAGAGATGCGTCGATATGAAGAATAATGAAGTCGACGCAACGTTGAATACAAACAGAAATAGTATGTTTTCTGATGTCCTTTCTGATCCTTCTCCAAAGTCTTTCAAAGATGAAATTTGAATTACAACGGCTCGTTTATTACCAAGAATGGAATGGAGTATTTTAGAAGAATAATAAAAACATTCTTGAAAGTTATTCAAATCACATGGACGGGTCGGGAAACATAAATAGAAGGAAATACTAAATTTTCAATGGATATTCCTTACAAGGACATAATAGAAGTGGAAAGAAAATCAAACAGTATTCGACAAAGAATAAGTATTCAGAAGAAGGAAGAGAAAAATAACAAATTCATCATTTTGTCTTCTTCCTCTTCTTCCTTAAGGTCTCTCAGACAGAAAGAGAAGAACTTCTCTGTACAGATATACAAGGCTGCTGTTTTTTCTTATTCAGCATACAACAACAAGCAAACAAGAGTACATAGATCACAAAGATCAAAAGCTCACAACCCTTGCATTCATCACTATCATAAGCCATGGTTTATCTTATATAGATCCTGAAGAATATCAAAAGGTCACAACTGCTGAAAGATTAATACAGCAGAATCATATTCTTCTTCTTCTTCTTCTTTCCTCTGTTCATATTTTGTAACTAACAAAGAGTCCTAAGAATCCCTCTGCAAAGGATCAGTTGGTTTTAAGAGTCTCCTTATCAAAAGACTTAGTGGTTCTAAGAGTCTCCTTATCAAAAGACTCAGTGGTTCTAAGAGTCTCCTTATGAAAAGACTCAGTGGTTCTGAGAGTCTCCTTGTCAAAAGACTCAGTGCTGGTTCTAAGAGTCTCCTTATCAAAAGACTCAGGCACATATAGTGCAATCCTACCAAGTTGGTAGAAGAGTTGACTACCCACATTTTTGGGAACCACTATAAATATTATGTGTCTTCTGTGTTTGATTTTCTATGTTGTCCCCTCACTTATTACTGTTTTCTGCTTATCTGTGCTTATATTATTCTGAGTTGGTATTGCTGAATGCATAGTTGTTAGAGTAGTTTTATTGTGTGTGCATATTTAGGGTAAAACTTTTAAAACTCTATTCACCCCCTTTAGAGAATACTCAGAGGCACAATGTGCACTTTCAAAAACTAGAGTAGCAAAGCTCCTAAGCTACCTCGACATGCAAGCCAGAATAAGGAACGATAATGTAGTAAAAATAGGAGGTGCACTTCAGGAGGCTTATGCCTTTTTTCCAGCGAGTTGGCCCCAACTTGCGATCCTTATCCTGAAACCAACACAGAAGAAGAGGTATAATAAGGGTCAGCCAGGGCTGACCACAACTATGTAACAACACCTCTCCTGCCGGCCATCCTAGCAGACCCCAGGGAACTACATCACCCTATAAGTCAGCACTTCGTATGCAAATGAAATAAAGCATATAGAAAACCAATATTTTTATGTTACGAGCATCAAACACGTTTCTGCATTGAGCAAAAAATAATTGGGCCTATCAGTGCAATAAGTATGCAACCCGGGTTTCACCCAAGACACCCTATCACTTGTATGATTTTAATACATCATCACATATCATCACATCATATCAACACCAGGGTACTCACAACGTTGACGATATCCCAACCGATCCTAAGAACTCTAGCTGAGACCCCACCCATATATGGATGATCAAACCATCGGGCTTGTCCATCCACCTACCCGTTCTCGTCAGTTTCACATAAGCCATCACAACCGAATCTAAGAACACTTGCTTAGACCCCACCCACACATGGATGATCACACCATTGGGTTTGTCCATAAGCACAACCGTTCTAATTGGTTTTACATAAGGGAACTTGTCTTGCCAGGACACCTCCACACATGAATCTCCACATTACAGGGCTAGCCAGCCGATCACAAAGACAAATCCACACCTTTACATACAAGTGGACACCATAATCCACCCAACCATTCATTACGCGCATTCCGTGGCCTAAAACCAACCTTCGTAAACCTCACACAAAATTATTCTCTTTAATGACGTCTTCGCCGCAATCACATTTCTACCACAAGCCCTAAATGCACGTCAATCAACATCACTGAACAAAACCAACGGTCCCGATTTCGGTTTCACCCACCATGCCTAATAAGCTAACGAAACCGATCTCTATTGCAAAAAATGTTGGGGATGGACTCAATTGACCCGGTGATTCTTCTTGAACCAAGGCAACCCAGATCCCTCTCATTTGAGAGATCCAATGCCAAAAAAATGCAAAAAAGAAGTCATTGAAACAAAAGATGACATGCACGCATCTTAAGACCAGGAGGAAATATTTTGTTACTTTATGAAATCTCTTCCTCGCCATGGAAAACTTGAATATCACGCATGAACACGAGCGCCTCCAAGCCCTCTCCGCTCTGCCGGTCTCGGATCGGTAAACGGAGCTATAAAGCTCCTATAATGGAGGAATTTATGCCTTCTTCCTCCTTCGCTCTCTCTCGCTCACCCTAACCGCAAAACCCACAATGGAGTTGAAAATGAAAAGAGAAGAGAGTCTCTGCCTTTTTAGGGTTCACGGGCGAGCAGATTTGGCCTTTGGATCAAGTCCCAAAGAGATCGAGCAGCCAAAATGCGGAATAAAGAATCTGTTTCCGATAGCTACCTGATAACTTATCAAAAAGAAGTTATCATAGTCCATAATTTTGATCAATTTGTCTAATATGTTTGATAAATATGGATTTATAGGTATTAAATGTTAAAAATTTATTATTCTGGGCAAGTCTGGATATTATCGCTATTTCGTATGTTTTTATTGTAGAAATTTTGAAGAAACCAAGTTAAAGGGGTCGAAGAGAAGACATAAGAAAAGTACAGGAAAAATTGTTGCAGCAAGGTTACAACATATAATTTTCTGTCAAATTAGTACCGTGTTAGCAGAAAAAAATGTTACAACATTTTTTCAAAATGTTAAAACATTTTCGCAAATTCTGAAATTTTCAAATACGAAAATCTTTCAATTTGGCGGTTACAACTGTGGAGAGACGCCTTTATTCGGCCAGGAGAAGTTTCCAAAAGGGGTGTAGGCCTATATAAAGGAGAAAAGGAGAGAGAAATAGCATCTTTTTATCATTTTTGAAAGGAGAACTTGGAGATCTAGGGTTCCGGTGGCTTTTGGAGGAAGAAGACTCCATTGAAGAAGAAAGATCTGAATTTCTTGCAGCATGTCTTGTAAGATCTTTCTAGTTTTTTGTTGTACTCCCGTATTCATGAACTAAATCTCTAGGGTCTTGTAAAATGTGAGTACTTTGATTCGTTATGGTGTGATTAAAGCATTTTGTTTATGATTTATTCTTGAAGAATTGTTTCTATGGAATGTTAGAGCTTTATATTAAAACTTGTGGCCAAAGTTTTTATTCTTCTACGGTGCTCCATAATTCGAGAGATGAGTTGTGTAAGTGTATCTAGAATTCCATATAGCATATCAATGAGAAAGAGACTTCGAATTTACGCTAGCAACTTCGATTTTTATTTTCATCAAAGTTCTTCACTTCACCTTAGTTAGAGATGACAAGGGTAGTTAAGGACCTAGTGATTTTCCGATATCGAGAGATACGGATCTCTGCCTTTAAATTGTTGCAAGATGATGAATCAAGATTCCTCATAATTATTCTTAAATTATCTGCCATAAAAATCATAGGAATGCATCACTACAACAAAAGAGGGCTACAACGGCGCTTTTTTAGGCTTTCCGCGGCGCTTTTCAAGCGCCGCGAAAGGTTCCACCAAAGAGTGTAGGTGGCAGATGGTTCATCTATCATATTAAGAATAAAAAACTCATTTTATTTAATCAGCAGTTGAATAGTATATATATCAGCTGAATTGTATATCTCATACATGCAACATCCCGGAGAATTACGAAACCAAATATTCAAAACTAACTAAGTGCCAATAATTTAATCGAGTAGCACTATATCACACCTCACGAAGATTACATTGGATTGTATATCTGATTTTGAACAATAAGGACCGTATATCTGATTTTGAACAATAAGGACATTATATCTGATTTTGAACCATATAGTTGGGAGTTCCAATTAACAACCTGTAAAATAAACTAATGATTGCAAAATGCATTTAGTAAGAAATTGAGAAAAGAACTTTTATAAAATCCAAACAGTACTCACAGAGGTTGCAAGATCATCTGAGATCAACATTTTTGCTAGGCCAAAGTCACCTGCAGTGTCCAAAAAATATAATAACTCAATAATTATGTATTATATAGCAATTTGTCTCATCTCTCATGCTAACTGCACAAATTGTCTTAAAATTTACCGTTAGGCATCTTGATTACCCTTCTTTGAAGGATGAGCATATAGTGCATAGCAAAGCACTTTGTGAAAAGGTGCAGGAGACAAGATACAAGAAGTAAAGCATCCCTATGGATATTTCAACTTTGTTGTCTAGATTTATATGAGGAAAACATCTACTTCCTAGAAAATAAGGGAGTACATCACATTTTAAAGCGAGAATTTTACTTTGATAGCCATCTCGTGTATTCCACTTGAATCAATGATAGAACTATCAAGAAATGACACTGACTTAAGGTATACATATGCATGTGGAAAAAAGAAGAAGCTTGCACTACTATTGCAACAAAATAGTAAAGATTGATGTTTATAGAACAAAAGTGGAAATTTTTCAAAATGAGTTAGATTTTTAATAGCTAATAAAGCAGAGAATTTCAAACTGAGTTAGACTACTATAACAACTTAAAACTAATTAATATAAAGATATAAACATCACGTATCTGTTGACCAGTAGTCCTTTTTCTCTGGGACAACAATTGATCAGATTTGCTTAAATCATAGAAAGCAACCTAGCAAGAAAGAACTCAAGCACAATAGAAATGGTGAAAATCCATTTTCTTTGGGACAATTAATTTATATAATATGCATGATATAGAAGTAGATCTAAGTTGATCAACTCTCATATAAGTTTAGATAATGTAATTCTTAGGAACATTGCTATATAGTATAACGCAAAATTTTTACAACAATAAAATTTTATGAACGGTCGTTTGTGAGCGTCCGACCTCATCTAAGGAACTTCATCCACTTCTATGTTCAAAACTAGTTTTCTTTTCTTAGTGGCGGTCATAACCGTTGCCATGCCAACATACATTCTATAACGGTGGAGTTTTTGTCCAAACTCGCCGGAGCAAAAACGCCGCGCCAAAGACGGAGCCTTAATTAAAAGCATGAGCTGCCAGAACATTAGAAATATTTGACAGCTAACTAGTAAGACAAGAATTTGTATTGAACATCAGCATATATACAAACATACATTACTGGTAATCATTTTGATTCATTACAGAGAAATCGTTCAGCAATTATTAACATGTTATTCTAATATCTGAACATGCGTGGAAATTAGTAATAGTATACTATTATCATAATTTGATTGTTGATCATAATTCGCATAGAACAAAACCCTAGGTGAGTAATATGCAACGCAACTCCGAGAGGTAAAAAGAGAGAGAGAAACCTAGGGTTCATCTTCGCCTGGAGATTTTGCTGGGTTGTCTCCCAGAAGGGGCTTGTCTCTCTTAAGGGCTCCCTTGAGAGCAGGAGGTGGTGCGGCGGACAGGGGAGACTGAGACGAGTGCCGCCTCTCAGAGGTCGAAAGCCTGTGTCGCTCCGCCGTCGCATCGTGCGATGCGGAAGGAGGTGGAATCCCGTCAAAGATGTCATCCGCCATGATCGCCGGCCAATCGGACCTCCACGCTTTCGCTGGAGGGATCGGCGAAGGCTTTCGCTTGAGGGAGCGATTTGGGGGTTGGGGCGTGGGGAGATCCGCTTAGTTAGGTTAAAACATTATATAAAATGTTTGGCGGCGTTTGTTAAATAAAACGCGCCGCGAATGTCGTATGTAGTTATCCGCGACGCTTGTTTATTGAAAAACGCCGCTAAATATAAATGTTATTGCGGTGCTCTCAAAAGCACCGCTAATAAAACGTCGTTATATCCCTGTTATGTTGCAGTGCATATTACAAGACTTATTCCCCTCATTTGATAAAATGTATATTCAAAATTAGATCTAATTGCTCATTAGTATTTTTAAAAACTAGCGTTTCCTTAACCATTTCTAATTCACCTCATTTGAATTGCTTGAATTTGAAGAAAAGACATATCTGGTATTTGTAAGCACTGAATTAGACACTTCTCCGAGGGAACGATCTTTACTCTCATTTTATTACTTAAACCGGCACGTGCACTTGCGTAATACTATTTTCCGAGTATCAAGTTTTTGGCGCCGTTGCCAGGGAGGTGCAACTACTTTAGTGTTGTTTTACAATATTAGTGAACCTTAGTATTTGGAGCCCAAGTCTTTACTTTATTTTATTTTAGTTATTTTTACTATTACTTGTGATTATGTTAGTGCATGTCCAGATTTCGGTCAGTTGAACTACTTCCATTAAATTCTGAACTCGAACGAACCTGTAGACAGAACACAAAATCACTTAGGTTGGAACACATTAATCAACTTGCATTGAATTTAAACAATCAAAACAATGGAGATGAGGTTCATCAGGAAGGCCAGGATCTAGGAGGTCAGGTAGAACACAATGGTCAACCCGTTGAAATTAGGAGAACATGTCGTGGCTATAATATGCCTTGAAGGGGAGGGATACAATTTAGTATTGCTAGACCCGCGATTGAAGCCAACAATTTTAAAATTGATTCTACTGTAATGCAATTAATTCAAAATAATAAATTTGGTGGACTAAATCATGAAGATCCCAATTCTCACTTAAGGACTTTTATAGAAATCTGCGATACATTCAAAATCAATGGTGCATCTGATGAAGCCATTAGACTTCGTTTGTTTCCCTTCTCGTTGGAGGGAAAGGCTAAAGACTGGTTAAATTATATGCCTAATGATTCCATCACTACTTGGGCATCGTTAATAGAAAAATTCTTATCTAAGTACTTTCCCCCATCTAAAACTACCAAACTAATGCATGACATATCTACGTTTATTCAAGGGAATGGGGAAACACTTTATGACGCGTGGGAACGTTTCAAAGAACTATTGCAAAGGTGTACACACCATGGCATAGCCATTCATCAACAAGTGTGGACCTTTTACAATGGTCTCTAGACATCTACTATGATTCAAGTGGATGGAGTTGCGGGAAGATCTTTGATGAATAAGTATCCCGAGGATGCCTATTCAATTTTAGAAGATTTGTCCTCCAATATTTATCACTCAATTGAGCGACAAGGAACATCTTCTTCGTCTGGCTTATATCAAGTTGACCAATTAACTTCGTTTGCGGCTCAAATGACCGCCCAATTTAACTCGATGAATAAGAGGTTAGATGCGTTAACATTACATCAAAGTCAATCGATCCCTCAAGTCAATAGTATATCCAACCCTTTGCCCATCACAAACCCTTCACTCATGGTAGAACAACTCATTGGACATAGCGAGGAAGCCAATTATATTAGCGGTCAACAAAGGCAAAACAACAACGCATTCTCAAATAATTATAATCCAGAATGGAGAAACCATCCAAACTTTTCATGGAAAAATAATTCCGGAATGACTCATGCACATTTGTTTAATTCGAACCCTAGCTCATCAAAATCACAATGTCTTTCAACAAGGGTCATCTAGGAAATTATCAGATGAATTTATTATAGAATCCATGCAAAAGAGTGATGCACATGTATCTAACTTAGAGGGATCATTACGTATCATTGAAACTCAGTTAGGTCAAATTGCGAATGCCTTAAACATTAGATCACAAGAAACACTTCCAGCAGATACCACCCCAAATTCCAAAGGGGATAATCACCAATGTAAAGCAGTCATGTTGCAAATCAATATTCCATTTGCCAAAGCTTTAGAGCAAATGCCTAGCAACGTTAAATTTATGAAAGATATCCTCACAAAAAAGAGGAAATTTGGAATAAATCAAACGGTGGCACTCACTCATGAGTGTAGTGCAATTCTTCAAAAGAGGCTTCCCCCTAAATTGAAAGATCCAGGAAGCTTTACCATACCGTGTTCCATAGGATATCAATTTGAAGGTAAGGCATTATGCGACTTAGGAGCAAGAACAAATTTAATGCCCCTCTCTATATATAAGAAATTGGGATTGGGAGAGATATCAAAAATGTCAGTTACTTTGCAATTAGAGGATAAAACACTTGCTTTCCCAAAGGGGATTGTAGAAGATGTGTTAGTAAAGGTGGAAAATTTTATTTTTCTGACATATTTTGTGGTCTTAGATATGGAGGAAGATAAGGAAGTACCTATCATTGTGGGAAGACCCTTCCTAGCAACGGGAAGAACATTGATTGATGTTGATAAAGGTGAATTGACTATGAGAGTCAATAATGAGCATGTCACTTTTAACGTGCTCAAAGCTATGCAGTTTCCACACATAATAGAAGATGATATGGAAGAAGTAAATAACATATCACTTTATGACTATGACTTGAAGTTTAAATTAGGTGACCAAGATGATATGTTGTCACGACTATTAACCCAAGATGAGAATTCTGACGAAGAGGAAGAAATTCAAGAATGTTTACAAATCTTTCAACGTCAACATGTATTTTTCTGTAAGCTGGAATCTTTTGAGATGCCAGAGAAGTCATTGGTGGATAAACCCTCTATCATCAGTCCTCCAACCTTAGAATTGAAACCTCTTCCCGATCATCTCGCTTATGCATATTTAAGAGAAAACAACACATTACCAATCATAGTTAACTCCAAATTGCTTCATGAACAACAACATAAATTAATAAGTTTATTAAAGCAATTTAAGATAGCCATAGGTTGGACAATAGCGGACATTAGGAGAATTAGCCCTTCTTTGTGTATGCATAAAATTCTCTTGGAAGAATCCATTAAGGGATCGGTGGAACATCAACGTCGTCTGAGTCCGCCTATGAAGGAAGTTGTGAAAAAGGAAATTATTTAACTGTTGGATGCAGGAATCATATATCATATCTTGGATAGCTCTTGTGTTTCCCCAGTGCAATGTGTCCCCCAATAAAGGAGGGATGACGGTAATTAAAAATGATAAGAATGAATTAATTTCAACAAGAACAGTCATGGGTAGGCGAATTTGTATGGACTATAGGAAGTTGAATAATGCTACTAGGAATGACCATTTCCCCTACCATTCATTGATCAAGTTCTAGACAAACTAGCGGGAAATGATTTTTTCTATTTTTTAGATGGGTGTTCAGGTTTTAACCAGATCACGGTCGACTCAGAAGATCAGGAAAAGACCACATTCACGTTCCCATATGACACTTTTGCTTTTAGAAGAATGCCCTTTGGTTTGTGTAATGCACCGACTACTTTTCAGCCATGCATGATATCCATATTTTCGGATATCATGGATCATGGTATCGAGATTATCATGGATGATTTTTCAATTTTCGAAAAATCATTTGATGGTTGTTTAGCATGTTTAGAAAAGGTGCTTACACGTTGTGTTGAAACTAATCTCGTATTGAATTGGGAGAAGTGTCACTTTATGGTACGCGAAGGGATAGTTCTAGGATATCATATATCTAAAAGTGGACTAGAAGTTGATAAGGAAAAAGTTGAAGTAATTGAAAAATTGCCACCACCTAAGAACGTGAAAATGTTGTGAAGCTTCTTAGGCCATGCCAGGTTCTATAGAAGATTCATTAAGGACTTTGCAAAAATAGCCAAACCGTTGAGTGGTTTACTAGAAAAAGATGTAAAATTCCATTTTGATGACGCATGTTTGTACGCTTTCGATGATCTACAAAAACAATTAGTCACTGCGCCCATTGTGGTGGCCCCAGATTGGTAAGAACCATTTGTATTGATGTACGATGCTAGTGATTATGCTGTGGGAGTTGTATTAAGGCAAGTGCGGGAGAAAGTTTTCCACACAATAGCTTATGCTAGCAAGACTTTGATCGAAGCCCAAATCAATTACACCCCCACTGAAAATGAATTACTAGCAGTCGTATTCACTTTCGAAAAGTTTAGATCGTATCTTTTATGCACTAAGATTATAGTGTTCACGGATCACGCGGCTATCCGGTTTCTCATGGAAAAGAAAGAAGCGAAACCACGCTTGATCCGTTGGGTGCTCTTATTACAGGAATTCGATCTAGAGATTAAAGATAGGAATGATGTAGATAATCCGGTAGCAGATCACCTCTCTAGAATTGAATGTTCTAAATCATCCGTTCATGCTGAAATTGATGAGAGATTACCGGATGAGTATCTATTATCTATTTCTGAATTTTCTATATCCCGGTATGCAGACTATGTAAATTATATAGTGAGTAAAGTTTTCCCACCGGACATCAATTATCAACAAAAGAAGAGATTTTTACATCAACTTCGTTCTTATTTTGGGATGAGCCATACTTGTTTAAACTTGGACCAGACGGAGTTGTGTGAAGATGTATACCGGAAGAAGAAATGAAACTAATCTTGGAAAAATGTCACAACTCCCCGTATGGAGGACATTTCATGGGAAATATTAAAAAACGGTGTGATCGTTGTGAAACGGTGTAACGGTGTGATCGTTGTCAACGAAGTGACAATATTAAAAAAACTGATGCGATGCCATTGAATACAATATTGGAAGTTGAACTATTTGACGTTTGGGGTCTTGATTTTATGGGACCATTCGTGAATTCTAAAGGCAACCTATATATTCTTCTAGCAGTAGATTACGTTTCTAAGTAGGTCGAAGCAATAACTACGACCAAAAATGATGCTAAGGTAGTCTTGCATTTCCTGAAAAATTATATGTGTAATCGCTTTGGGACCCCGAGAGTCATTATTAGTGACGGGGGTAGTCTCTTTTGCAACACCCAATTTGCTTTCCTGTTAGCACCAACTGCAAAGATTGGTCTCAGAAACTTAATGACGCATTGTGGGCATATCGGACCGCATACAAAACATCAATAGGTCTAACCCCATATCGCCTAGTTTATAGAAAGTCGTGTCATCTACCTATAGAATTAAAGCACCGTGCCTATTGGGCAATTAAGAAAATTAATTTTGACTTTCAAAATGCAAGTAAAAATCGCCTCCTACAACTTAATGAAATTGAAGAAATGAGGATGAACGCATATGAAAGTTCCCGAATCTACAAAGAACGAAGAAAAAAATGGCACGATCAACGCCTAGTGGAAAAATATATCGAACCGGGACAATTAGTCCTACTCTTTAATTCTCGCTTAAAATTATTCCCGGGCAAATTAAAATCTCGGTTGTCGGGGCCATTCAAAGTCAAAGAAGTTCATCCGTATGGAGCTCTAACCATTTTGAATGAAAAAGATGGTACAACATTCAAAGTAAATGGACAACGAGTTAAGTTGTATCGAGAGGACGAAATCGATCAAGTGGAATCTTCCATCACTCTACACTAACACGCATTTCACCACTATGTCCTGCCTGGACACGAAATTAGGCACTTTTTGGGAGGCAACCCAAGTTTGTACTTTATATATATATATATACTAGCATCTTCGAACGGGCTACGCCCGTTCTCGATGCGTCGCGGCGGGCTTCGCCCGTAACCAAGCGGGCTTCGCCCGCTTGGCATTCAAACGGGCTGCGCCCGCATCTGTCGTGGGCGGTGTCATTTGTCGTGGGGGGTGATATTGGTCGTGGGTGCGACATTCGTCGTGGGGGCGACATTCATCGTGGGGGAGTCATTCGTCGTGCGGGCAACATCATTGTGGGGGCGACCCTCGTCGTGGGGGAGACCTCATCGTGGAGGCATCATTCGTCGTGCGGGCGATATTCATCGTGGGGGCGACCCTCGTCGTGGGGCGACCTTCGTCGTAGGGGCGACCTTCATCATGGGGGCGACATTTATCGTGGAGAGCGCCTGCATTTGTAGTGGGCGGTGTCATTTGTCGTGGGGGCGACATGGGTCATGTGGGCGACATTTGTCGTGGGGGAGACATTCGTCGCAGGGGCGACAACTATCCAAGGCTACGTCGCGGGGGCGACATTTGTCGTGAGGGCGACATTTGACATGGGGGCGACATTCGTCATGGTGGGCGACATTCGTCGTGGAGGGCGGCATTGGTCGTAGGCGGCGACATTGGTCGTGGGCGGCGACAATGGTTGTGGGTGGCGACAATGGTCGTCGGCGGCGACATTTCTCGTGGGGTGCGCCATCTGTCGTGGGCAGGTATATTTATCGTGGGGGTGACATTTGTCGTGGGGTGTGAAATTTATCGTGAGGGGCGTCATTGGTCGTGGGCGGCGACATCGATCGTGTGCGGCATTATTGATCGTTGGGGGCCGTATTTATAGTGAGGGCGATATTTGTCGTGGAGGGCATTATAACTGTATCACATACAATTACATACATGTTTGCATGTTGAATAATATTTGTGGGACACATATTGACATTCTACAAAATTTATGGCGTCCAACTGACAGTGATAGTGATAAAATAAGAAACCCTTTTTTTTTTTGAAAAAAGTGATGAGAACTATCACCTTGCTTAATGGTAAAAAGAATGAGAGCATTCTTGGCATCAGGTCTGTTGGTCTCAAAAACTCCTGCAACCTTATCAATTATATAGTGAAGCTTCCCAGCAGCTATGAAGCATGATAGTTTCCTGGTTACTGATAGGATTTTAATTACTCGAGATTAATTTTTCCGAACTGGAACATCATGTTTATTCAAAAAAAAAAAAAGAGAAATCAACTCAGGCATGATATGAGTGCATTAATGCATAGCTATACATGTATGCTCGGGAAGAGTGAAGAAAAACACATACATATCTTCAGCTCACATCCTCATGATGTCTAACATACATAAATGGGCTACGAATGCAATCCTCTTGTGTTAATGAAAAACATAATAAACTCCTGAGATTTTAGAATATTGTTCTTCACATTAACCATAATAAAATCAAATGAAAACAATATCAAATGTGCTGCTTAATTTTCCTTCTGTGTTAATGAAAACAAAATTAAAGTAGAATAAAATTAAATGACTACACATATATTTGATACATGCATCATCTCTCTCTCTCTCTCTCTCTCTCTCTCTCTCTCTCTCTCAGGCATCATCATCATCATCTCTCTGCTCTCTCTCTCTCTCTCTCAGGCATCATCATCATCATCATCTCTCTCTCTCTCTCTCAGGCATCATCATCATCATCTCTCTCTCTCCCTAGAGGTCGGCGGCCCAGTGGGTGGCTTCCAAGTCTCACCTTTCCTCTCTTACCTGTAAAAAATTGCAACAAAAAATATTGGAGATCATTAATAAAATGTAAAACTTGAATCAAATTAAACACAAAATACTAATCAAAATTAGAGAACGTGAGAGAGATCTTCCTGAGATTTTAGGATATAGTTCTTCCAGAGATTTTATGGTAGAGTGCCTTGGACATTGAGATTCTTGAACTTCTTGAAAAACACATAACCGAGTTGCCATTGTTTCTCCTTTAATCACTCAAGATTATCTTGGTTTCTTTTCCGGCGTAATCTGCAAGAAAAAATATATAATCAATGCCATTTAAGCTATCTGTTCTCCTAAAACCAAACTTCACTGAACTAAGGATAGAGCAGAAATGAAGACAGAGCGATGAAAAATTGAGTGTAATGAGGAAAGCGCAGAAATCGAAGCGGCTGAATGGAAGAAGAAGAAGAAGAAAAAGAATTATACCAGTCCAACAATCTGAGCCTACATCATAAATCATAATAGAAGAACACAAATTAGAATCGCCGAGAAATTGCTGTGCAATTGCTATGTACAGGTTCTCCAAAGCTTCCTTGAGTTCCTCAGTATTGATCAGAAGTCTATAGTTCTCCAAATTAACGACAAAGTTGACAATGCTATAAGCAAAATTATTAAGATGTATGTGTGTGTATGTCTATAGTTTTCATTTTTTTTCTTAATTTTGTAAAAGAATGCTAGATATGTGATGATGAAATAAGGGTTAGTTTCAATTTTCTTAATAATAAGTATTCATGTATTGAACATTTTGGCTTAATGTGGTCAGGCCATTCTATTTTGCTGTGGTGTGATTTTGTCAATTTCATACCATGAATTTTTGATAGTCATATAACAGCTCTCATTGTTCTCCTATCAATTTGTTAGAAAGAAAATCAATCCCACTATAAAATCATAATTCTAAATGTTTAAATCAAAACTATTTTTTTTTTACCACATTCAAAAAATTATTCAAAACTTACTATAAAATCTTTGGTGACAACATTATAAAAATCATTCTATGGGGTGATGCCATGAAAGTAAAGGATGCTAGGAGCAGATGAAATAGAAGCGCCAATAAATGCATGTTGATCACCCGGCTTTGTTACCTGCACGATGCTCTAGGAGTGAAGTTTTAGATGGATGTCCCTGGGGAGGTTTGAGATTTGCCGGCAAAGTGAATTCGGAGGTGAGAACATGGATGTAAGTGGAAAAACCATAGAGAAGGAGGTCGAGGTACTTGAAGGTAGAGTCCTGCGTCGGAGTGTCAGAGTTGGTTGCCTACGCGTAAGAATGAATCATTGGAGAAAGCATATTCTGAAATTATTCTTCTGCATATTGCTTATAAATTAAATTTTAACTTCCAAAATTGAAGTAATATAGTTTGAAGCATGATGTGACTGCAGATTATGATTTCAAAACTGGTGGGATTTCTTAATGTCAGGGTTCTGGGTGTGGTGATCTTGGTCACAACATAGATTTAAGGGTTTTGCAGATGCACAGCAACATACCCAAGTAAAACCATAATAAAACAGACCTCCAATTGAAGTGGGTTCTTTTAAGATGCAGATATTATATATAGAACAAATATAAGTAGTGAAACTGTCATTCGGTACCCTCAATCCACCCAGCAATTCTAAAGTGAGGAGCTTTTTGTGGGAGAATACAGTGTGGGTTTTTACTATGAAAAAGAACGAAAAGTGGATAATTTTCACTACGGTCGGGTTTTTACTATGAACATGCTGGTTAACCAAGCCATTCACAATGACTGTGTAGTGTCAACTTATGATACATGCAACTATGCAATCTAAAAGCAAAGCAGCTTCAGTAGATGATACGAAGCGACCGCTGCGATTTATTTCTGTTTATGTAGCCTAAGGGCATTTTGGTAAATTGTACGCTCCACTCACTATATATAAGAGTGGTAGTCTCTTTAGATGGATAGCTTGGAAGTCTAGGGTTTTGGCTCTCTTGGAGAGTGGAGTATCAAGGAGGACCCAGCCTCCGGATGCTTGGCGAGATTCGTCTCGATTGTATCTTTAATTTTCTACGTTAATGCAATGCACTGTCCTCTTGCTAACAGTAGAGTTGTTTATTCTCTAGTTATCTTTGGTTAAGGAACTATATTTGGTTTACAATAATTTGGGCAGAGAAAATGGAGTATTTATCTAGAGGGAAAAAAGTTGACATGTTAATGGGAAGCAAGTAATTCTAGCTAAAATTAATTGGAAGTTATGGCCTCGAACTATTGAGCTAAAACTGAGCAAACCTAATAGCAATACAATTGTTAAGCAAAAATTGGTTGAGCTAAAGTCAGAATTATCTATCATTGAAGACCCGCTATGGCAGCATAATTAGTGATTTTTTTTATGAATCCCTCTTCCTAGCTGGAATCAGTTGAGGGTAGAGATCCCTCACCACCCATTCAGTAATAACAGATCACATAAATATTTAGGGTAATTATCTTTGGGTTACTTGAATTATTATAAGATTTCAACAGGAAAACACCCTCGGAATGCTAACAAAAGATCAAACAAAACATCCAAACAAACCATCAAGTAAAGATCAAATAATGAGTGCACCGCTTGAAATGACAGATCTATAAAAAATATCGAAAGAATGAGATCAGTTGAATAGAAGTTTGCATGAAAAAATTGCAAGGGTCAGTTGAACAATCCATAAAAAATATCAAAAGATACATAAATCATTGTTGATTGAAAGGTGTGATGCGGAGGAGTGAAAGCAATCAATCGGTACCTGCGATGTTGAAGAGAACCGCCATAAGTACTTCTATTGGAACTAATTTTCTGGAGTAAGAGCTTGCTCTCCTGGCAGAAATCTACTAATTAAAAATTTTCTTATGTTGCATTCGAGAAGATGAAAGGCTTAGAAAGAGGGATTGAGAGAGAGTGTGTGTGATGTTGATCAAGAATGTAGCAACAGGACAACATGTAGATGTCAGGAAAAAAAATCAAATAAACATTAGTATTGACGTACGAAGAAATAAATTAAAGATGCAATACTTCGTACAGAAATGCCCATCAAGTTCTCTTGCATGGGGCATTGAAAGCTTTGATTTTATAGGTTTTTTAAAGTTTATTTGGAAAATAAAGTATGAAGAAGTTCATAATTCGATTCAGAATTTTGAAGATGTATAAATTTGAAGAAGATCAGAATTCAATTGGAAATTAAATTAAACTATGAAGAAAGTTAATTATATTTATTGCCGGCTTATAGAAAATGTTACAACTATCATATTTTTTTATTCCTGATAGAATATTATAAAATTAATCGATAGAAAGAAGTCCATTTTTATTGTGGAATAGATTTGGGGTTAATTATTGAAATGTTAGAGCAAAGAGGATGTGCAGGATGTGAAGATTGGGTGAGGCCCGAGTTTTGTTGAACAGAGTAAATTCTAAGAAAGACATCTTGAATCAGAATGTAAATAATGAACAAAATCTTAAACAATATAAATGGAAAACATTTGAAGTTGATGAAGTAAATGCAAATGTAGTAAAAAATAGCGACTTGCAAACTGGTACACTACCATGTAATAAGAACAAATGTGAACACTGCTTTTCTAATTCAAAAAAGAGAGCAGTGAAAGAATTAAGTATGCTTCATATTTCTGTTTGTTTCAAAGTTCTGATACAATAAGAGGATCATTCCCGAAGTTGATCAAGGGAGGAGAGAGTGGAAGCTGAAATAGCACAAATAATTAAAAAATAACAAATAAATTATGAGAGAAGAGTAAGGATATATTGCATAACATTTGTTGGTGATGCCTCTGATCGATATGATCACTCACCTCCACAGCATAAAATTGCTATGAGTATAATGTTATTGAATTTCCAAAAAAACTTAAATCATAAGTAAACATCATATATTACGTATGAATTAAAATGAAATGCAGTGATGTTAGAGATATTTATACCATCAATTAAGCTCCAGAGTAAATCAGGAGAAATAAAAATTAATAACTCCTTACCTAGAACTCATTGATCGGAACCCTTTACGTGAGAGCAACCTGCAAGTAAATAGGAAATGAGTGACGAATAACCCAGCAACAAAACCTCTGCAATCAGTGGCAACAAATCCCTAGATAACAAACCGTGCCAGGAAGAAATCAAATTTCAAGGGGGTTACCTGAATCGAAGTAGAGAAATAGTTCACTGAAATGGGAAAAGAGCAGAAATGAGGGAAGAGCCATGTAAGAGATATCAGGAACAGCATAGCCAAAATCGAATCACCTGGAGCGAAAAAGTTAAAGAGATGTATTGTTGGACCGTCCGGCGATAATGATAGAGGAATGGCAGTAGATTGAAAGAAGATGGCACTGATGGTGGAAATCCATACGGGAGAAGGAGTTGTGGTCGATTCGCTCGCCGATTTAGGGATTTCGGCCTGAAATCGAGCATGACATGCGGTGGAATCTCCCGTCTGTTTTCGCCTGTGGATGATTTCTTCCTAAAGTAGAGCATTAGAGGCAGTGAAATCACCCGTCGAGTTGAGCGTCGCCGCCGTCGAGTTGAGCGTCGCCGCCGTTGAGTTGAGCGTCGCCGCCGTCGAGTTGAGCGCCGCCGCCGTCGAGTTGAGCGTTAGAGGCAAAGGAATCGCCGGCCGATTTTGCACGCAGGGGGTTCGCCGTCGAGTTTCGATTTGCTCTCGGTGGAATGACCTAGATGGCGGGATGCAGAGGAGAAGTGGAAAGACGGGATGTAGGCAGGGGCGGGACGTGGAAAGCTGGCGGGATGTGAAAAGATGGGATGTGATGTGATTTAGCGGGAGAATGGAATTTACGAAGAGCCCTTTCTTTTTAAAAATATTTGAAATTTTTTTGAATGTTTGTTGGTGTTTAAGTAAAAATAGTAAGGGTATTATAGGCATTATGAATGTTGCACCAAAGGGTGTTTTTCGTTTATAGAATAGTATAGATATAATTACGTATCGTTTGTTTTTGGTTAAATTTATGACTATTACATGAATTGGAAATATGTTACAACATAATAAAAAGAAAGTCATGACTTAATTTCCTCTGCCATTTTAGCCTATTACCATTCCGTGAACCGGTTGGCTCCAATTCTTCTTTATTACATTTAGGTCGGTTCATATAGGACTATTAAATCATTTCATAATGCTTGAAACTGGTTCTCCAATTTATCCCCATCGTCTCGACGGACAGGGCGACATCTCGACAAAGGCGAGCGAGCGGACGCGACGGCACCGCGAGGAACAGCGGCGGCTCCAATGCAAGACGCAGGCGACGGCTCCACTCCATACCCTCCTTATTCGGCGTTTATTGGAGACATTTCCCCTTTTCCGATATGTCCGCAAAACGCAAAGGCAAAGAGATTGCCCATAATAATTTGGGATTTGTGAATGAGGAAGCCAAGAATCGGTTCAATACGCTAAAATCCAAACCGATTATCTACGAGTGCGGGTTCGAAATGGAAAAAAGAGAGTGGAGTATGGAATATGTGAACACGATGGAACAACTGGGATGGACTTTTTTATGTCACCCAAGAAGGGAAGCTATTTTGCCATGGGTGTACGAGTTCTACTCCAACGCCAAGTTCCTCCAAGATGACAAAGTTCTTGTGCGAGGGAAGGAGGTTGACATGTCTGCAAATGCCATTAACTCCTATTTCAATTTGGAAATACCCGATCATGATAAGTATGCTCTACTTCAATCAACCACTACCCCCGCCGCAGTCGCATCTCACCGCTGCCATACCATTGATGCCGACTATGAAGGAGCAGGCAAGCGTGTATTTCAGTCCACAACATTCACAAGGGCAGCCAAGGTATGGTTGTTGTTCATTAACGCAAGCTTGATGCCTACGAAGCACTCCAATCAAATTTCAATGGACAGAGCATTACTAATCTATGGGATACTTCAGGGGGTAAAGATAAATGTGGGGCAGTTGATCTCATCCCAAATACGAAAAAGTGCTCGACGGAAGGGGGACGACAACTTTGGTTTCTTACACTCATCACAGAGTTGTGTCGTTGCGCTGGTATTCGGACGGGGGAGAGCGATTTCATCACACTAGTTGGTCACCATATCACTCAAACAGTCATCATGACCAACATAATGGTGTCCACGAAAAGCACTCCCAGGAAAGATGGAGGAAGCGGAAAGTCTTCGGTGTCTTCTAGCAAAAGTAAGCAGGCCGGTTCCATAAGCGAGCATGAGAAGGTGACTATAATGGAAAATTCAAAATATATTAAGGAATATCTACGCCATCATCATGTATACTTCAATGCGCGCCTTGATTTCCTCTCCGCCAACCAAGCCAAAATTGCTTAAGAAGGCTAAGATATCGGTTAACAGACCTACATTTAAATATCAATCCAGATTTGATGATGAATGGTATTATTTATACTCAGATGGCGAGCGAGCGGACCCGACGACATCAAACCCCGGCGACGAGGACGAGGCAGACAACTAGTAAAACAAAAACACTGATTTGCTGCCATTTCTTTTGGTTCTTATATTTTTCCTGTTTTTAGGTTTTGTTTTGGACTACATATTCTCACTATGGATGATCTGATCTGCTATGAATGCTACTAGTTTAGAAAGTAATCTGGGCTCTATTATTTTGGACTATTTTTGAATGATATTAATGTTGGTAATGATGTGTTATTGATGCTGTTAATTTAATATTAATCTTGAAGCTAATGGACATGTACATTAATGACCTGAGATAATCTAGCTACTCTTTACAACAATGTTGCAACATGGATGCATAAATATGAAAAAGCTGCTACTGGAGGCTTTTCAGACTCTGACTTCAGGGGAGCGTTCTAACCATTTTTTATCTATATTATTTTATTCGTAACTCTTTTATCCCTATGAAATTCACGTAATATTTTTGCTAGGGACTAGAAAAGAAATAAGTTTGGGGGTGGAGTAATCTCCACTGATTGGGTGTCGGATAGTCTATTGAATATTAATTTGTGGAGTCTTACTCTTATTTCAAGTTATACAATTAAAATTGATTGGTAGACTTGTCAGTCCTAAAAGTTCAAATTTTTGCTTTTGAAGTTAGTAAGATATGTTAGAGTTTCCTTATGTACCTCCTTTATGCACAATATTCCTTAAAAAATTATTTGTTCCCTACAAAATAATTTTATTAACTTCCAAACATAATGGGGGAGGGGTGAACAAGAATTGAGTCAATGATGTAAGCTGATACATTGAAATTAGGTAGTTAATTGATAAAGATGATTAAGACCATCTTTGAATCGGTTCACACCACACAGCCTACAATTGTTTAGATTATCCAAAACCGTTTGATCTTGAGCCTTGACATTTTGATACAATTGACCATGCATAATTTCCCTACATTTTTACTAGTTATTTCTTAATAAGTTTTCCAACTTTGGGTGTTTAATAAAAAAGAAAAAAATGTATAAGTGTCATAGTGATATGTGGCCTAAGTATGTGTACACCTACTTGGAATGATCTCAACTATGATCATAAAACAAAAGAAAAAAATGTATATAAGTGACATAGTGATATGTGACCTAAGTATGTGTACACCTATTTGGAATGATCCTAACTATGGACTAAAAAATGATGATTGAGAAATAAACCTCAAAGTATGGAGAGTTATTAAGAATATTAACTAGGGAAATTTCGTCCACTATCAAAATTTATCCATAAATTTCTTAACAAGCCAAAGCCATTCCTACCGCAAGTCATTATGATTTCTTTTCAAATTGAACTACTGAACTCTTGTGAAGGGTAAATCAAAGACTCAATTTATTCTTATCATTTCCAATTATGAGGAAGTTGAATGAGTTAATTTGTTTGAGAGTGAATACTTTTAAATAATAACACACACAACACTATGAAATCATAATTGAGCTTTCACTCTTATCAGACTAATGGATTTGCGCATGTTTAAAGTTTTAAAGATTGACATGTCCACCAACTGTTATTGCGAATCATTTGAGTAAGCTTAGTCAATTATGCTCAAGGGTATGGTGACTTAAATTTATGTGTTAATAGATATTTGATCATTCATTTAATTATAATGATTAATCTTTGCTCGGGACTAGCAAAGAAATAAGTTTGGGGGTGTGATAACTTATCAAAAAAGAAGTTATCATAGTCCATAATTTTGACCAATTTGTCTAATATGTTTGATAAATATAGATTTAAATGTATTAAATGTTAAGAATTTATTATTCTGGCCAAGTCTGGATATTATCGCTATTTCATATGTTTTTATTGTAGAAATTTCGAAGAAACCAAGTTAAAGGTTCGAAGAGAAGACATAAGAAAAGTACAGGAAAAATTGTTGCAGCAAAGTTATAACATAAAATTTTCGGCCAAATTAGTACTGTGTTAGCAGAAAAAAATGTTACAACATTTTTTCTAAATGTTATAACATTTTTGCGAATTCTGAAATTTTCAAATACGAAAATCTTTCGATTTGGCGGTTACAACAGTGGAGAGACGCCTCTATTCGGCCACGAGAAGTTTCCAAAAGGGGTGTAGGCCTATATAAAGGAAAAAAGGAGAGAGAAAGAGCATCTTTTTATCATTTTTGAAAGGAGAACTTGGAGATCTAGGGTTCCGGTGGCTTTTGGAGGAAGAAGACTCCATTGAAGAAGAAAGATCCGAATTTCTTGCAGCATGTCTTGTAAGATCTTTCTAGTTTTGTGTTGCACTCCCGTATTCATGAACTAAATCTCTAGAGTCTTGTAAAATGTGAGTACTTTGATTCGTTATGGTGTGATTAAAGCTTCTTCGTTTGTGATTTATTCTTGAAGAATTGTCTTTATGGAATGTTAGATCTTTATATTAAAACTTATGGCCAAAGTTTTTATTCTTCTACGGCGCTCCGTATTTCGAGAGATGAGATGCGTACGTGTATCTAGAATTCCATATTGCATATCAATGAGAAAGAGACTTCGAATTTATGCTAGCAACTTCGATTTTTATTTTTATCAAAGTTCTTCACTTCACCTTAGTTAGAGATGACAAGGGTATTTAAAGACCTAGTGATTTCCGATATAGAGAGATACGGATCTCTGCCTTAAAATCATTGCAAGATGATGAATCAAGATTCCTCATAATTATTCTTAATTATCCGCCATAATAATCATAGGAAAGCACATTACTAGACTTATTTCCTTCATTTGATAAAAAGTATATTCAAAATTAGATCTAATTGCTCATTAGTATTATTAAAAACTAGAGTTTCCTTAATCATTTCTAATTCACCTAATTTGAATTGCTTGGATTTGAAGAAAAGGCATATCTGGTATTTGTAAGCACTGAATTAGACACTTCTCCGAGAGAACGATCTTTACTCTCATTTTATTATGAACCGACACGTGCACTTGCGTAATACTATTTCCCGCGTATCACTACCACGCGGCAGTAGCTAAGCTATCGTGTCGTGGTAGCTCCAGCGCGAAAAACGTTCTCTTCCTCATGTCGACTTGAGCAGCTCGCTTCTCGCCGACATGACACTCTTCTCGCCGACATGTCTACCGCCAGTAGTACCGCTGCCGCACGACGTTATCTCACGTCGACAAACCCAACTCTAACTCTTCTCGCCGACAAGTCAAATGTCAAATGGACTAGGAAAAATGGCTACTGCGCAGCAGTAGAGATTAACGCGTCGCGGTATCGCTAGTCAACATTATCTTGTCGACAAACCTCTCTCGTCGACATGGCCTATGTCGTCCGGACTAGGCAAAAGGCTACCGCCGACGGTAACTCCTACACACCGCGTTAGCTTTTTTGCTACCACTTGCCTTGGCTTTTCGATTTCTCAACCATGGAAAATTGGGCGTTACACTCGCCGTGAGCTTAGTCGAGTGACGACCTCTGATGTCGACACCGAGTAGTGTACTCATCAACCGGTAAGGAAGGGACAAAGGCCCCCCTATGCCAGAACTGAACACCGACCTCCGGTGTCCCTACGCCGAGCAGTGATCTAACCCGAGCAACGACCTACGATGTCAACACCGAGTATGGATCTCTTCAACTGGTAAGGATGGGGCTTATCCCCCCTACGCCAGAACTGAGCATTGACCTCCGGAACCCCCTGCGCTAAGCAGCAAGATCACCAGAGCGACGACCTCCAGTGCAGACACCGAGTAGAGAGCTCATCAACTAGTAAGGAAGGAGCAAAGGCCCCCTATGCCAAAACTAAGCATCGACCTCTGGTGCCCCCCCCCCCCCCCCCCCCCCCCCCCCCCCCGCGCAGAGCACCGAGCTCACACATGCGACGACCTTCGGTGACAACACTGAGTAGTGAGTTCATCAACTGGTAAAGAAGGGGAAAAGGCCCCCCTGATGCCAGAACCAAGCATCATCGTTCCCCTCCCCAACCCCCCCCCCCCCCCCCCCCCCCCCCCCCCCCCCCCCGCAGCGAGTACTGAGCCCACCCAAGAGACGACCTCCGATGCCGACACTAAGTAACGAGCTCATCAACCGACAAGGAATGGGCAAAGGCCCTCCTATTCCAGAACTTAGCACCGACCTCTGGCGCCCCCAGTGTCGAGCAACGAGCTCACCCGAGTGACAAGCAACGAGCTCCTTGAGCCTCCCGCTCCCCCGCTGCATGATCCTCCCGCTCCCCGCTGCTTGAGCGTACAACTTCCGCGCCGCTTCTATCAGAAACAAATCGCCAAAGGGCAAGTCCGTGAATTTCGCTGCTAACAATGAGTATCGAACTCACAAATCAAGTACAAACCTATGTAAAGGAAGGGGAAAATCACCACCACCCCCTACACCGATTAACAAGCCCACAACAAGAGCACCAACCTCCAACGCTTATACTGAGCGAGCGCACGAACATATCACATATAAGAGTGATCTCAGCACTCAGATCGATAAAATAGAATCGTGCACGCGAAAGTCGCTTCAAAATTCACACCAAAAATATGCAATCGCAAGGAAAAATTTCTGGGTTCGTTTTTTATAAGTTACAACCCCTAGAAATTGGGGGCATTTGATGAAGTTCCTCTAAAATCTATCTGAATAAAGATAGCATTCATTGCTCGCACCCCTGATCAGACCGCCGAAATGGTTCGCCTTGACCGTGCAGAACTTTACCTCAACCAAATCAAATCCAGTAGCAACGCGTGCACGTGTACACTTCCGGGGCGCGCGGGAGCGCAAACATGCTCGGGCCATGCTCGCCCCTACACAAGTGTGCGAGTTGGCCGCGTGCACGCGTGCCTTCGCACACGGCCATGGCATGCGCTCACCAGGCCGCGCGCGCTCCCTTGCGCGCACCCGTCGCCTTCGCCGCCGCCGCCATCACACCGACAAGCCTGTCCGGACTACGCGAGTTACCCGAACCGCCCAGGGGGCATGGTCATCATTTCTCAAAATTTGGTGATCCAGGTGACCAAGATCGTACACTCCTATTCGCCCGCTTAGTATCCAGAAGGGCACAATTACCAGTGCGCCAGCCAAAAAATCTATAAAAAACACTCATGCCTTCATTTTAAGGGACGAAAGAAAATGGAGAGAAGAGAGCTCTGAGGAATACTTGGCTCTCTGATCGCTCTCCTGCTCAATGTGTGCTCCACCTACGACAGTTCTGCTCCAGAGACTGCTTCCGCAAGCGCTACTGAAGACTTAGCATTTTCCCAAGAGACTGTAAAAGGAGCGGTGACGTGCCACCCTTCTAAAAACTCCAACTTTTGTAACCGACTATTACTAGTGGATTTTGTCATAACTGGGTCTGCCCCCGTGGTTTTTCCCTTTCCGAGTTTTTCCACATAAAACGTCTCGCTGTTCTGTATTGATTCTCACTTTGACTGTCTGCGCGCTTGGCTTACTTTTGAGCTAAGACGGTCCTATTCTTCTGGCCCGTGAGTGCGCTAAACGACCCACAACAATAAAGTAAAGTGCATATTCAACACTTAGCTCTATTGATTCCAACATCGGGGCATTAATCATCCCTTGTTTCACAGTAGATTATCAATATTGTTGGGCCAATTCTGTTAATTGTGCGTGTTAATGGACGTGCTATCATTAATATTGATCCAATTAATTTACTGATCAAATTAATCAAGTCAAATATGTTTCATATTGTACGAACAATTCAAATTATGAGAGGATATTAGACTTCAATTACATTTATATGATGGACTTAACGTGAAATAAACACATTAAAATTTCATAAATAGATTATGGTATTCAGGTCACAAATATCTTTTTCATTCTCTTAGAGTATGTTCGTTTCACAGACATTGATATTGAAATATTGGTTTTGAGAATATGAAAGTCATTTCTGTTGTTCGTATCAACAATTGTATAGTGGAATTGACTTTCTGGTGGAAAGTCGACGATATTCACCATAACCTAAAAACCTATCGATCCAATGTTTATCTCCAGGGGCGGATATTGAGATCGCCAACTCCGACTTTCCAAAAGTATATCAAATTTTTTTTGGCCCGAATGCGCATTTTTTGCCCGTACGTGATTTTTTCGCTCGTACGCTTTTTTTGGGCGCCATACGTGATTTTTTTACGAGGACGCGGAAATTTCGCCCGGACACAATTTTTCTGTTCGGATGCGATTTTTTCGGCCGAACATGATTTTTCACCCCTTAAGCGATTTTTTTTGCCAGGGCGCGATATTTTCGCCCTGGCACGTTTTTTTTTTTCGCCCGGGCGCATTTTTTTCGCCTGGACGGAGTTTTTTCGCCCGGGCGCGCTTTTTTCGCTCGGGCGCGATTTTTTTTGCTCGGGGGCGATTTTTTCGCCTGGTTGGATTTTTTTTCGCCGGACGCGTTTTTTTCGCCCGAATGCATTTTTTTCGCCTCGGCGCATTTTTTTTTGCCCGGGCGCGTTTTTTCCCAGGCGCGTTTTTTTTCACCCGGGCGCATTTTTTCGCCCGGACGTGATTTTTTCGCGAAAAAATCGCGCCTTTTTTTCGCCCGAACGCAATTTTTTCGCCCGGACACAATTTTTCCGTCCGGATGCGATTTTTCCGGCCGAACACGATTTTTCACCCCTTGCGCGATTTTATGCCCGGTCGCGTTTTTTTTTCGCCCGGTCGCATTTTTTACGCCCTGGCGCGATTTTTTCGCCCGGGCGTGATTTTTTGCCCGGGCCCGATTTTTTCGCCAGGGCGCGTTTTTTTCGCCGGGGCGCGTTTTTTTCGCCCGAGCGCAATTTTTTCGCCACACCATGACGCCTCTCTCCCACGATTCATCTACACACCATGAAACCATCTCTCCCACGGTAAGCGACACTTCTCTCCCGCATCGCCGACTTCTCCCACAAATTTCTTCCAAGACGATGGATTCCACATTCGGCAAGATCGTAGTCAATAGATCAACATTATCCATCAGCTCTCCGTAAACATTTCCTCGGTTCCTCCTCATTTCTCAGCCACGTCAGGTATACATTTGTCGAGATTGCAGGTTTCATTTCTTAATTGCAGTGAGCTCTCAAACCTAACTCACGTCTACATTTCTACTGATTAGATTTGTCAAGATTATAGTGAGGTTTACATTTGATCATCGTTTCTCACCTACGTGAGCTCTCCCTCCACGTTTGCCCAATTTGTTTTCTGTGGTATTTTGATTTCTAGATTGCACTTACAGTTTACTCTTCCATTTACATAAAACTACTTTTAAGCAAAATTTTTTTTGCTTATTTTTCACTTACAAAGCTTTTTTATAGTTATTATTTAGTCGGTTGCCCTACATGATTGATGAAGACACTTACGATGTTTTTAAATAGATTGTTCTTGCCATGATTCTATGTTCAATTTCAACTAAAAATCATTTGGTTTCATCATTTTAGTAACTTGATTATGGCTAATTCAGACAGACCATCGCTCTTTTACTTATTTGTAGTGAAATTGTCTTTTTCTTCGGGCAGTTGGTTTCTCCTTCTAAAGATAGGTTTTGTGGACTTCATTTTCAGAAATATGATTGTGCTGTACTTCCTCTCTTTCATTTGTTTATCTTCCATGTTTTGAATCCATTGAAAGAATATTAATATTTAGTGCTCATATATTTTATGGGCATGTTTTCAATTGTAGGGAAGAGATCTTGAAAGCACCGTGAGATGAATGATATTGATGCAATTGATGTTGACCATGCTAAATTGATACATGTATGCATCAAATATTAGATTTTTCTTAATAAGTTTTGATAAGTTTAGTGTTCTGATGTTCATCATATTATCATGTTTAGTAAAATTTAATAGGTTTTCTTCAAATTTTAATATAGGGACTGCCGTTAGAATCATAACTCCCATGCCTCTTGAAAGTTGTTTAGGATAACATCATAATAATTTTTTAAAATCAATGTGTGCACACGAACATCATGAACAGATGTTGACCAAGAATTGCTGCCTTCACCAACAATGTCGCCCCGCCCAACGTTGCCGCCCCTGCGCCCCCGCGGAACGCCACCTCCCCCGACGAACGTCGCCGCCCATGACGAACGCCGCCTACCACGGCGAATGTCACCTTGGATAGGGGCAGAGCCCCGTGCCTGTCAGTAGGGTGTGTGTTAGGTTGCATCCCTTTATTTAAGACAACAAACTCATTGATTATAAATGAGTATTTAAGGCTAAGAAAGATTTGAAGGACAGCTCGAATAGTTTAAGTGAGACATGCCAATGGATGCAGGGATATTTAAGTAATTTCATTATTACGTTTGCTCTGAACTTCAAGTATAAAATGGCTTCTATGAAAATGATTTTTTGTTGACACACGGAGCCTAAATTAGGGTCTGTTTGGGAGGGCTTTTCAGAAAGGAGGAGTGTTGACAAAAGGATGGTGGGAAAATGTACTTTTCGAAAATGTCTATCGCAAAAGGAGATCTGTTTGGGTGAACTCCTTTTGCAGAGATTTTCAAAAATGAGAAACACTTTATAAACTTGTTGAAACCAGTTTCCCGGCTTCAGCGTTCGAAAATAGGGGTAGGCAGCTTGCCCTTACTTATCTCAGGTAAAGTCGAACGGCTAGTCACTTAGAGCCTAAGAACCTCTCTACTGGTGGATTCAGGTGAAAACAGACCCCACGAGCTGCAGCGAGGAGGTCCCGCCACTAACCCGAAAGACCCGAAGATCTTCCCCTCCCAAGCCAATGCTGAGCCTGGGCACCTCGGAGAGCACTTGCAACACCTGACCGTTGGCCTGAAAGACTTGGCGAACGGAAGGCAGGGTCACTAGCTAACCGAACACACTAAGGGGGGTGGGGGTAAGTAGATGTCCACCCTCCCCAAGGTGCCCATGGGGGTCTATTTATAGACTTTCACAAAATGGGTTGCGGATAGCCACGATTTTGCAATCCGTAGCTCCTTGCCGTCTTCAACTTGACATCTCGACCCAAGAAGGGGAGGGGGCGAGTGGAACCTGAAACATACACTCCCGCCTTCTTCAGAGGTTCGAAGAACCTTACACGGGACCCCACTTGCCCAAAAAAAAGGGTGAGTGGGGTCTCCCCCCACTCGCCCCCTAAGGGGCGGGCGAGCCTCCCCCCACTCCCCCCCTAAGGGACGGGCGAGTAGGGAGGGGGGTCTCCCCCCACCTGCCCCCAAGGGGGCGAGTGGGGCCTTCCCTCACTCGCCCCCTAAGGGGCGGGCGAGTGGGGAGGGGGTCTCCGCCCACCCGCCCCCAAGGGGGCGAGTGAGGCCTTCCCTCACTCGCCCCCTAAGGGGCACTCGCCCCCTAAGGGGCGGGCGAGTGGGGAGGGGGTCTCCCCCCACCCGCCCCCAAGGGGGCGAGTGGGGCCTTCCCTCACTCGCCCCCTAAGGGGCGGGCGAGTGGGGAGGGGGTCTCCCCCCACCCGCCCCCAAGGGGGCGAGTGGGGCCTTCCCTCACTCGCCCCCTAAGGGGCGGGCGAGTGGGGAGGGGGTCTCCCCCCACCCGCCCCCAAGGGGGCGAGTGGGACCTTCCCTCACTCGCCCCCTAATGGGCGGGCGAGTGGGGAGGGGGTCTCCCCCCACCCGCCCCCAAGGGGGCGAGTGGGGCCTTCCCTCACTCGCCCCCTAAGAGGCGGGCGAGTGGGGAGGGGGTCTCCCCCCACCCGCCCCCAAGGGGGCGAGTGGGGCCTTCCCTCACTCCCCCCTAAGGGGCGGGCGAGTAGGGCCTCCCCCACTCGCCCCCCTAAGGGGCGGGCAAGTGGGGAGGGATTACGGTCGCCTCCGATTGTTCGAGCGGCCATTTTGCCCTGTTATGGTCATCTTCATTATTGCGACCATATACACGTTGCGCTGCATGCGTTCGGCAAATATGAGGTCTGTACTTTCTTTCTGGGCGAACGACATCCAGTCGCTCTTAAGCGGTCGCTCCACTCGTCTCGGCCACCCTCCCCTTTGGTTGGGTCTCGACGAATTATGGGTTATACACAATCCCCGCTTTTTTCGGGTTCGACACGAGCCCGGAAAAACAATGGATGGCCCGTGGTTCGGAGAGACCAACGATGAGAACTCGAGGGTTGAACTATTTCAAAAACATTTCAAACTAAACTTAACGCAAGAGTGGTAACCCCTTCTCTACTTAACAACCCTCCTGTGAGCCGAGCTTAACGGGAGGTGGAGACAACTCAACACCTTCCAGAGAGTCGAACTCAACTGGAAGTGGAGGCAACTTTCAAGAACCCGCGCCCCGGTCTCTCGGGTTTGCACACTGTTTTTTTTTTTGCTAATTTAGCTAGCTCTACCGTTTCGTCTCCTTGGGATCTGTTAGCTAAAGATAAATAAACCGCTCGTCTCTCAGAGTGAGTTATTCTGCCCTGCCGGCATCAACAAGCCCGGTCAACGGAACCATCCCGGGGAAAAACTTACTCGGCCTCTCCGAGAGGTCAACATGCCCTGCCAGCTGGTGAGAGCCTGGTCAGCGGAACCATCTCGGGGCAAAACTTACTTGGCCTCTCCGAGAGGTCAACCTGCCCTGCCAGCTGGTGAGAGCCTGGTCAGCGGAACCATCTCGGGGCAAAATTTACTTGGCCTCTCCGAGAGGTCAACCTGTCCTGCCAGCTAGTGGGAGCCTGGTCAGCGGAACCATCTCGGGGCCTTAACCGATATGAGTCACCTGCCTCTCCGAGTGAGTTCTCCTGCCCTGCCGGCATCAACTAGCCCGGTCAGCGGTCTCTTCTCGGGGCCTTAACCAAATTCCTTGCCTCTCCGAGTGAGTTCTCCTGCCCTGCCAGCATCAACTAGCCTGGTCAGCGGTCTCTTCTCGGGGCTTTAACCAAATTCCTTGCCTCTCCGAGTGAGTTCTCCTGCCCTGCCAGCATCAACTAGCCTGGTCAGCGGTCTCTTCTCGGGGCCTTAACAAACATGAACCACCTGCCTCTCCGAGTGAGTTCTCCTGCCCTGCCGGCATGAACAAGCCCGGTCAGCGGTCTCTTCTCGGGGCTTTAACCAAATTCCTTGCCTCTCCGAGTGAGTTCTCCTGCCCTGCCAGCATCAACTAGCCTGGTCAGCGGTCTCTTCTCGGGGCCTTAACCAAATTCCTTGCCTCTCCGAGTGAGTTCTCCTACCCTGCCAGCATCAACTAGCCTGGTCAGCGGTCTCTTCTCGGGGCTTTAACCAAATTCCTTGCCTCTCCGAGTGAGTTCTCCTGCCCTGCCAGCATCAACTAGCCTGGTCAGCGGTCTCTTCTCGGGGCTTTAACCAAATTCCTTGCCTCTCCGAGTGAGTTCTCCTGCCCTGCCAGCATCAACTAGCCTGGTCAGTGGTCTCTTCTCGGGGCTTTAACCAACCTTTTTGACTCTAAACGTTTCTCATTCATCATTAAGAGGCTACATATCTGTTACAATGCGCCTTCTTGTGCCTACTCTGCCACATGCATCTCGGCCAACTCCTTCATTACTTCCTCCTTCTCCTCTAAGTACTTTCTCATCCTCAACTTTTGTCAAGGATAGAAACGTTTTAGATCGTCTCCACTCCAGGTATTTCTAATAGGGATCCCTTCAACATTTTGAAATCGATACCCCCCTGACTTCAGGGCTTCCAGGATTACATAGGGTCCCTCCCAATTGGGATGGAGCTTTCCTACGTTCGCCGACCTTCCCGCGGCGTCAACCTTTTTGAGAACTAGGTCTCCTGGGACGAATTGTTTGATCCTAATATTTTTGTCAAAGTACCGGGCCATTCGGCGCTTCACTTCCTCTTGTCGAATCACTGCGAGGTCCCGAAGCTCTTCAACCATATCCAACGAGAGCCACTGTTCTTCCTCATTGTCCATCCTCCAGTCTTCGCCTCCTTCCTTGGCGGCCACAACCCGGGGGGACCTGACCTCGAATTCCACTGGGAGCACAGCTTCAGATCCATGGGAGAGCTTGAACGGTGTTTCTCCCGTCGCCGTGTTGGGTGTTGTTCTCAAGGCCCATAAGACCGAAGGAAGCTGCTCCACCCAGTTTCCCTTCAAGTTCTCCACTTTTTTCTTCAGTAAATTGACTATGACCTTGTTCGCCGCCTCTACCTGCCCGATGCTCCGAGGATGATGAACGGAGGCGAAACGAAGGTCAATGCCCAACTGACCACAGAAGCTAATGAGTTCCTCACTAGCGAACTGCGGTCCGTTGTCCGTCACAATGGCGAGGGGGAGCCCGTACCTGCAAATTATTTCTCCCCATATAAAGTTTTTTACTACCTGTGAGGTTGTCTTCGCCAAAGCCTTGACCTCCACCCACTTGGAGAAGTAGTCTATCATGACTAATAGGAACCTTCTTTGGCCGCTCGCCTGAGGAAACGGGCCGACCAAGTCCATTCCCCAGATGGCAAAAGGCCAGGGCGCCATGATTGTTCGAAGCCTTTGCGCGGGCTGGAGTTGGAGTGGCGCGAAGAGCTGGCACTTCTGACATTTCTTTGCAAACTTCATGGTGTCCTCTCGAAGAGTCGGCCAGAAGTATCCCTGCCTCAGCACCCTCTTTTCCAGGGTCCGACTCCCGGAATGGCTTCCGCACTCACCGGAGTGGATTTCCTCCAAGACCCTTGGAACCTCATCTTCCGTCACACATCTCGCTAGGAGTCCAGTTAGGGTCTTTCTGTACAAGCTTCCTTCACGCATCAGATAGTAGGCAGACTTGTACCTGAACCGCCTCTTATCTGGAACATCTTCTGGGAACTTGCCTGATGCCAGAAAGGCAATGATCGGATCCACCCACGAGGCCCTCTGATCGATCTCCATTAGCTCTCCTTCCTCTATAGATGGACGAAACAACTCCGTCATTACTCCCCCGGCCCGAGGTCCATACTTTTCCAGGGAGTCCGCCCGGGTGTTCTCCTCTCTCAGCACGTGTTGGATTGAGAAGGAGCGGAATTGACTGACGAGGCCTTTGACTTTCACCAAGTACCTTTGAAGGGTTGGCTCTCTAGTCTCAAACTCCCCCGTACCTGGGATGCCACTACCATCGAATCGGTGAATACTCTAACGTCCCGAACCCCCAGTTCATATGCCAGACGAAGCCCAGCCACCACTGCTTCGTACTCGGCCTGGTTGTTGGTGACGGGGAATCGGATGTCAATCGCTTGCTCGATCCTTGTCCCCTGTGGGCTGACCAGGACCACCCCTCCGCCGAGGGAATGTTTCCCTGACGCCCCGTCCGCGAACAACTCCCATGCTACCAACTTGGGAGGTTCCAACTCATCCACCTCGGTTACATACTCCGCTAGAAAGTCCGCTACCACCTGCGCTTTCATTGATAGCCGAGGGACGAAGGTGACATCGAACTCGCTAAGCTCGACAGACCACTTTGCCAACCTGCCCGAGTGCTCCACTCCTTCCATAATGCCGCGAAGGGGGTGATCGGTCACTACCTTAACCGAATACGCCTGGAAGTATGGTCGGAGCTTCCTGGCCGAAATGATCAAAGCAAATGCCAGCTTCTCCAGAATGGGGTATCTGAGCTCCGCCTTCTTCAAGACCCGGATGACATAGTAGATGGGAAGTTGTCTCTTTCCTTCTTCTCGGACTAGGACCGAGCTTACTACCTCGGTGCCCACCCCAAGATAGAGGAACAGGTCCTCTCCTTCTCTCGGTCCTTGCAGCAGTGGAGCTTGCGTTAGCTGCCTCTTCAGAGCTTGGAATGCCGCCTCGCACTCTTGCGACCATTCAAACTTTTGATTTCCCCTTAGAGCTTTGAAGAAGGGTGAGCACTTCTCTCCCGCCCGGGATAGAAACCTGCTCAACCCTGCCAGCTTCCCTGTCAACCTCTGGATCTCCTTCGCACTCCTTGGCGACTCCAACTCCAAGATGGCTCTGACCTTGTCTGGGTTGGGTTCCACCCCCTCCGGGGTGAGTAGGTGACCAAGGAACTTTCCTCGGCTTGCTCCAAAGACGCACTTTGAAGGGTTAAGTCTCATCTTGAACCTTCGAAGGGTGGCGAAGGTCTCCACCAAATCCTGCAAGTGAGACTCCACGTCCCTGCTCTTAACCATCAAGTCGTCCACATAGACTTCTAGGTTTCTGCCTTTTTGATCCTTGAACACTCGGTCCATCATCCTTTGGTAGGTTGCTCCTGCATTCTTCAGCCCGAAGGGCATCATCTTATAACAATAACACCAGTCGTCTGTGATGAATGAGACATCCTTAACGTCGGGCGGATGCATTCGGATTTGATGATAGCCAGAGAACGCATCCAAGAAGCTCATCACCGAGAAGCCGGCAGCTGAGTCCACCAGCGCATCGATTCGGGGTAAGGGATAACAATCTTTTGGACATGCTTTATTTAGCAGAGAGAAGTCGATGCACATCCTCCACTTCCCCCCACTCTTCTTTACCATTACCACGTTGGAGACCCAGCCCGGATACTGGATCTCTTCTACGAACCCTGCTTCCAGCAACTTCTCTACTTCCTCCCTGATCGGCCCGGCGAGGGTGGTCGATACAGATCTCTTCTTCTACCGGATGGGGCGGATGCTTGAGTTGAGGTTGAGGCGATGACACGCCACATTTGCGTCGACACCCGGCATCTCCGCGGCGCTCCATGCGAAGATATCCACATTCTCCTGGATACACCTTCGGACCTTCTCCTGGTCATGCTCGCTCAGCCTCCCGCTGATCTGTATCTTCTCCGACCTTCCGCTGCCGCTGACGACCTCCATTTCCCTCACCTCCTCTGCCACTTCCAACCTGGCCAAATCTTCCAACATCTGTTCTACCTTCCCTGCCTCTTCCTCCCCTTCCAGTTGCCACGACTCGTCAGGGGGGGAGTTTCTTGGCTCTTCACTTCCAGTCATCCGACCTACTCGAGGTTTTTCCGAACAAGCTGCGTTCCACGCTCACCACACCATAATGTTGAAACCAGTTTCCCGGCTTCAGCGTTCGAAAATAGGGGTAGGCAGCTTGCCCTTACTTAACTCAGGTAAAGTCGAACGGCTAGTCACTTAGAGCCTAAGAACCTCTCTACTGGTGGATTCAGGTGAAAACAGACCCCACGAGCTGCAGCGAGGAGGTCCCGCCACTAACCCGAAAGACCCGAAGATCTTCCCCTCCCAAGCCAATGCTGAGCCTGGGCACCTCGGAGAGCACTTGCAACACCTGACCGTTTGCCTGAAAGACTTGGCGAACGGAAGGCAGGGTCACTAGCTAACCGAACACACTAAGGGGGGTGGGGGTAAGTAGATGTCCACCCTCCCCAAGGTGCCCATGGGGGTCTATTTATAGACTTTCACAAAATGGGTTGCGGATAGCCACGATTTTGCTATCCGCAGCTCCTTGCCGTCTTCGACTTGACATCTCGACCCAAGAAGGGGAGGGGGTGAGTGGAACCTGAAACATACACTCCCGCCTTCTTCAGAGGTCCGAAGAACCTTACACGGGACCCCACTTGCCCAAAAAAAAGGGTGAGTGGGGTCTCCCCCCACTCGCCCCCTAAGGGGCGGGCGAGTGGGGCCTCCCCCCACTCGCCCCCTAAGGGGCGGGCGAGTGGGGCCTTCCCTCACTCGCCCCCTAAGGGGCGGGCGAGTGGGGAGGGGGTCTCCCCCCACCCGCCCCCAAGGGGGCGAGTGGGGCCTTCCCTCACTCGCCCCCTAAGGGGCGGGCGAGTGGGGAGGGGGTCTCCCCCCACCCGCCCCCAAGGGGGCGAGTGGGGCCTTCCCTCACTCGCCCCCTAAGGGGCGGGCGAGTGGGGAGGGGGTCTCCCCCCACCCGCCCCCAAGGTGGCGAGTGGGGCCTTCCCTCACTCGCCACCTAAGGGGCGGGCGAGTGGGGAGGGGGTCTCCCCCCACCCGCCCCCAAGGGGGCGAGTGGGGCCTTCCCTCACTCGCCCCCTAAGGGGCGGGCGAGTGGGGAGGGGGTCTCCCCCCACCCGCCCCCAAGGGGCCGAGTGGGGCCTTCCCTCACTCGCCCCCTAAGAGGCGGGCGAGTGGAGAGGGGGTCTCCCCCCACCCGCCCCCAAGGGGGCGAGTGGGGCCTCCCCTAACTCCCCCCTAAGGGGCGGGCGAGTAGGGCCTCCCCCACTCGCCCCCCTAAGGGGCGGGCAAGTGGGGAGGGATTACGGTCGCCTCCGATTGTTCGAGCGGCCATTTTGCCTTGTTATGGTCATCTTCATTATTGCAACCATATACACGTTGCGCTGCATGCGTTCGGCAAATATGAGGTCTGTACTTTCTTTCTGGGCGAACGACATCAAGTCGCTCTTAAGCGGTCGCTCCACTCGTCTCGGCCACCCTCCCCTTTGGTTGGGTCTCGACGAATTATGGGTTATACAAAATTGTTTGACAAATCTCCGTTGCGGTGATTTTTTTATTAAAAATGCAAGCCCGGGCAGAAAAAGCACGCCCGAGGGAAAATGAGCGCCCGAGCGCGAATATTTTACCCGGACGTGCAATTTTCGCCCGGGCGAGCATATTACGCCCGGGCGCGCATATTTCACCCTGGCGAGCATTTTTCGCCTCGGCGCGCATTTTTCTCCGGGGTAAGCATTTTTTGCCTCATGCGCGCATTTTTCGCCCCGGGCGCGCATGTTTCGCCCGGGCGCGCATTTTTCGCCCAGACGCGCTTTTTTCGCCCGGGAGAAAAAAGAGCGCCCGGGCGAAAACTTCTCGGTAGGATGAAAAATGCGCGCCCGGGAGAAAAATGCGCGCTCGGACGAAAAATGCGCGCACCTGCAAAAAATGAGAGCACGGTCGAAAAATGCGCGCCCGGGCAAAAATGCGCGCCCGGGCGAAAAATGCGCGCCTGGACCAAAAATGCGCGCACCGGCGAAAAATAAGAGCACGGGCGAAAAATGCGCGCCCGGGCGAAAAATGAGAGCCCGGGCGAAAAATGGGCGTTCGGGCGAAAAATTTGCGTCCGGGTGAAAAATGCGCGCTCGAGCGAAAAATGCGCACCCGCGGAAAAAAAATGTGAGCCCGGGCGAAAAATGAGCGTTCGGGCGAAAACTGCGCGCCCGAGCGAGAGAAAAATGCGCACCTAGGCGAAAAATACTCTTCCGGGCGAAATATGACCACCCAGATGAAAAATATGCGCCTGGACGAAAAAAGCGCCCCCAAACAAAAAATGCGCGCCCGAAAGAAAAATGCGCGCACTGGCGAAAAATGAGAGCATCGGCGAAAAATGCACGCCCGGGGCAAAAAATGTGCGCCCGGGGCGAAAAATACGCGTCGAGTAAAAAATGCGCGCAGCGCGAAAAATTTGAGCCCCGGCGAAAAATGCGCGCCCCGGCGAAAAAATGCGAGTCCGGGCGAAAAATGCGCCCCGGGGCAAAAAATGTGCGTCCGGGCGAAAAATGCGTGCCCACGCGAAAAATGTGCGCTTGCGCGAAAAAAGCGCGTCCGGGCGAAAAATGCTCCCGGTCAAAAAAGCGTTCGCCCGTGCGAAAGAATGCGCCCCCGGACAAAGAATGTGCGACCGGGAAAAAAATACGCGACCAAGCGAAAAATTCTCGTTCGGGCCTAAAATGTTCCCGTGGGCGAAGAAATGCTCGCCCGGGCAGAAAAATATTCGGACGGGAGAAAAATTTGCGCTCGGGCAGAAAATGCGCTAACCTTGTATCGGGATGAAGTGTGTTTCGAAAAGGTGAAAAGTAGGGGACAAGTGACTTTTCAAAAAGAGGAGAAAAATGGAGTTTTCCGCGGTAGCTTTTCCCACCGATAGACAAACTAAACGGTTTGGTAGGTGCGGTGGCATTTTTCAGAAAACGGAAAGGAGCTAAAAAGCTCTCCCGAACAGGCCCTTAGTCTCTCAACTCTAACCTAAGTTTTAAGATATTTGAAATTTTATTTTTTTCATGTTCATGCTAAACTTTTGGTAAGTTTGAAATGGGTCTATAGACTAATTAACTTTAATTAATTTTTAACAATTTTAGATGATGTGACACTGCATAGTCATTATGTGAATTTTTAATATAACTAATTTATTAAAATTACAAAGATATTTTATCATCATTATTTATGCATAGTTAGGACAAAAAAATATTAAATAATTTTTAGTATTTTGTAATAAAATAATATTGTTAAATCATGACCACTATGTCAATTCTATTTATTGAAAATTTATTAAATAGTTGCAGTATATAATATATATAAGGACAATAAATATTTTAATTTAATTTTCATTAATGATTTTCTTTTTAATTTTTATATTCAAAAGTGCTTTGGTGAAAGGCCCATAAAACTCATCTTAACCCTTTAAAATTCCTTTTACCACATAGCCGTCTCATTTCGAAAAAGGAGAGAGACAGACAAAAAAGGAGAGAGACAGAGAGGGAGAGATGGTGGGGTGCATGCACCCAAGAGAGAGAGAGAGAGAGAGAGAGAGAGAGAGAGAGAGAGAGAGAGAGAGAGGGAGAGGGGGAGAAAAGGGCAAGACCCACTTCAAAAAATAAAAATAAAAAAATAGAGAGGAGGGGTGGGTGAAAAATTGAGGGGATAGAGAATATAGAGAAAGAGAGAGGAGAGAGAGGGGGGGAGAGAATGACGGAAGAATTGGGGATTCAGATTCTCTCCATCTGGGTGAAATGGATAGGATCATTTTGTGGTGTGGATGCATTCTCATTTGATCTACTGGTGGAGAATTTTTTGATTAAAAAGAAAATATAAAAAGATGGAACTAGTGAACCCGCCGGTTCCGCAAGAATAGATCTGAACCGTGAAATGGATACTCCATTTTCACTCCAAATGGAGAGGATCCACATGGAAGAATGGGGGAGAGTAGGGAGAGAAAGAGAGAGGAGAGAGGAGAGAGGGGCGGGACCCAGTTTAATAAATTAAAAAGAAAATTTAAAACATTAACACACGCTGTGAATATGTGGGGGCAGCGCGCTTGGATGCTGCCGAAGCCTGCCCAAGAGCATCGAGAGCAGTGGAGATGAGCGCAACACGAGCTTTATGCGGCCGTCCGAGAGCATCGAGCACGGGCATATAGTATTTAAAATTGTGTGAATAATTGTGTAGTATATAGGTGTGAATTTTGTGAATAATTTATTAGTATTTAATTCTACTTCACATGTTGCATTGCCTCATTTCCATTTGTCAATGCATTCGTATCATGATCATGTGGGTTAACTCACTTAAATCTTTTTTTATTCTTAACTATTTCCTATGATTGATGCTATTTTTTTCACATTATATGGTCATGCTTTTAATATGCATTATTTATAGTTAATATTATAAGAAAAAATAGTATAATATGTGAGCCATGTGACATTGATGGGGATGGGAAAGAAATTGATGCAAGCAGGTTATATAAGAGTGGAGTAATAATATATCTTTTCTATTTTTAATTCTTGAATATTCTAGACTACTTATAAGCTCTATTAGTATTCCCACCTCTTCCACTCTCGATGCCGTAAGCTAGAAGTCTGGCGGCACCCCCTCATTTTTTAACTTCATCGTAAATAGCAGCAAGAAAGGAGGGGAAATGCGCTAAATCTCTCAATCCTTCTCCTTTCGTAGACCGATTAACATACTCATATTTTGGCGGCTTTCCGGCCTGAATACTTGATGATGGTGATTTGTTAGAAGGTCATTTAATAAGAGATGGTATTAGCACTTGCCCTTCGGTATGGATGAAGAATGACATATCATATTGCAAGAAGTTTTAAAACATTAGAAGGAAGAAAAGAATGACATATCATTCAATTATGATGTTTGAACACAAGTCTGATGATGTGAGTATAATGAAAAAGGTAATGCTCATATTTTTGTGAATGACAAGAATGTGAGGAAGGTCGTTATTGATAGTAAAGATCGTACTAACATGGCTGAGTAGGAATGTGATCATTATGATAAATATGCAAGAGAATTTAGGACTCGACGAAGGAAGAAAAGAAGCAAAAAAAAGGCCTCTCCTAGATCCATCAGACTCAAATCAACACGTGGAAAATCTTTGGAGTCCTCAAGCTTTGAATCAGAGTATTTTTAGTCAGCTTAAAATTAATGTAGTTTCGTATTAAATTTTCTACCATGTTATTGTCTTTGACAAGCGTTACTCTCGCGCCAATGTATCTGTAATTCTGATCTTCATTTCAATAAAAATATGTCTCACATAATTTTGTCTCATTAGTACCTTAACGTAGATAATAGAACATATATGATGTGCAAATTATGGCTTGAGTTTGCAATCGACTTTTGTCTACAATGTGGATGCCCCATATATATGAGTTAACTATGCAGTCAATCAGACGCTTGTTTACATGCGTCTTCAATGCGATCACTAGAAACATTGATTCATTATGACAATTGTTGGGACTTGGTTCTTGGTCCAATTTCATTCATTGTATATAATTTATGCACGAGATTGTTCACACAAAATCAATTCTAATTATAACGATTTTTTCCATTCGACCGCGGATAATTATTATTTTTGAAATGTGGTGCTTGAAAATAGTAAAAAATTATGGATAATATTGATTTTCTAATAGCAATGCTCCTAATTATACAATAGTGAGAAAATTAAATGCCCTAGATATATGACAGCCCCTACAAAGTAAGAGCCTTAAATTCGTGAACGCAAGATGATAGAAGCAGGGGTCAGTCTTATTTGCTGATGTCGCTCGTGTTGGAAATCAAAGTTTTAATGTTGTTTTAGGGTCTTATTTGAGTCTCATTCCGACGAGTCGTGCCATGTGACCGCAAAAGACGACTTATACATCTCCTATCTCGTAAGTATTTGATTGAGCCACATTATTCTTATAACATTGTTTTGCGCAAACACACTTATCATGTATTTTTTTATCAGCAAGTTATTTAGCGGTGCAATCTCCAACTCATACATCAGAGACGGTCTTTGAACTTCCAGGGTGATCTTGGCTCAAGATTTTGGACCATCGACTTCGATGCCAATGTTGAGTTGTATCGAGAATCTCACGCCACAAAAGTTCGCTCAATTCTTCAACTAATTATTTGTTACATTTATAAATCAAACATAAGCTCTGATGTGGGACAAAAACCAAACGTATATGTGGAGCCTTGCATCATGACTAGAATTGGCACAAACCAAATAGTTTGTGAATCGGGAATCTATTCACGAAGTTTGATTAAGAATCGTTTTTTTTTTTCGAATTCGAATCTAAATTTGAATTCAAATTCAAATTCACGTGACATTTGAATCCTAATCCGAATAATACTCTCTTTTGGCAATATTCACGAATAGTTCGCGAAATAATAATATATATTTAAATCAATTTTATATAATTAAATAAACTTCATATAATTAAATTAAAATTCGAATCCAAGCATGAATCCAAATTAAGTCAAATCCAGGATTTATAGGACGAGTCCGAATTCAAATATTCGAACGAATCCGAATCAGAATTCAAATATTCGAACGAATTAGATTTCAAATCCTAATATCTGCATTCAATGACAAATTTGGATACGATTAAACTACTATTCAATTCGATTCAGTTAGTAAACACCATTACACATGACTATAAATTTTTTATCAGCTGCCTCGCTTTGTTCTACTTATTATAAAATAAAAATAATTGTGAACTAAAAATTCAACAAATGTCCACAAATTCCATCACCTAACATACTATACAAACAAAGTCCAAATTGACAGCAGTAATTAAAAATAGTCGATTACAACTGTTTTCAATTCACTATTCTCTCCCTCTCTTCCCCACCTTAGAAATCTGAAGTTCATGCTTAATTAATATATGAAATATGATGATGAAGTATCTGAATGATTAAATGCATGATGTCAGGATTCTTTGGCTTTGATGATTAGCTTAATGAATCCGTGGGCCAGAGATGTGTATTTTTATTATTATATTAGTAACTTATGAATCGAGGTTGAATAATTCAAAATCACAATGCATGTTTGTGGGGCTTCGCATGGAAATAATAATTCTCAGAACTCTCCGGTTCTCTCGTACGTCTCCTTCATTGTTTGCATGTAGGTCCCCTCAAAGCTGCATTATTTGCAAATTTTACCTTTAGAATGAGTGCTGGCGTGCTAGATATTATGTTTATTTATACTGTAGGGATTTTTTTGGTCATATTCTCCCCTCTCATCTCATTTGAATGAGTGCAAATCAGTATCCACTTTTTAATTTCTTCGAGAGTTATTGTTCGCAAGATTTAGAGACGGAGAGAGGGGGCAGATGGGAGGAGGGGAGACAATGGAGAATTTTTTTAATTTTTAATTTCAAGGGGGCAGCGTGTTGGACGGTCGAGCATGAATCAAAAAAAGGCATGCCAAGATTAGCCCCACACCGCCTACCCAGACGGTCTGCTAGTCATTATAATTAATAAGCCCCGCCTCTCCTATCTTTGACCCTAGTTTTGGAATGGAAATGAGTGCGGTGGTTTAACAAGATATCAGAGGTAGGTTCACGTTGAGGTGACGTGTTGGACGGTCCAGCATGAACCAAAAAAGGCATGCTAAGATTAGTTTCACACCGCCTACCCAGACGGTCCACTCGTGCTTATAATAGGCCCCGCCTCTCCTATTTATGACCTGGGTTTTGGAATGAAAAATGGGTGCGGTGATTTAACACAGCGTACGCGCTACTAGCCATACTTGATTTCAAATTTTTGAAAGGGCTAAGTTGAACATCAATATGATGATAACAATATCGACCATAAAGTTAGAATTGTATTACATTAAAGAATGAATATTATTTCCTTGAGTGTCCTCAGTGAAACAAGCATAATCTGAGGAGATAAGGAAGCTCATAAAACTTAAAGATTATAGATGTATAACACTTGTTTTCGTTGCCAATGGACTTGGCGGATTCTATTTGTAGCAAAATTCGACTTCATTAATGGTGTTATTATTACATATTTGTTGTCATAGTCCGACAAAGAGGAGCCCCTAGAATTAGGGGAAGCTTATTAGCGATGATCATATGCATTGGATTCATGTAGCGCAATCTATCGACCCGAGCATTCATTTGGAACCATTAATCCATCAATATGTTGTTTTATGCCTGATTTGGCTCTGTTTGGGACGGTGGTGGCGGTGGAAAAAGTTCTACTCCCGGCGCTGTTTTAAATGCGTTTGGTTTTCCAATGGTGGAAAAAGTGCTTGTGCCAAAAAAGGTTGTTTTCGAGAGTTATTTGAAACCAGTGAACCTTCTCACTTTCAAAAAAGCTAAAAAAGAGCTTTCTTCTTCTCCTACTCTTTTCCTATCACTTTTTTTGATAGCTCTAATCCCACACTACTGTTTTCCCACCTCAACTTCTCCTACCGCCACAATCATCTCAAACACAGCCTCCAACAACAAGGAGAGAGATCTGTTCACGAACATTCTATTATCTTCATTTCCAACAGCTCCATCTCCAACCCCAACCACCCGCTCAAATAGACCCTTATACATGTAATAAAATCAAGCACCATCCCCTCTTTATTGGTTTTTTCGTCCTCAAAGCCTAGAGTTTCGGGCGTTAGCTAGATAGCGTTTTTGTGAGAAATAAGATTCGAAATATTCTGTTTATGTATGACACATGGATGGAATTGAGAGGGTGTTGCCACAATCATGTGAGAATAAGAACAAAGAAAAAGAAATATTTTTAGGTGTACTCACATTTGAACATGATTGATTTACATAGGTTTAAACTCAAATCAATCGAGGATTAAATAGAAATGATGGGTAGCCCAATAAATCAAATATTTGGATTGGACCAACAGCACCGCGACCTCGGCTGGCTCGACGAGACGGTTCCTACAGACCAAATAATGTCCGAGTCCGAGTCCGTTTGACCCCTCAAACAGCCTCCAGAAAGCAGCACGTTGAAGTCCGGATAGAACAGGACTGACTCGGGCTGAACCGGACCAGCCCAGGCCAGTCACTCCCTTCCTATTGGGGCGGCAGCCACCGCCCAAGCCCTCTCCATTCCTTTCTCCCACATCTTTCCTCTCCCAAAAACGCCAAAACGACCATTAATGGGGAGGAGATATTCAGAACTTTGGAAGCTGATATCTCCTTAACCACTCATCAAAATTTCTATCCGAAAGCTGGGCTGTGTTGCACTCGAAAAATGCTACGAAATAGAGTATTCAATCGATGGTTTTGATAAAGTTTCAGTGGGGCGCCGCCGCGCCGGCCATTTCACCAAAACAACTGTTTCGCCGGCAATTGTTGAAGCTAGAGACCTCCGTTCAAGAAATCGTCGCCGCCGGTGGACTCGTGACAATGAGACAAAGCTTCCATAAGATATTTGTCGGATTTCAAGCCCTTTTATTTTTCGGCGAGGCGGAGGCCACTGCCGGTCGCCACCGCTGTGGTGAACTTGACCACACTACCGGAATCTTCCTAGGGGGCAAAGTTGTCTAACCGCTAAAATCGGTGATCTGAGGGGTGTGAACTGGGCTTTTTCAATCACCAATTAAATAAATAAAATCGTGAAATTACTTGTGCTCAGCTCTCAAAATCTATAAAAATTAGCATAGTCCCTTATTTGAGGAGGCTGAAATTTGTAGATGGGAGGAATGCCGTAAGATCCTCCGGCGTACACGTACATGCAGCTCTTTAGCTCGTTTTCATGTGCACAACTCTTCTGTTTGCTCGCATGAGCACATACTCTTTCGTGCGCTCACGTGACCACATGCTTTCATGTGTGCTCACGTGAACATAGATTGTTTTGTGTGCTCACGTGAACACATACTTCCATGTCCCTCGCGGGACCATATGCTCTTCTGTGTGCTCTCGTGAACACAGATTTTCCTGTGTGCTCATGCGAACATATGCTCGTTTGTGTGCTTGCGTGAATACATGCTTTCCAGTGCGCTAGTGTGAAACACATGCTCTTCAGCAAGTTCACGCATGCGCAGCTCCAAGAGTGCACCTGCACGTGTAGTTCACCATAGTGCGCTCAGTGTGTATAGTTTCCCAGATCGCGCTCGTACGTGTAGTTCCTAGATCGCGCTCATTTGCGTAGTGTGGCCCCAAGTGAACACGTTCACTCAAGTGGACGTGTTATGCTAAACTATCAGTCATATGCTCAAGTGAACACATTCACTCAACTGAACGGCGCAATCTTAGTCACATATGCTCAAGATAAACTTGTTGGCTCCAAAACCCTAGTGTTTATCAGCTCAGTGTTAGAGATTCTTGATTTAGTCTCAACAAAAGTTTCAGAACTGGTAGCTAACGGACTTGGAAGAGTTAGGTCTTTATCTTTAAGGAATTTATTCTCAAAGAAAATCGCATCTCTAGATTCTATGACTGTATTAGTTGAGAGATCTAGAAATCTGTCTGCAGCACTATCCTCTGCACATCCCAGATAGACACAAGTGTTTGTCATAGGTCCAATCTTAGATCTCATATGGTCAAGTATCCTCACATAAGTGATACACCCCTAAGTTTTAAGATTATCAAATCTAGGAGGCCTCTTAAACCAAAGCTCATAAGGAGTTTGTTTCAACTTTGCAAGAGGAACTTTATTAAGGATGTGATTTGAGGTGAGGACAGCTTCACCCCAATAAGTTGCAGACATGTCAGCAGTCAACGACATGGAATTCAATATTTTTGTTAAAGCCCTATTTTTCCGCTCAGCGATACCGTTAGATTGAGGTGAATACGGGGCGGTAGTTTTAGGGATAATATCATTGCTGACATTAAAATCTCTAAATTCACCTGATAAATATTCTCCTCCTCTATCACATCTTAGCCTTTTAATTTTCATGTCAAGTTGATTTTCTACCTATTTTTGAAAATATGAAAATTTTCAAAAGCTTCATCTTTGGTTTTAAGGAGATAAATATGACTAAATCTAGAGTAATCGTCGACAAAAGTTATCAGATACTTCTTACCTCCTCTTGTGACAAAACTTTTATAATCACAAATATCAGAATGTATTAACTCTAGTAACTGTGTGTTTCTAAAAACCTGACTAAAAGGTATTCTAGTCATCTTGGTTTGAGCACAAATCTCACATTTGTCAAATTTGAGGGTTGTATCTAAGAGAATATTATGAATTTAAGCTACCAGAAGTAGTTTTCTATAGTTCACATGTCCCAGTCTTGCATGTAAAATCTTAGGATCTATCATATTTAAACTAACTGCATGAACTACTTCGTTTGCTAGACTTAGGCTTTATTTGGCGCAGCGTTTTGGGTCCCGCATTAGGAAGAAACGCCAACGCACGGCGGCAAAATAAATGAATCGCGGCTCAGTTTTCCGCGTCTGGTCTCGCCGTGCCCGAGGAAAGGAGCAAAATGCTCCGTCTGGAACCCCTCCTCCCCGCCTCCGGTTCGATCCCGCTGTTTGCTCCCGCCCTTTCCGCCCGCCAAATAAAGCCTTAATCTATACATCGCGTTTAAGACATAAGTACAACCAAAGTAATTTGTGTTAACCATTAAAATTACTAAACTGCCACTAATGTTAAAAGACATACCAACATCGCATAATAGGCTAATTGAAACTAAATTAGCCTAGCTAATGTAGGTATAAATTTAACTTCTTCAAAATTAAATGCGTACCTGAAGAGAATCTCGAATTCGCAGTCCCAGTCTGGAGTACCTGAGCAGTGACTCCATTTGCAAAAGTCACAGTTTCGTTCACTTTAGTGAAATCCTTCAGAAGTGCTGGATTATTGCAGACATGGCATGTGGCACCTGAATTTAGACACCACTTTCCCCACCAAGGCAACAAAGTGGGTAGGCACAATCTGATGAAGCATATTTGCTTTGTTATCAATCTTGGGTGTGATAGATTCTCCTTTCTTAGGTTGTCTGCACTTGAAAGCACAGTAACCCCAATTATTGCAGTTGTAGCACTTGCCTTTGAATTTTTTGATCTTTTTGCAGGTGTCCACAACTGTTGGTGCACTGGTCTGCGATTTAGACTTCCCAGACTGAGGCTTACGCTTAGGATGCGTGATCATGTTGGCAGCAGAGTTCTGTTTGATAACTGTCTCTAAGGCATGTCTAGTTCAGTTCTCATCCTCACTGCAGACGAACTGCTTCAGGTCTTTGAGATTGACCTGAGAATTCTTCCGATACATCTCATTCTTGAATGAATACCATGCCGAGGGTATTTTGAAAATAATGGCTCCGACAACTAATTCATCTGGCAGTGGGATATTCTCACTGTTGAGTTTTGCCACCAGATTCTCAAGATCTGCAACCTGTGGCAGAACCTCCCTTTCTTCAGAGAAGGTGAACGCCATGAATTTGTCTACTAGATGCGTCTTGGACATGTTCTCTTCTTCCTCGAACTGTTCTTCCAGAGCGACCCAGATCTCATTTGTAGTCTTCAGTTTGCTATAGGTCTCTTCCAGTGTGTTGGAGAGACAGTTGAGGAGGTAATCACGACAAATATCTTTGTCGCTGATCCACTGAGCCTCATCTTCTCCGCCTTCAAAATCTGCAAAATCGGACAAGAGTGTATAGAAAATATTCAAATACTTCATACCGAATTGGGTGTTTCGCTTTCAGGCATTGAACTATGAATTAAAGAATTTTTCCAGCTTTATCATCGGCATAGGGGAAGAGAGACTATTTCCCTTCGACATTATGTAACGCCTTTCCAGATCCTTTGCAAAAACTGTCTCCTTGTGGTCGGCAACAAACTTTTCTCCAAAAGAGGAGATCCAACCTGGAATGTGAAAACGACGGCGGTGACAACAGATTTGGAGCGATGTCGGCGCGCGCAAACAGGATCATATATACGATCCTATATACGGCTAGATCCTATCGTGTATACGACGATCGTATATACGGCTAGTTATCCGGTAGTATATACGGTTGGATTGTGCGTTGCTCAAACTGGATCGTGCGTTGCTCCTTCCTCTCGATCGACAACGAAGACCTCGGCGACGGTAAGGATCTCCGACGGCAGGGCGCGATCTCTAGAGATGGCGTCGAGATCGCTGCTAGGGAACGCCGAAGGTGAGAGGGTCGGCGCCTTCTTCTCGATCGCGGGAGAGAAAGCGTGGGCGACGGCGATCGATGGAGAGAAAAACCGCCGAAGCTATCCGAGATCGAGACCTAGATGGAACGACGGCGTCGGTCGGCAACATTGACGACTTCTTCTCGATCGCGGCAGCAGCGTCAGGATTCTTCTCGATCGGCGATGGCTAGCGACGAGAAGATCCTGCCTGGAGCAGCGATTGGGAGACAAAGACAAGACGACGACTTCTCACAAGAGTGGGGGCTACGACACACCATCGAAAGAACTTCGAGAATGTTGGAGTGCTCGAAGCATCCCGTGTGGCCGTTTTGTTTGAAACGGTCTACACGTTGCCCCCGACAGAGGTATTTATAGGACGAAACCCTAAATCTCCGAAGACCCGTTATATTAACTGTTTGGTTATTTAGTTAATATGTCTGTGCGTATCGAGACCGACTCGGAACGACCCATTGAGTTTTGTGTCACTAGGGTTTAAGAGATCTACGCTGGGGATACTATATAAGGTCATTTCACATCGATGAGCCTTAGTGGGCTATCTTGAGCGGAGCCTTCAACATTAACTTGGTTACAAAATTGATCTACTAGTATTATACTTATAAAATGCACAAATGCTGGGGAAAAAACTTGAACTAGCTACAAGAAAAATGCAAATTAGAAAGGAAATTTAAAAAGGAAAAGAAATTTCTTGTTAATTGCCAACAAATTTAGCAAAGAATGTTAGTTTTGACATCTCCAACAAAATTAGAAACAAAAAAATTTCGTTGTTGAATTAGAAACAAATATTTTTGTGGCAAAACTTTTGTTGCTAATTAAAAACAACAAATTTTCGTTGTTGAATTATAAATGAATTTAGTAACAAAAATATTGCTTGCAATATAAACATGATCTCTTATAAATTAAATAATTGAAAGACGAAATCACATATTTTTTTCAAAAAAGAATTATGGTTCAAACTCAAACCTAAATAGAATTATGATAATGAAATAAATGTAATAATTATTTATAAGCTATAAACAAATATTATAATTTAAATAAATACACATATATAATTAAATATATATAATATATAATATTTTCTCAAAAAACTGAACATTAAGCACATTTATGATAGACTTTCAATTATAACATTATTATTGTTATTTATAATTAATATTATACTTCACCACTTCTATTTTTATATTATATTTTAATATAATAATATACTTATATTGTATAAAACATATATAGTTTGCACACATGCATTGATACGCACACATAATATATATATATACAGAGGCGGACCCAGGTAAAGACACACACGGGCACGTGCCCGGATCATATTTTGGAAAAATGTCTGACGTCTAGCTGTCTCCCAGGCTAAAAAGCTGATTTTTGGGGGAAAAGTTAGCTATTGACAAATATGTTAGCTCTTTGCCTCCTAATGTCATAGCTCTGCCCCTCTTAGCTTTGCACTCATTACTGACATGAAGACAGAATTCTAGCTCTGCGCCGGTAAAAAAATGTCATAGCTTTACCTCTATTTTCCAAGCATTGCATGCCCCCTTCCTTCCAAATTCTAGATGGGGCTCTGGGGATGGATCCGGAGATGGAAGGCGGAACGGACGAGCTAGAGCAGCACATTTTTTTCCCCTCAGATGCTGAAATAAGTAACTCGTCCTCCTCTTCTTCTTCCTCTTTTTCCCCTTCGTTTCTTGATACTTAGTTTTCTTATTCCATTCCAGAGTCAACCAGATTTCAAAGCAGTACAAATTTTTCGGGAGCTCCTTCATCGTTATCTGCTAGTTTTATTGAAACTTTGGCTAGTTTTGTTTTTATCTTGCTCTCTCCTGTCAAATTTTTTTTAATCCAAGTTTTAGTTTTGTATTGGAGATGCTGCAATTGAAGCTCTGTTTTAGTTAATTTGCATATGTTGGGAAATTTTGTGTTTGAAGATTATTGGATACAAAAGTATGAGAGGCTTATGAATCTATGCATTGCAAGTTATGATTTGGAGGGGAGATCACATCCCAGATGAAGAGGGGCTTAAGATTCACTTTATCCATCATTTTTGAATTAGTGATTTTTTCATATCTTCTATTTTCAATTTCATTGTCATTTGCAAAATGATTGAATTATTAAATAAAAATTGAAATAGGTACCAAAATAATTTTCAGTGATTTCAATTGCATTTTATTAGTAGTCGTGTCATCATTTTCGTCATTAAAAGCTTTATTTTGTATATTTTGGTTTCGCATTGATATAATAACAAATGGCTAAAAACTGAGCAATATTTTTAACTATTTTTGTCTAAATTTTTTGTGCCCGGGTTGCTCGAAAATTCTAGTTCCGCCACTGTATATATATATATATATATAATTTATAATTATTTTATAATTTATAATATACATTTTATATGGTTATTAAAGAAACATATACTCTTAAAACCAAATTGTAAATATGATTGGGTGGTTATCTGCATATATAGTAGTTATTGTGGAGGTCTTGGATTCAAATCTTAGGAGCTACAAAATCTAAGTATTTATGAGAGAAGATATCATAAGAGAAATTTAAATTTTTGATAAATATTTTAAAATCAGATATTTTATATATTAGCTTCAAAATTTTTAAAAGATTGTATTCCTTGTTGATTTAGATAGCAATAAATTTGTTGTTAATAATTTGTTGTAGATTAGCAAAGAAAATCACCCTTGCTAAATTTAATTAGGCTCAAATTGGACATGAATTAATTTTGTTCCTAAATTCCTTTCTAATCTAAATTAGCAATAATTTTCATCATTTAGCAAGAGATACTCCTCCTTGCAGCTATTTGATATTTTTGTTGTAGGCAATGTCCAATTTTAAATGGCTCGTGGACGAGCCCGACTCATGGGTCCGAGGTCAGTGTCGGGTATCTTCAGTATACATTGTTTCGTGTGCAGCTATTGTGCTTATGTCTTTATTAAACATATATCATTGGATTTATTTTGTTTGCTTATATATTTTGTGGTTTGTTTTGTTCTTTTGGCTATATGATTCTGCTCACTAGTATCATTGGGTACGTAGAATATCTGTTGACTTTTACTGTAGACACAAAATCACATTTTTATCACGGACCAATAACACGTGTAATTAACATAATTAGGTAATATGTCAAGATTAACAACAACCCAATCCATCCAAGAGAAAAGCTAGCCCAATTAGAGAAACATAATTAGAACTATTAATGATGCAGCACTCACAAGTGACTAGGGTTGTTCACAAATAGTATAGTTCGTGAATAATTCGGGATTCGATTCGTGAAGATTCGATTAAAATTCGTATTTTTCGAATTCGAATCCGGATTCGAATTCGAATTCGGATTCGAATAGTTTTCGAATCCGAATCCGCATAATGTTATTCATATTCGAAGAACTCACGAATAGTTCGCGAATACTGGAAATATACTTAAATTAAATTAATATATGTAATTAAATGTTAAATATAATTATATTTGAATATTATATATAATTAAATATTATAAAATTCTAATTCGAATCTGAATTCGAACCCAAATTCGAATCCAACATTTCATGACATATCCGAATTCGAATATGACCCCGAATATTCGAACTAAATCGAAACCGAAACCGAATCCGAATCTCTGCATTCTATGTCAAATTTGAATTCGATTGAAAAACTATTCGATTTGATTCGGTTTGTAAATAACTGACCACACCTAAGTCTGTCTTATCTAATTTTATGTTAAAAATTATTATGACAGCTGTCATGTCTCTTGCCTATGCAATGGCAGAAACATATTTATGCAGTAAAAAGATCGTAGTATTTTTCTCTCACAAAAATGCCACATGTCAAGCATCTATGGCTCCCGTCTGGACGGCGATTTTAAATCCAGAAGCCGGACGAAAAAAACCATAACGCCGTACACGAGGAGGAGATAATTGATGAGGCCAACTTCATGGGTCGCGTAACTGCCGTAGAACATTATTGTATCTAGTCTGCGGACCCGATCCATACACCTGGCTTCTAAGAAATAAGTGATGACGCGGCGGCAATATCATGCACACGTGTCAATTAATTCACGCACAACTTGTGCCTGCGTGACAGCTGTTTACGCTTTAAAGTGTTTGACAGCAACTCATTGATTGCATAATTATATGCTTCTAATATTAATGTGTAATTTTTGTTGAGTTTTTATCATTTTTTAAATACAATATATTATTAAAGCTCCGTTGGCACGACGGTGACAGTTGTGAACACGGTGGTTATGATTTTATCGTTCGTGATGCTTGACCATACCTAAGGAACTTCATCCACTTATGTTGACAATTAGTTTTCTTTTCATGGTGGAGTCATAATCATTGTTTCGCCAAACATGCATTCTATGATGGTGACATTTTTGTCTAAACTCATCGGAGCAAAAAAACTGCATGAACACAACAACAACAACACTCAAGCCTTTATCCCACCATAGTGGGGTCGGCTATATGGACCCTCTGTCGCCATTGTGCGCTATCTTTAATCATAGTCTCACTAATGCCTAAGTACATCATGTGATTATGTCTTTCCTTATAGTTTCATAACATGTCTAGTGACTAATATTCTTGCATTTTCTCTACAATTGGCGTCATTCCTGTCTTATCCCTAATACACATTCCAAATTTTATCCAGTTTCGTGTGACCAAACATCCACCTAAGCATTCTCATCTCCGCAACTCCCATTTTTTGGTCATGTACACCATTCACTGCCCAGCACTCTGAACCGTAGAGCATTGCTGGTCTAATTGCAGTATGATAAAACTTGCATTTAAGTTTTAATGGTACTTTACGTTCACATAAGATCCCAGACGCGCCTCTCCACTTCAACCAACCTGCTTGGATTCTATGTATCACATCTTTATCTAGTACACCTCCATCTTTTTGAATTATCGATCCCAAATATTTAAAGAACTCACTGCGGGAAATATCTTAGTCATCCAATTTAATGTCGGAGTCATCCGACCTTCTTGCACTACTAAATTTAAGCTCGATATACTCCGTCTTTGTCCTGCTCAACCTAAAACCCTTCTTTTCTAAAGTGTCTCGCCAAGATTCAAGTTTCGCGTTTACACCCTCACGTGACTCATCGACCAAAACAATATCATCTGCAAATAATAAACACCAAGGTATTGCTTGTTGGATATGTCCGGTGAGCTCATCTAAGATAAAGGTAAAGTGATAAGGGCTTAAAGCTGACCCTTGATGTAAGCCAACAACGATAAGAAATTCATGTGTTAATCCTCCAGATGTCATCACCATGGTCACTAAATTTGTAAACATATCTTTGTTTACGTCAATGTATGATACATTTACACCTTTCTTTTCTAAGACTCTCCCCAAGACCTCTCTTGGAACCATATCATAAGCCTTCTCCAGATCGGTAAACATCATATGCAAATCTTTTTTTCTTTCCCGATAGTTGTCAATGAGTCTCCTCAAGAGATGTATAACTTTCATGGTTGACCTCCCTAGCATGAATCCAAATTGATTCTCTGAGATACAAGTCTCTCGTCTAACTCTTCTCTCTATTACTCGTTCCAATAGTTTCATAGTATGACATAATTTTGTATATCTCCTTTGTTCTTATACAAAGATGCCAAAATACTCTCTCCATTGGTCTGACATCCTCTTTGTTTTTAGTATCTTATTGAAAAAACTTATAAGCCATAAAATTCGTTCCCTCCCTAAGCATTTCCATACTTCAATGGGTACATCGTCTGGTCCACCGTCTTTCTATTTTTCATCTTTTTCAGAGCGTCATCTACCTCTGATGCTTGAATTTTACGATAAAAAATTATGTTTCTACACTCCTCCAATTTACTTAACTCTTTCAAGTTCAGTTCATTGTCTTTTCCTTCATTGTATAGTTGATAAAAGTATCTTTTACATCTCTCCTTAATAGCCACATCATCCGTTAAAACTGTATTTGTTTCATCGTTTATGCATTTAACCTGACTTAAATCTCTTGTCTTCCTCTCTCTAGCTCGAGCAATTTTATATATATCACGCTGTCCATCTTTGGTATCTAGTCGTTTATAAAATTCTTCGTAAACTTGACTTCTTGCTTTACTTACAACATTTTTAGCTTCTTTTTTGGCGACTTTATACTTTGTCAAGTTTTCATCATTCTTACATGTATATAATGTTTTGTGGCTGACCCACTTTGCCTTCACTTTGTCTTGAACTTTCTTTTCCCACCACCAAGATTCTTTTTGTGGGGGCGCACGACTTTTTGACTCTCCAAGTACGTTCTTTCCACTAATCCTTAAATGAGAAGACATAACTTCTCATGTGACACTAGGATCAACATAATGATCATCAACTAGTTGTTCTATAACCGATGCCTTGAAAGCAACCTGTTTTCCCTTCTTCAAGCTCCACCACCGAATTTTTGGCAACACTTTTGTCTTTCTCTTAAAGTTACTATATTTAATTTGCACACCCAACACAACTAGTCTATGTTGCGTTGTCAACCTTTCTCCTGGTATGACTTTGCAATCCTTACACATCTTTTTATCCATTTTGTGAGGCATAAAATAGTCAATTTGTGATTTATTTGGTCCGCTTTTGAACGTAATTAAGTGTTCATCCCTCTTCATGTAGAGCGTATTTGTCACAATTAACTCATGTGCTATGACCAAGCCTAGAATGGTTCTTTCTTTTTCATTTCTTTTGCCATACTCAAATCCTTCATGAACATCTGTATAATCTGTATTTTTCTTCCCTACATATCCATTTAAGTCTCCTCCAATGAAAATTTTCTCAGTTTGTGGGATTTCTCTTACCAAATTATTTAAGTCTTCCCAAAATTGTACTTTAATAGCTTCACTTAATCCTACTTGTGGCGCATAAGCACTAATTATATTAATAGTTCCTTTCCTACGATTAATTTAAGAGCTAAGATTCTATCACCTTTTCTGCTTACCCCAACAACTCCATCCCTCCAAGTAGTATTTACAATAAAACCTACTCTATTACTTATTTTATTTTTTCCTTTGTACCATAATTTAAAAAAGCCGCATCAAACGGAGCCTAAATATCATCACGCATAATTAGCATCTCAACATTATCAGTTCCAGCTCTACCACCGCTCACATACCGCAAATTTTCCAAACAAAATCTACGGCTCTACGCCTTAAGAAATTCAAGTTGAAGACACATCTCATAATATCAGAAATTAGTTATGTTGCAGGTCGCTTGGGTGCTTTTGGTAGACCGATCGACTTGAACCACCTTAGCTCTGAGGCGAACCAAGCGCGCTAATAGTCAATCAGAGAATCGTTAAGTACACTGAGACTTTTAAACGTGGAAAACCCGGAAAGCGTAAAAAACCACGCGGTCGGAGATTTGGCAACCAAACTCCACTATCTTCTGAGGGGTTACAATCAGGTACTTAAAATTTGAGTGCGACAAGCCGCCGCTCGTTACAATAATAGAGAGAGTTAACTCCGAAGTTGAGAGGCCACCTCTCAGAAAACTAAGTCTTTTTTCTTCAGAGAATGGTGGAGAACAAAAGTGAAAATGCTAGTGAGAACAAAAGTGAGAATGTCGAGTCGCCTTTCGGGAGAAAGTCTTCCCAGATCGCTTGGGAAGACGGACTTCCGGAACGATGGAATTCTCCAAGTCCATGAAGGAGATCGTCGAAGCTTCGAAGGAGATCTTCGAAGCGCGAAGGAAATCTTCAAGCTCCGAAGGAAGACTTAAGGAAAATCTTCGACAGAGCTCTCTCGGGTGCCGAAGGCAAGGTGTCTTGAAATGAAGGCTCTGGGCTCCTTTTATATCTTTGGCCGGGGATAGCCCGATAATTTGGTCATCGTAACCACCGTAACCACTTAACGGGCGTATCATATTGGTCGATTTGAGTACACGGATCGCCAATTTTAGTAAATGACCGTCTCGCCCTTCGGGCAGTTCGGGCAGCTTTGTTGAAGGTAAAAAAGACGACGAGCGAGTCCTGAAATCTGAGAAAAATGGTTAACTGCAAGCGTGTTGGGAGCGCGGAAATGCTTCTGAGCGTGCTAGAAGCGTTCTGAGCGCGCAACGAATATGGAAGCATTCTGAACGCGCTCGGAAGCGTTCTGAGCATGTAACGAACACTGAAGTGTTCTGGGCGCGCTACGAGTGCGGAGCGTTCTGAGTGAACAGGTGAGTATTACTGGAATGCAGTCGTCACGTGGGCGAGTTGCGGCTTCCGATGATCTCGCTTGCACAAAAAGCGGGAACCGGAGCCCCCCGGGGAAAAAACGGGTTCCGCTTGCACCATATAGGGGTGATGCGGTTTCAGTCGCATCCCCCGCGAGCCCCGGGGAGGGCCTGGCCGCACCCCACCATGGGGTGCATCTTGGCCGCACCCCATCATGGGGTGGCCCCACCCCACCATGGGGTGCGACTTGGCCGCACCCCCATGGGGGGTGCTTCATTGCCGCACCCCACCAAGGAGGGGTGCAGTTTGGGTTGCACCCCACCGAAGTGGGGTGTAGGCTATCCACACCCCACTTAGTGGGGTGCGGACTAGCCGCACCTTCGTGGTGGGGTGCGTCTTTAGTTTCGCCCAGCGCTATCAGGGCGCGAACTGCGTGCCGGAGGATTCCTTCTCCTCCTCGATCATGGTTTGGATTTTATTCCTCCCACTTTCATTTTCTAACGACGGGGCTTCTACTAATCGCACCCCATATGACATTTACCCGTTTATGAGGAGCATATCAGTTGCCCCCCAAACCTTTGAAGTCCACACTGCCCCTTGGAGGAGTTTAACGGTTTTACTGCTTTCTTTGGAGGCGTCTGGGATCGAAATCATTGCTGGAGGATGAGTACGAGGCCGCCTTCCTTTCAGTTATTTCCTGTTGTTCTGATCATCTCTGAAGCGTTGGTTGGGAGGACAGTCCCCATGATGTTCGGCGAAGCGCGTGCGTATTCAAACTATTGGAGACCGTAAGAGGGGCAGACCCTCACGATGCCGATACCTTACTGCGGGGAGAAGGGTTGACCTTCAATTGGCGGTACTGTGAAGTCCTAGTGGCAAGGACCCAAAGTTACCGGTGAGCATATGCGTTCAAATCGGGGGCGATCGTAAGATGGGCAGACCCTTACGGCGCCGAGACCTTACTGCGGGGAGAAGGGCTGACCTTCGATCGGCGGCAGTGTGAAGTTCCAGGGGAAAGGCCCCAAAGTTACCTGCGAGCGTATGTGTTCAAACCGGGGGCAACCATAAGAGGGCCGGACCCTTACGATGCTGAGACCTTACTGCAGGGAGAAGGGCTGACCTTCGATCGTCGACAGTCTGAAGTCCCAGGGGCAAGGCTCCAAAGTTACCGATGAGCGTATGTGTTCAAACCGGGGGCGACCGTAAGAGGGGCAAGCCCTTATGACGCTGAGATCTTACTGTGGGGAGAAGGGCTGAACTTTGATCGACGACAGTGTGAAGTCCCAGGGGAAAGGCCCCAAAGTTACCGGTGAGCATATGTGTTCAAACTGGGGGCGACCGTAAGAGCGGCAGGCCCTTACGACGTCGAGACCTTACTGTAGGGAGAAGGGCTGACCTTCGATCGACGGCAGTATGAAGTCCCAGGGGAAAGACCCCAAAGTTAATTACAAAAAGTGTTTGTGATGGTGACGGTGAAGCACGTATATAATATTTTTACTTAAACATAGGAATTGGTGTTAAGCATGGTTTTTATAGTAGAAAATTGGTTTGCATAAGTCCGAGCTCGCTCCATAATAGAAGATAAATTTGCGTGAGCCTGAGCTCGCGGCTTTTTACATAATAGAAGATAAATTTGCGTGAGTCTGAGCTTGCGGTTTTTTACATAATAGAAGATAGGTTTGCACGAGTCTGAGCTCGCGGTTTTTACATAATAGAAGATAGATTTGCGGGAGTATGAGCTCGCGGCTTTTTACATAATAGGAGATAGATTTGCGCGAGTCTGAGCTCGCAACCTTTTACATAATAGAAGATAGATTTGCGCGAGTCTGAGCTCGCGGGTTTTTACATAATAGGAGATAGATTTGCGCGAGTCTGAGCTCGCGGCCTTTTTCATAATAGAAGATAGGTTTGCGCGAGTCTGAGCACACGACTTTTTACATAATAGAAGATAGATTTGCGCGAGTCTGAGCTCGCGACTTTTTACATAATAGAAGATAGGTTTGCGCGAGTCTGAGCTCGCGGCTTTTTACATAATAGAAGATAGATTTGCGCGAGTCTGAGCTCGCAGCTTTTTACATAATAGAAGATAAGTTTGGTCGGTGAAGAGCGTATGTATTCAAACTGTGACTGCAAGAGGGGCAGACCCTAACGACGCTAGGACCTTACTGCGGGGAGAACGACTGACCTTCAATCCGCTGTAGTGTGAAGTCCCAGGGACAAGGCCCCAATGTTATCAGTGAGCGTCTGTGTTCAAATCGGGGGAGACCATAATAGGGGCAGGCCCTTACGACGCTAAGACCTTACTGCGGGGAGAAGGGCTGACCTTCGATCGGCGGCAGTGTGAAGTCCCAGGGGCAAGGCCCCAAAGTTGCCGGTGAGCATATGTGTTCAAATCGGGGGCAACCGTAAGAGGGGCAGACCCTTACGACGCCGAGACCTTACTGCGAGGAGAAGGACTGACCTTCGATCGACCGCAGTGCGAAGTCCCAGGGGCAAGTCCCCAAAGTGTTAGTAGAGTTAAGAATAAGTAAAATGAAAGTGCACAGTGTGCATCTGAGAATCCTCTAGAGGGGGGGGGGGGGTGAATAAAGTTTTATAATATTTTTATCCTAACTGTGGAAACAATAAACTTAACTAAGGATTTATGGTCAACAATACTCAGGCAGAATAATAACAGTGCAGAAAATGAAATGCTGAAGTAAAGAAAATGGGACAACACAGAAATGCACAACACAAACACAAAGAATTTTATAGAGGTTCCCCAAAATGTGGGTATTCCTCTCTTCTACCACCTGGTAGGAATGCACCAGCAGTGCTTGAGTCTTTTGATAAGGAGACACTTAGAACCACTGATCTTTTGACAAGGAGATCATGAACCACCAGATCTTTTGATAAGGAGATCTTGAACCACCAGATCTTTTGATAAGAAGATCTTGAACCACTGAATCCTTTGAAGAGGGATTAATAAAACTCTTTTACAGAATGAGAAAGAAGGAGAAGGAAGAAAGTTGTAGGAATTCTGTTCTCAGAATTCTTGAGAAGACTGTATGAAGAACAACCTATTAGATGTTCCACAGGATCTGTTCTTGATTAACCCCTGCTTTAGATAGTGATAAATTGCAGGTCCTTTGTATGTCAGATCCTTTCTACTTTTGCTGATTGAAATCTGGCTGCTAAGAGATTGTGATGAAGAGCAGCTTTCAGATCCCCTGTTCTATTAGATGAAGAATAGCAGAGCTTTCTTTTCTTTTCTCTTTTCTGTGTTAGGGTTCCTGAGAGAGGAAAAAGAAGAGGAAGCCCTAGCAAGAAGGAAGACGTCTGATTGTGATTAATGCCCTCTTTGTTCCTGTCTTCTCTTCTCCTTTTATTCTCTCTATTCAATTTCAAAAATCTTTCCCTTTCTGGTATAACCTAAGAAGGTAATCTGCCAATCATTTTTCTTTCTTTCCTCTCTAAATCTCGGCACGTCCACCTACAAGGAATATGGTTCCAAGAAACCTTTTGTCTCCTTCTTTAATGCTCCTTTCTATTTCAGGCAATTATTAAGCCATTGGGGAACAGTCTTGAAGGATGTGGGCCATGAAAGAAGGATCAGAGAGACAGCTGAAAAGATATACTTTTACAGACTGTATTCGACGTAGCATCAAATTCATTTCCTCTCATATCGACGCAACTTTGAGTTCTTGTAGAAACAGCTTCGATTTCATATCTGCTTTGATTGAACTCTGCTAGTTGACGTTGCGTCAACATCTTATCGACATATACGTTGAGTTGATCTGTCTGGCTCTGATCTTCATCTTCTGTGTCGTGATGAAGTCGACGTTGCGATGACTTTAGATGGCTTCGACAGATATGCTCTTCTGCATCGAGTTGAAGTAGAAGATGCATCGACTTCTCTAGTTACTTCGACAAGTCCTTGTCCTCTGCGTCGATATCTATTCGATGTAACGTCGACTTGAGTTACTTTGATAGAAGGGTTGAACCACTTGGACTTCTAGTCAGAGCAGCTTCGATATGGACTCGATGTTGCGTCGAATTCTATTTGACGCAAATGTTAACTTAGCCCAATTTTGCTTCCCTTGATCTGGTCCTGACACGCTATGTTGAGTGTGATATCCTAAGACATCTAATGACTAGATTACCCTCACTATACAATGGGTAATTCAATCCTAGTAGATAAAATCACTTTCATATAATTTGTTAAGTTAAATCACAGGGTTTTCCCAGTAATCTCCCCTATTTATCTTAACAAATTTTACATATTTGATTAAAGTGATTTTATACATTTCTTTGCATAATCAAACATACATGCAAGATAACATAGACACAGAGAGGAAACAACTGAAATTATAGACAGCAGATTTACATATCAAGAAATTGTGTAGCATTGTTCTTAATTCCCACCAAATGTAATTCCACATAAACCAATAATTCATTTGATACCCGAAGTTCTTCACTTCAGGAATCCTTCTCAGGAGTTCTTCACTTCCTGGAGAAGACTTTTGGAATTGTATTCTTCTTGGCCATTCTCAATGGTGCATCTTCATCATCTTCAGGATCTTCAGCATTAGTTTTATCCTTGTGCTTGTGCATTCTGCTTGTGCTTGTGCATTCTGCTCAGCCTCCTAGGCAGCTTCCTGTGCAATCTGAGCTACTTCTTCCAATGGATCTTTATCTTGAATCTCATCCTGAGCTACAACTGTGCTTACAGCTGCCATTTCTGCATCTAGGTCTCTTTGGACATCTGGGGTAGGCTCCCCCTATTTTGTTGCATCAAATTTGCTCAATATTCATCCTTTCTTGGGGCTCCCCTTCACCTGTCTACATGACATCTGTCATATCTTTGTCACTTATCTCCCCCTGAACTATTGCATCTATTCCTTTATCATCCAATATTTTTGGAGCAAGCTCCCCCTGATCTGCAGGCTTTCCCTGGACATCATCATCCAACCTTTCTGAATGCTCCCCCTGAGCCCCCTGAGACCGTGCACCCTGAAAGGTAGTCACTTTGTCAGGAGCAGGCTCAATATTAGCATTACCCTAATCTTGTCCATTCATAACAGGAGGAGGTATTTCTTCCTCTAATATGTTCTCCCCCTTCTTGACCTTGTTGGCCAGGGAGGTTAAGAATTCCCTTGAAACCATAGAGGAAGATATAAAATCTTTGAGGCTCTGGAAGGATCTTTGAAATCTTAATAGCTCACCCTCCATCTGTGAGTATTTTCTATCAAACTTTCTAGCCTGAGAGGCCACTTGATCTGCAAATGTGGAGGAGGCAATGGCCACAACTTTGGAAATGATCTGCTCAAGATCAAATGTGGGTGGATAAGATGTAGATGGAGGAGGTGATGGAGGGAGCTCTTCCTAGATAGGGGTGAGAGGATGGTAAACATCAGGGGAGAAGTGAATTGATGGTGGTGGAGGTGGAGCATGGTGATGATCTGAAATGAGAGTGGATGGCAGTTGATAGGTTGGCTGAGGAGATGGATCAGGTGCTGAGGAGGATTGGTGCTATTGTTGTTGCTGCTGTGGAGGTGAATGTTGGGCTGTGGTATCATCCTGATGGGTATCTGGAACATTGTCCAGTGGAGGTGGAGAGTGAGAAGGAGGAATAACATCCCTTGGAGGGTCTGGTGTGTTCCTTTCTGGCTTCACTATTTGCCTTGTCCACTTGGAAAAGATCCCTATATTAATCCTCTTCCCAGGAGGAATAGGAACTCCTTTGGATTTGCATATGCTTGGATAGTGTTGAAAGAGCACTTGGCTCATCATTCTCATGTAAGCATTTTCCTTGTGGGCATATTTGTGCCCTATCATCTTCAGAAGACATCTCCCCCAATTGATCTTCTTCTTTAGAACAAGTGCTCCCATTATCTGAAGTTGTTGCTTGGGAATGACATCATGTGCAGAAATCTTACATAACAGTACCTTTCCTACTATATCTGCCAAAAACCTGTGTTCTTCTCCAAGGTCAATCTTCTTTAGATTGATGAGTTTGTCCTTCTTGAACTGCATCAGTTCCAGGGACCACTTAATCTCATCACCTGTTAGTTCCTCAAACTCATTTCCAGTTTGAAGATCATATGTTTGATTTAGTAAGTCCTCTGATATCAGAATATGTGTGTCAGATATTTTTCCTTTAAGAGAGCCATCCTCTCCTATCTGAGCAGTATCTTTGAAATCTGTCAGCTCGACATCCAGTATCCTGCATTTGGTTGAGATAAGCTTGATTAGCCTAGCCTCCTGAAACAAGCCAAGGATAGCTTTTAAGCTTTCAGCAGTTGCGCTGAAGGACTCAACATCCACATCGAACCCGAAGTTAATCTTGGGTGGAGCCATTTTAATTTGGTTGTGCCTGCAAACACAAAGAAAATGAGAGAGAAAGAGGCATGGGAGAGCTGGAGAGCAAGAGAGCAGGAGAAAGAGAATTCGAAAGCGTAAATGTTTTGACGCAGTAATTGCTTAAAAGCAGATGAATCGCCGCTACTTAGGGTTTAGGTCGACGCACCGTCGATATTATTTATTGTTTGGCGCGCAAAGCTGTGTCAAGATTTCTTCTAGAAGCAATTCATCGTGCGCTGATATATCGACGTTGCGTCGCTTAGTACTCGACGTTGCTTCGTGACTATTCAGAGACCCTAAGTCGACGTAATCCTGTCGACATTACGTCGATTTCCAATCAACGCGACTTCGAATTTAATCAGCAATTATTAAGTCGACGTATGCGTCGATAAGAACTTGACGTTGCGTCGAGATTGCTTCTAGAAGCAATAATTAAGAACTTGACGTTGCATCAATTTCTATTTGAATTGTCTACTATGTGTGCTTCTCGATGCTGGCGTCGAGTAGAAGTCAATGGTACGTCGACTTCTATTCGACGCGCCTCTTAATAAACAGATCTATTTCTTTAGAAAATTCTTGTCGTTTTCCCAGCAATTTTATTTATTGAAAATAGATCATAATATGATGTAATAAATGTTAAGGAGGATTCAAGATAGAAATTACTCCCTTGAATGACTTTTGTTCCTTATTCATGACCTACATCTTTCTTCCCACTCAATTTTCTCCTGAGTGGGACCCTACCTAACTCTACACATGTAATTAATTCAAACATTAGAAGGAACTCATGTTACCTTAGGCCCTTTGCTTTTACCATTATAGGGTTCAATGAAAGAATAGGAGGGTCTTTCATGATACCCTTTGGGATGGTAAGGAATGGTTTTCCCAAACCTCTTGTTTTGATGCTTTAGATGAGTATAGAATATATCGAAATGCAATAGATCAGTAGAGTGTCTTATTATCTTAGATTTTGTTTTTTACTTTTAGGTGATTGCTATTTGACTTCTCTACATTGTCCTTTCCTAAAGGTTTTTCTTTCTTATTCATATGTATTTTGTTGGGTTTATCTAACCTATCTGAATAATTAACAGTCTTACCCTTAATTGATGCACTCTTCTCACTGGGTATATAATCACTAGGTCTTACAAAGGAAACTGGATTTTTCCAGGCAGGTTTCCTAGGTGCTTCTGAGCTGGTGGAGGGCTCTGCTCCTAACCCTAAGTGATTAAATCTCATAGAGAGATTTTCTGTGATATCCTTGAGCTTCTGACTCCTCCCATTGAGTGAGTCCTCAAAGGCCTTTGCCCTTGCTAGCTCTTCTTTTAGATTTGTGTTTTCCTCTCTAAGCTTAATCAATTCTAACTCTTTATTTTTAAGTTCATTAGTTGGATTTTGATTTATTAGGAGTGTTTCATCTTTCTTAAGATTCTCTAATTCAGTTTTAACTGTGTTTAATTATTTTTCTACCCTAAGATGTTCAATGCAGAAATCTTTAAAACAAGTTTAAAAATCATCTTCATCATCTGATGCCATTCCAAGAGCTATCTTGCAGGCTTATACTACTTCTTATTCATCATCACTTTCAGATGATGAAGAGTCTACTTCTCTTCAGAATCACTCCATGTTTCAGCAATGAAGCCTTTGGCTTTCTTCTTGTCCTTTCCTCTGAAGGACTTCTTCTTCTTCTTCTCCTCTTTGCTGTTGCTTCTTTCCCTCTGCTCTTGTGGGTACTCAGGGGCAATGTGCCCTGGTTTGCTGCAGGTATAACATATAACCTCCTTCTTTGGAGTCTTATCATACATGGGCCTTGAATCCCTTTCTCTTCTCCTTGAGTCCGTAGTCTTCACCCACTTCTTGAATCTTCTTGCCAGCAGACTAAACATTTCATCCTCAGGAGTGGAGGACTCTCCTTTAGCAACTTTTAGAGCAAGGGACCTTTGGACATGAGCTGGAGAGGTCTCCCTTTCTTCTGCCTCAGCTCTGTTCTTCATAAGCATCTCATATGATTTAAGCTTTCCTAGCAAAGCTTCAGTTGAGATCTCTCTGTGGCATCTGGATTCTCTGATTGCCCAGATCCTTGAATCCCATGAGCTAGGGAAGCACATGAGAATCTTATCATTAATTTCAGTCAAGGATATTTCCTTGTCTAAGCCTCGGAGCTCATTAATGATAAGACTGAATTTATCATGCATATTGACAACAGATTCTTCAGCTTTTTTTGAAAGTTCTCATACTAGGATATGATAATGGACTTTGTGTACTTTCTTTCATCAGCACTTCCGTCCACCATGGTGGTGAGTGAGTCCCAGATTTCCTTTGCTGATTGGCACTCAACAACTTTCCGGAAAATGTCATCTGACATTATTGACACCAGAATATTCAGGGCCTTGACATCACATGCCTTGACCTTCTTCTCAGCCTCTGTCCATTCCTTTCTTGGGACAACCAAAGTTGTTGAGGTTTCTCCTTCCTTTTGTCTGACTGGAGCAGAAGGACCTGTGAGAAGAACATTAGATATGTCTTCATCAATTGAATTCATGTAAAGCCTTATCATGGCCTTCTAGAGTGTCAACTTGTTTAAGTTACACACTGGGGGTAATGTGGAAGCATAATCCTTAGTACTTATTTTCTTTATAAAATATATTTATGGAAAGAAATGAGAGTAGAAGGTCTTTTTGATCAAAGTGTTAACCTCTTAATGATCAACCTCTCTCTGATACCAATTGAAAGTGCACAGTGTGCCTCTGAGAATCCTCTAGAGGGGCGGGGGGGGGGGGGGGGGGGGGGGGGGGGGTGAATAGAGTTTTAAAATATTTCTATCCTAACTGTGAAAACAATATACTTAACTAAGGATTTATGCTCAACAATACTCAAGTAGAATAATAACAGTGCAATAAATGAAATGCTGAAGTAAAGAAAATGGGACAACATAGAAATGCACAACACAAACATAAAGAATTATATAGAGGTTCCCCAAAATATGGGTATTCCTCTCTTCTACCACCTGGTAGGAATGCATCAGCAGTGCCTGAGTCTTTTGATAAGGAGTCTCTTAGAACCACTGATCTTTTGACAAGGAGATCATGAACCACCAGATCTTTTGATAAGGAGATCTTGAACCACCAGATCTTTTGATACGGAGATCTTGAACCACTAAATCCTTTGAAGAGGGATTGATAAAATTCTTTTACAGAATGAGAAAGAAGGAGAAGGAAGAAAGTTGTAGGAATTTCGTTCTCAGAATTCTTGAGAAGACTGTATGAAGAACAACCTATTAGATGTTCCACAGGATATGCTCTTGATTAACCCATGCTTTAGATAGTGATGAATTGCAGGTGCTTTGTATGTCAGATCCTTTCTACTTCTGCTGATTGAGATCTGGCTGCTAAGAGATTGTGATGAAGAACAGCTTTCAGATCCTCTGTTCTATTAGATGAAGAATAACAGAGCTTTCTTTTCTTTTCTCTTTTCTGTGTTAGGGTTCCTGAGAGAGGAAGAAGAAAAGGAAGCCCTAGCAAGAAGGAAGACGACTGATTATGATTAATGCCCTCTTTGTTTTTGTCTTCTCTTCCCCTTTTATTCTCTCTATTCAATTTCAAAAATCTTTCCCTTTCTGGTATGACCTAAAAAGGTAATCTGTCAATGATCTTGTCTTTCTTTCCTCTTTAAATCTCGGCCCGTCCACCTAAAAGGAATATAGTCCCAAGAAACCTTTTGTCTCCTTCTTTAATGCTCCTTTCTATTTCAGGCAATTATTAAGCCGTTGGGGAACGGTCTTGAAGGATGTGGGCCATGAAAGAAGGATCAGAGAGACAGCTGAAAAGATATACTTTTACAGACATAAAATATCTTTTCAGCTGTCTCTCTGATCTGGTCCTGTAGAAACAGCTTCAATTTCATCTCTGCACTGATTGAACTCTGCTAGTCGACGTTGCGTCGACATCTTATCGACATGTACGTCGAGTTGATCTGCCTGACTCTGATCTTCAACTTCTGCGTCGACATGAAGTCGACGTTGCGTCGACTTTAGATGGCTTCGACAGATATCCTCTTCTGCGTCGAGTTGAAGTAGAAGCTGTGTCGACTTCTCTAGTTACTTCGACAAGTCCTTGTCCTCTGCGTCGATATCTATTCGACGTAACGTAGACTTGAGTTACTTCGACAGAATGGTTGAACCACTTGGACTTCTAGTCAGAGCATCGTCGATATGGACTCGATGTTGCATCTAATTCTATTCGACGCAAATGTTAACTTAGCCCAATTTTGCTTCCCTTGATCTGGTCCTGACACCCTATGTTGAGTGTGACATCCTAAGACATCTAATGACCAGATTACCCTCACTATACAATGGGTAATTCAATCCTAGTAGATAAAATCACTTTCATATAATTTGTTAAGTTAAATCACAGGGGTTTCCCAACATAAAATACGTTAAATTGAAACGAACATAAATACATGCGCAAGTGTAGTCTTGCGGCTTTTGGGTTAGCGACTACAAACAAAACGAGGGCGTAGATAGCGCCGGACTCCCTTGCCCGGTTCTTGGCGCTTTTGAGTGGTGTTTTCATGAGCTTTCCTGGTCGTTCAACGTGAAAAGTAGTAGTGATCCAGGTGCTGATCATTCCGGTGACCAACCATTGGTTTCCTCCTTTTGAGCTTCTTTGCAGAAAACCTTAAGGTGTCCCAACTGGGCAAGGCGTTCAATTTCTTATTTCAATCTGACACATCGTCCCGTACGGTGCCCCAGACCCTTGTGAAAATCACAGAATTGGGATTGATCTCCCATATGCTGGGAGAGTGCCTTGGGCCAGTTGACGATCTTACTGTTGTAGATTACAGACAGGATATGCTCGTGGGAGGCGTTTAACGTGGTGCAAACCCGGTTTTCCTGGTTTTCACACCCTCGGGAGCAGGCTGTTTGGCTCTGGTTAGGCCGACCAGCCTTCACGAACAGTTGTTATTGTCCCTTTCTTTTCCGACTCGCGACTTTAGGCTGCTGCGGATTCTCTGATGCTGGAGGACTAGCTTCCGTTGCTGGTGCTGGGTCTACACGACTCTCCCATGCGCTGCCTTATGTAGAAGTCGGGCTTGGTGTCGGGTCGTAGCTGAACCAAGGAAGCCCGACCATAACATCGTTGAGTCCGCAAATCGAGTCTCTGATGATTTTTTCCTTTGTTAGTCATGCGGTCGGCCATGGACGTGTCCTGTTGCAAGGCGTCAAGTAGGACGCTCCCGAATATTGCGTCGCATGGTGAATCTGCTTCTGCGACGATAAACTGGACGTCGTACTAGACCGGTTCTGGGAGTGCTCCCACTTGGATGGGGAGAACGATAACTCCTATGGTGGGTATTGTCGTTCCGTCCGGGAGTTCCGCGTCGCTGGCTCTGAGCTTAAGGTTTCCACCGAGGAGCTTGAGTCATACCACAGTTGCCATGATCAGGATGTTGAATGAGATGCGGTGGCTTATCAATGCTCTTCTTAACTCGCAGGCTGGGTTGCCGATGCTTGCGTACAAGGCAAAATCCAGCCCCCCGCGGGGACGCTGCCGAAGGAAGCTTGCGTCGGCTTTTCCTTGCTGCTTGTCGTGCTCCGCCCGTACTGGACAGGGAGATTCCTCTAACTCGAACTCTTCCCATGCTAAGTTGTCTTCTCGGATTCTCTGTGCGCGGACTTCGTGTCACCCAGTGAATAACTATGATAGTTCAGTGAAGTTGTGGACTGTTCCCTCGGGCAGGGATCGATACCAGGTGAGATCACCTCCGCGTAGTGTTTCTGCGAAGATTTTGCAGCTGATTTGATCTGGAAGCCCGAACGTCCCCATGGAAGCTAGGAAGTAGTTAACATGCTCGTACAGATCTTCTGCTCCGTGAAACTCTTTACAGCGTGGGAGCTTTAGCCACGATGAGATGGGATACGCTAGGATTGATCTTGATAGAGGGGATTGCTCTTGCTGGAATGTGACGTTATTCGAATCCTGCTCCGGTGCTGGAGGAGTCCATTTGCCGGTCATGCCAAGCCATTGAGGCAAGATGGGCGCATCGAGAAGCGCTTTCCTTGCCGAGTTTTCCGGAATGGAGGAACTGTGTGCGTCAGAAAAATCCTGGTGGGTGTCCGTTCCAGCCGGTTCCGTGAACTAGGGCAAAGCAGATGCTGTCCTCGGAAGGCCTTTGCACAGTATTTGGGAATCCATTCCCACAGACGACGCCAAACTGTTGCGGGTCGCTTGGGTGCTTTCGGTAGACCGGTCGACTTGAACCACCTTAGCTCTGAAGCGAACCAAGCGTGCTAACAGTCAATTAGAGAATCATTAAGTACGCTGAGACTTTTTAACGTGGAAAACCCGGAAAGGGTAAAAACCCACGCGGTCGGAGTTGTGCCGACCAAACTCCACTATCTTCTGGGGGGTTACAATCAGAAATTTAGAATTCGAGTGCGACAGGCCGCACCCCACCATGGGGTGTGACTTGGCCGCACCCCCATGGGGGGTGCTTCATAGCCGCACCCCACCAAGGTAGGGTGCGGTTTGGGTTGCACCCCACCGGAGTGGGGTGTAGGCTATCCGCACCCCACTTAGTGGGGTGCGGACTAGCCGCACCTCCATGGTGGGGTGCGTCTTTGGTTTCTCCCGGCGCTAACGGGGCGCGAACTGCGCGCCAGAGGATTCCTTCTTCTCCTCGATCATGGTTTGGATTTTACTCCTCTCACTTTCATTTTCTAATTGCAGGGCTTCAATTAATCGCACCCCATATGTTATTTACCCGTTTATGAGTAGCATATCAAGTCAGTATGCAAATAAAGATATTTTTTTCTATATATATGATCCCCTAAAATGAATAATATGCAAAAGATGTCTCTTAATTATGTAAAGTTCGGCGGTCCACGAGCAACATGACCAAATTCATTTCTCAATCTTTCGAGCGCGAGCAAAAGTGCATGACATTTTGACGTTCTTGATCTCTCCAAAACTTCATCCAACGACACTGCTTCGTACTCCCGGACAGGTCCGAGCCCCTGAACCCAAAACGCCTCGAAAGAAAGAGCGAAAAAGACAACCGGCAACACTTCATTATCTCCAATGAATTCAGGCACGTTTCTGCTTTAACTTTCGCTCATAATTACGACATAAATAGTTCATGTTATCGACATGAATTCCCAGAACCCCCAACACCCCCCAACTAAAACAAAACAAGTACTGTACCTGAACAAATTCTGTAACGATGGATCTTAGAGCTGCCAGAAAATTATTTATGAAGCCATGCAGTGACGAAGAACAAAGCGAATATGAGGGGTCAGGGGATCCACATATCTGTGCCCAGATTCGAATTAAATGTAACATTAAAATCTAAAACTATGAAAGCCTTCATTAATATATTCGTACGTCCGGGCAGGAGAATCCAACAGTCACAATTGCTTGTCCCTGTCCTCGATCTCCTAACTGTCATGATCCATGGTGTTCCTTCAGTTAATTCCTTTTGTCTCCGTGTTCATGGATTTCATGAGATGCATACATTATAAAATACTATAGGTTATCAGGATATATAATGTTCTTTTGTTGCAAGGGCAATTTATGTAGAATATGTAAATGAAATTTTGAATATCGTGCACGGTGTAGTATTTATTATTTAACTACATATACTTTTTCATATGTTAGCCACATATGTGTATAAAAAAATCACACATTTCATTAGATCAAATTAAGAGATTAAAATGGAGGTTTATATTCAATAATTTGATGGCCTTATTTCGTGATCAGGTCAAGTTTTTCTTTTTAATATAGTATCTATGTATGTTATACATACATACACACACTACATACAAGAGAGAAAAAAAAATCATTTTGTCATCTATCCTATTTCTAATTTTTTGAGAAGTGCTTAAAGCTTTGTTTGGGGGGACTTATTTTCACCGGTCAAGCGGTCATTACCGCATGAACCAGACCTTAATTAAGGTCCGATTCATGCGGTCGTGACCGTTTGACCGGTGAAAATAAGTCCCCCCAAACAGTGATTAAATTATGTGCTTTATTATTTTTAAACTGTGCTCTTCCCTTAATTTCTATTATATTTTGTGGAGACGGTAAGCAGCACTGATTGAGAGAGTGGAAGGGAATTACTAAAATTAAGCACACTACTCTTTCTTAATGTAAATTCCTCTTACGAAAAATAAATCGAACGCACGAATTAGAACCGATCGATCTGAACGTGTCAAGGGAAGACCAAGCTCGCGTAATGAAAGTCCGAATTGTTCTAGCTAGCCCACCTAATACGGCTTTCGATAACTCGCGCAAACCAAATTTGATGCACACTCGCAAGAGTTCCAAATGAACTCGAACTAACGAGCACATTTGATCGAGACGACTCGAATGACTAGTCCACACATAATTAGGAAAAACTTACATTCTTCCACTTGGACTATATCAATCGTAATTCTGTTGAATTTTTGAAATGGAAGAGGAACTGGGCTGGGCGGTCTGGAGAAGGTCAGACCGCAGAGACCGCGCGGTCTGCGCGGACTCTCGTTGGCAACTAGTCGAGGTCGGCTGGTTGAGCTCAAGGTGTTCCCCTATTGGTGACCGCGCAATCTGCATTGTTGCGGTCTGATTGTTGTGACCGCCGTGTCCACGCTAGTTAGCTCGCTGTGGTGCTTGCAGTCTGGTTGTCGCGATCTGATTCGCAATCTGGATGGGCGGTTATTGTACCTCTCTAGGGCAGTGACGGCATCTGTTTGTCTGCCTATAAATAAAGGTGCAGAGCCCGTCATTTCAAAGAAGAAAATAAGAGAACTGTAAGAACTAAGATCGGGTTTCTTCCTTTGCCGGTCTCAGGATTTGTGACCGCGCGGCCTGGAAGTTGGTTAATCGTTTGTTGTCTTCGCAGGTGGTGCGGTCTCACAATGGTCTTCTTCCTTGACATTTTCTAAGTTTTGAGTAACTAGTTCGCCTCCGACGAACTGAGTTGTAGTTCTTCTGCTGTTCGCAGCAAGCTCAGCGGTCAGGCGACCATTGCGGCCAGGCGATCAGAGTTGTGGTCAGGCGACAGCTTGTGCGGTTTCTTTTTTCTATTTGCGGGCAGCTTCTGTGATTATGCGGCCTTACGATCAGACGATCAAGAAGTGCAGACATATTGTTTTCTTAGTAGTTCAGTAAATCAGCAGTTCGTGCGGTTTGAGGTGGCGGTCTGACAGATAGCAGGTTTCCGACTAGGTTATGTCCGTGCGATCTCAGTTGTTGCTGTGCAGTCTGGCAGTTGGAGCGGTCTCTGGCGATCTCAGTTTTTGCTGTTCGCCGGCTGCTTATTTCTTTATGTTTTTCTCCATCTTGTATTTATGATAAATCATGTCTCGCCATGTATATCTTGTATTGCAAAGAGATAGATTAATACAAGATTTCTTGTATTTCTATTGTTGCTGGTTGATTAGCTTGGTATGATTGAAGTGTTCCTGCGCCTTATTCCCTCTTCTAAAGAAATTTTCACTTGATATCAGAGCTAGTTTTTTAACTTGGTATCAGTGCGAGATTTTTAACATGGTATAAGAGGGACAGAAGGTTTGAGAAGTGATCAGCCTCTGTATCTTGCTTGAGACTTCTGGAATTTCAAGTCAACCAGTGGTATAACAATAGAAGGAGGTTATACAAGAGGTCTTAGTATTGAACTCCTTACGCAGACTAACTTTAAGAAGTGGAAGTATTGCATGGAGAGTTATCTTTTTGGCGAGGACTTATGGGAGGTAGTCGGTGGAGAAGCGAGACAACCAATGGTAGTTGCTGAAGGGAATGGTGAGCAAGTGAAGGCTTCGACGAGAACAAATGCTAAGGCAGAGTTCACTCTCAAGCGAGCTATCATTCCTGAGCTCTTCGACCACATCATAGGATGTCAGTTTGCTGCTGAGATATGGACGACCTTGGATGGCCTGCTCAACAAGAAGAATGTAGCGCAACTACAATTTTTTGAGAATGAGTTGGCGAAAGCAACTCTAGGTGATTTGTCCATTTCATCCTTCTTTTTGAAGATGAAGAACCTATGTGCTGAGATATCGACATTGGACCCGGAAGAGCCTATCTTAGAAGCGAAGCTGAAGAGACACATAATCCGTGGCTTGCTGAGGGAGTATGTGGCCTTTGTTACTTATGTGCATGGCTGGACCAATCAGCAATCATTGCTAGAGCTGGAGAATCTGCTTGCTCCGCAAGAGAGCTTAGCTAAGCAGATGGCTGAGATATCTGTCTCTGGGGGAGAGAGTGAGGTTCTTTATTCTGGCAAGAAGAAGAAGTCGCTTACTAGCGATGGTCCTTCAACTTCATATCAGAAGGAGAGGAGCTATGCTCCTAAGCATGATGGGAAGAAGAAGAAAGGACCAAGGTGCTTCAGGTGCAACAAGCCTGGTCATTTCAAGAAGGATTGTAGAGTTAATCTTCAGCTAGGGCATGTTGTTGGAAAAGGAGAGGTAGATTCCAATGCTGAAAGTAGTTGGGGTGGAGGTGCCTTCATGATGGGCACTTGTGTTTGTGCTTTATCTTCCATCAACTATCAGGATGATTGGATTGTGGACTTTAGGTGTGGTCATCACCTCACTGGGGATGAGTCGAAGTTCTCTTCTCTACTTGCATACTCAGGTAATGATGTTTTTATTACTGCTGATGATACTGCTCATGCAGTCGAGAAGGAGTGTGTCATTTTTTGGGCAGTGATAGAGGTCCACTCACCTTGAGGAGTGTGTATCACGTGCCGGGTATGAAAAAGAGCCTCTTCTCCATGACCAATGTTGTTGATGCTAGATATCACGTTTTGTTTGGCCCAATAGAAGTGAAGTATCTCTGAAATGTGTCAACCTTGAAGGCTGACGTCACTCATGTTGGAAGGAGGGTGAAAGACTTGTTTGTTTTAACAATGAGCTCCTATGTTGATAAGATGAGGGCGAATGACAGCGCTGCTATCTGACACGAGAGGCTTGGGCCTATTGGTATCGATAAGCTGAAGGCTTTGGTGGCAAGAGGCCTGGTGAATGGATTGCCTAGTCTATCATCCTTAGGTGATGGTCATGTTTGTGCAGGATGACAATTTGGTAAGGCTCAACGTCTTCCATTTGACAAGTTACAGACCATATGCAAAGCACCTTTGGAGTGTATTCATGGGGATCTATTTGGACCCACCGCAACTGCTAGTCAAGGAGCTTGTGGAAGACCGGCTTAGCTTGCGGATCAAGAAGTTGAGAACTGACAATAGAGGGGAATTCACCTCAAGTGAGTTCTTCAACTTTTGCAAAATGCATGGCATCTGGAGGGAGCTTTCTTGCGCTCATACTCCACAACAGAACGGAATTGCAGAGCAGAAGATTCATCATCTGATGGATACCTACAAGTGTTGGCTTCATGCTAAAAGCATTCATAGTTCCATCTGGTTAGAGGGAATGTCTTGTACAACTTGTGAAATTTTCCGTAGATCTAGGAGTGAGCAGGAATTGTACAACTAAAAGTTATAGCCAATCAACCAGAAGCACATGAAGCAACACAATCTTTATTGATGTAAATTGAATTCTTCATTACAGGGCGGGGTATACATGGCGAGACATGATTTCGCCAGTACACAAAAACAGAAGAGAAAAACAAGCTGAAAGATAACCAGCGGTCTGTTTGACTGAGACCGCCTGCCCGCCCGACCTGCGAGTTCGCTCGGCTAGAACACGAGATCGCCCGAACTGCCTGCCCGCGAGAACAACACCAACCGAGAACTCCGCGACCTCCACTGATTCTCCCGAACTCCAGCAACCCGCACTGCAAGCCGCGAGACCGGCCGAACACCCTAAAAGAAGAGGTGACCGCTGCTACCCGCACAATCCGCAGAAGCTGCACACAAGAAGCTCAATCAGAAAGCCGCCCGGTCACAAGGAAATGAGACCACAGGAACTAGTCGCGAGCTCTGCTTACACTTGGTGCGATTATTTTTGCTGCAACAGTGGCTCCTATTTATAGGCGTGAGACCTCATCCAGTCACCACCCTATGAGATGGAGTCACCGTCCCTTAATCGCGCGACTAGACCGGTCAACCCGCGCGATCAGCAAAAGATCCTTCTGCTTAGTGAGCTCGCCGACTTCATGAAGAAGCCGCGCGATCATGACAACCCGCCCGGTCATGACGCCCACCACCTGTGTTCGCCACACACGACCTCCTCCAGAAACTGCGAACACAGCCAAGTCGACCAAGGCAAGAACCCGCCAAGCCGACTAACACCAGAGACCGCATATACCAGCAGATCGCCAAGGACCAGCTTATGCGAACCCAGAAGAGGAGACCGCGCGACTAAGAAGACCTTAGTCCGCGTGCACCACGAGAAACCCGGACAGCCACCAGACCGGACTGCCCCTCCAGAGAACAGACCGCGCGGTTAACAGCTTAACCCGCACGGTACAAAACAACACGCCACACGGTCTCGCAAATCAGACCACGCGACCACACCTCGGCACCTAGGACAGAAGGAACGGCGGTCACGCTGAGTAGACCTGCGGCTAGACCAGAGAGGTCAGACCGCAAGACCGCCAACTTCGACAAACTTCCACTTCAACTTTTTTCAACACTCCGCCTTGAAGTGGGAAGTTGAAAACAACCCAAGTAAACTCCTTAGCCGAGTAAACGACCCCTTCGCCAGCGCCTTTGTGAAAATTTCAGCAATGTTGTCCTGACTCTGAACATGCTCGACCGAAAGAGACCCCTCCAGCACCTTCTCACGAATGAAATGATGCTCTCGATATGCTTGGTCCTCGCGTGACAAACTGGATTAGTAACCAGTTTGAGTGCACTCTCATTGTCGCCGCGGAGCAGTGTCGGACCCCGAACCTCCTTATGGACGTCTCCCACCAACCTCCTAAGCCAGATGGCTTCTTGAGCTGCCAAGGCCGAAGCCTTGTATTCCGTTTCCGTGGTAGAGACAGACACGGAATCCTGCTTCTTACTGCACCATGATATAGCTGTAGGGCCTGCCATGAAGACGTATCCAAACGTCGACTTCCGATCATCCGAATCTCCCCCGTAATCAGCATCCATGTAACCATGTACCTCGAAGCCCGCATCCCTCCTGTAAAGGAGACCCATATCCGAAGTCGCCTTGACATACTTCAATATATTCTTGGCCGCTAGTAGATGAGGCATCCGTGGTTCCGCCATATAACGACTCACCCTGCCAACCGCATATGCAATATCTGGCCTAGTGATTGTCAGATAGATCAAGCTCCCAACCAAAGCTCGGAACACAAGCGGATCTTCCAGAATCCTTCCCTCATCCTTCCGAAGTTTCATGGCCCTCTCCAAAGGTGTAGAAATGCACTTCCATTCCTTCATGCCGAATCGCTACACGATTCGCTCCGCATATCCAGCCTAGGACACCAGCACTCCACTTTCCTTCCTCTGAACCTCGAGTCCAAGGAAATGGTGAAGCTCACCCAAGTCCTTCATCTCGAACCTGATAGATAACTCAGCCCGAAGCTTTGCTACCTCCTCCTTCAAATTCCCCGTCACGATGATATCATCGACGTAGAGCAGCACGATGACTTGAAGTTTCCCGCTCTTCTTGACAAACAAGCTCGAGTCAGAGTCTGAAGCACCGAATCCATAGAATAGGAGATATTCTGCTATCTTTCCATGCCACGCCCTCGACGCTTGCTTCAACCCATACATGGCCTTCTTCAACTTGCAGACATAGTCAGGAAAATCTTCAGATACGAAGCCTGGCGGCTGGACCATGAAGATGTCCTTGTCAATCTCGCCGTACAAGAACGCATTCTTTACGTCGAGCTGTCAAATCTCCCAACCCCAAAACGCCGCCAAGGCAATGACGAACCATACTGAAGTCATTTTTGCCACCGGACTGAATGTCTCTTCATAGTCTTCACCGTGATGCTGCGAGAATCCCCGAGCCACAAGGCGAGCCTTGTACCGCTCGATACTGCCGTCTGCCTTCTTCTTGAGCTTGTAGACCCACTTGCATGTCACAGGGATAATGCCCTTGGGCCTGGGCACCAGAGACTAAGTCTCATTCTTCTCAAGAGCTTCCATCTCTTCTTCCATAGCCGAATCCCACTGCTTCACGCCTTTGGCCTTCTCAAAGCTCGATGGCTCCCTCTCATCCAAGGGACCAGCGAAGAAACATGAGACAGAGCTCACCATGTTTCCTCCTGTATAGCGATCAGGGGCAGTGATTGTTCGCTTCGATCTCCGCAACACCTTCACCTGACTCGCAGTATCTTCAGTTGCTTCTTCCCTAGCTCCCCTTCCAGACGTACTAGGAGCATCGCTCCCCCTGCTTCCTGATCCAGAAGCCTCTGCCTCAGAACTAGACATGGGTGGACCGCCTGGTGACACAGACAGCTCCACCTAAAGATTTTCCACAGCTCTCTCCGGCTCCTCCACCCTGCTTTCTGGTAGCTCAACACCAGAACTCCCTTTGTACGACGTCACCTCGTCGAACACGACGTCACGAGATACAATAAATCTCCGCGTCTCCGGGTCCATGCACTTCCAGCCCTTCTTCCGATCATCATATCCCACGAAGACTAGCTTCCTTGCCTTCGCATCTAGCTTTGTCCGAAGCGCATCTGGAACGTGCACATAGTAGGTGGAACCAAACACCCGAAGGTGTGCCACGCTTGGCTTTTCTTTGAATATCATCTCATGCAGGGTCAACATGTTGATGGGACTGAGAGGCATCCTGTTGATGACGTAGGCAGCACAAGACATTGCCTCTGCCCAGAAGGACCTTGGGATACTCTTGGCATGCAGCCAACACTTGCAGGTCTCCGTCAGATGACGGATCTTCCGCTCTGCAACTCCATTTTGTTGTGGAGTGTGTGCACAAGTAAGCTCCCTCCGGATACCTGCCTTCCTGCAAAAACTAGAGAACTCACCAGAGGTGAACTCCCCTCCATTGTCAGTCTTCAGCTTCTTTATCCGCAGATTTAGCCGACCCTCCACGAGCTCCTTGAACTCCACAAACTTGGCAAACGCCTCCGCCTTCTCCTTCAGAAAATACACCCAGACATATCTGGTGTAATCGTCGATCAACACCAGCATATACCTGCTGCCTCCGAGGCTTGGGGTAGCAGTCGGTCCCATCAAGTCACCATGGATGCATTCCAATGGCACACCACTCCTCGTCTGCGACTTATCAAACGGCAGTCGATGCGACTTGCCGAACTGACATCCAGCGCAAACGTGACTGTCTCCGTAGGAGGATAGACTAGGCAGGCCCTTGACCAGACCTTTAACCACCATAGCCTTCAGCTTATCCATGCCTACATGCCCCAACCTCTCGTGCCATATTAAGGCACTATCATTCGTCCTCATCTTGTCGACATAAGAACTTGTCGATAAAACGAACAAGTCTTTTGCCCTCCTCCCAACATGAATGACCTCAGCCTTCACCGCCTCCACATTCCGAAGAAACTTCACTTCTGTTGGGCCGAATAGAACGTAATACCCAGCGTCTATAGCATTGGTCATGGAGAAGAGGTTTTTCCTCATTCCTGGCACATGATAGACACTCTTCAAAGTTAGTGGCCCTCTATCACTGCCCAAGGAAACAACTCCCACCTTCTCGACAACATGCACAGTGTTATCAGCAGTTATGATGGCATCATTACCTGAGTAGGGTTGCGCAGAAGAAAGCTTCGACTCGTCCCCGGTGAGGTGATGACCACACCCTGAGTCCACGATCCAGTCCTCCTGATAGTTGATAGGAGCCGCAGCTCCAACAGAAGCCGAGAAGGCTCCACCCCATCCTCCATCATTTTGTCTGGCCTCAGCTTCCTCCTTCCCTGCAGCAGCATGCCCCGACTGAAGATTCACCCGACTATCCTTCCTGATGTGACCAAGCTTCCCACATCTGAATCACTTGGGTCCCTCTCCTTTCTTCTTCCCTTAAGCCTTAGGAGCATAGCCCCTCTCATGTTGTCCCGAAGTTGAAGGCCCATTGCCTCCAGCGGTCTTCTTCTTCTTATCCCAATTCTTCTTCTTTCCTGTGAAGAGAACTTCGCCATCTCCCCCAGACACTGACACCCCCGCCATTTGCCTTGCCAGACTCTCCTGCGAAGCAAGCAGATTCTCCAGCTCTAGCAGAGATGGCTGATTTGCCCAACCCTGCACCGACGTCACAAAGGCCACATACTCCTTCCGCAAGCCACGGATGATGTGCCTCTTCAGCTTCGCCTCAGAAATTGGCTCATCAGGATCCAGTGCTGAAATCTCGGCGCACAAGTTCTTCATTTTCAAGAAGAACATTGAGATAGAAAGATCACCCTGAGCCTACCTGGCCAGCTCATTCTCCAGAAACTGTAGCCTCGCTACATTCTTCTTGTTAAATAGCCCGTCCAGGGCTCTCCAGGTTTCTGCAGCTGATCCACACCCCAAGATGTGATCGAACGGGTCAGGTGATATTGCCCTCTTCAGAGCGAACTCTGCTTTCGCATTGATCCTCCTCCAATTTCTCACCTCATGACCATTGTCCCCAGCTAGAATAACCTCCTGCATACTTTCTCCTCCAACCACCTCCCAAAGGTCCTCACTTAGAAGATAACTCTGCATACACGACTTCCACTTCTTGAAGTTAGTGGATGTAAGCATCTCAATTCCAAGACATCTTGCTTCCATGGCTCTACCACTGGTTCCTTCTTCACAAAGGCGATGACAACTTTTAGTTATTCACTGCTCTATCCACTCTAACCTCTCTCTGATACCATGTGAAATTTTCCGTAGATCTAGGAGTGAGCAGGAATTGTACAACTAAAAGTTATAGCAAATCAACCAGAAGCACATGAAGCAACACAATCTTTATTGATGTAAACAAAATTCTTCATTACAGGGCGGGGTATACATGGCGAGACATGATTTCGCCAGTACACAAAAAACAGAAGAGAAAAACAAGCTGAAAGATAACCAGCGGTCTGCCTGACTGAGACCGCCTGACCGCCCGACCTGCGAGTTCGCTCGGCTAGAAGACGAAACCGCCCGAACTTCCTGCCCGCAAGAACAACACCAACCGAGAACTCCGCGACCTCCACTGATTCTCCTGAACTCCAGCAACCCGCACTGTAAGTCGCGAGACCGCCCGAACACCCTAGAAGAAGAGGTGACCGATGCTGCCCGCATAATCCGTAGAAGCTGCACAAAAGAAGCTCAATCAGAAAGCCGCCCGCTCACAAGGAAATGAGACCGCGGGAACTAGTCGCGAGCTCTGCTTACACTTGGTGCGATTAGTTTTACTGCAACAGTGGCTCCTATTTATAGGCGTGAGACCTGATCCAGTCACCACCCTATGAGATAGAGTCACCGCCCCTTGATCGCGCGACTAGACCGATCAATCTGCGCGATCAGCAAAAGATTCTTCTGCTTAGTGAGCTCGCCGACTTCACGAAGAAGCCGCGCGATCATGACAACCCGCCCGGTCATGACGCCCACCACCTGTGTTCGCCACACACGACCTCCTCCAGAAACCGCGAACACAGCCAAGTCGACCAAGGCAAGAACCCGCCAAGCCGACTAACACCAGAGACCGCATATACCAGCAGATCGCCAAGGACCAGCTTATGCGAACCCAGAAGAGGAGACCGCGCGACTAAGAAGACCTTAGTCCGCGCGCACCACGAGAAACTCGGACAGCCACCAGACCGGACTGCCCCTCCAGAGAACAGACCGCGCGGTTAATAGCTTAACCTGCACGGTACAAAACAGCACGCCATGCGGTCTCGCAAATCAGACCGCGTGGCCACACCTCGGCACCTAGGACAGAAGGAACGGCGGTCACGCCGATTAGACCTATGGCTAGACCAGAGAGGTTAGACCGCAAAGGGAGACCGCAAGACCGCGCGGCTTGCCAGACCGCGCGACCTCCCCCCCAGACCGCCAACTTCCACAAACTTCCACTTCAACTTTTTTCAACACAACTTATGTCATCAATTCGATGCCTTTTAGTCCTATCAACATGAAGACTCCACATGAGTTGATGTTTAAGGAGAAGCCTAGCGTGAAACACTTTCGAGTGTTCAGATCTACCTGCTACGTGTAACATCCCTCAAACAACTAGACCCCATATGATGGTTTTTGTCAAGACTAGGTCATGACAAAACCTTAGGAAGCACAAAGAGATCATAAGAGCTTAGGCTTGAAGGTTAAGATCACCATGGTCTGCAGATAGCAATTTATAGTTACCAAGCCTAGGGTTGGACTTTAGGGCCTCACCTTGACCTCTTGACCCCACCATAGCACACCTAACCCTTTAGGGGATCCCTTAGAGCACCATGGATTCAATGGGGCCAACCAAAGTGGTCAAGTTGACCAAAGTCAAACCTAACCCTAAAGAGGGTCAAAGTAGCCTAATTACTGCCAATTGGCCTCCACCATGCCAAATTGACCTTACCTAGACCTTCCTAATCCTTAAAAAAGGCCAGTGGGTCACTAACCACCTATTGGGGTCAACCCAAATGGTCAAATTGACCAAAGTCAACTCAACCCTAGTTTAGGTCAGAATCCTAACCCGTAGGTGCGGTCAGAGGAGATTTTTAAAAAGATCGTGGTTAACATGGCTGAGCAGGAAACCTATTCGCTTCTTAAAACCGAGCGACTTAATGTAGGTCACTATGTCCCACTGCTTTCCGAGTTGGGACATATCCGACCTGAAGACCCGTAAGTCTCTTTCAACCCGCTTTCTGCTCTAATATTGATCGCGCGGCCTTTCGTTCTGATATTTTTACTTCTATTTTGCAGCTGAAGCCATCGTCCCTAAGAACAAGCCGTTCAGCCCAGCCGTCTTGATTCTGACCCAGAGGGAAAAGAGGCAGAAGCTGGAAAAAACAAGCCGCTGGTGTCAGATGACGAAGAATCGGCCTCTTCCGGCGATTATTCTTCCCTTCGCACCCTCGGCACTGTGAAGTATTTGAAAGTCCACCCGACTTTGAGTTGGCATCCAGGAGGAGACTGCGTTCAAGTCTCCACTGCGCTTCCCCACTGGGGAAATGAGAAGTCTGGTCTCCATGCAGAGGCCGTTGGTATGGCTTTATATGGTCAGCAAAATTTCAGAAAATTGAGGAAGGTTCCAGACGAAGAGCTCGCTCGGCTAGCCGCGCGAGTTGGTGCGAAGAGTTATGTGACCAATCACTACATGGGCATGACCTTCAAGAGGTTAAACAAAGAAAATGGTCATTTAGAAAAAGAGGTCGCCGAACTAAAAGAAGAGAACGCGCGACTAAAGGAAGTTGAGTTGGTAAGTTATCACCTTGTCAGCTGATTATTGTGTTACTCAAACTGGGCGGTCTAACCTTGTTTTCTTTTGACAGAATAAATATGACTCTAAGAATCCGATTTTCCAGGAAGTGGTATTTCCTCTGATCGCTGACGGGATTGACAGAGTCTTTAATCGTATGCGAGAGCTCGGCGACCTGGCTCCAGGTTTTGAGAACTTTACCTTTTCTGATGCCTATCCGGCTCTACAAAAGAAGCTGGATAGAATTAAGCGGGGAGACAAAGGGAAAGATAAAGTTGAGGGAAGCAATTCGGAAGATGAGAGTAGCGAGGAAGAAGAGGAAGAAAGAGCTGCTGAGGAGGTCGTTGCGGCTGAAGATGAGAAGAATAGCGGCTCGGATTCGAAGTCTGATGACTCTAGAGAAGAGACCGAGCGGTCTAAGCGCAGGAGGTCGGGCGGTTCGAGCAGCTTGAGCAGCAACTCGTCCGGCTCTTCTTCGGGGAGTGAGGGATACTCAACTGAAGTTAATGATGGTGAAGATTTGAATTCCCCTACGGCTAAAAAACTCAAGCCGGACGAACATTCTCCTGATGTTGACATTGATGGTAGTGAAGATTCAACTTCTCCTGCGATCAAAAGACTCAAGCCGGACGAGTAGTTAAACTTTGTATTTTTCGTGTTTCCCTTTTGTAGTCGACGGCTTAATTATGTTAGCCGGTCGGTTTATATATAAGCATATGTATCTTTTGGAAATGATTAATGAAAAGATAGTTACATGTTCCTCTGCTTGTTTCTGCAATTTTCTACTTACTTGTAATTGTCCGGCTTCAACTTTGCTTTTGTGTTCTCTTATAAAATATGAATTCTTTTCTGAATCCGCCTGAGAATAGATCTAGCCGCGCGACTATTATCCAATCTGAGCTTCTTGGAGTTCTGGCGTTTATGATATGGGAATTCTTGGTAGTCGATAACCCGAATACTATAAGGCGCTGCTCGGGCAGTTAGAATACATCATCATTCCAGCAGACTTGAAAGTATTTGAAATGAATTTCTACAAATGTTCATCACAAATAACAGGCTGTGCGGCTAGAAAAAGCGATCTCTTCGATATCATAACACATATAATATCCCCTAACTTAATCCCTCAAAAATCTAACTGTGTGATGGTAATATACTTTGGGCGACTTGATAATATGATTCCCAAAAAATACTTAGATGAAACTATCCTGACGTGATAAATCCGAACAATAATGACCAAGACAATAAATAGACCGCGCGGTCCGCGCACAATCCGGCCGATCAATAAACTTTATCAAGATAATAATGATAATCAAGATAATAATTAGATCGCGCGGTCAGCACAGAATCCGACCGATCAATAAACATTATCAAGATAATAATGGTAATCAAGATAATAATTAGATCGCGCGGTCAGTATAGAATCCGGACGATCAATAAACTTGTTATACATCCATAAAGGCCTTGGGGTGCGTCTAGAGAAAACTCCACTAAAGAGAGGTGGGGTCAACGGTCAACGCATAATCGCTCGAGTTGAAGAAACTGAACCCGCCATTTCCGCCGCCAACCGCCAGTGTAGGAGTGTGAGGCCCCCATTTGAGACCCCACTAAATCTGTATCTAAGCTATAAACATAACATTTGTCCCAGGCTGAAGTGCGGCTAGTAAATACAGAATAAAAACACATAATGAAAAAAATGTACTTTCGTACCTTGTAGTTTTTGTTTTTGTCGAATATTTGCTTCTGCGTATCCGAAGTTACGTTCGTTACCTACAAAAGTTGACGACGGGCTTAGTCATACAAATATGACTAAGTGAGGACAAACCTATTTCATTGCTGTATTTAAGTAAAGTAAAAGCCACGCATTTTAAAACATGTTTGTCATGCCAACCGTTTGTCTGTCTCAGTAGTAAACTTAGCATGTAACTGTATGAACATGTTAGTACCAATAAAACAGTATGAGCAGTATAGGATCATAACTTTAAAGCAGTGCATTCGTGTCTCAGTATAAGAACCAAAAGAGGAGGAGCAACAGTCGGCTACAACCCGCGGGTTGTATCAGTAAATCAGTGTATAGGATCAGTATAAGAAATAAATCCATGTATCAGTAAATCAGTGTATCAATATATCATATCAATGTAGTCGTAATAAATCATATATCAGTATGTCTATATCAGTATATCATATCAGTGTATCCGTATATTCGTATCTCTGTATATCAGTATTTCTTTGAATGTTTCATTTCTTAGGAAATATTAGGGGCGATTGAATCCATTTTCAGTGTACATGTTTCATTAATGTCATGTTTCATGCTTTGGGCCCACCCCGAAGGGTCATCAATGTCCTCACCAGTACGTACAACACGCGTTTATGCCTTTCGGCCGACTGGTTTGGCAATTCTTCTGTGAAATTTCATTCATGTGCTAGCAGTTCATTCGCCCGTAATATAACCTCGTGTCGACACGTTTACATTAAGTGAGTTATTTTTATATCCCCTCAGAATTTATTCGCCTGTTTGCCTTTAAGGGGCCATACATTAAAGCGATATTATATATCAGTGATATCAACTATGCATGTAACATTCAATATAAAAAGAGTGCGCATGTAAAAAGAACGTAAAGCCATAAAGCATAAATGAAATAGGTAGCTCTCACCATCAGTACTTCATGTCATTGTCATGTCTATAAAGAGGTGCCATCCATCACGATATCTATATAAGCATCATAGCCTTTCGGGGCATTTAAGTTATACCGGGGTTGCACCTTGCTATAGTAACAATTTTTGACTATTAAGATGACATCATTTGGAAGCTATAATAATCTTTTGTATTTGGCATATTCACAATTTCCTAATATAACCAAATAAATCAATCAAAACATATCCAGGGAAGCCCAATATCATGGCAGTTATAGGAAAAGCAAGTAAGAATCAAAAGAGTTCCCCTCATAATTAAAGTGCAGCACAACAGGACTCCCCATAAGAAAGGAAGTTCTCCCAAAAGAAAGATGATGGCAGCTATTACCTTCTCCACATATGTTGAAACAAGCTGAAATTCCTCAAAACATCACAGTTCCCTTAACAAAACCCTAGCCGGCCAAGACTAAATCAACATAAATCAAGAGAATTAAAGAGTCAATCACCCCTCATAAATCCCCTCCCCCAAGACCATGAATCAATAAAGCCATGAACAGCCATAAGAAATCAGAAATATAAAAGGAGGAAGGAGGAGGACCTCACAGTGAGAAATTTCAGCTCTTAACTTGCCGGCCAAAGCTCAGCTATACCATAAGAGGGCAGTAACAGCACAAGAAGAACCAACTGCAGGAGAGCAGCAGCTGCAGAACTAAAAGCAACAGTAAATCTCTTATCCCATACCAAAGCAATTCGGCCAACCAAAACAGCCAACAAAACCCCAAAGCATACTCATTAACAATTTTACTTTTGCTTTAAGAAAAGAAAAGGGGACAAGGAAGCTCACCGTGAATTAAGAGAGAAAACCCCCCAGGAAAAACATACAGACGGCCAAGACCAAACATGACCTAATCAGTTCCCAAATTGATATTTAAAACCATATGGCAGAGCTCTAAAATCCATGATTTCTGCAGCCCATAAGGAATTAAACAGGGGTAAAGAAAGAGTAGAGCTCACCGTGAGTACTGGGAAGAAGAAGAACGGCGATCGAATGCTTCAACTCTACTAACCCCGCATCAAACACAACAAGAGCCATTCACTAACCCTTGCCAAATTTCTCCAGCCCAGTCGACGAGAGGGAGGAAGGCGATCGAGCAAAGAAGAAGTAAACCAAGCAAGCCCTAGCATTTCCGTGCTCGCCAAGAGCTCCAGACGGGGAAAGAAAAATCCTCTCTATCCGTGGATAAGTATATAAGAGCCGATAGCCCACCGCCTTTCACAATAATTATGCTTAACGCATCAGATATGCCACAATATGCTATTAGCCAACCACCATTTTCCTTATTGGCACACCAATTAGCCGATTAGCACCCCAATTCCAATATATGCACACCAAGGTGCATATCCATATCATTTAATCCTACATTGCCGCCGACGATAATAAATTTACAAGTTCATAAACAAAACTCAGCATATATATATATATTCCAACTCAACCATCCGGTTACTTATTGAATATAGGAAAATTCATATTTCGCTAAAACATGTCGAGTGCCGCAACGTATTAACGACACTCATATTCATTTGTCAAAACGATGTTTCGTTGACACTGATTTGGTTTTCATCATAGGGGATATATATAGAGTTATTTAAATTGCTTCTTATTATCGATTTGCGTCATTTGAGCCGTTACAAATTCCTCCCCTCTTAAAAAAATTTTCGTCCTCGAAAATAGGACACAATATCAATTCTTCCAAAATATATTCTTTACTTTTCCATGCCTTCAAACCGTCGTTCGCTTTCTCGTTTTTCGCATTCCTACATGTATAGCGATGAACAAACCGTCACATTTAACTATATATATAAAAAAAATTTAGTGTTCCATAAAGCTACACGTGTAGCACATGTCAGTGTAAAACATTTGAGTGTGTTCGATCATTTGCATCCGTCAGATTCAATGACGTCTTAGATTTCCATCCACTTAGATAAGTTTATTGGAATCTAAATATCAGTCGTAGTCGAGGTCGTATTAATCTTTCCTTATGTTTGTAACACCGCTTGCAAAACTACAAACTTTGATATTGCCATAAATTTTATTGGTCATCACTGCTCTCACATTTCGGCCCTTGTTCAATGTTTGGACTTTCAACTTTATACGTCTAACAGGATATATTTCATTTTGCACGTTAAAAGAATAGACGGTTTAACTTATCATCTGTAACCATTAGTAACTATAACATCAAGATGTGCACATTGCGATCGACAAACCACCACGCTCCATCTTAAAAGAAGTTTAGTGTTTCATGATTTAGACATAGTTAGTTTGCCTTTACATTACATGAAGTGTTTTGACTTTGTTTCCGTTCTCCTTCCGTCTATCAGAATAATCCGTCACATGGACTTTAGTTTGTCTTGTTTGCGTACTTTCCTTTTTAAAGATCAATCTGTTTACTCATTTTCATAACAATATCCGACTTTAAATTCCTAAACCCTTGAAGAGCTCGCAATCCTATCATTCCCTCTTTACTACAGGATGACAAATCGTAGTGGACGTTCAATTTCCTTCACATTGTATTCCCATACTCTTCTTATTATCATCTGCAGTTTATCTTGTATTTCTTACTTTGACCTCGGTGTCATTTCGGTTTGTAACGTTGTATTCCTTTTTACAGTCATTGGAGTTGTTACTTTGCACTGACTCGACACACTTTATAACGATGTCATGGTAATCCCTTTTTGTTTTCCTTTTGATTTATTTGTATTACAATTTATGCACAAGTATATATATAAGATGTAAGTACATAGTTACTTCATCGTTCCTTACATAAATTTGCAATTTCAAATCTCCGACCATGACGTAGTACAATGATTGTTCTAAGTAACAGTAGTTTCATATTCCTTTTGTTATGTTTACTCATGTCCTTGTACGATTCTTCACTTCATTTGGCCGTGTTAGTAGACTGTTCTTTCCAATTACATCTAGTGTTCGTAGACTGTTCATATCTATGTGATTATCCTTTGCAACTTCCTTTTTTTTTTCATTCTCCGTTTCATTTATACTTCATAACACATTACTTATTTTTCATTGAAGTCATGACATCATTGTAATACGGCGTACGTTTATACCTTCTAGTTAGTTAAAACCATATGCCGTTTATAGAACACGTTGTTTCAAAATTACGTATACATATCATATATGATGAAAGTAGACTTACAAAGCATATCCATTTCATTTACTATGGTTTAGTCTCGCCATTGCCACTTTCTCAAAGCTTTTTCTCCGGATGTTTAATAGTGTCTCCATAAAAATTTAAATACCACTTGTCTTGTTTTAGCAAATTAAAGTCCGTTATTTGTACATTCTTCATTCTCGTGTTAACCATATTGTATACCTTCGTCCTCGTATGTATAACAAAACTACAACTATGTACATACAATCTTTCTTCCACTTCTATATATATCATACACATTTATCTAATTGTAGAAACATTTAATTTTACTCGTGCAATAAGAACGATGAGCTACTTGATTTCATTTCGCTTTAGGGTCATGTAAAATCCATTTCATTTCTATCCTTTCATGAATTCTTCCAAAACCTTTCGACGTGATTCGATACCATATTCCGTTTCATGATTACATAGTTGTGTAACACGTGATCTCAACACGCAAAAACGCTTAGACGTACTTCGATTTAACAACAATTTCTATTAGTGATCTTCTCACCTACATATCATGTGTGCTTATTCAGTACTCACTACAACCAAACTTCGTCAAACCTGGCTCTGATACCAAATTGTGAGGCCCCCATTTGAGACCCCACTAAATTTGTATCTAAGCTATAAACATAACATTTGTCCCAGGCTGAAGTGCGGCTAGTAAATACAGAATAAAAACACATAATGAAAAAAATGTACTTTCGTACCTTGTAGTTTTTGTTTTTGTCGAATATTTGCTTCTGCGTATCCGAAGTTACGTCCGTTACCTACAAAAGTTGACGACGGGCTTAGTCATACAAATATGACTAAGTGAGGACAAACCTCTTTCATTGCTATATTTAAGTAAAGTAAAAGCCACGCATTTTAAAACATGTTTATCATGCCAACCGTTTGTCTGTCTCAGTAGTAAACTTAGCATATAACTGTATGAACATGTTAGTACCAATAAAACAGTATGAGCAGTATAGGATCATAAATTTAAAGCAGTGCATTCGTGTCTCAGTATAAGAACCAAAAGAGGAGGAGCAATAGTCGGCTACAACCCGCGGGTTGTATCAGTAAATCAGTGTATAGGATCAGTATAAGAAATAAATCCATGTATCAGTAAATCAGTGTATCAGTATATCATATCAATGTAGTCGTAATAAATCATATATCAGTATGTCTATATCAGTATATCATATCAGTGTATCCGTATATTCGTATCTCTGTATATCAATATTTCTTTGAATGTTTCATTTCTTAGGAAATATTAGGGGCGATTGAATCCATTTTCAGTGTACATGTTTCATTCATGTCATGTTTCATGCTTTGGGCACACCCCGAAGGGTCATCAATGTCCTCACCAGTACGTACAACACGCGTTTATGCCTTTCGGCCGACTGGTTTGGCAATTCTTCTGTGAAATTTCATTCATGTGCTAGCAGTTCATTCGCCCGTAATATAACCTCGTGTCGACACGTTTACATTAAGTGAGTTATTTTTATATCCCCTCAGAATTTATTCGCCTGTTTGCCTTTAAGGGGCCATACATTAAAGAGATATTATATATCAGTGATATCAACTATGCATGTAACATTCAATATAAAAAGAGTGCGCATGTAAAAAGAACGTAAAGCCATAAAGCATAAATGAAACAGGTAGCTCTCACCATCAGTACTTCATGTCATTGTCATGTCTATAAGGAGGTGCCATCCATCACGATATCTGTATAAGCATCATATCCTTTCGGGGCATTTAAGTTATACCGGGGTTGCACCTTGCTATAGTAACAATTTTTGACTATTAAGATGACATCATTTGGAAGCTATAATAATCTTTTGTATTTGGCATATTCACAATTTCCTAATATAACCAAATAAATCAATCAAAACATATCCAGGGAAGCCCAATATCATGGCAGTTATAGGAAAAGCAAGTAAGAATCAAAAGAGTTCCCCTCATAATTAAAGTGCAGCACAACAGGACTCCCCATAAGAAAGGAAGTTCTCCCAAAAGAAAGATGATGGCAGCTATTACCTTCTCCACATATGTTGAAACAAGCTGAAATTCCTCAAAACATCACAGTTCCCTTAACAAAACCCTAGCCGGCCAAGACTAAATCAACATAAATCAAGAGAATTAAAGAGTCAATCACCCCTCATAAATCCCCTCCCCCAAGACCATGAATCAATAAAGCCATGAACAGCCATAAGAAATCAGAAATATAAAAGGAGGAAGGAGGAGGAGCTCACAGTGAGAAATTTCAGCTCTTAACTTGCCGGCCAAAGCTCAGCTATACCATAAGAGGGCAGTAACAGCACAAGAAGAACCAACTGCAGGAGAGCAGCAGCTGCAGAACTAAAAGCAACAGTAAATCTCTTATCCCATACCAAAGCAATTCGGTCAACCAAAACAGCCAACAAAACCCCAAAGCATACTCATTAACAATTTTACTTTTGCTTTAAGAAAAGAAAAGGGGACAAGGAAGCTCACCGTGAATTAAGAGAGAAAACCCCCCAGGAAAAACATACAGACGGCCAAGACCAAACATGACCTAATCAGTTCCCAAATTGATATTTAAAACCATATGGCAGAGCTCTAAAATCCATGATTTCTACAGCCCATAAGGAATTAAACAGGGGTAAAGAAAGAGTAGAGCTCACCGTGAGTACTGGGAAGAAGAAGAACGGCGATCGAAGGCTTCAACTCTACTAACCCCGCATCAAACACAACAAGAGCCATTCACTAACCCTTGCCAAATTTCTCCAGCCCAGTCGACGAGAGGGAGGAAGGCGATCGAGCAAAGAAGAAGTAAACCAAGCAAGCCCTAGCGTTTCCGTGCTCGCCAAGAGCTCCAGACGGGGAAAGAAAAATCCTCTCTATCCGTGGATAAGTATATAAGAGCCGATAGCCCACCGCCTTTCACAATAATTATGCTTAACGCATCAGATATGCCACAATATGCTATTAGCCAACCACCATTTTCCTTATTGGCACACCAATTAGCCGATTAGCACCCCAACTCCAATATATGCACACCAAGGTGCATATCCATATCATTTAATCCTACATTGCCGCCGACGATAATAAATTTACAAGTTCATAAACAAAACTCAGCATATATATATATATTCCAACTCAACCATCCGGTTACTTATTGAATATAGGAAAATTCATATTTCGCTAAAACATGTCGAGTGCCGCAACGTATTAACGACACTCATATTCATTTGTCAAAACGATGTTTCGTTGACACTGATTTGGTTTTCATCATAGGGGATATATATAGAGTTATTTAAATTGCTTCTTATTATCGATTTGCGTCATTTGAGCCGTTACAAGGAGCACACGCGAAGCACGCCGCGCGCCGCCATGGTCAAACCCCACTATTGGGGTGCGACTAGCCCGCACCCCACTAGTGGGGTGTGAATAGTCGCACCCCCCATAGTGGGGGAACGACCAAACCGCACCCCATGTGGGGTGCGGCCAAGCCGCACCACATGAGGGGTGAGGCCAAGCCGCACCCCATATGGGGTGCGGCCAGGCCGCGCCGCATCCCCTCGCGGTGCGGCCAAGCCGAACCGCACCCGCTTGGGTGCGGCCAAGCCGAGTTGCACCCCCTTGGGTGCGGCCCGGCCGCACCCCCCTTGGGTGCGGCCAAGCCGAGCCTCATCCCCTTGGGTGCGGCCCGACCGCACCCCCTTGTGGTGCGGCTAGGCCAAGCCGCACCCTCCTCGGGTGCGGCCGCGCCGCGCACCTCTTAGGGTGCGGCCAAGCCACTTTCCCCCATAGAGGGGTTAGGGTAAATCCCCCCTCTTCTGACTCGCCGCCCTCTTTTCGGGTTCCGGATTCCACCAAGAACGATTCCCTGCGCGCCCAAAACGCTTCCCCGTTCGTTACGCGCTCAGAACACTTCTGAGTGCGCTCAGAGCACTTTCACATTTCAGGCATGCTTACTTTTTGTCTTTCTAATTTCTCAGATTGCAGGAACGGCTTGTCGCGTTTTTCGCCTTCAACGAAGCTGCCCGAACTGCCCGGGGGCGAGACGGTCATTTACGAAAAATGGCGATCTGTGTGCTCTGAACCGGAAAACGTGATTCGTCCGCCAGGTGGTTACGGTGGTTACAACGGCAAAATTACCGGGCTACCCCCGACCAAAGCTATAAAAGGAGCCCAGAACCTTCATTTAGGGGGACCTTGCCTTCTGCACTCCGGAGAGCTCCTTGAAGAGTTTCACGGAACTCTCCTTCGGCGCTTGAAGGTCTCCTTCGTGAACTTGATGATTTCTTTCATCCTGAAAGGCGACTCAGCATTCTCACTTTTGTTCTCCGTAGCATTCTCACTTTTGTTCTCCGGAGCATTCTAACTTTTGTTCTCCACAGTTCTCAGAAGGAAAAAGACTTAGTTTTCCGAGAGGTGACCTGTCACCTTCGGAACGCTCTCTCTCTCTATTATTGTAACGAGCCGCGGCCTATCGCGCTCGATTTCTAAGTACCTGACTGTAATCTCTCAGAAGATAGTGAAGTTTGTTCGGCACAGTTCTGGCCGCGTGATTTTTTACCCTTTCCGGGTTTTCCACGTTAAAAAGTCTCAGTGTACTCAACGAATCTCTAATTGACTGTTTGCGTGCTCGGTTCGCTTCCGAGCTAAGGTGGTTCAATTCGACCGGTCTACCAAAGCACCCGAGCGACCCACAACAAAACTTTATCAAGATAATAATGGTAATCAAGATAATAATTAGATCGCGCGGTCAGCACAGAATCCGGCCGATCAATTAACTGAGTTGATCAATTACATTATGTTGTGAGAACTCCAGCTCTTTTTGAGCGACTTGATTTAGACCGAGCGGACATTCCTCGCGATGCTTAGCAAATTATATAGACAATTTTTATAGCTTTTACTACTCCAAGTCGCGCGATTAGTTGAAGTTCTCAATCCGAATCGGAATGACCACATGATACCATGCTGAGATATTATATTGAATTCCACAGATTACCCAAATAACCCGATCGGTTAAGGAATTTTATTGAGAACCCGTTTATTGCCTCATGGCTTAACCTGTGATGACCTATTTTCTAGCTTGGAAGCTAGGTATCTTTCTAGCCGTTCGGCTAAACAAGCCTAAATCGTTTGGGTAGCATATCATGCTACTAATTCACTTGTTGTTCACACAAGCCGGTCGGTTTGAAACATCAAACCGCCCGGTCTTAATATTTTTCTCTTTTTCAAGCCAAGTGGGCCAATATTTTGTACCTGTTTGGTATCACTTTCTTCGAATGGTCGAAGATCATACGAGAGATAATTTCCTCTAAAGAAAAAGGAAGTACAAATTTTGATGACCAAGTGGGCAGGTGCGCCTAGGCGGCAAGCATTGCTTTCCTCAAGTGGTCATCGAAATTGTAAACGACTCAACTGCTCTCCTGCCTAGGGTTACAAGCTGAGTTGATCAATTGGGCAGGTGGGCCTAGGCGGCGAACATTGCTTTCCTCAAAGAGATCAACTCAGTTGTGGGTCCCCTTTAGGCACCACTTGAGAGTACCTAGGAGTGTTCGCTAGTCACAGACTAAGATGATCAGTTGGGCAGGTGGGCCTAGGTGGCGAACACTGCTTTCCTCAAAAAGATCATCAAAACTGTAACCATATCCCTTTCGGGGCACGGCAGAGCTAACAGTCACCTGGACCTCCCTTGATGCAGAGGTGTGTTAGATGCCGGCCGAGATCCAAAGTTCTGAAGACCACCGCACGGGAATTGGCAAGCTTCCACTGCACGTGTGCGAAATCTCCCTGCTACACGTGGTCATCGTGGTATTACGCTAATGACTACAATCTGAGGGGGTGCAAGCAGAACTTGGTGATGTCTCTGCGGTTTAGTGAGTTTGATAATGAGTAATGAAAATAGACAAGTTACCAGACAAGGGAAAGTGTCAGTATGGTGTTCCTCCATTCAATCAATCATGAAAGTTCCAATAAATGAAAGAGAAACAATTTTTAAGGATAGAACTGTTTCAGGTCATCGCCGCTCTAGGTACGTGGGATGTCTTCTCCATTACTTGTTTGAAGACGATAAACTCCACTGTTGAGTACCTCCTTGATGATGAATGGACCCGCCTAGTTCTAATTTAGCTTTCCCACAGAACCTGACCTGGCTGCAGCATCCACTTTCTTTAACACGAGGTCTCCCACCATGAATTGCTTGACTCTGACGTGTTTATCAAAATATCGCGCCATCCTCCTTTTCACCTCCTCTTGTCTAATTACTGCTTCATCCTGGAGTTCTTCAATAAAGTCCAAACTGTACTTTATTCCTTCATCATTAGCCTTTATCCATGCTTCGCCACCCTGATGTGCATACATTACCCTGGGACTGACCACCTCAAACTCTATTGGAACAACTGCCTCTGAACCATGAGATATTTTGAACGGAGTTTCCCCTGTGGCCGAAGATGGTGTGGTGCGTAGAGTCCAAATAATGGATGGAAGTTGTTCATCCCAGTTCCCTTTATGATTGAGAACTCTTTTCATCAGAAGATATTGAATTTGTTTATTAGCAGCCTCCACCTGCCCATTACTCCTGGGATGATGAACAGATGAGAATCGAAGATCAATCCCAACCTGGTCATAGAAATTAATCATTTCTGAATTGTTGAATTGCGGGCCATTATCAGTGACAATTGCTAACGGAATTCCATGTCGGCAAACGATCTCCCCCAGATGAAATTCATGATGATCTGTGTAGTGGTTTTGGCCAATGCTTTTGCCTCAATCCACTTGCTGAAACAATCTATCATCACAAGTATGAAGCGATGTTGACCGCTAGTAGTGGGAAAGGGTCCAACGAGATCCATTCCCCAAACCGCAAACGGCCATGGTGTTGTTATTGACCCGAGTGTCTGGGCTGAACGGAGCTGAAGCGGAGCAAATTTCTGGCACTGGACGCATCGCTTAGCGAAATCTTCTGCGCCTTTCCTCATTGTTGGCCAAAAGTATCCCTGTCTTAGGATTCTTTTCTCTAGAGTCTTCTCACCGGAATGACTTCCGCATTCCACTGAGTGAACTTCCTGGAGTATGGTGGGAACTTCTTCTTCTGAAATGCATCTTGCTAAAGGAGAGATGAATGTCTTTCTGTAAAGAATTCCTGCTATAAGATAATAATGGGCCACTTTTCTTTTGAATCTTCATTTATCTTTGATCGATGGATGATATTCCCCTTTGGACAAGAATAACTCAAACGGGTCCTTCCAGGAAGGCTGCTGATCAATTTGCATTACCTCCCCTTCTTCTATTGTCGGACGAAATAACTCTGATGTTACTCCCCCTGATGGGAGTCCAAACTTTGACAGCTCGTCTGCTTCCTCAATCTGGGACCTTGGGATATGTTCGATAATAAATGATTTGAATCTTCCAATGTCCTCTTTTACGAGTATTAAATACTTCTTTAGTATCGGCTCCCTAGTTTCAAATTTTCCCAGCACTTGTGAAGCCATTACTAGAGAATCTGTCTTCATGTGCACATATTCTATGCCTAATTCTTTTGCGAGCCTCAATCCAACCAAGAGTGCTTCATATTCTGCTTGATTGTTCGTAACCAGAAAGAAGAACTTGATAGCTTGTTCCAGATTAATGCCATTCGGGTTGATTAAGACAACTCCTGCTCCCGCAGAGTTTCTACCCGAAGCCCCATCCACATATATTATCCAAGATAATGGAGATCTTTCTGCTTTTTCTGTACTAATCTCTGTAGTATCAACTAGGAAATCCACCAATACCTGTGCCTTGATTGTTGTTCTTGGGATGTATGATATTTCAAATTCGCTTAACTCAATTGCACATTTAGCCAGCCTCCTGAATGATCTGGCTTTTCCAATATACTTCTCAAGGGATGATATGTGACTACTTGAATAGGATGAGCCTGAAAATAAGGGCGAAGTCTGCGAGATGACATGACTAAAGCTAAAGCTAGCTTTTCCAAGATCGAATATCTAGTTTCCGCATCTTTTAGGATATGGCTAACATAGTAGATAGGAAACTGCTTCTTCTTTTCCTCCCGAATGAGGACGGAGCTTACCGCATCCGTACCGACCCCTAAATATACGAACAATGTCTCCCCTTCTCGAGGGCTCTGGAGCAAAGGAGTCGACGTCAACTGTTTCTATAAATTAATGTTTGAAAGCATTGTCGCATTCTTCGTTCCACTCAAACTTAGACCCTCCTCGAAGTATTTTAAAGAACGAAGCACTTTTATCTCCTGACTTAGAGATAAATTGACTTAGGCCTGCCAACCTTCCTCCTAATTGTTGAACTTCCTTTGGTGTGCGAGGAGGAGTCATATCGAGGATAGCCTTCACCTTATCAGGATTTGGTGCATGGCCATCAAGGGTGAGAAGATGTCCAAGAAATTTCCCCTTATTTGCTCCAAAGACACATTTCAATGGATTCAACTTCAATTTGAACCTTCGAAGAGTAGCAAACGTCTTTACAAGGTCTTCCAAGTGTGTAGAAAAAGTTTTACTTTTTAACAGAAGATCATCGACATATACTTTGAGATTCTTCCCTTTTTGTTGTTTAAAGATAGTGTCTATCATTCTCTGGTAAGTTGCACCCGCATTCTTAAGACCAAAAGGCATTACTAAATAGCAGTAACACCCATCATTTGTTATGAAGGACGTATGGGGGATATCGGGTTTGCTCATAAAATAGTATCCAACCGCGGAATCAACTAATATATCTATCTGAGGCAAGTGATAACAATCTTTGGGACACGCTTTATTAAGTTTCATGAAATCCACACACATTCTCCATTTCCCTCCTGGCGTTTTTACCATTACAACGTTTGACATCCAGGTGGGGTACTGGATTTCAGAAATAAAACCCGCTTTAAGAAGTTTTGCAACTTCTTCTCTGATAGGAACCGCCAGCTTGGTTGCCACTTCTCTCTTCTTTTGCTGAACTGGCTTGAATTCGGGGGAGATGTTGAGATGATGGCAGGCTATATCCGAGTCCACTCCCGACATATCCTCTGCCGACCAGGCAAAGATGTCCAGATTTTCTAAGAGACAAGTAATCAGTTGGAGCTTCTCCTCTTCAGGCAGTTCAGCATTGATAATCAACTTCTTTTCTTCCCCCTTAGCAATGGGGACTTCTTGGGTCTCCTGGGCAGGTTCCAAGTGAACCCTTTCACGGTCCTTATTCTCCTCAGCAACTTCTGGAGGCATGGCCACTTCAAGGGTAACAGCTGGAGACTCGGTGAGTGGAGAATCTATAATCATGTTAACTGTTTTGACATAACATTCTCGAGCGACTTTTGGATCACTCAGGATCCGATATTGCCTCCCCTCTGCAGCAAACTTGATAGCCAAGTGGAAGGTTGATACCACTACTCGATAAGTATTCAGAATTGGCCTTCCAAATATGGCACAATAACTGCTTGGAGCGTCCACTACCAGAAAGTTGACGAGCTTCGTAATACCTCCCAATGTCACCAAAAGCTTTACGCATCCCTCTACCTCCTTCTTCTCTCCCGAGAAGCCGTAGAGGGGCCCTTCGGTAGAAAGCAGAGGCTTTCCGGTCTTCAGGGCTTCAAAAGTTGGGCAGAAAAGGAGGTTGACAGAGCTTCCTGTGTGGATCAAGATCTTATGCACTGTGTAATTCTCTATTATGGCCTTGATTACAACGGCATCATCGAAAGGATTTGTGTATGGAGAGAGATCATTGTTAGGAATATTGCCCCCAATGTTCCCTTGATTTGAAGAGGCATCACTCATAATGCTAAGTACATATTGTATTTGATAAAATCTATTTTGTCTCAAGGTTTGTACAGGGAGATGATATTCCATACAATGGAATAGGTTCAAAGGTCTGCTGATTAATCAGCTGAGAAAGTGTCCCTGTCTCAGCTGAACCGCTGAGACGAGGGCAGGTGCCGCTGAGAAGCAACATATCTCTACTGAGCTGCAGATAGACAGAATCCGCTGAGAAGAGAAACTGTCTCAGCGGATCCACTGGGACGACAGCTGCTCAACCGCTGAGACTGAAAGTTGTCTCAGCCCAACCGCTGAGACAGATTCAAATATTGAAGAAAATAAGTGGCGTGACACATCTTTGGCGCAAACAGCTGTAAAGGGAGATTAGAGCCAACCATCTGTTCCCAAGGTGTCAGAGATTTCCCTTGAATGTCGTTGGAGATGTGCACAGTATAAAAGAAGGAGTTAGGGCACTTTTGAAAAGGGCTTGTCAAGTGCTAAACAAATTGCTGCTATTCCATTGACGTCCCTGAATTTCTCATTCTCCTTCTGCTCACTAAACAAGGAAGAAGAGACTGAGAGATAAAGATTGCTCTTCTACAAGAAGGAGCAAGGTGATCCTTTATCCTTCAACTGAAGAGGAAGATCAGATAGTAGCTGGCTCACAAATCATCATCCAGACAAGCTACAAGAAAGCACAAGCTGTGCAGGAACTACAGAAGACTCCTTCTCTGTGCTGTCTGTTGTAGTAAGCATAAAAACTCTTTTACTGTAGGGCTATTTGGCCTGAGTTGTAGGGTTGTTAGGTCTGAGATTGTAGGGCTATTTGCCTGAGTTTGTAGGGCAGTTAGGCCTGAGGTTGTAGGGCTGTTAAGCCTGAGTTGTAAGGCTGACTGGCCTAAGGTAGGGCTTGGAGCAAGCCTGAGAGATCTTGAAGGATCTGAACTGTAAGCTTTTGTAGCTGAGATTGGAGAAGTTGGCATTGTCTAACACACTGTTAGAAAGGTGAAGGGGGAAAGTGGACTACCCATAGACACACTGTCTTGGGGAACCACTATAAACACTTGTGTGTTTTCCGGGTTTGCTTTATTACTAGCTTGGAATAGTCTTAACTTTATATATCTTTTAAGTAAAAATCAAAATACCTATTCACCCCCCCCCTCTAGGTGAATTAGATCACATACCTATATTCTATCAATCATCTTGGCCAAAGGTGACGACTGATCTCTCCGGGGAGGAAGTTGAAGTGGCTGCCACTTCTTGCTTGAATACTCTAGCGACACTTGATTTTCTGGAGGACGCAGGCCCGGTTCCCCCCATGAATGCAGTAAACATGGCCAAGAGGGCCATCATCATTTACTTCTACACATTCTCCGGTTGGATGAATGTCACCATAATGACTGATATCTTCAACATCCGCGCATTCCCAACTGATCTCAGCTACTTCTTTTGCCTTCGAAGTGGAGGGTTTGTCAGACACCTCTTTCCGAACCAGACCCCGAAGCTTTCCTTCCCCCAAGAGTTTTCTCAACTAACAAGCGAAGGGCCCGACAGTCCTCGGTCAAATGCCCTCCCTCTTTATGATATTCACAGTAGAGGTTTGGATTCCGGTTTCGAACATCAGACCTCAAAGGAGTTGGCTTCTTGAAATCAGGCCTCTTCTGCAGAATTTGAACGACTTCGTTCATTGTTACATTCAAGGGAGTAAAATATTCATGTTAATCATCATATGAGGTGACTTGAGGCGGAGGCATAGTGTATTGTGGAAGATACACCGGCATTATTTGTTGGACTGGCACGGAAGGAGCGGGCGTGATGGCCAACGACAGTTTCTGCTCCTGAAACTGTTGATGGTTAAACGGAGGCTGCATATGCCTGAAATTTCTTCCCCTTTGAGCACGGGGTTCGAAATCTTGTCTTGGCTGATGGTGGTACGGTTGGTGATTGGCAGAAGATCTGAATGGTTCTTTATCGGTAAGCAGTTTAGCAGTATAACCAGGATTCTCCCTTTCGCCTCTAATACACATGTTGGCTAGGCTGATCATCTCCTGGTAAGTTTTAGGTTCTCTGATTTGCGCTTCGAATTTTAATGGCCCTTCTCTCAGGCCATGAATCAGTGCCACTCGTTATAGTTCTGGGTCTACATTTTTTATTCCCATGATTTCCTTCTGAAATCGGTCAACAAAATGACCCCATGTTTCGCCTTCACGCTGCTTGATCTCGAAAAGAGCCGATGGGCTGTCTTTCCTCTTCTTGGAAGTTGAGAACCTTAGTAAGAACTCTCTCCTGAGTTCGGCAAAGCATCCGATGGATTGGGGGTGTAATCCATAAAAACCATTCTCTTGCTTGCCCGTCAAAAGACGTGACAAGAAGTTTACATTTGGTTGCATCTGTAAGAGTCTTCAGAGCAACAACTGACTCGAATTCTTGCAAATGTACTGCCGGATCGGACTCCTCATGATATGCCGACAAACGTGGTTCTCTGAATTATCTGGGGCCGTCTCTCCCCGAATTTCATTCTTGAATGGAGAGATTTCTTCGGCATCCTCATAGAGGGGAGGAAGCGGGTAACAGGACGCTGTAGTTGCGGTTACTTGCGGGAAGGCCGGCGGATAGGCAAAACGGGCTATGGCTTCCGGCGGGTAGGCCGCCGGATAGGGGAGGCAGGCTGCATTTGAAGTCGTACCTTGGAACTCGAGAACCCGGGTAGGAAAATCTTGGGCGGCCTCTCGATAAAAGGCCTGGCGGGAATTGAAATTATCCTGGTGAGGTTGCGGGTTGGCGGTTTGAGATATGGTATAAGGAGGCGGCAGTGGAGCTGGAGTTACAACCGGACTGACCGCGGTTTGTTGAGCGGTTAGCCGATCAGTGAGAAGGGATAAAGCTTGACTGATGGCGTCTAAACGCTGATTGGTTTGTTTACGAGACCGCTTGGCCTCCTGCCTGGACTGTTCCAGTGCTTCCCACAGGGAGGATTCACTGCGATCGGAGCGATCTCCGTGGACGAACTGGCGGTCTGACATATTGTCAGAGTATTCACCGACAGCTTGCGATCTGAAGGTCATGTGTGTCTGTTGAGGCTGAAAATGTGCCTCCACGATCACTGCTTGAAAGGCAAGGAAAATGAGGGGTTGCAAGCTATCCGTTACTATCCGACTTAGTGATTTAAATTGATTAGACCGCTGGCAGCGGTCAAGGCCAAAATTCGCCCGTCATGGCGAATGCCACTCCTGTGACGGAATTTCCTTTGATTAAAGTGAAGCGGTTACAGCGGATTACAGATGAAGCCGGCCGGGCAGACAAGTCGCAAGACAGTTAATTCGAGACCGCAGCTCAAATAGGCGAGCTCCTGGATTCGAGTGTGCGTGTCTTGGGAATGCCGCCCGACCCTATTTATAGGCTCGGGGACCTGCCAGAACGGGCAGATGCTAAAATAACCACCTGCCCGGGTACAGGAGAATCGGGCAGGAGGTGACGGGATACAGAAGAATAAATAAAGGGGAAGCCGCGCGGTCTGGCGGCTTGACTTCCGGTTTGTGCTGGGCTTGGGTTGAGAAGCTTTGGCTTGATTCAATTGGCAACCCGAGCGGTCTGCTAACCGAGACCGCAACTTGCCCTTTTGGGACCTAAGCCCTGGCAATCTTCAGTTGTTGAGAGCGGTGACCCTTGGAGACCGCGCAGCTTGATTCATTTGCCGGTCTGACCGGTTAATGTATCAAACCGCCAGGTCTAAAGGAGATGCTGTCTAGGTAGCGGTCTTCTGGGTAAACAAGTATGATTTTTCTAGGTGTGTGAATAGCAGGTTTATTCACAGGTTTTAAGCTGCTAATAACAATGCTCAAATGAAATTGGTTTGAGACATTTTTTTAATAAAAAAATATTATCTTTCGCCGCGCTTTAGTAAAAACATCGTTAAAATATATTATCTTTCGATGTGTTTTACAGAGAACACAACAAAATTAATATCTTTCGCAACGCTTTCTAAAATGCCGCAATAAATGCGATTATAGATGATTCTTCTTATAGTGCAATTGAAATTCGTGAAAATGTGTCAATTTGGCTATTCATAGACTTGGGCTTGAGTATAAGTTTAATTTTAATGGTAAATTTATGATTTGAGAATAGTTATTTCTGGTGTGTAAATAGTCATAGAAAGCTGTAGGAACATTTTAAATGTGTTGCCAAATATAATTTTAAAAGGTAATACCGCACAATTGTTGTTTAAAGTGCGTCGACAAATACAACATTTTGATAATGTTCTCAATAATAAATAAGAGAATATTTATTGAATATTGTGTCACAAATGTTGTCTAAAACTGCTACTTGATGACAACAATTACAAACTGTTCTCTATTCTATGCTTAGACAACATTTTATAAATGTTGTCAAATAAAGTGTTGCTAAAAGCCAAAAATATTGTAGTGAAAGAATGCCTCAGCAAAAAGGTGCAAAAAGCTGTCTCATAATTAATAAGATCACCAAGATCAAAGATAAGGAGTTACCAACTCCAGAAATAAACTGTAAATCAACAGTATACAAGCCATATTAACAATAAGGGCCACAAAGATTAGTAAGCTTGGCTAAATAATCAGTAAAAGTCTTGCACCAAGTGCGACAATGGTTTATAAGAAAATGTCGTAGAAATAGGCATAATGTGGGCCAAGTGAATCCATGAGCAAACAGTGAATCAGTGACACCAGACAAAAACAGGCACTGAGGTGGAGGTCACAATCTTCCTCTCACCAACAGTCCAAAACACCGCCGGGTACCATAATTACACCAACACAGGCACTGTGGACGAGGCCTCAATAATCTCTATCACCAACAGTTCAAAACCAGCTCATCACCTCATCACTTAACACCGCACGCAACATGATAACATGAGGAAATTACCACAATTTTCATGAACAAACAGCCACTCGACAAATTCTAAAGGCCACTCGACGAATTACACTAACACTCGACGAATTTTAACTTAGTCCCACGAGATGACTCGACAAATTTAACTTAACCACTCGAGATGACTCGACGAATTTATCTTAACCACTCGAGATGACACGACGAATTTAACTTAACCACTCGGGATGACTCGAAGAATTTAACTTAACCACTCGAGATGACTCAACGAATTTAACTTAACCACTCGAGATGACTCGACGAATTTAACTTAACCACTCGGGATGACTTGACGAATTTAACTTAATCACTCAAGATGACTCGATGAATTTAACCACTCGAGATGACTCGGCGAATTTAACTTAACCACTCGAGATGACTCGGCGAATTTAATCACTCGAGATGACTCGACGAATTTAACTTAACCACTCGAGATGACTCTAAGAATTTAACTTAACCACTCGAGATGCTCGATGAGTTTAACTTAGGCTTAGGCGAATTCTGCTAGGGAAAAATCAGAAGTTCCATTAACTGGTTTACTCTATATTGCTTGTCTAAAATGTTAAGGTATATTGAACTATCGGGTTAACGGATGTTTAGCGGTAGGTTAGGACCCGTTAGGGATCCACGCACCCGCCGGGGAATTAGGGTTTGCCTATAAATACCTTGCTAGGGGCAACGAGTAGAGTGTTCCAAACTAGACACTCACGCGGATGCTTCGAGCACCATTCTAACATTCTCGAAGTTCCTCACTCGCGCTCCGTGCGTTTTTTCCCCCGTAACCGCTGTTGCGGTTCCCGTCGATCGAAGGAGAACGTCGATCTCATTCCCGTAACCGCTCGTCTCCCTGCGACGAGGAAGAAGCCTGCTTCCTACCTCTCACGCGCCCGCCGATCGTTGCGAGATCGAGGAAGGGGACCGCCGGTTGTCGCTCTGTCGATCGCAAGTGAAGGAGGACGCCGCCAGTTTTGATCGTTGCAAGGAGCAGTTCTTCCCATAACCGTCGCTCTTCTTGTAGACGCCCTGCCTCCGTTCTTCCCGACAGCGAATCGTCGCCGTTTTTCCTGTGCGAGAAGAAGCTCACCGGTCATGTTTGTCGAAGGAGAAGCCGCAACTGTCTCTGAAGCCGAAGCCCTCTCCACTTCCACGGCCATTGCCGGATCTGCGCGTGTAGTGCAGTGAAGTGCTTTGCCTCTCCGTCGATCTGTGCAGGAGGGCTCGCCGCTGTCCACCGCTGCCGCCTCTGTCGCTGCAAAGCCGATCCCACCAGAGCCGCCGCATCTCGCAGAGGAAGAAGAAGCGCTTCCGCGCGCGTTAGTGTTAGCCTCCGCTGCCGCCAGGCGCTAGTTGTTAGCGCCGGCGCTACCGCCGCTTGTTAGAGGCCGCTCCGTGCCTCCGTGGGTGCCGTCTCAACGGTTGGCTCGTCGTCTCAGTGGCTTCCAAATCACCGTCTCAGCGGTTGGATCGCTCGTCTCAGCGGTTTGGACCGTCTCAGCGATTGGCTCGTCTCAGCGGTTGGACCGCCTCAACGGTTGGCTCGTCTCAGCGGCTGCTATCCCGCCGTCTCAGCAGTTGGATCCTCGTCTCAGCGGCTGCCGTTACTGCTTTTGTCCGCTGTCGTTTTCCGACATCACTATCGGAATTCCGACAGCGTTCAGTAATTTGGGGTGATCCAGTTTCGGCTCTTTTGGTTCCTGGCCGTTGTTGTCTGCGTGGCTCTGATCTTCGATGTTTTTGTTCAGCCGGAGAAGAGGAGCACACAAATTCTTTGTCTGGATTGGATCTGAAGATTTTCTCGCCTCTACGCGCCTCTGGTGATCTCTTTCTAGATTTCTGCCCGTAATTAGTTTGCTAGTGGAATTCTAGTATTTTGGCAAGAGACACACAATGTCGAAGGGCTCAACTCCTGTTCCGCTTATGTTAGGATACCTGACCTTAGAAGAGCTAAGATTGGACCTAGGACAAATACGTGTATCTACCTAGGATGTGCAGAGGATAGTGCTGCAGACAGATTTCTCGATCTATCAACCAACACTGTAATCGAATCTAGAGACGCTGTCTTCTTTGAGGATAAGTTCCTTAAGGATAAGAACCTGATGCTTCCAGGTCTGCCAGCCACTAGTCTTGAGCCTCCTGCTGAGCCAAGTCAACGTAACTCTGACACTGAGCCTGTAGACACGAGTGGTTTAGATACTAGAAGGCTATCAAGTAGATAGAAAACGCCTAAAAGCTTCGGTACAGACTTCGTGACTTACCAAGTTGAAGCTGATCCATCCACCTATCAGGATGCGATGCGATCTCGAGACTCTCTATTATGGAAAGAAGCCATTGATGAAGCGTTAAACTCTCTCATGCAGAACAACACGTGGACATTGGTTGACTTGCCCAAAGGGGCTAAGACCATTGGAAACAAATGGGTTCTGAAAAAGAAGCTTAATCTTGATGGGAGTATTGACAAATACAAAGCACATCTAGTTGCAAAAAGATTCACTCAAGTGAGTGGAATAGACTACTTTGATATATACTCACCTGTTAGTCACTATGCGACAATTAGGATACTTCTCGCTATAGCATCTATTGAACACTTTACAGTTCATCAGATGGACGTCAAGACTGCATTTCTTAATGGAGATCTGACCGAAGAGATCTACATGCACCAACCTGAAGGGTTTGTGGTAGAAGGTCTAGAAAATAAGGTCTTTAAGTTGATTAAGTCGCTGTACGGATTGAAACAAGCACCTAAATTGTGGCACGAAAAATTTGACACTTGTGTTAAAACCTTGGGTTTTAAATCCAGCTTTTCAGATAAATGTCTGTACGTTCGTGCAAGTTCAAATAAAGTTGCAATTATATGCTTATATGTTGATGACATGCTAATTCTGGGCACTGATCAGTCTGAGGTGAAAGACGTGAAAGCTGCCTTGACGACACAATTTAGCATGACTGACTTAGGCGTGGTGAAAACCATCCTAGGAATGGAAGTGAACTTCACTGACAAGGGTATTACCCTCAGTCAGAGTCACTATATTAGAAATCTACTTGAGAAGTGGGGTTACGTTAATTGCAAAGGTAGTGAGACTCCATACGATTATAACAATAGACTGAAACCGAATGAAAGTTCATCTATTAGACAGTTCGATTACTCTAAACTCATAGGTAGTCTCATGTATGCTACAACCTGCACTAGACCTGACATAGCCTTTATGGTCGACATGTTAAGTAGATTTACGAGTAACCCTGGGCAGGACCACTGGAATGCCTTAGACAGGCTTATGCGATACTTAAAACACACTGAAAAGTATGCTTTATGTTACAGTGGACATCCTCCTGTACTTGAGGGGTATTCTGACGCCTCCTGGTGTTTAGAAATTGCTGACAGTAGATCCACTAGTGGTTTTGTATTTACCCTAGGAGGAGCAGCAGTAGCTTGGAAGTCAAAGAGGCAGACGTGCATTGCACTTTCCTCTATGGAATCAGAACTCTACGCCCTCGCTTCAGCAAGAGAAGAAGCTGAGTGTAAAAGAGATCTGATTATCGACATTCCAATGACGAGTCTAAAAATGAACTCTATTTCGCTATATTGTGACAATCAAGCCACAAAGACCATTACAACAAATACGTTGCTCAATGGGAAGCGAAGGCAACTAAGGATGAAACATGCCTGGTTGACCCATCTCACCAGTCAGGGAATAATCTCCCCATTGGACGTGAGATCGAAGGATAATGTAGCAGATGTCCTTACCAAGGGCTTATGTAAGGTTCTAACATATAAAACATCGGGGGAGATGGGATTAAGGTTCATTTAGTATGACTTAATACCCTGCTTATATTTTAAATCTTAGAACCGTAGTCTGCTTACATTCGAGCATCTAGAGTGAGCGCACGGAAGTATTCCAGATGCTATCTGATGAAAGTCAGAGATGGATAGTTGCCAGTCATTCCAAACTTGATGACTTACACAATTATTTTTAATTCAAATGCTGATTTGGGTATCATTCCAAAAACGAATACTGAAGTTGCTGATATGCGTCCTGATATTATGATCATTACTTATATCATTCCAAACTTTATTATATATTAGTCACAGCTTGTTGTATCATTCCAAACTTGATGATATAATACAATTGTGAAACGTTTGGTAATAATCTTAATAATCGAAGGAACATGGGTTGATTCTTTGAAATCAATTGTCTAATTTTGGGTAAATTGGATATAGATGCTGATATGTGATTCTTTTCTTCCTGGTTAGATTATTACGTTCTTTTACTGCTAGAACTATTCACTTTACTCTTGATTAACAAATGTTAGAATTCATAGAGATTTGTCTCATGACATTTTTATTATGTCTGTTTGCAGATCACATGGAGATTGGAAGAGAGAAAGTTGATTTCGACCCAGATGATGATGATCTATTGTTTGCAGAGATTACTGTTCATTTATATGTTCTTTGAGTGTTTTTTCCAGCTTTGCTTACTGTTTTTCTTGTTTGGAGCCTTGTGTTTGAGTTTAGATATTGTGTATTCTAAAACTCATATTTATGTTTCTGGAAAACTCATGTTTGTCATTTTTAACTCTTGTTTAAAGTAATCTGTGATGTGACCCCGATATTTACAATATATGGGGAGAATGTTAAGGTATATTGAACTATCGGGTTAACGGATGCTTAGTGGTAGGTTAGGACCCGTTAGGGATCTACGCACCCGCCGGGGAATTAGGGTTTGCCTATAAATACCCTGCTAGGGGCAACGAGTAGAGTGTTCCAAACTAGACACTCACGCGGATGCTTCGAGCACCATTCTAACATAAAACAGATGCAAACGTGATAAGAAAGGGGAAAAAGAGTTGAAAAAATAACATAGCAAGGGGGAAGAATCCTCCACTTGTCTCAAACCTTCCAATCATCGGCCTCCACGCACTCCACGCCAAGAATCGGTGATAGAAGACCACCAGGAAGAATTTCTGAAACTTTTCAGACGAAAAAGAAGATTAGGGCTACACCCTCCAACTCCAAAAAAACCACAATACCAAAAATACTCACTGCACAAACGAAGATCTCGGCGAGAGCTTTCCGAATCTATGCTTAGATGGAGATTCTGTTGGGATAGACCTCCACTTAACATGTGCTTTGGATGTCACGTTGGGATAATTAAGGGAAGGCAATTTCTTGTCTTTTCCTCATACAATTGTAGGGTCTCCTAAGATATATTTTATGCTCAACCTCTTTCCAGAAATCCCCCGCATGATGCTCAACATCCAAAAGGATCGCATTGCCATACGATTTAGGAAAGTACATGTCACAACAAGAATGCTGATAAAAAATGGGGATAAATATATACCACACACTAACTCACCTTCATTGCATAAGTTAAAGTGCCAGCTAAGTACACCAACATGTGATATCTAGCACAAGAAGTTTACTCATGTATGCATGTTGCCAAGAGACTCGTCGATTAGAATTTAGAGCTATTCAATTGCAAGGCATCCACAATTTAGCAATCAACAATGACATGACAAGTTGACTAATATTTTCAACGCGCAACTTACCACCGGAGATTAATCGCAAAGCCAACTTAACAAAGCTTTGTATGAAGCTACTTTAATAATTAACTCGATTTGCGAGCACAAACAAAGCTCTTCCACAATACAATTGGGTCATGCGCTTCTAATGGATCAACAATCATGATGGATGCATGCTTATCATTGTATAACTCATAATTTGACGAGATCAGAAATGCCATAGGACAGTACAGAAGACCTCGCCCACCTGGGGCGAGCACAGAAAGCCTCGCCCACCTAGGGCGAGTATAGAAGACCTCTCCCACCTATTGCGAGTACAGAAGACCTCGCCCACCTGGGACGAGTACAGAAAACCTTGCGCACCTAGGACGAGTACATAAGACCTCGCCCACCTAGGGCGAGTACAGAAGACCTCGCCCACCTGGGGCGAGTATAGAAGACCCCGCCCACCTGGGGCGAGTACAGAATACCTCGCCCACATGGGGCGAGTACAAATTTTCACCTCGCCTGAGGGTGGCTATTTGAAGACCACCCTGTCAAAAGGCGAGAGCGACCATCTTCAGTCCATTTCAGAAGGCTGTAGCATCTAATCGTAGTCCATTGTGGATTTGCCTATAAATAGGACCCCAAGGAACAATTAGAAGGCATCTTCAGCCCTCCTATGGTGGGTGAGTTCATTGTCTGCCTCTCTTGTGCCGAGCTCAACATTGGCTTTAGGAGGGAAAGTTCCTATAGACTTCCAGGTATGTGGCGGGACCTCCTCGCTGCAACACGCGGGTCTTATTTATAGGCAGTTCAAAGTTGTTATTTATGCTCTTAGCTTCTTATCACATTCTCTCACGTGAGTCGACAGCTAAACAAGTAGCCTTTGACAACTCCCCAAGTCTCGAACATAGTTGAACCGGTATCCGGATTTCAATAATCATGAGTTGCATTTCACCCGCTGTCCTTAAGCAACACGTCCTAACAACCCTGCCCAAACTATCAATGTGGTTTCGATAAACGTGTGTTATTCTCATTGATGACGATCCTTTAATTAATTATTTCATGATTCACGAATCATTAAAACCCTAAGATAAAGACACGTGAGGTCACCAAAAGAAGAGTTCTGAACCTTAATTCCTTGACTTAAGTCATCGACACTTGTTGTAAATTCAATGTTTCAAGAGAGATGCTTCATATTCCGGACAAGAGGATAAACTTTCATAAAAATCAAAACAATCCATCATTTACATTTGGTGTGTGTTATCATTTTTCTTCTCTCCCTCTTTTTCGATAATCATTACTATTCAATTAACAATTAATCTTAGAATCTTTGTATTACAATTATACATCATAATACAAATTTGATGGGGATTCATCACGAGCTCTCATTTATGAGAGAACCGGATGACGGTTACTCCCATAAACCACTCTCCCCATTACATTAGTGGGAGAGAGTGGGAGGTTAAAGCCGAAACCGTTGCCAACCGCAACGTGCACGGCGACGCCGTCCCCTCCCGCCGGCGAGCGGGCCAAGCCCCTCTTGGGGTGCGGCCAAGCCGCACCCCATGAGGGGTGCGGCCAAGCCGCACCCCCCCTTTTGGGGTGCGGCCAAGCCGCGCCCCCCTTGGGGGTGCGGCCAAGCCGCGCCCCCCTTTGGGGTGCGGCCAAGCCGCACCCCCTTTTGGGGTGCGGCCGAGAGGAGTCGCACTTGTTGGGTTTTCTACAACCATACATCATATGTAGGCGCAGCGGAGATAAAGAGAACAACCCAAAAAAGTTTGGATCGGGCCATGAATATTGAATCAAGAAGCTAATCAAAAATACTAGGCATAAATTACCTTAGTGGAGTTGGATCGAATCCAACCTAGGTGCTCCAAGATGAAATCCGAATTTCTGCCTTGAGTTCTTCAAGGATCGAAATAGATTGATCCCTCTACAGAAGTCCACACAAGCGATGAAGAACCCTAGCTTCTTGTCGTACAAGAACTAGGTCGGAGAAGGAAGCTCTCAACGTCCTCACGGACTGCTAGGTCCGATCCAGAGGAGGTGGCGACCGGCGGCGACGTCTATCGGCGGCGGAACGACGATCGGCGGACGGAACGAGAACAACCGGAACGCTTCCGTCGTTTCTCTCTTGCGAAAAGGCTCGATCTGAAAAACCGTGTAAATCGAAGCCCTAATCACGTCCTTTTATACGCAAGGCATAAAATCGACTATCCGCAGACCAGAGGGAAAAACAGAAAATCTGTCCAGATTTACATTCGCCGAATTCGGCTAATCACATTAACCGAATTCGGCTATTCACTATAACCGAATCCGGCGAAACCATTTCGACGAATTCGACTATATAAATTCGGCTGTATAAATTCGGCGAAACCCTTTCGTCGAATTTGCCATTAGCCGAATTCGGTTAATCCCATTAGCCGAATTCGGTTAATCCCATTAGCCGAATTCGGTTAATCCCATTAGCCGAATTCGTCTAAACCATTTAGTCGAATTCGGTTAATGCCTTTAGCCGAATTACCTAATGTAAATCTGTTCGTTTAAATACTTTAAACGATTTCCCTTTTGAGACATTCTCAACTTGATTCCAAGCAGTCACATGATTGGTCCTCCACTCATATCCAATACAAGTAAGGCCAACACAATCCTTTCTCCAATTTCTCCAAACGCTTTTATATGCGACCCTATAGGCTCATATTGCGTTGGCAGCAAGACTAACTGTTGATTGCTTTGAGATCATCTCAGAAACTCCAACAGCACTCCTCCCTCGGACGCGGCCACGCCGCGCCCGCCTTCAGGGGCGGTCGAACCGCTCTCCCCCGTAGTAAGATTGGGGTGAGTCCCCCCTTTTCCAGCTCGCCGCCCGCTTTTCGGGATCCGGGCTCCGTTCAGAGTAATTCCCCATTCGTTGCGTGCTCAGAACGCTTTTGAGCGCGCTTATCTCACTTTTTATCTCTTTTGACTTCTCACATTTCCGACTCGCTCACTTTTCCGACTCGGCTCGCTCACTTTTTGTCTTTTCAGTTTCTCACTTTTCAGGAACATCTTCTCACCTTTCCTCGAAGGGCAGCATGGTCATTTACGAAAAATGGTGATCCGTGGGCTCTGAACCGGAAAATATGATTCGTCCTCCCAGGTGGTTATGGTGGTTACAATGGAACAATTACCGGGCTACCCCCGACCAAAGCTATAAAAAGGCCCCCCAGGCTTCATTTGAGAGGATCCGACCTGAATGCCCAGAGAGAGCTCCTTGAAGATTTCCACGGATTTCTCCTTCGGCGCTTGAAGATCTCCTTCGCGGACTTGAAGTTTTCCGTCTTCACGAAAGCGGACAAGGCTTTCTCACTTTCGTCTCCACGAAAGCGGACAAAGCTTTCTCACTTTCGTCTCCACGAAAGCGGACAAGGCTTTCTCACATTCGTCTCCACGAAAGCGGACAAGGCTTTCTCACATTCGTCTCCACGAAAGCGGACAAGGTTTTCTCACTTTCGTCTCCACGAAAGCGGACAAAGCATTCTCACTTTCGTTCTTTACCGTTCTCAGAAGGAAAAGACTTAGTTTTTTCCGAGAGGTGGCCTGTCGCCCTCGGAACGTTCTCTCTCTCTCTCTGATATTGTAACGAGCAGCGGCCTGTCGCGTTCGACTTCTAAATCTCTAATTGTAACCCCCCAGAAGATAGTGGAAGTTTGGTCGGCACAGCTCCGACCACGTGGTTTTTTACCCTTCTCGGGTTTTCCACGCTAAAAAGTCCCAATGTAATCAACGAATCTCAAATTGACTGTTTGCGCGCTTGGTTCACTCTCGAGCTAAGGTGGTTTAAGTAAACCGGTCTACCAAGAGCCCTAAGCGACCCGCAACAGTTTGGCGCCGTCTGTGGGAATGGATTCCCAACTACCGAACAAAGGATTCCCGAGCGCAGTACCCGCTTCGCCTGAGTTCACAGAACCAGCAAGGGTGGACACCTCTCCCGAACAGTCTGACGCATGCATTTCCTCAATCCCGGAGAACCCAGTGAGAGGAGCGCTCATCGCTGCACCCATCCTGCCCCCGTGGCTTGGATCAACTAGCAAGTCGGCCCCTCTCGCGGCAGGACAGGATCTGAACGATGTCACGCACCAGCAAGGGCAATCCCCCTGTCAAAGTCAATTTTGGAATACCCAGTTCCGTCATGGCTAAAGCTCCCGCACAACAAGGAGTTCCACGGAGCGGAGGACCCGTACGAGCACGTTAATCACTTCTTGATAACGATGCAGACGTTCGGACTTCCCTACCAAATCAGCTGCAAGATCTTCACCAAGACGCTGCGCGGAGACGCCCTCCGCTGGTATCAATCCTTGCCAAATGAAGCAATTCACAACTTCACCGAGTTGTCCCAACTGTTCGTTGAATGGCACGAGACACGCTCGCCAAGGATTCAAGAAGAAGGAGAAAAGCCCGGCATGGACAAACCGCCCCGCCTAAGGGAGGCGGAATGGAGCACGCAGCAACAGAAAATCCGCACAAATTTTCACCAGGAGCGTCCCTGCGCATGGATGGACTTCGCCTTAGACGCGAGCATAGGCAGTCCACCCTGTGAGCTAAGGAGAGCGTTGGTAACTCACCGCATCTCCTTTAACATCCTATTCCTGGCTGCCGTAGTACGGCTCAAACTCCTAAGCGGGAACCTCAAACTCAGGGCCAGCGACGCGGAGCTCCCGGACGGAACTATGATACCCACCATAGGAGTCGTCACCCTCCCTGTTCAAGTAGGGATGCACGCGGAACCAGTCCAGTACGACGTTCAGTTCGTCATCGCCGAGGCAGACTTCCCCTACGACGCAATATTTGGGAGCCTCTTACTAGACGCCCTAGACCACGACGTTTCCATGTCCGGGCGCATGGCCAACAAAGGGAGTATCCCCAGGAATGCGATTCATGGTTTCAACGCACCCGCCTCCAAGCTCCCTTGGATCAACAATGACCCATCGCTGAAACCAAAGTCTGAGAAGCAAGGCGCGCGGAAGGATCACGTAACTCCCACATTGGCTGAAAAAGCCAAATTTCAGGCATCAGCAAATCCGCTGCAGTTTGATACATGCCGCAAGAGAAAGGGGCAGCAACAGCAGTTCGAGAAGGCCGAACTGCTCACTCAGAACCGAGCAGACCGCTCCCAAGGGCTAGCAAATCAAGGCTCCCAGAACTTCACCCCGCTGAATACCCCCCGCGAGCACATACTGTCTGTAATCAGCAATAATAAGATTATCAACTGGCCCAAACGGCTCTCCCTGCACAGGGGAGATCAAGCCCAATTCTGCCACTTCCACAAAGGCCGAGGGCACCGAACGGAACATTGCGCAAGACTGAAAGAAGAAATTGAACGCCTCGTCCAGTTAGGGCACCTGGAAGCTTTCCGTGAAGAGGTACATAGGGATGCCACCAAAGATCAGTCGCCGGGTCACCGCCGCCCACCATGCTGAATGACCTAAAAAGCTCGAGCAAGCGCAGCACGACGGGAGCTCGACGTTACCTCCTCTCTCGTAAAATATGTATCAAAAACTTACTGGCTCAAAAGCCGCAAGATTGCACTTGCGCATGTATCAATATTTTCTAGTTATATTCTATCTGTTCTAAACTGTTCTACTATAGGAACCAATTCGGGGCCCTGCCCCGGGGACTTTGCACCGCCGTCGATTGAAGGTTCGCCCTTCTCCTCCGCCGTCGAGTCCCGATGTCGTAGGGGCCTGCCCCCCTTACGTTCACCCCTGATTTGAATACACCAGCTATTCATCGGCCACTTCGGGGCCCTGCCCCGGGGACTTTGCACCGCCGTCGATTGAAGGTTCCCCTTCTCCTCCGCCGTCGAGTCCCGGTGTTGTAGGGGCCTGCCCCCTTACGTTCATCCTCGGTTTGAATACACCAGCTATTCACCGTCCACTTTGGGGCCCTGTCCCGGGGACTTTGCACCGCCGTCGATTGAAGGTTCGCCCTTGTCCTCCGCCGTCGAGTCCCGGTGTCGTAGGGGCCTGCCCCCCTTACGTTCACCCTCGGTTTGAATACACCAGCTATTCACCGGCCACTTCGGGGCCCTGCCCCGGGGACTTTGCACCGCCGTCGATTGAAGGTTCGCCCTTCTCCTCCGCCGTCGAGTCCCGGTGTCGTAGGGGCCTTGCCCCCTTACGTTCACCCTCGGTTTGAATACACCTGCTATTCACCGGCCAAGCCGCAAGCACAGACTTGCGCAAACAAAAAATATATATATATATATATATATATATATATATATATATATATATATATATATATAAAGCCACGGGCTCAGACCCGTGCAAACTCATCTGTAATTTTGAAAACAATCAAACTGTGCAGGTGCTAACAACCAGATTGACAAGATCATGCAGGAAAACAAGTACAACACATGCAATAAAGGAAATACAACCACACCTGACAAACACACAAACAAACAACAAAGCTGGAAGCGAGAAAATGAAAGATAAATAACATCAGTCCTCGGCCACGTCCGAGTAGTCATCCCCAGAAAGATCTCCGACTCTGAGGCCAGCGGTGTCGCACCCGAACTTCCTCCCCATCATACAGAGAGTCTTCTGAATGCCTCTCTGAAAAGAAACTTCGCACTCGTCCGCTATCAGGGGCTCTACCTCCTTCGTCATCACCTCGGCACGAATCTCTCCCACCATCTGGAAATGCTCCTCCGCAAAGGTAAGGGAATCCTTGTACTCGGCTACTCCAGTCGCCTTGGCCTCCTCAAGGCTCTGCTCGATCGACGACAGCCGGTCCACCTCGCTCCGTATGAAGCCCAACTCCCCCTCCAGGCGAAACATCTCCCCCTGCGCGTCCGATAGTTGACGAAGGGCATCCTGGGCGAGCACCTTATCACCGCACTCCGCTCGCAGCTTCTCGGCTTCACCCTCCAACTCCTTGATATGAGCTGCGTCACTGTCCCTCTTCCTATGCAAAACGGACATGTCACACCTCGCCACGCGTAACTCCTCCTGAAGAGCGAAGTAGGTGTCCTTGAGGCTCACATAATGATCGTTCCATGTGAGCGCAACGCTGGTCAAAACCTCTGCCTGCAAGCAAAAGTCGAACGGTTAGCAAGCGTAAATAAGAGCGGAGAGTAAATGCTGAGATCAAGAAAGAAAAGCTTCACTTACAGCACAAGCCATCGCTTGAAGTGAGGAAGAAACTCGCTTCGCCGACATGAGGGGAGGTGGTGGCGGCAAATCCTCCGACGGGACCCGGTCGGCAATAGGAGACGCCAAAATCTCCACCTACGGATCAGATGAAACCGGCTCACTCCTAGGACGGCTCGGGCCGCCCTCGCAATCTTGCCTCATAGGCGCCAGTGGAACAGGGCGCGGAGCGGAAGGCCCGTTCTTGATAATGATCTTCCTTTTTTTCCCGTGATCCAAGGGAACAACAGCCTCCCGCTCGGGATCCCAGGAAAGTCCCACCGAGTGCAGTCGACGTTCATCCACGCAACCAGAAATGGAAAGCAAGGCCTTCGACAGCCCCTCTCAGCCAGGAAAACCGGGGATAGGAAGGAACTCATCTTCCCGACCAGTCTGTCGGCGACAGCGTCCAGGAAGCGACCTCCAAAACTCCGGTAGCTCCCATCGGTTTCGGACATACCCGTAAAGAGTGTTCCCATGACGATAATCAGCCTTCGCCCCAAAGTGAAACCAGTTTTTGTTGCTCCGAACCGCGATACGACCACCCAGGTCAGTAGAAACCTCGCACCAATCTTTGAAAATCTCCAGCAAAAAGCGCGTGCTGTGTTCCCGGAAGAATGCCACCATCCCCATAATGTTCGTCATCCCCGCCGGTGTGAACTGAGTAATCGGAACACCGCAGAACCGGAATATCTCAACGACCTCCTCGGGTGGAGGAATGCGAAACCCAGACTTCAAGCAGCTCTCCGAAAGGGCCATAAAACCGGTCGGTGGATTTTGGGCGCGCTCTTCCGCCCCTGGGATCCTCACCTCAACATCAGGGGGCAACCCGAACCACTTCCTCCATATGTCAATTCGCGCACCGTCAAGAGTAGAGCGCATGCGCATCGGTCTCGACTGACCACTTCGTTTCGAAGCCGGCAAAGGAAAGTTCACGCGCATCAGCGCATATATCCAACAAAATAAGTGCATAAAGATCCCGAAAGACCCACATCAAGCAAATTCAACCCGCCAACGCGCAGTTATGCCAACCAACCGCATGAAAGCAACGATTCATGCGAGCGACGCAATTCGCGCGCGACAAACTGCACGAGCGGCAAGACGCACGCACCCGGCACCCCGCGTGCTCGGTTAACCACCGCACGCGGAGGACGCGCGCGACAAACGGCCGCGCAAAGGCACGCGGAAAAACACCACGCACGCACGCGCGGGGGGACACGCACGACAAACCGCCGCGCGCGCGCGCGGCCAACCGCCGCGCGCGCGCGGCCAACCGCCGCGCGCGCGCGGCCAAACGCCGCACGCGCGCGGCCAACCACCACGCGCGTGGGGGCGCATGCGCGCCCCCCGCCGACCGGCGGCGCGTAAAGGCCGCGGAGGTCGCCGGCGCCCCGATCCCGCGGCCGGCAGCGCCGCGCGCGCAGGACGCAAGGGGTGCCGGTGGACCGCTCCCGCGGCCAGCTGCGCCCGCGCGCGCCCGCCGGACGCCGGCGGCTCGATCCCGCGGCCGGCAGCACCCGCGCGCGGGCTCACTCCCACGGTCGGCGACGCCCACGCGCGGGCGCACACCCTCCCGACGCCTTGTCACCTCGGTCGAAACCACCCTCGCGGGCGCGCTTCGCCATCTCCTCCTTTCTTTGCAAACAAAACGAAAATAACGAGCTTACCTCCACCATGGTTCAACGCGCCGCACGCCGACAACAATGATGACCGGAGTCAAAGCAAGAAGACTGAAACCTTCACACTCCTTCACACGGAGGATCGGACTCCGAAGGTTTGGGGGGCTTATGATGGGGATTCATCATGAGCTCTCATTTATGAGAGAACCGGATGGCGGTTACACCCATAAACCACTCTCCCCATTACTTTAGTGGGAGAGAGTGGGAGGTTAAAGCCGAAACCGTCGCCAACCACAACGCGCACGACGACGTCGTACCCTCCAGCCGGCGAGCGGGCGGCGCGCGGTGGCGCCCGCGTCAAGTGCGGCGCCACCGCGCGGTAGCGCCGAGCCCCTCTTGGGGTGCGGCCAAGCCGCACCCCATGAGGGGTAAGGCCAAGCCGCCCCCCCCCCCCCCTTTTGGGGTGCGGCCAAGCAGCGCCCCCTTGGGGGTGCGGCCAAGCCGCGCCCCCCTTTTGGGGCGCGGCCTAGCCGCCCCCCCTTTAGGGGGTGTGGCCGAGAGGAGTCGCCCTCCTCCCTCGGACGCGACCACTACGCGCCCGCCTTCAGGGGCGGTCGAACCGCTCTCCCCCGTAGTAAGATTGGGGTGAGTCCCCCCTCTTCCGGCTCGCCGCCCGCTTTTCGGGCTCCGGGCTCCGTTCGGAGTAATTCCCCATTCGTTGCGTGCTCAGAACGCTTCTGAGCGCGCTTATCTCACTTTTTATCTCTTCTGACTTCTCACATTTCCGACTCGGCTCGCTCACTTTTTGTCTTTTCAGTTTCTCACTTTTCAGGAACAGCTTGTCGCCTTTCCTCGAAAGGCAGCATGGTCATTTACGAAAAATGGTGATCCGTGGGCTTTGAACCGGAAAATATGATTCGTCCTCCCAGGTGGTTATGGTGGTTACAACGGCAAAATTACCGGGCTACCCCCGACCAAAGCTATGAAAAGACCCCCCAGGCTTCATTTGAGAGGATCCGGCCTGAATGCCCAGAGAGAGCTCCTTGAAGATTTCCACGGATTTCTCCTTCGGCGCTTGAAGATCTCCTTCGCGGACTTGAAGTTTTCCGTCTTCACGAAAGCGGACAAGGCTTTCTCACTTTCATCTCCAGGAAAGCGGACAATGCTTTCTCACTTTCGTCTCCACGAAAGCGGACAAGACACTCACTTTCGATCTTGGTGCTCCTTAGAGATTGAAGGGTGAAATCGGAGATACGGCTCCGTAGAAGTGTCTGAACCTCCTTATGTTCATGGTGTGTCATTTTTCAAAGAGGATTCATTTTCTGGCATAAATTGAAAAGAGTAACGATCCCCTTTCTCCCAGATTAGTAATTACGGAGTTTTCATTCTTTGACATCAACTAATTAGATGCAGTTCAATCGAATGTGTATTTAGGAAGTTGACTAAATTATGTCTTATTTAAACTACATGATGACCCAAATATGACTTCAAGGAAAAAGAACTCGAAATTGCCCCCGCTCGATGAAATTGCACTTGTGAGTCAATACAAACTCAACCACATCGACTACACCTCATTCTGATGTGTATTTGTGAAGTTGGTTGAAATGTGTCATTTTGAACTGCAGGTCGGTCCAAGAAGGACCTTTTGGGTAAATAGACTCAGAATTGACATCAGTCGATTGTATTGGACTCCTATGATTAAGACAAGTTCAATGGATTCATTCGGGCTTGATTATGAATTTTTTTAACAAGGTCGACCTCGGGACTATGAATAATTAATTTGAGTGATATTAATCAAGTGAAAGAACCACACACTCCATTTTGCATTAGCCGGGTACTTTGCTTGGGTCTAGGTATAAAGCCATACAAATACATGTTGACCTAACAGTAGCTCCCCACTTCATATCCATGGCCTTCAACCCTACACTTCCTCCACTCCCACAGTCCACTACACCACAAACCATTTGAAACTATTAGCCTTTCTCTAAAGTTGAAGGTCCTTTGTATTTTGAAGCTCCAACAATCACCACCATAAGAGATCAACACTGGAGACCACAAAACCTTCATGCATGGAATATGCATATGAGTTATGTTTGGCCAATGGACTCTCCCTCCATGCTCAAACAAACCTCAAATGAGTGTGACTTCTTCCTCTTCCTCCTACTTGTTATAGATCTAGGACACATGTGATTTTATAACTTTTTCCTACCATTAATGCTTTTCTGACTCGGATTGCTACTGTAGGTAGCCTCAATTACCACAAAGTGGGTTCCCAATGTCATAGAGGGTATCCAAGAACCCATCTCTGATGAACCTTGAGTTGTTCATGTCACTAGAATTCATTGGCTAAACTCAGAAAGAAAGAACAATTCAATATGTGCTTCTTATTTCGAGATGACTTGAAATAATAATTTGAGATGAATTATGATTGTGCATGTTGTTTTTCGAGCGTGTGCTGAGGTTTAGTTCATATTTGTTTATATTCAAGCTAGGGTGATGCAGTTTAGCTTGTGGTCACTTGTACGTTATATGTCGAGTTGTGGTGCTAGGGGTAACATCCAAAATTTAGACCCAATTAGTAGAACTACCTATGTGATCTAGTTGGTTAAATTGACCTCTTTTGATGAGTCCATTTTGGGGCCAATGAGATATTATTGGCCTAGTGACAAGACTATAAATTGGTATACACCAAACTTTAAACTACAATGACTTAAATAGACTTTTTGAACAAAAGATTTCAGGGTTGACTTCGGTTATCGAAGTTACACTTGTGAGATCAATACAGAATCAACGACATTAGTTTCACCTCATTCTGATGCATATTTAGGATGTTGGCTGAAATAGGTCATTTTGAGCAGCATGACGACCTTGAAATGAATTTAGAGGTAAATTGACTCAAAATTGACCCCAGTTAGCTACATTGAACTCGTATGATCGATACAAACTCAATGGCATTCATTTCCTTCCCATTCCGATGAGAATCATATATGTTGATCAAAATGGGTCGCACCGAGCAACGCAGCGACTCAGATATGCGAGTTTGAGCAAACAATCTCAAAATCAAACATAGTTAGCTTCGTCGGACTCATATTGATAATATTAAACTAGCAGTGTCATCCGCACATGATTTTGACATTGTTAGAGCATTTGTTTGGCGAATACATCAAAATAAAACACGAAAACTCCAACAATTGTAACTTGAGCAAATGAACTCGAAATCGACCCCAGTCAGTTTTGTTGGACTTGTATGACCGATAAGAACTCAATGGAACCCATCAGGCCTAATTATGAGCAATACTTGACAAGTTTAGCACTTTGATCCATTATGTAATTGTTGATAGTTAATTTCATAATTTTCACTTTCCTCCATGCATGGTCTGTTGGAGTTTCTTTGGTGATCCGAAAGGAATCAGCAATTAGTCTTACTGCCAACGCGATATGAGCTTATAGGGTCGCACATAAGAGTATTGGAGAAGTTTGAGATTGGTTTGTGTTGGTCTTACTCATATTGGATATGGGTCGAGAACCAAACATATGGCTACATGGAATACAATTAGTACAGGAAGACTGCTCCTAGATATTGTGAATATTGTATGGAGCATGTCTTGAAGTTTTCAAGTTAATATTGTGAATATCGACTCGTAAACAATGTCGTCAAGATTGTCTCGATTACATGCGTTGATAGGAACTTGTCGAATTGAGCCTTGGAGATTTCGTCGAAATTATTTCGACGAATTTGTCATAAGGTTGTCGAAGAATCCGTCGATATTGTATCGACGAATTCGTCGAATATTGATTCGACGGAAAGACTAGTCGAGCCGCTGAGACCGTCTCGCGGGCTGACTGGGGTCGTCGATACTGACTCGACGAATTTGTCAAAATTGTTTCTGATAGTTTATATAGGTGTAGTCAATAATACCTAGAGGGGGGTGGGGGGGGGGGGGGGGTGAATAGGTTCTACTTATTTTCTTTATTTAAGCATAAGGTTTCTAGCTGCAGAAAACACAAGCACAGAAAGCACACAAGGATGTATAGAGGTTCCTCAAGACAGGGTGTCTTGAGTAGTCCTCTTTCCCCCTTCACCTTTCTAACAGTGTGTTAGACAAGGCCCACAAACTTCAAACTCGGCTCCTTGAGCTTACACCACAAGTTCCTCAAAACTTCTCAGATCCAGAGTGATCCTACCTCAGGCGTAGCAGCCCTACACTCAGGCCCAACAGCCCTACACCTCAGGCACAGCAGCCCTACACTCAGGCCTAACAGCCCTACACCTCAGGCACAGCTGCCATACACTCAGAGTTATGAACTCCTACCACTCAGAAATCCCACATATTTCCTACCTCAGACCTATCAAGAGGTCCTACCACTCAAACTGTCAACACAGCTTTACACACAGGCTCAACAGCCTTTTTCTCAGGCAACAATGCCTTACAAATATATAATAGAGTTTGAGTTGAACACAGAGGACAAAAGGATTACTCTTAGTACTTCTGAGTCCTTTCTTCAGATCTGAAAACAGCAGCTTCAGATTTGTATCACTTTGATCTTCTTCTTTAGCCAAGCAAAAGATCAACTGGCCCTTCCTGAGTTGGTACAGGAAGAACTATCTAATCTCCCTTTGAAGATTAACTTCAGCAGCAGAGAATGACTTCAACTGGCTGAATCGCGAATGCTCAATTGCGGCGTGTAGTGAAAGCTTCAATAGAACAGTTGTTGTTGTTGTGCCCTAGCATCTCCTTTTATACCTCCATAGGGCTTCAACGGCTATATCGATCATCCTGACACGGTATGGGGCTGATTGGACTTGCTTTTCCCTCTCAGAAGTCTTTTGCGCCGAAAGTAGATCCCGTCAAAACATTTGGATCTGTCTCAGCGGTTGGGCTGAGATAGCTTTCAGTCTCAGCGACAGCTCCAGTCCCCTTCTCAGCGGTTGTTCCAGTCTTCTTCTCAGTGGACCCGCTGAGACGGCTCCTCATCTCAGCGGTTGTGACCCATCGTCTCAGCGGTTATGCTGAGACAGATCTTCATCTCCTTGTGGATGATTCCTTCTTGTCTAAGGCCATGTTTGGCCCTTCCTTTCGAGTTACCTGTGTCTGTATATTCTTCACAAGTGTAGCTTTGTTAAATACAATATGTCCTTAGCATTAGGAGTGATGCCTCTTCAAATCAAGGTTATATTGAGGACAATATACCCAACAATCTCCCCCTATTTGAAGAAGGCAGAACATCCCCAATGCTAAGGTCCATTAACAATAAAAATCTTATCACAGAAAGAAAATGATCTTATAGAAAGTGATCTGTGAAGCATAGGACCTAACACTCTAAGCATCAACATAAGCATCAGCTCTTTCTTCCCTTTCTCCAGCATTGGTACTGGACCTATCTCCCCCTTTCTGCCTTGTTCAACCTTAATTTACTATCTCCCCCTTTAACTTGCTATGTATAAAGGGATAACATCTATAGATCCCTTTGGATCAATCTATAGGCTAACCTGTACACTCTTAGCATGTGCTAGCAACCCCTCAACTAAGTAAGGAATTTACTCCCCCTTTATTGGAGAGCTATTTCCTGTAATAGCTGAGCCATTGCAATCTGAACACTTTATTTAATCTACTGAATACTAGAGATAAAAAGTACATATCAATAGTAACAAACACGATATTATGATCAGAATATGAAATGTCATTTCACTTGAAATATTCAGTACAGATATATAAAAGAAAATTCAACTTAGAGATGTACATTCAATCAAAAACAAGATGGCAAGGCAGGATTTTCTAAGATTGGCCCTTGGAAGAGCTTGCTCCATCTGTTTACTTTCTTTTCCTAGCTTCAGCAGCAACCTTGATATTTTCCTTTACTTTGAAGTACATAAATGGCTTGGGAAGATATCTGGAGGGAATTTTTAGAGGGGTTTCCCTTCTTACCATATTTTCTTTGAGAATCCTTTCCCTTAAAGATTCCCTTTCAAGATGTTTGATCCACTCAACAGCTGAATATACATGGTCAATGTCTTTCATTGGATTTCCATGGCTCACCCAGGTATTGACAACAATTGTGTCCAACTCCAGATTGTCATCTTCATGGAGTGGATCCTCTAATCTTTCCATTCTCTTCTGAGCCATGTATTCTTCAGCAGTTTGAATACCTTCGACCCTTCTCCTCTTTGCTGCTCTCTCATCAGCAATTAGATTTGATTGACTTTGGAAGTCAAAGTCTTCATCTCTGCTAGGGTTCAGAATTGGCAGATTCAAGGCAATCCTTATTCCTTGCAGCACTTTTAAGCTTGACTCCCATTGAGTGTCAGCGACTTTTCTGGCCATGGTAAGGATATTTTCTTGAATAGCCCTAGAAGCATTGTGTACCACTTCCACCATTTGCTTGCTGGCTTCTTCTTGATTGGAGAGTATCAGTTTGTGAGAGGACTCCATGTCGTTATATAACTGTATGTGTGCTCCTTTCATCTTAGCATGTAGATTGGTAATCTTCTCCTCTCTTTCTTCGCTATGTCCCACTATTTTCTTCTCAATTTCAGAATGTTGATCCAATATGGATTGAGAGAGAGTCTGTAAGGAGCTATCCACGTCATCCAAAATATATTCCTTTGCCTTGTCAATGTGGGATTTGACTTGGCTGCTTGATGTGTTGACCACTTGTGCCATCCTTGTCACTGCATTTTCCCAGACATTTTGATTTTTGTAAAGATGATTCTTTACATATGTGATGTCCTTTGTGGAATTCCCTTGATGATCTGCAATATCTTTTAGAACTGTGTGCTGGGCAGCAATAGTATTTTTGTCCATTTCAAACCATCTTGTCATCTGTAGAAGGATATGATCTGATGCAGTTTTGACATCATTAACTTGGGCATTGAGCTCAGTTCTCATTTCAGCCATTCTTGAGTCCATTCTCTGCTCACTGGCCTGAATTTCCTGAGACAATGCAGCTTTTGTTGTATGCAATTCATTCCTTATCTGGGTAGATGCATCCTGAATCTTCTCAGCAACAATCTCTTTCATAGACAACATCTGACCCTCAATCATCGTTTGTATTGAGTTTATCAGGTCAGATGTGTCCAGAGCTGCAACTGTCCTTTCCTGGGGTAATTCCTTTTCCATCATCTCTTCAGCTCTACTGTGAGCATTAGCCCTCTCATGATGAGGGATCTGCTCCCCCTCAAATGGGGCATTGGGTGATCCCATTTCCTGTTGATGTCCTCCCTCACTAGCATACCCACCTCCTCCTTCATAGGCAGAGCTATGCTCCCCCTCACTTGGGGCATCCCCAGGAGGAGAGTTTTGTCTAAGATCACCTGAAAAATGATTGGTGAATTAAACACCTAGACTATACTATTGATAGAGAGAAGAGACCTAACTGAAATCCTAATGTACCATGGATAGGTGAGTTGGGAATTTCATCTTCATCGTGAGGAATAGCAGGATCAACATTCATCTGGGTTTGCTCAGGATTGGGCACAACACTTCCTTCGGGCTCCTCATTTGTCCTGGGGATCCCTTCATTATCAATGTTCATTGGGTTGCTGGCGGATCGATGATCAGACCCATGACTATCTTCATTTTCAGATTCAGCTGACTTTAAGGATGACTTGGATGTCTGCTGGGATACTTCTTTCTTCTTTTCCTTTGCCACAGATGGCTGGCTCATAGGGAGCACCCTGGAGAATCTATCCAGAGTCTTAATGTCCATTCTTTTGAGGTAATGGAGATTGGACCCCTTGGAGTTTGCAAAGGTCTCTGAATAACTATTCTGTAGGTACAGAGATAGTATTCTTCCCATATTGGGGGCTTGTAGGGGTTCCTTTATCCTTTGAAAGATGACTTCTCCCCATGATGTTTTCTTGGACAGAATTATCCTTGTCATTAATTCAAACATGAACTGTGAGACAGTGTCATGTGAACCAGGCTTGCATAGGATAGCTTTGCCCACAACATCAGACAACAGCTTCCCCTGTTGATTGAAGAACTTCCTCCTTAGACAACTGGTCTTAGTTTCACTGTATCCTGTCCACTTTAGGGCAGTCAGCTTGTCCTTTTCAGATATCCCTTCCTCTTTAGTTTTACTGCAAGGAGTTAATTTTAGCCCCTTCTCCAACCTTTTAGCAGTAATCTTAATCTTCTCACCTCCTATCTTGGACATCAGGATGGTTTTGGATGGAGACAGTTTGACATGGTTGAACCATTCCAGAACTTCAGCTTTGAGAATGCAACATGGTTCAGACAGCATATGCTCAAGACCTTGAGCTTCCAATAGATGAATCACGTGTGGAATTTCTTCTGAGGCATGAGAGAATCCACCTCTTACGATTTCGTAGCCCTCTAGGAGATCTTTCGAGCTTTTTGGCGCCATGGAAGCAGAGAATCGATGCGCTGAGACGGGAGAGAAGATGAATCGTCTCGACGGCTAAGGGTTTGGCTTTGTGATTTGTTTTAGGTTACAGTGTATCTATTTATAGATTTTTAGTTTCGATTTTATTAACCATAGGCTTTTAGACTTAATTACCTTATTGTGTTAATGGGTTTTGGGTTAATTATTAGGTTTCATACTTAACATACCCCGTCTCAGCGGTTCAGCTGAGATGGAGACCTAGGCCGCTGGGATAGTAAAGTGTCAACCGCTGGGACAGTTTGCTCGTCTCAGCGGTTCAGCTGGGATTTTTCTCAGCTGATTCAGCTGAACATGCTCCTGCATTTTAGCTGATCATATGGTTTTGATCTAATGTAGATATTGTGGCTGAAGATGGGTCCTAGTCATGTCACTAAGTTGTGGTGTTCAGTAATGTAAGGTTTGACAATTTATCATTCATAATTAACAATTGTGACAGCTAATATTCAAACATTTTAGGACTATTCTATACTGAGCATGCCAAGACCAATTTTAAAAGCATTGAACTTAGATTCATCCAGTGGCTTTGTAAAGATGTCAACTACCTGTTTGTCAGTGGGGACAAATTCAAGACAGAAATCTTTACATTCTACATGTTCCCTAATAAAATGATATCTAATCTCTATATGCTTAGTCCTGCTATGAGAGACAGGATTTTTAGCAATAGAGATTGCAAAGGATGAGTCACAATATAAAGGAGATTCCCTTACCTTGAGATTGTAATCCTCCAGCTGATGTTGTGTCCAAAGGAGTTGTGCACAATAGCTACCTGCAGCAATGTACTCAGACTCAGCTGTGGATATGGCCACACTGGTTTGTTTCTTGCTGCTCCAAGATATCAGTCTTCTCCCTAGGAATTGACAAGTGCCACTTGTACTCTTCCTGTCTTCCTTGCAACCTGCAAAATCTCCATCTAAAAAGCCTGTTAGTTCAAAATCATTGTTCTTAGGGTACCAAAGGCCAAGATGCAAGCTGCCCTTAAGGTATCTCAGAATCCTCTTCACATAGGTGTAGTGAGATTTCTTAGGACAAGCTTGATACCTAGCACAAACACATATATCATACATAATGTCTGGCCTACTAGCAGTCAAGTACAATAGGGATCCAATGATGCATCTGTACATGGACTCATCAAAGGCATTTCCCTTTTCATCCTTGTCTAATGATACATTGGACCCCATGGGTGTTCTCATGGTGGAGGCTGATTCCATCCCAAATTTCTTAATGAGTTCCTTAGTGTACTTGGTCTGGGAGATGAAAATTCCATCATCAGACTGTTTCACTTGGAGCCCAAGGAAATATTTGAGCTCACCCATACTGCTCATTTCAAACTCCCCCTGCATTAGGTTTGCAAATCCCTTGCAGAGGTTGTCATCAGTAGACCCAAAGATTATGTCATCAACATAAATTTGGACTAAGAGACACTTGCCCCTTGTTTCCCTAAGAAACAATGTGCTATCAATCTTTCCACTCATGAACTTGTTCTTGAGAAGAAAGTTGGACAAAGTCTCATACCAAGCTCTTGGAGCTTGCTTGAGACCATATAATGCTTTCCTAAGAAGATAAACATGAAAAGTTAGGGTTGGATGCACAAAACCTGAGGGTTGTTCAACATATACCTCTTCCTTCAAGTCTCCATTGAGAAATGCTGATTTGACATCCATCTGGTAGACTTTGAACCCCTTGTGGGCAGCATAGACAAGGAATAGCCTAATTGCTTCCAATCTAGCAACTGGTGCAAAGGTTTGATCAAATTATATACCTTCCTCTTGCCTGTATCCTTTGGCTACTAATCTGGCCTTGTTCTTGATGATTGTACCATTCTCATCAAGCTTGTTCCTGTATACCCATTTAGTGCCAATCACATTGTGTCCCTGAGTTCTAGGCACTAGCTTCCATACTTTGCATCTCTTGAATTGTAGGAGCTCTTCCTGCATTGCTTCAATCCAGAAAGTGTCTTGATTGGCCTCTTCAAACTTCTTGCGCTCCATTTGAGAAAGGAAGCTCAAGAATAGTGCTTCATTATGAGCTCTGCTTCTTGTCAATATGCCTTGGTTATGATCTCCAATTATTAGGTCTCTTGGATGATCTCTCAGGTGCCTTGCAGCAGCAGGAAGAGGGTCCTCTGGTGGTTGTGTTTGTTCCACTGGATCAGCTATGACTTCACCATCTTGTACCTCTTCTTCTTATGGAATTGCAGCAGCTGTTTGTGTTTTGCTGCTGCTGGGCTTGTCTTGGACATTCAGCTCATTCATCCCTTCTTCATTTCCTGCCAAAATAGAAGAACTAGACCATTCTTTGTAGAGAAGGCTGGTCTCATCAAATACAACATGCATAGATTCTTCTACAACATGGGTTTTCTTGTTATAAACTCTATAAGCTCTACTATGTGAGCTATATCCAACAAGAATCCCCACATTGCATTTTTCTGCAAACTTTGTTAATTGAGATTTTCCATTATTTAGAATGTAGCATTTGCAACCAAAGATTCTAAAGTAAGAAATTGTAGGTTGTTTGCCTTTCAGAATCTCATAAGGGGTTTTCCCAAGGACCTTATTGATGGAGGCTCTATTGAGAACATAACAGGCTGTATTGACTGCCTCAGCCCAGAAGTATTCTGGGAGTGAGGAGTCACTAAGCAATGTTCTCCCAGCTTCTATCAAGGTCCTATTCCTCCTCTCAGCCACACCATTTTGCTGTGGAGTCCTTGGGGAGGAGAACTCTTGGGTGATACCAAATTCTTGACAAAATTTTGTCATGGCATGAGATTGAAATTCTGTGCCATGGTCAGTTCTTGTCCTGACCACAGTACATTGTAGATCATTCTGAATAGCCTTGACATAATTTATAAAGACATGTAAGGTATCTGACTTCTTCTTAAGGAAGAATACCCATGTATACTTTGAATGATCATCTACAATTACCAAAGTATACAACTTCCCACCTAGGCTCTGAATTGGCAAAGGACCAAACAAGTCCATGTGCAATAGGTATAAACACCTTTCAGTATCCTTGGAGCCAATACTTTTAAAGGTGACCCTAGTTTGCTTACCCATTTGGCACGCATGACAGGGACCACTTTTAACACATTTTAATTTAGGACTATTTCTAACAAGGTCTTTAGAAAATAATCTATACATTGTCTTATAGTTAATGTGGGCAAGTCTCTTGTGCCATTGGACACAAAGTGACTTACTTTCATTAGCTACAAGACACACAGAAGAAATAAAATAATTGCAAATGAAGTCTAAGCAATAAACATTTCCACTCCTAGTGCCTGAGAGAATAGTCTCCAAGTCATTAGACTTTTTGATCAAGCACTTGTCATTGTGGAATTCAATGACATAGCCTAAGTCACATAGTTGGCTTATGCTTATAAGGTTGTGTTGCAACCCTTCAACATAAGCTACCCTTGTAATTGAGACTATGCCATTTGATATCATACCATATCCTTTGGTGACTCCCTTTTCAGATCCACCAAAGATAACTTTGGGTCCATTCTTCACTGGATGGTAATCCTTTAGAAGGTCCTTAGTTCCTGTCATGTGCCTTGAGCACCCACTGTCCAAGTACCATATTTGGTTGACACTGGTACTTGAACTAACCTGCAACACAAAATTTAGTGTACCTTAGGGCCCCAACTGGCTTTGGGTCCTAGGTTCATGTTAACACCATAGGGAATATTCCTAGAGAGGGCTGGTTTGGCTTGAGAATCAGTCCTTGCCTTTGGCACATTGGGGTTGTGTCAACAATCAATTGCAAAGCATCCCACCTTGCCACAGCACCAACAATCATGAATATTGTATCTCCTTTTCTGAACAGTTTTTTGAATTTGTGCAGCACTTTGTACATGTTCAGCAGAGGGGATATCAACATTCTTCCTATTTCTTTCAGCAATAATTTGACTGAAGGATAATCTGTGGGCAGTCTTGCTGCTCTTTGTCCTGATGGTCCCAGTTTGCATTGACTTGGCAGTCATACAAGATCTGATGGAATCAGACACTGGGCAGCAGGTCTTGTCAACAGATTTGACAGCAGTCTTGCTTTTTGCTGAAGCAGATTTGGAAGAGCTTGCTTCCATGTTCTTGACTGAAGGTGCTGAGACACCATCACAAATGGTCCAGGTTGGACCATTTGTATTTCCTCATGTGGAGCTTTCATTGCACTCAATCCCATGCCCTTTCTATTTCCATAACTGTGAGCATTCTTGCTCAAGTTATAGGAACTTCTATTTAGTAAGTGACCATGAATACTTTCTTGGTCATACTTGTTTGAGGGCATCAAGACCTTCACAAATGAGGTCTTAGATTCTTTTGAGTCCTTGACCTTTCCCTTAGTGTTGCTAGTAGCTGCCTCTTTGTTGAAACCAACACTTCTCCTTCCATATGAGTTGAAGGTGTCAATAATAGGCATCACTGTCTTGGGCTTGGAGAAATTAGCCACTAGCATCCTCTCCTTGAGGAGCTTTTCTTCAATATCCTTGATGATCTTGTTCTTGTGACTTATGGTGCCCACATGGATCATTGACATTCCCCTTAGCTTGGCAATCTCATTGCTCATTTGAGCTAGCTGGGTAGCATGCTCAATGCACTCAGATTTTGATTGCTTTAGGGAAGTAATTTCTTGGGTTTGCCTCTTGGCTAGCTTTTTGCTCTTTTTCAGAGCTTTCAGAAGTGCACCAAATTCATCAATCAATTGATTGACATCCTCCTCAGAGTATGATTCACCTCCAACTTTAGATGGAGGAGATTCAGATTCTGGATTTTTTTCATAATCAGAAGAAGGAGAAATGCAGTGTATCAATACCTGCTCATCTTCTGAATTGCTGTGGCTGTCCTCATCTTCAGTTATAGCCATCAGCCCAAGGTCATCTAGAGTGACCTCATCCTCCTCTTCATCACTATCTGAATGTGATAGAGGGGCGCTTATTCTTATCCTGGTAGAAGGATAGTCTTCTTCTTCCTGATCAGCAAACAGCCCCAAGTAGGCTTCCTCCTCACCATCTGAATCTGAAGATGAGGACTCAGATTCACTCCAGCTCTTGCCTTTCTTAGCCAGGAATGATTTTTCTCCCTTCCTCTCTTTCTGGTGATGAGGCTTCTTGTCACCTCTTTCTTTTCTTTTGACTGGACAGTCAGCAATGACATGTCCAGGCTTACTACAACAATAACAAATTATGTTAGTTGAAACATGTTTACTAGTTTTAGAGTCATACCGGTCCCCTTTGGGATGTTGTCTCTCAGATCTGTAATGATCCTTCTTGGGATGAGAAGAGGAGGAAGGTTTGTTCTTCCATTGTTTCCTCTTTATCATCTTCTTGAACTGCCTTGTGAAGGCAGCAAACTCCTCATCAGACGAGGAACTGTCTGATATGCTGCTCTCAGATTTCTCAGATTCAGCAGCCTTTCTTGGAGGTGACTGTACTCTACCCTTGTTCCTCTTAGAGCTTTCAGCTTTGAGAGAAATAGATCTATCCCTTGTGTGAGCCCTGGAGGAAGAGTCCTCCTCCTTTCTTGCAGAAAGCTGCATCTCATATGAGAGCAGTTTCCCAAACAGTGTATGGGTGGGGGTTTCTCCAAGTCTTGCCCCTTCCCTGATTGCACAGATTTTGGTGTCCCATTCTCTAGTTAGAGATCTAAGGAACTTGTCATTAAGTTCATAATCTGTGAACACCCTTTCATAGGTTCTTAGTTCATTTACAATCCTAAAGAACCTTTCATAGCACATGGAGATATTCTCCTAGCTCAGCTGTCTGAAGGCTTCATACTCCTGATTGAGGAGTGACTTTCTATCATCCCTTACTTCAGCTGTTCCCTCCATATAGACAACCAATGTGTCCCACATTTCCTTGGCAGTTTGGCAGTGTACCAAGTTCTGAAATGTAGTGTCATCAATGGAATTTACTATTATGTTTTGGGCTCTCTTGTCCATAGTGTACAGTGCTATCTCATCATTGGTCAGTTCAGAAAATACTTTAAGTACTTTTCTAGTAGGGTCAATGGTGGAGACTTTCTCAAAGGTATAAGGACCATTTTTGACAGTCAAAAAGAACCTTGGGTCTGATGCTTCCATGAAGAGCCTTACCCTTTGCTTCCATATGCCAAAGTTTTCTTTGGAGCATACAGGCAACTTCATTGACCCAAACTCCTTCTTCATTGCACTGTTGGCCATTTGATTTCAGATTTGACTACTCCTTTATAGGATCTGATCAGACTGTTAAGTCTTTTTGATCAACCTCCCTCTGATACCACTTGATAGTTTATATAGGTGTAGTCAATAATACCTAGAGGGGGGGGGTGAATAGGTTCTACTTATTTTCTTTATTTAAGCCTAAGGTTTCTAGCTGCAGAAAACACAAGCACAGAAAGCACATAAGGATGTATAGAGGTTCCTCAAGACAGGGTGTCTTGAGTAGTCCTCTTTCCCCCTTCACCTTTCTAACAGTGTGTTAGACAAGGCCCACAAACTTCAAACTCGGCTCCTTGAGCTTACACCATAAGTTCCTCAGAACTTCTCAGATCCAGAGTGATCCTACCTCAGGCACAACAGCCCTACACTCAGGCCCAACAGCCCTACACCTCAGGCACATCAGCCTTACACTCAGGCCCAACATCCCTACACCTCAGGCACAGCAGCCCTACACTCAGAGTTATGAACTCCTACCACTCAGAAATCCCACAGATTTCCTACCTCAGACCTATCAAGAGGTCCTACCACTCAAGCTGTCAACACAGCTTTACACACAGGCTCAACAGCCTTTTTCTCAGGCAACAATGCCTTACAAAGATATAATAGAGTTTGAGTTGAACACAGAAGACAAAAGGATTACTCTTAGGTCTTCTGAGTCCTTTCTTCAGATCTGAAAACAACAGCTTCAGATTTGTATCACTTTGATCTTCTTCTTTAGCCAAGCAAAAGATCAACTTGCCCTTCCTGAGTTGGTACAGGAAGAACTATCTAATCTCCCTTTGAAGATTAACTTCAGCAGCAGAGAATGACTTCAACTGGCTGAATCGCGAATGCTCGATTGCGGCGTGTAGTGAAAGCTTCAATAGAACAGTTGTTGTTGTTGTGCCCTAGCATCTCCTCTTATACCTCCATAGGGCTTCAATGGCTATATTGATCCTCCTGACACGGTATGGGGCTGATTGGACTTGCTTTTCCCTCTCAGAAGTCTTTTGCGCCGAAAGTAGATCCCGTTAAAACATTTGGATCTGTCTCAGCGGTTGGGCTGAGATAGCTGTCAGTCTCAGCGGCAGCTCCAGTCCCCTTCTCAGCGGTTGTTCCAGTCTTCTTCTCAGTGGACCCGCTGAGACGACTCCTCGTCTCAGCGTTTGTGACCCATCGTCTCAGCGGTTATGCTGAGACTGATCTTCATCTCCTTGTGGATGATTCCTTCTTGTCTAAGGCCATGTTTGGCCCTTCCTTTTGAGTTACCTGTGTCTGTATATTCTTCACAAGTGTAGCTTTGTTAAATACAATATGTCCTTAGCATTAGGAGTGATGCCTCTTCAAATCAAGGTTATATTGAGGACAATATACCCAACAGTTTCGACGAATCCGTCGAATAGGTATTGACAAATTCTGTTTCGACGAAAACCTGTAGCTTCTGTTTTAATCTGGTTTGCAGATAGCCGACGCCATGGTCTTTCTTTTCTCGGGGTATAAAAGGCTAAACCTTTTAGGTTTTAGTAAGTTGTTCGACTTGGAGAAAATCCGAGAGAAGAATGGAAGCGAACGACGATCAGCGACTTGCGATTTCCGACGGCGTGCCTTTACTCGTGCGTGAAATTTCTCGCCGACTGGTAGATCAAGAGGAATCGTTCCTTTGGGATCTATTCGTTGCTTCTGGAGATCGAAGGGAATCGTTCCCGAAAGATCGCGTCGCGCCCTTAGATCGACGGGAAGCGTTCCCATTCTGTTCTAGCAGCAATCGTTGAAGTCGCCTCCTCTCCTTTAACAGATCTAGTAATCTGTGGAGACGTAGAGGGCAATCCTTCTCCGACCTAGCTCTTATTGGACAAGAGGCTAAGGGTTCTCCATACTCGTGTGGATTTCTATAGAGGTGTGGACACAATTCTACACTAACTCCTCCGACGAGCAGTTCGGTTGACCGGAGCTGAAGGAAGCACAGAGCAAGGACTTGGAATAGGATTCCGAATCCTAGAAGCCTTTTCTTGGAGATTTTGATTGAGTATCGACTCAATCCCTATAAGGTAATTTTATTGTTGCCGCAATTTCTTGATTCATGGTTTTAGCATGATCCACGTGTCTCTTTGGGTTGTTCTTCATATATTCCGCTGCGCACATCTGATGTGTATACCTTTAAAGAAAACCCAAGTGGTATCAGAGATAGGTTGCCGCTAATTCCATGTTTCAGAAATTGTTTCCTTCGCAGTAACTGTCTGTCTCTATGATAGTTTATGAAACTAAAGACTAGAGAGACGAGCTTGTCTACTGCAATAAGGGTGTTCGCTTTTGCTAGCATCCGGTACATGTAAATCCGAAGGTTTAGAAATGTTCTAAATACTCAAATTTAATCCATATCATCAAGTGTTGATGGTTTTGTGCATCTGGAATGTATCCGAGTTATGTTTGGTCTGTTTGTGAATTGTGTGCACATTGATTAAATGTTAATCATGATTAAATGTTAATCACGATGAAATGTTCATCGACTGTATCTTAAAATCTCTTAATCTAATATTAAGTATTCGGGTGCCTTCCGGTGGATGACACTCTTCCTGCCTCGATCGATGAAGTGTGGGCTTGCCAAAGCAAGGTGCATTAATCTATCTTGGTAAGGGTGCGAGCGGATAATTGTGATATCCCACTGTCGACATCGGGTCCAACTTAACTAAGTGACCTCAAAGGTTGAGTGCTTAGAGGCATTGGGTTGGCATGCACCATATGATGGATGCGAATAAAGAGTTATTCACCAACCATACAAGAGTTGCAAAGCGATGCAATTGGCAAGTGTTGTCTACCTAAATAACTGCATCGTGAGGGAAACGCCAAAGCGGACTCATTGTGTTGGTGAAATACGGATCTTGTCCACTAAGAGAGTAGCTCGCATAAACTCTCCGAATCAAAATTAAGGGTTATCGATTTGATTAAAATAGTGGGAGTATTTAATTAAAGTCCTTATTAAAATAAAATGTATTTTGAAATATAATACTGAAAATCTTTTACAAATTTATTGTAGAATTTCCATGGCAAATACATCTCACTCCACGTTGTCCCTGAGAGCCATCCTTGAGAAGGACAAGCTCAATGGGACGAACTTCCTCGACTGGTATAGGAACCTGAGAATTGTTCTCAGGCAAGAGCGCAAGCTCTATGTCTTGGAAGGGGAAGCCCCCACAGAGTCGACCGGAAATGCTCCGCGAGCAGACAAAGATGCTTACAAGAAGTATCAGGATGATACCTTGGATGTGGAATGCCTCATGCTTGCTACCATGTCCTCTGAGCTTCAGAAGCAATACGAGAGCATGTGTGGTTATGAGATAATCGGGCACCTCAAGAAAATGTTCGAGGGGCAAGCCCGGCAAGAGAGGTTTGACATATCCAAGGCATTGTTTCAGTGCAAAATGGGAGCTCGAGACTCAGTAGGGACTCACGTACTCAAGACGATTGGTTATATAGAGAACCTTGAAAAATTGGGTTTTCCCTTGGGTCAAGAGTTGGCCACAGATCTTATCCTGCAATCGTTGTCGGACAGTTATAAGCAGTTCGTCTTGAACTATAACATGAATGAAATAGAAAAGACACTGCCCGAGCTCCTTGGCATGTTGAGAACTGCCGAGAATAACATGAAGAAGGTCAAGCCTGCCAGCCCCATACTGATGGTGCATAAGGGCAAGGGCAAGACCAGGGGATCTAAGAAGACGAAGATTGGATCTAAGTCTCATCTTGACCCCAAGTCTTCTGCACTGAAAAAGGAAAGGTCTGGCGAAGGAAGGAAAGTGCCACCACTGCGGTAAGGCAGGGCACTGGAGGCGGAACTGTCCCCTCTATATTGAGGATCTGCAGAAGAAGAAGGGAGGTATGACTTCCGCTTCAGGTATCTACGTTATAGAGATAAACCTTTCTGCTCCTTCATCTTGGGTATTGGATACCGGATGTGGTTCTCACATTTGTACAAATGTGCAGGAACTGAGAAGGAGAAGAATGCTGGGTAAAGGGGAGGTAGACCTACGCGTCGGGAATGGAGCAAGAGTTGTTGTCGTCGCCGTTGGTGTCTACTGTCTTTCTTTGCCCACTGGGCTTGTAATAGAACTAGATAATTGTTATTATGTTCCAGCCATAACTAGAAACATTATATCCATTTCATGTCTTGACAAGAAGGGTTTTTCATTTATAATTAAGAACAATTATTGTTCGATTTTTATGAATGATGTTTGTTATGGTGTAGCCCAATTGTTTAATGGTTTATATGTTTTGAACTTAGACCATTCGATCAATAATGTAGAAAATAATAAAAGACTAAGAACAAATGACTCGAATCCTACATACCTTTGGCATTGTCGTTTGGGCCATATAAACGAGAAACACAAATCCAAGCTCCATAGAGATGGACTACAGAACTCATTTGATTATGAATCATTTGAGAGATGCGAATCTTGCTTATTAGACAAAATAACTAAAGCCCCTTTCAATGGTCATACTGAGAGGGAAGATGATCTCTTGGGTGTCATACATAGTGATGTGTGCAGACCCATGAGTTCTTTGGCTAGAGGTGGGTTCCACTACTTCATTACATTTACTAATGATTTCAGTAGATATGGATACGTGTTTCTTATGAAGAACAAATCTGATACCTTTGAAAAGTTCAAAGAGTTTAAGAATGAAGTGGAGAACCAACTGGGAAAAAGAATAAAAGCACTCTGATCTGATCGAGGTGGCGAATATTTGAGTCAGGAGTTCCGTGATCATCTAAAAGAGTGTGGTATTGTATCACAGCTCACCCCACCCAGAACACCGCAACATAATGGTGTTTCTGATAGGAGGAATCGTACCTTGTTAGACATGGTGCGGTCGATGATGAGTCATGCAGATCTGCCAGTTTCCTTTTGGGGTTTTGCTTTAGAGACTGCTGCTTTTACACTAAATTGAGTTCCGATGAAAACGGTTCAAAAGACACCATATGAGATATGGACTGGGAAGTGTCATAGTATGTCTTTCATTAAGATTTGGGGTTATGAGGCATACGTACGATGTCAAGTGTCTGACAAGCTGGAACTCAAATCAGATAAGTGTTAACTTATGGGATATCCTAGGGAAACCAAAGTGTATTACTTCTACCTGCCGTCTGAGGGCAAAGTGTTTGTCGCAAGGACTGGTATCTTTTTGGAGAAAGAGTTCTTATCCAGAAAGATTAAAAAGGTGGAACTTGAAGAGGTTCAAGAACCACAAATAATGAATGAACATGAATTGGAACCTGAGCAAGGACTATAATCAGTTGTAGCTGGAGAACCTGCTCAAGAAACACAAGTCCTACCTAGATCTGATAGACCAAGATTTGAGCCTGAGAGATATGGATTTCTCATGTCTCAAATAGGTAATGTGTTGCTTATGGATCATGATGATGAGCCTGCAACCTATTAGGAGGCTATGTGTGGACCTGACTCCGAGAAGTGGCTTGAGGCCATGAAATCTGAAATGGACTCCATGTATGCAAACCAAGTTTGGACCTTGGTGGAACCACCTGAAGGGGCACGACCCATAGGGTGCAAGTGGGTCTTCAAGAAGAAGACCGACATGGATGGGAATGTACAGACATTCAAAGGGCGACTGGTGGCTAAGGGTTTCAAGCAAATTCATGGTGTTGACTATGATGAGACCTTTTCCCCTGTTGCCATGGTAAAGTCCATTAGGATATTACTTGCTATTGCTGCGTATTATGACTATGAGATATGGCAGATGGATGTCAAAACGGCTTTCCTAAATGGAAACCTCCTTGAGGAAGTGTACATGACACAACCCGAGGGTTTTGTATCCCCAAATGAAGCCACTAAAATATGCAAGCTGAATAAGTTCATCTATGGATTGAAACAGGCCTCTAGAAGTTGGAATCTTCATTTTGATGAGAAGATCAAAGAGTTTGGTTTTGTCAAGAATGAAGATGAACCGTGTGTTTACAAGCGAATCAGTGGGAGCATTGTTGTCTTCCTGATATTGTATGTAGATGACAGGCTATTAAGTACAGGCTATGGGACTGCTTTTCTATGAAGGACTTGGGTGAAGCAACTTACATACTTGGTATTAAGATCTATAGAGATAGATCGAAGAAGTTGCTGGGTTTGACCCAGAGTACATACATTGACAAGGTGTTGAAACGGTTCAACATGCTTGAGTCCAAGAAAGGATTCTTACCTATGTCACATGGTGTGAGTCACTCTAAGGACCAGTGTCCTAAATCTTTGGAAGATAAGGACCGCATGAAGTTGGTTCCATATGCCCCGGCAATTGGATCAATCATGTATGCAATATTGTGTACTCGACCCGATGTCTCATATGCTTTGAGCATGACGAGAAGGTATCAGTCTGATCCTGGTGATGGTCACTGAATAGTTGTCAAGAATATCCTAAAGTACTTGAGAAGTACTAAGGATACGTTCTTGGTGTATGGTGGAGAGGAAGAGCTCGTTGTAAGTGGTTACACAGATGCTAGCTTCCAAACTGATAAGTACGATTCAAAGTCCCAATCAGGTTTTGTATTTTGCCTTAATGGAGGAGTTGTAAGCTGGAAGAGTTTCAAGAAGGAGATAGTTGCCGATTCTACTACAGAAGTCGAGTATATTGCTGTCGCAAATGCGGCAAAGGAGGGTGTGTAGATTAGGAAATTCATTGGCGAGCTAGATGTAGTTCCTAGCATTGTTGATCCCATAGTTCTCTACTGTGACAACAACGGTGCAATTGCCCAAGCTAAGGAACCTAGATCTCATCAGCGCTCCAAGCACATACTTCGGCGGTTCCATCTTATTCGAGAGATTGTCGATCGAGGAGATGTGAGCATTTGCAGAGTACCGACTGAAGATAACATAGCAGATCCACTGACAAAGCCTCTTGCGTAAAGGAAGCATGATGGTCATGTTAGATCAATGAGTATTAGATACTTGAATGATCATCTTTAGTGGGAGCCTTGTGGATTGCATGTTTGTCGGTTGTTTATTCATTTAATGAATTGTGATATGTACTGTATGTTTCATTTTACATTTAGGGCAAGTTCTTTTATTATGTCAATTGTTTCTATATGATAGACTAATTAACATAATGAATGCCCTTAGAATGTTTGCTTCCATAGGAATTCAAGTACGTGACTTGAATGTGAGGGCCTATGTTTATATGAAGCTTCATTCTTAAATGGTCCCTGGTCGAGGTATCATCCTAGAAATTTTGGGCGAGGATGAGACCATAAGACTAGCATGTGCGTTGACTGATGACCGGTTCTCACATGTCATGATATTGTGATATCAAGTCATCACATGGGTACTTGTTAAGAACAAGTTGTACTGGACAGACCCCCCGTGAGACTACTTTGTGGATTGTTATATGAACGTGTCACAAGTAGATCTCAACTGGCAATGGTGTTTGTGGTCCTTTGACCTGAAGTCACAACATTCATCAGGTGAGGAAGAGCGTACTTTGATGCCATCTAAAGTCTTCTCTTGAGAAAGGTTGACGATAAGGGTGGTTGTTGGGTATATTACGAATCATTTGGTTGTTTGTGTGTGGACATAAATGGAATTTGTCCTCCTTTATGACAGGAGTTACATCCATGCGTCCCTTGATGGAATGAGACTGAGAAATGCATGGCCATGCTTGGTTGAGTCAATATATGATATTGAGCTCACCAATTTCAGACAGTCTTTTCTAGATCTGGAAACAAGGATTGAACGATCATGAGGGTGACACGGTCCATGCCTCTAGTTCTATCCGGATGTAATGGACAAAGGGACATGACAACACTGATACATTGGTCAAGACAGGCTTATTGAGTTATGAACTCTTATTGCTTGGGTAGCAATGATGCATTACTAGGTGACGCTCATTGTTTGTGAGACTTTTGTTGATACCTTCTAGATCAAGTGGGAGACTGTTGGAGTTTCTTTGGTGATCCGGAAGGAATCAGCAATTAGTCTTACTGCCAACGCGATATGAGCCTATAGGGTCGCACATAAGAGTATTGGAGAAGTTGGAGATTGGTTTGTGTTGGTCTTACTCATATTGGATATGGGTGGAAAACCAAACCTATGGCTACATGGAATACATTTAGTACGGGAAGACTGCTCCAAGATATTGTGAATATTGTATGGGGCATGTCTTGAAGTTTTCAAGTTAATATTGTGAATATCGACTCGTAAACAATGTCGTCGAGATTGTCTCGATTACATGCATTGACAGGAACTTGTCGAATTGAGCCTTGGAGATTTCGTCAAAATTGTTTCGACGAATTTGTCATAAGGTTGTCGAAGAATCCGTCGATATTGTATCGATGAATTCGTCGAATATTGATTCGATGGAAACACTGGTCGAGCCGCTTGTAACATCCCGACTTTTATTGGGCCACTAGGCCCTAGTGAGCCCAATAAAAGTGGGCCCGAGCAATAGAAAACTACCATTTTAAGTGGTGTTGCGCGTCGCAACTAAGTCATTGGGGTACAGTGACCAAATGAACCCCGAATTGACTTCTGTCAGTTCCGTGAAACTTGTATGAACAATACGAGCGCAACGGAATTCGTTGCACTTCGATCCGAGGTCGTTTGGAGAAAACGACCATTTCGGGTGTCGTAGCGCGCCACTACCTCATTATTATGAATAGTGACCGTACGAACCCCGAATTGACTTCTGTCAGTTCCGTTAAACCCGTATGAACAATACGAGCGCAGCGGAATTCGTTGCACTTCGATCCGAGGTCGTTTGGAGAAAATGACCATTTCGGGTGTCGTAGCGCGCCACTACCTCATTATTATGAATAGTGACCGTACGAACCCCGAATTGACTTCTGTCAGTTCCGTTAAACTTGTTGGATCGGTCGTCGCCCTTAGAGGGGGGGGGGGGGGGGGGGGCGTGAATAAGGGTTTTCAAAAACTTTAGATTTTATTTAGAAAAACTTTGGAATATTGCAATATTAAAATAAGAAGACAAGTAAAACAAAAAGAGAGACAAGCTTTATTGATATTAAATAAGTTTTACAAAACTTGATCCCAATGTCGCTAGAGATTGGAGACGAAAAATAAAAGCTCTTTTCGTTTTCTATCCCGACTCGCTTCCCCATGAACCGGTGGCCCTAGCCTCCTCCTTCCCGGATTCGGCCTCAAGTCGCTCTAGCCAATCCTTCCCTGGATGTGGCCTCAAGCACCCCCTAGACCTAACCTAGATCTAGTCGCCAACACGAGGCGATTTTCAGCCCTAAGTCCTACCCCAGACCTAGTCGCCAACACGAGGCGATTTCACTACCGTTTACAAAGAAAGATAAATAAAATAATAAAAACTTCCCTTAAGATGAACTTCTGAATATGGAGGCAAAGATCCGCTGTAGAATCAGCGTTTGTCGAAGCGGACTTCGTTTGGCTTCGGCGTGATGGAATCCTCCTTCAGAATTTGGCAGAGCTTCGCCGGGACCTCAAATTTCGGCCAAGATAGGCCTCTGAAATTCTAGTACTCTCTCTCTGAGGTGTATGCAATTGGTGTACGAAAACAAGAGGAGAGGGGGTCCTTTTATTGCCCAAGCGCTACCGTCGGCGCTAGCGCTACCGCCGGCGCTAGCCCGGATTAAGAAACAATTTGCGCAACAGGATCTTCAATCCGAGGCAATATTTTGCTCTATGCCTCTTATGCGCCATGCTACCGCCACGCTAGTAGCTACTGCCGGCGCTATCCCAGATTAAGTAACATTTTGCGTGGTGCGATCTTCAATCCGAGGCAACATATTTCTCCATGCCTCTTGTGCGCCACGCTACCGCCAGCGCTAGTAGCTATCGCCTGGCACTAGCTCCTTCTAAAAATGATGCCAGAATCGCGCAGATCAACGCTAGCGTCGGGCGCTATCGCTACCGACGGGCGCTATCGCTACCGACGGGCGCTATCGCTACCGCCGGCGCTAGTGAGCCTCTTCGAATTTTGGCCTCAATTTTGGGGACAACTATCCTTGAGTCATGTGGACTTTGATTTCCTGCACACTTAAACACACAAGATCAAATACACATAGGATTTGTTATCCTCAAACTTAGGAGATGCGGAAGACCGTGTTCCAACAAACTCCCCCTTTTGATAATAACAAATCCACTAATGATAAATCAAAGCATTAATAAATAAGCATGATGAGACTATACTTGTGTGTGTGTGAGAGTGATTGACTTAGGATAATAATCGATTCTAGCATGTCAGAATTGCTCCCCCTAAATACATGCTCCCCCTAAGTGAATGCTCCCTTAATATGTAAGCTATCACCTTAATTTGTCATGTTGGGTTTGTAATAGCGGGGTATATTTATCATGTAAGGTCTCCCCCTTTGTTATTAGCAAAAGTGGGTAGGGAAACAAAGCACCAAAGAATTTGTAAATAGAAGAGAAGGCATGATCGAGCTTTTTAAGTAAATGATAAGGAGGTTTAGAATTGTTTTTCATTGAAATAGATCAGAGTTATAAGCATTATAAAATATTCAGAGTTTTTAGCATAAAAGATTTTTATGTTTGAAGTAACCAATAAAAAGTGTTCCAAGTAAATCTATCATTAAATGAAAGATAGAAATTTTTAAGAATAAGTGATGATGCAAAGAAGACAAGATATTAAGTAAGCATGAAAGCGCAAGGTAAAAACACTTATATGGTTAAGATGCGGAAGACTTATAGCAATACAAAAACATCAAATAGTAATGATAATCCAAAAAAAAATAGTTAAAGTTCACAAGAGATGATGTTTTTGTAAATCATTTTGTTGTTTTAAATTTGATAATATCCAAGCATGAAATATTGTTTGTAAAAAAATACTACAATGTTACTTTAATTCATAATTCCAAAAACATACCAAACATTGTAGAACACATGCTAGGTTATCTAGTGCAATTCATAAAGAGAGAGTAATATAGAATTAGCATTAGGATCCAATACTCATGAGAAGAAGTGTTATGGAAGATAATGATGTGCACATAAGTGTATTTTTGAGTAGAGTGAACAAATGTTTTAATCAAAAATACAAGTAATATGTAAAGTAAGAAGCACAATAAAACACAAATAAGATTACTTCCACACACTTTAATGCACAAAAAATGTACAACTACCAAGGTGCTTTGCACACACAATGCTCATCAAGACTTATCAGGGTGCAAAGTAGTGCTTGGGGGATCACATATTTTATTTTGAATTTTGAGACTAGTGATCCGGTGTACTTAAGAGAAAGTGATATTACTTATTTTTGAAAGAAAGATTTGATTTTCACAAGACACTTTATTATTCTTTCCAAGGTGCTCAACCTCACAATGCTTATTAAGGTTTATCAGGAGGTTCAAGTAGTGCTTGGTGGAGTTATCTTTGTCATTTATTTAATAATTTTGTTTTGGGCAAAGTTCTCCGAATACACTTGTTTTGCAAATCAATAGAATTTATGAAAACATAACCACTTATCTTAATTTTTAAGAGTGCAAAAGAAGGAGTGTAGGTAAGATACTTGTGCAATTTTAATTTATTTGTACTAATACAAAATATACACAAGCATTCTTAGATTAAACACATAAGTAGACAATGCCAAAAAGGGTGAGTGAATAACTATCATTATCAAACATAAAACATTTACTCATACTTAGAGGCATGCTAAGCTAGATCCTACACAACTTTTAAACTATGAGTGATGCACATTTGAATAGATATTTCAAAGCATGAAGAAAGACAATGTCCAAAGTAGTTTGAAAAGATAAATTGCAACATTGTAAAATTTCTACATGGTAGATTAAATCATGCTTGATTTTTCAAAAAAAACCATAGAGGTTTTTTGATAGTTTTAAAGTTTTATATTTTTGTATTTGATTTTAGCAAATAAAAGCATATTTTTGTAATTTTTGCTTTTGTAATTTTTATATTTGATTTTTGCATAAAGATGAACATTAACCAAAGAGAACGGAAAAAATTTTTGTAATTTGGTTTTTGTAGTTTTGTATTTAAAAAAATTTTAACCACAAAACAAAAATAAGATGCAAAACATATTTTTTATAATTTTGATTTTATATTTTTGTATTTTGATTTTTCAAGAATAAACTAGAATCAGATGTGCAAAAACTAAATAGTACATATAGATTAAAATATTTTTAGGAATTTTTAGAAATTTTAAAAACACAGAAATTCAAACCTCGATGCTAGTGCCGGCGCTAGCGCTAGCGCGGGAAACAGTAAGTGATTTCTTAGGGTTTTTCAAATTTTGATGTTGGAAGTTGATTAGGTGTCCCAATAGTAGTTCCATGCTGAATTTGCAGAATTTTTGGAAATGTTTTGGATGGTGAAAAATGAAGAAAATTGTATTTGTGAGCATGTTTTAACTTGAAAGATCTAGGACGCCTAATTCAAGTCGTAATAAACGAAATCGTGCATCGGGAAGAGGTTTAATGAATATGTCAGCGAGTTGAGAGTCTGTCCCAATGAAGCTTACTCTTATATTTTCTTTCTTAATGTGATCCCTAATGAAATGATGACGAACGTCGATGTGTTTGGATCTAGAATGGTGTACAGGATTATATGTGAGGTCTATTGTACTTTTGTTGTCACATTTAAGATCTATGTTTTTGAGATGAAATCCAAAGTCCTCTAGTGTTTGGCTCATTCATAATGCTTGTGCACAACAACTACCAAGTGCGATATATTCGGCCTCCGTGGTGGAGAGTGCAACCGAAGATTGTTTTCTACTAGACCAGGCAACTAAAGAGGGTCCTAAAAAATGACACGTACCGCTAGTGCTTTTTCTATCTAGTGAACACCCAGCGTAGTCCGAATCGGAATAGCCGTGGAGTGTGAAGGAGTCATTATGTGGGTACCATAATCCTAGATTCTTTTGGATCAGCTTGAAAGCGAGCACATAAACATACGACAAACATAATATCTGGTCTAGATGCACTTAAATAAAGAAGAGAACCTATCATTCCTCTATATAGTGTTTGATCAATAGAAATTCCAGATTCATCTTTTCCTAGTTTTAAGGAAGCACTCATAGGAGTAGAGGCTTGTTTATGATTTTCAAATCCAAATCGTTTAAGCATATCGTGAACATATTTTGATTGACAAATAAAAAATACCATCAGTTCTTTGTGAAATTTGAAAACCAAGAAAATATGATAGTTCTCCTACAAGACTCATTTCAAATTCATTTTTCATTATTAAGACTACTTCATTACACAACTCTTCATTAGTGGCTCCAAAAACGTTGTCATCAACATATATTTGTAGAATAATTAATTCGTTATTTTTATGCTTAATGAAGAGTGTGTTGTCTGCACTTCCCATAACATAACCGTGCTCTAACAAAAATGATGTAAGACGATCATACCAGGCACGGGGCGCTTGTTTTAAACCATAAAGCGTTTTTTCTAATTTGTAAACATGATTTGGAAATCTTTCATTTATGAAACCGGGGGGTTGTTCTACATAAACTTCTTCTTTAATGAACCCGTTTAAAAAATCACTTTTAACATCCATTTGAAATAATTTTATTCTTTTAAAACTCGCAAATGCCAAAAATATTCGTATAGATTCTAAGCGAGCTACGGGTGCAAAGTTTCTTCAAAATCTATCCCCTCGATTTGTGAATAGCCTTGAGCAACTAAGCGTGCTTTATTTCTTACAATCCTAGATTCACCATCTATCTTATTTTTAAAAATCCATTTTACGCCAATAATTGGATGATTAGATGGTCTTTCTACTAAATTCCAAACTTTATTTCTTTCAAATTGTCCTAGTTCTTCATTCATTGCCAAAAACCAAAATTCGTCATTTAAAGCGGTGGAAACGTTTTTAGGTTCAATTTCAGACACAAAGCAAATATTTGAAAATGTTTCATGAAGAGAGGACCGAGTTCTTACCCCAGTAGAAGGTTCCCCAATGACTAACTCCTTTGGATGACTTTTGGAGAAGTTTAGAATGCTTGGAGGTACATATTCATCTTCTTTTGACTTCTCCTCCTCTTCTTTGGACGGTTCTTCTTCGCCGTGCTCCAAGGATGGCAAAGGTTCATCATTGGTACCTGTAGGGAGCTTTTCTGCACATGGAACAAACTCATCAAATCTGACATTAATTGACTCTTCAACCTTGCTTGATCTTTTATTAAATATTCTATATGCTTTATTAGTTGAAGAATAACCAAGAAATATTCCTTCATCGCATTTTTCGTCAAATTTTCCTAAAGAATCTTTTGTATTAAGAATGAAGCATTTACATCCAAATACTCTAAAATACGATACGTTAGATTTCTTTTGATAATAGAGTTCATATGGTGTGAGAGTTAATGATGGGCGAAGCATAACTCTATTCATTACATAACATGCAGTGCTTACAACTTCTGCCCAAAAATACTTAGGTAATTTATATTCAGATAGCATTGTGCATGCAAGTTCTTGTATTGTCCTATTTTTCCGTTCTACAACACCATTTTTTTGAGGTGTGCGTGGAGCAGAGAACTCATGCTTAATACCTAACATGTCACAAAAAGATTTAAAATTTTCATTTTCAAATTCACCTCCATGATTTGAGCGAATGCATTTTATTTTTAAATCTAATTCATTTTGAATGCGAGTACATAATTTTGAAAATTCGAAAAACGCATCAGATTTGGAGGAGAGAAATAAAGTCCAACAATATCTAGAATAGTCATCTATGAGAACATAAGTGTATAATCTACCACCAAGACTCGCAGTGTTAACGGGACCAAAAAGATCCATATGAATTAATTGCAGAGGTTTTGATGTAGAAATTTAGTTTTTGCTTTTAAAAGATGACTTAGTAAATTTGCCTTTTTGGCATGGAGAGCATAATGAAGATAAATTTCCATTTAACTTAGGCAATCCTCTAATCAATTCTCTTTTTGCTAGTTTTAAGATGAGCTTTGTACTAGCGTGGCCTAAGCGTCTATGCCATAATTCTAATTCATCATTTTTCGTTATAAAACATTTTATAGCAGATTTAGAAAGATCATGAAATGAAACTATGTAGACATTATGAATTCTAGGTGCAGTTAATAACACATCTTTTGTTTTAGGATTAACAATCTTGCAAAGATTAGTGGAAGATTCAAAAAGTACGTCTAAACCTTTATCACAAAGTTGACTTATAGATATTAGGTTATGTTTTAATCCTTTCACATAAAGCACATTTGATATAAGAAAAGATGCGTTACCCACTGTACCAATTCCCATGATCCTTCCTTTACCGTTATCGCCAAACATCACTATTCCTCCTTTCTTCTTTTCTAGGCTAAGGAATTTTGCTTTATTGCCCGTCATGTGTTTGGAGCAGCCTGAGTCCAAATACCACACGTCTTCTGTTTCCTTAGCATTCCTGCAAATCTAGAAAGAGGATGAGAGTAAAGACCCAGATACCCAAGAGGTACCACCCATAGAGTAAGTGGATTTCTTAGGTACCCAGATTTGTTTTAATGATCGTTGATTTATTATATTCCTGCAAGAGCCAGACGTGTGTCCAAATTTAAGACAATTAACACACGAAATAAAGGGGGTTGAGACCCTTTTCTGAGTTTCTATGTTGCTCTTGCTGGATGATGTTTGTACATTAGAAAGACCAGAAAAATTTTTAACTTTAGAGCTACCGCCGGCGTTAGTAGCTAGCGCCGGGCGGTAGTGTTCACTTTTATATCCGAGTCCGATTTTTCCAGACCCAATGCATTGATTACCCAGAAGCATATCCAGGGATTTTTGACCAATCCCGAATTTGGTTATGGCTAAATTGAGATTTTGATTTTGTTTTTTAAGAGATGTATTTTCTTAAACAATCATAACACATTTGTTTTCAAATCCTTTTTTGTTCTTTTCAATTTGTAATATATAAGCTTTCAATCTTCTCTCTAAGTCCCCCTTCTCTTTTGCAATAATTTTGTTTTGTGAGAGGGCATTAGAGAGAGATACTTCAAGTTCTTTTAACTTAAATAAGGAGTGCTCACATTCTTGACATGAGACTTTTCTTTTTTCAAGAGAAACTATTTTTTTGTGAGCTTACGATTTTCTTTTATAATAGATTCATTTTCAAGATTTAATAAAACAAATTTATCATAAAGTTCTTCAAAAGTAGGAGGAGATACCTTAGTGTCGCTAAGAACACTGGTGTCGTCATCGTCGCTTTTGGCCATCAAGCACAAGTTTGCTTCCTCCTCGCTACTTGACTCAGATTCATTTGACTCTTCAGAGGAAGAGTCATCCCAAGTGGCGGCCTTCAGCACTTTCTTCTTTTCCTTTGTTTTCTTTTTTTCTTTTCGTTCCTTTTGGTATTTTGGGCACTGGCTCCGAATGTGCCCCATTTTTCTGCTGTGATAACATTCTGGAGGCGGCCTTTATTCTTCGTCATCGCTTCCTTTTTCTTTCCTCGATGAAGAGGAAGATCCCTTTCGTCGAGTGTCCTTTTGGAAGAATTTTCTGAATGTGTTCCTTCTTTCTGGATTCCTGATGAACTTTTTGAAGTTCTTCACCAGGAGTCCTTCTTCATCATCATCGTCCTCTTCGGTGCACTCCTTCTTTGATGTTAGTGCCAACTCCTTTTTCTTCGGCTCTTTGTTGTATTCTTCATGTTGAATTTGCAGTTCTACCTCATGGGTTTTGAGATTCCCAATTAGGTTCTCGATCTGGAGCGTTCTTAAGTTGTGCGACTCCGAGATGGCTGTCACCTTCGGATTGAACCTTGGGGGTAAGGAACGAAGAATTTTCCTCACCAAGTCCCCGTCGGAGTAGGTCTTTCCAAGTGCCTTTGATGCGTTGACAATCTTTGTGAAGCGAGTGTACATGGAGTTGATGTCCTCTTCCGTGTCCATCCTGAATTTCTCGTATTCAGATTCCAGTTGAAACAGCTTTGCATCTTTCACCTGCGATGTACCTTCGTGAGTTACTTCTAATTGATTCCAAATATCATAAGCAGTAGTGCATGCAGAAATTCTATTAAACTCAGTCCTATTTAAAGCGCAATATAAGACATTCATTGCTTTAGCATTATTTTTACACCTTAGTTTATCGTTCTCATCCCATTTATCCTTAGGTTTTGCTAATGTCGCCTCTCCTACTACAGTTGTAGGCGGAGAGTACCGTACTTCTACCATGTTCCATACTTCCACATCCATGGTCATAAGAAAACACATCATTCAATTTTTCCAGTAGTTAAAATCTGACCCAGTAAAGAGAGGTGGTCGACTAACCCCTTGACCCTCAGGAAAAGCGAGATCATGAGACGTCATTATTCCCGGTTGTTAAGCCGATTGGAACAAAACCGCTCTGATACCACTTGTTGGACGGTCGGCGCCCTTAGAGGGGGGGGGGGGGTGAATAAGGGTTTTCAAAAACTTTAGATTTTATTTAGAAAAACTTTGGAATATTGCAATATTAAAACAAGAAGACAAGTAAAACAAAAAGAGAGACAAGCTTTATTGATATTAAATAAGTTTTACAAAACTTGATCTCAATGTCGCTAGAGATCGGAGGCGAAAAATAAAAGCTCTTTTCGTTTTCTATCCCGACTCGCTTCCCCACGAACCGGTGGCCGTAGCCTCCTCCTTCCCGGATTCGGCCTCAAGCCGCTCTAGCCAATCCTTCCTCGGATGTGGCCTCAAGCACCCCCTAGACCTAACCTAGATCTAGTCGCCAACACGAGGCGACTTTCATCCCTAAGTCCTACCCCAGATCTAGTCGCCAACACGAGGAGATTTCACTACCGTTTACAAAGAAAGATAAATAAAATAATAAAAACCTCCTTTAAGATGAACTTCTGAATATGGAGGCGAAGATCCGCTGTAGAATCAGCGTTTGTCGAAGCGGATTTCGTTTGGCTTCGGCGTGATGGAATCCTCGTTCAGAATTTGGCAGAGCTTCGCCGGGACCTCAAATTTTGGCCAAGATAGGCCTATGGAATTCTAGTACTCTCTCTCTGAGGTGTATGCAATTGGTGTACGAAAACAAGAGGAGAGGGGTCCTTTTATAGCCCAAGCGCTACCGCGGGCGCTATCGCTACCGCCGGCGCTAGCCCGGATTAAGAAACAATTTGCGCGGCAGGATCTTCAATCCGAGGCAACATTTTGCTCTATGCCTCTTATGCGCCATGCTACCGCCAGCGCTATCCCAGATTAAGTAACATTTTGCGTGGTGCGATCTTCAATCCGAGGCAACATATTTCTCCATGCCTCTTGTGTGCCATGCTACCGCTAGCGCTAGTAGCTATCGCCTGGCGCTAGCTCCTTCTAAAAATGATGCCGGAATCACGCAGATCAACGCTAGCGCCGGGCGCTATCGCTACCGCCGGTGCTAGTGAGCCTCTTCGAATTTTGGCCTCAATTTTGGGGACAACTATCCTTGAGTCATGTGGACTTTGATTTCCTGCACACTTAAACACACAAGATCAAATACACATAGGATTTGTTATTCCCAAACTTAGGAGATGCGGAAGACCGTGTTCCAACAAAACTCGTATGAATAATACGAGCGCAACGGAATTCGTTGCACTTCGATCCGAGGTCGTTTGGAGAAAATGACCATTTCGGGTGTCGTAGCGCGCCACTACCTCATTATTAAGAATTGTGACCGTACGAACCCCGAATTGACTTCAATCAGTTCCGTTAAACTCGTATGAACGATACGAGCGCAATGGAATTCGTTGCACTTCGATCCGAGGTCGTTTGGAGAAAATGACCATTTCCGGTGTCGTAGCGCGCCACTACCTCATTATTATGAATAGTGACCGTACGAACACCGAATTGACTTCTGTCAGTTCCGTTAGACTCGTATGTACGAGACGAGCGCAACGAAATTCGTTGCGCCTCGATTCAAGGTTGTATGGAGAGTATACCATTTTAGGGCTATGCAGACCACCTCAGTGCAACGCACGAAATATAAAGCGCACGAACCCGGCATCAGCCGAAATATAAAGCGCACGCTCCAAGCCGCCGGACCCCCGCCGGAGATCTGCCCCCTCCCCGATGCCCCGACCAGAGGCGGCAGGGAGGGCTCTCCCCGAGGAGGCGGCGGCGCAGCGGCTGCATGGCCCATGCAGCCTGTGCCGCGCCTCCCCGCCCCTTCTGCTCAGGTTTCCGGTGGGGTCCGGCGGCGCCAGGCCGCCGGACCACCACCAGAGTGGTCGCTGACCCCCGGCACACCGACCGGGGGCGGCACCGGCGCTAACCCTGCGGAGGCGGTGGCGTGGCAAGCGTGCATGGTGCATGCATGCCACGCCACCGCCTCCCGTCCCCTCCATCGAGCACTCCCAGCGGTGGCCGGCGGCGCCAAGCCGCCGGACCACCACCGGAGTGGTGGCCGGCCCCAGCGCACCGACCGGGGGGCGGCACTGGCCCCATTCGGCCGCTGCCCGGCGGCGGCAGCGGCCGCCTGCCGTTAGGGTTAACGGGAGCCGCCCGATCTCCCCCAGGAAATCGGGCGGCTCCCCTAACCTTAACTCCCGCCCTCCGCCTCAAATTGAGTGCTCCCACAGCGGATCCATCGTAGATCCGCTGTGGGAGCCGCGAGAGGGTGCAGGGTGCAAAACCCCTGCGCCTCTTCCCTGCCTCTAACCGTACCCCAAATACCTTCCTCCCTTCCCCATTTTTCTGAGGAAAAATGGGGCCCTTTCAGCCAAAACCTCCAAGATGAAAAATGTGCCTCACCCTGAGGGGCACCTTCTGTAATTTTTTGGGAATTTTTAGAATCCATTTACTATTTTTAAACCTATTTATAAGGTTCATTTTAAGGAAATAAAAGCCCAAATGAGTTGGGAAAAATCCCCAAACATTATGGACTCTAATTAAAGGTATTTTACAACTACTATTAAAGTTGGGAGGTGTGACATCTTATTTTGGTCCTCCAAAAGCATTTTACAAGCAAAATAAAAGCCCGAAAAGGAGCGAAATCCATCGGAAAAAGTCGGCGTCCGTGCGACGTAAAATTCTTAAACGCTTAATAAAGATTACGCGTATCGATCTAAGGAATTGACTAAGTTAAGAATATCGGTGCAAAACTCGGGACGAAATCGCGGTGCGACGCCGCAACCCAATAACGCTGGGATAATTATAAAAGAATAAATCCACGACAAAGGGGGAATTACTAAAAATACCATGAAATGTAAATAAACTCCCGAGACGGAGTAGAACCCCTATGAACGGGGAGAAAGCAGAACCTCCTCCTATAAGCAGAGTCGACGTTAAAGCCTCCTCTTATGGAGTGATTGGACTACTAACCATTTACTTATTTACTGCTTTCTGTATTTCTTTAAATCCAGTCTCGCACTGGTCCCCCACATTTACTTTCTGTACTTTTCTTTAAATCCAGTTTCGTACTGGTCACCCGCATTTACTTTCTGTACTTTTCTTTAAATCCAGTCTCGCACTGGTCCCCTGCCTTTACTTTCGGTACTTTCAATTCTCCAGTCTCGCACTGGTCTTAATATGGCCTCTGCTTTCGGCCTACTTTTCTGCTTAATATGACCTCTACTTTCGGCCTACTTTTCTGCTTAATATGATCTCTGCTTTCGGCCTACTTTTCTGCTTAATATGGCCTCTGCTTTCGGCCTAATTTCCTGCTTAATATTTTGGCCTCTGCTTTCGGCCTACTTTTCTGCTTAATATAGCCTCTGCTTTCGGCCTAATTTCCTGCTTGATATTATGGCCTCTGCTTTCGGCCTATTTTGCTGCCACACTTATTCATATTGGGGTACTAACTGCAGCCCTGCGCTGGCAAGCGGTGCTTATCCTCCCTCCTGCGAGACCTTAGTTGGGGGAAACCGGGAGTTGAGTTTCTCCTCCTAAGTCAGCCCCAAATAAGGAGCCCTCATACCGCCCAACCCCCCGGTCAGAAGTTGCGTGACCGGTCGAGTAAGAGTGTCACGTCAAGTTTTTAAAGCACTTGCACTAAGCTTTGAAGATTGTTTGAAAGTGGCGGGTCGGTCACGCCCACAGACCGTTCGTACCAGTGTGGGAGGGTTGACGACTCATGGCGACATGGAGATGTGCGCACCAGGTTATCTTCACTCTGAACCCACAATCTTGCCTCCGCTGGTTGGCCTAAAAATCGGTTCGCGGGATGTCGCTCACATTCAAATAGTACACCAAGTTGTACAGGAGGGCCTGAGTGATACGTTACGACTACACTCAGAAGTGGCAAGACTAGACACTGTCACCGACGGCCACATTGGTGAGGCCTGCGGGGTTAGCTCCCCTGCTCGAACTAAAGCGGTCTAAACTGTGTCGACACAGGGTTTTTGTGTGTGTACAGGTTTGAATACCTGGGTGCGTATACGCGCGAGATAGTATTGTGTATTTTCTATTTGGCGCGGTTATGGATAATAGGGCGGAGCCCTTGTATATATATATATGCATACCTGTTGCTAACTCTCTTCCTTGCTTCGACTATTTATTTCTGTCCTTTAGCCTCCCCCTGGATATGGATCCGGGGAGGGGATGTATTTTCTACTTAGCTCTGTGACTAATGATTATTTCTTATAACCAATCACAGGAGATGGGACAGCGCGGAGCCCTCGCACCACAGGATGAGATACCAGCCTTGGAGATGTCCCGTTCGATTACCCCAGCCTCGCCCCCTATCTTCCGCGACGTGAGTCCTAGAGTATAGGAATAAAACTAGAATCTTTTGTTTCGTTGATGTAGCCCCCGGGGCAGTAGTTGTAAACATTAGGCTTCGACCCTGTTTAATTATGTCAATATAAGCTGTGTGCTTGAATTTCTGTCTTTTGATTGCTTCCGCTATGCGTTCTGATGTGATGTTGTGATTCTTGTGCCTGACAAGGAGGCCGCTCGGTGCTTTTGAGGGCGGGACGTTGCCACCCAGAAAGCGCTAAGTAGTCATCCTTGGGCAGTAAGATCCCCCCTCCCTGAACCCGGTTCAGTTTGGGGAGGGGGGGGGGGGGTCTTACAAATGGATCAGAGCTACCACGATCCGACCACATGTGGCAGTCTTTCGATCCTCCCGTTCCCGGTTCCGTTTCTTGGTTCGGGACGAACCACGCAGCGGAAGGCTGGTAGACCCTTTAGGTTTAAGGTTAAGGATTCGAGACTGCACGGTAGTACACCCGCACGCTTTCCGCTTTCGTTTCGTTTCAGTCCTGCAAAATTCCCTTATTTTTGCAAGTACTGATGTTCGTTTTGTTACTTCTCCAGATACCCGAGTCGAGTAACGGGAGATCATCCTCCAGAGATCAGTACCACCCTACCACTCCACCACTAGCCTCGGCCACTCTAGCCGCAGTTCTGTTTGGGGATACAGAGCTAGGACGGACCCTGATAACATTGTTAGCCGCTTTCCAGACAGCCACCCTACGGCCACCCCAGCAGGCCACCGTACCCACCGATCTTCTGACGACATTCCGTGGGCTAAGGCCCCCCAGATTCCGAGGTACCAAGTCAGCCATTCAGGCCGAAGAGTGGGTGGAGAGGGTAGAGGAACTCTTAGTCGGGATGATGTGACCCGCCATAGCCGCAGTGTCCTTGGTGGTGACCATGCTAGAGGGCTATGCCCGAGATTGGTGGAGGGCTGCCAGCCGCTCTACCTTCAGAAGGAGACCACTCAGCACGATCCTCTAGGGGGAGTTCTCAGAGGCCTTTTTAGAGCATTTCATTTCGGATGCGGACCGGATGGCACTCCAGGAGCGGTTCCTGCAGATCCGGCAGGGAGATAGGACGGTTCCAAACTACTAGAGAGAGTTTATCCACTTGGCCCGCTTCGCCGGGACCTTAGCAGGTACGGATAAAGACAGGGCGGCCAGATTTTACCGGGGATTACGAGACGATCTCCGTCAGGCCCTGATCATGATTTCCCAGGCATCCTTCGACACGATTGCCTCACATGCCGCCGCTCTAGAGATGGATCAGCGGATGGTGGCCCAACAGCGGAGGGGACACGTGGGTGTCCCCCGGACTCAGGGCCGAGAGAGAGGAGTAGGCCCACGCAGACAGGATAAGGCCAGGAGACAGCGTCAGTGTCACCAGCCGTATAGGTAGGCACCCCCGCCTCGACCAGCACCTCCAGCCTCAGCACCACCAGCCCCAGCACCTCAGCCCGCCCCAGCCGCACGACGAGATGTTCCCTTTGCAGGGAACTGCTACCTCTGCCAGCAGCCCGGGCACATACGAGCCTTTTGCCCTCAGGCAGTAGGTAGGCCCGGCCTAGGAGCCGTGCAGGGAGCTGCGGAGAGAGGACGAGGACGAGGTAGACGCAGAGGACAGCCTGCAGGCAGGAGAGGCCAGGCCAGGTAGGGCAGAGCAGCACCCCTCGAGGCGTACGCTTTAGACCTCCAACACGGTCCTGCACCCGATGTAGTGATAGGTATCTACTTTCAGTAGTTACGATATCCTAGGAAGATGTGATATATATATATATATGATGTGACCTTTTGTGTAGCATGCATAATCTCGAATCCTATATATTTGTAAAAAAAACTCATAATCATGGTATATATATATATATTATTAGGCTTACTTTTGGTAGAAGGTCATTCCGCTAAAACGCTATTCGATACCGGTGCCACGCATTCATTCGTCGCACAGAACTTCATCGCTGACAAGGGAAACACCGTACGATCATCCGGGATGTCAATACGAATACGACTCCCGGATGGATCAGATATGACGTCCACAGAAAAGTGTTCCTTCCAAGCAATGCTAGGAGGAATGGAATTCAAAGTCAACGCGACTGTTTTGGCGATAACCGGATTCGACATCATTCTTGGGATGGACTGGTTGGCCGAGCACAGCGCCCAAATTAACTGTTCGACTCGGGAGATCCACCTCCAGAACCCAAATGGGTTGTCCGTCACACTAACAGGTATACCTTCTGTCACTCGCATTATCTTAACATCCGCACAGACAGTGAAAGCAGTCCGACGGAAGGACGAGGTATACCTAACATACTTCGAGATGGAGGACAAGACCCAGGTGCTCTCTAGAGTACCAATAATTCGGGACTTCCCGGACATCTTTCCAGAATCCCTTCCCGGGTTGCCCCCGCAACGGGAAGTGGACTTCCAAATTGAATTTACACATGGGGCCCGACCCGTGTCCCGAGCTCCATACCGAATGGCCCCGAGAGAACTGTCCGAGCTCAAGATTCAACTACAAGAGCTAGTTGACGCCGGTTTCGTTCGCCCAAGTACCTCGCCCTGGGGAGCCCCAGTGCTATTTGTTAAAAAGAAAGATGGATCCCTGCGTCTCTGTGTGGATTACAGGGAACTGAATAAGCTCACTGTCCGGAATACTTATCCCCTGCCCCGAATAGATGAATTGTTCGGCCAATTACAAGGCGCGTCCGTCTTTTCTAAGATGGATTTAAGATCTGGCTACTATCAACTCAGAGTACGAGAAGAAGACATCCCCAAGACCACTTTCAGCTCCCGCTATGGACTGTACGATTTCATGGTAATGCCGTTTGGATTGACCAATGCTCCATCCGCCTTCATGGCTTTAATGAATACGGTGTTTAAACCCTTCTTAGATCACTTCGTGATAGTCTTTATAAATGACATACTCATCTACTCGAAGAGCAAAGCCGACCATTCCAGGCATCTCCAAATGGTACTGCTCAAGCTAAGGGAGCACTCGCTCTTCGCAAAGTTCAGCAAATGTGAGTTCTGGATGGAAGAAGTCGACTTCCTTGGACACACAGTTAACAAGAACGGGGTAGCGGTGGACCAAGCTAAGGTACGAGCAGTACGAGACTGGCCGCCACTTAAGTCGGCAGCAGACATCAGGAGTTTCCTTGGCCTCGCCGGCTACTACTGTAAATTTGTGGAAGGATTCTCTAAGATTGTGCTACCACTTACCGCCCTGACCAAAAAGGACGTGACGTTCCAGTGGTCTCCTGAATGCGAAGCAGCGTTCATAGAGCTGAAGAGCCGACTGATATCAGCCCCGATTCTGACACTCCCCTCAGGTACAGAGGGATTCCAGATCTACGCCGACGCATCGCTGAAGGGACTGGGAGCCGTGCTAATGCAACACGGCAAAGTAATCGCATACGCCTCTCGGCAGCTGAAGCCTCACGAACTAAACTACGTCACCCATGATCTAGAATTGGGTGCGGTAGTTTTCACATTAAAAGTTTGGAGGCACTACCTCTACGGAGTGCGATGCAAAATCTTCTCCGATCATAAAAGCCTCAAATATATCTTCACCCAGAAGGAGCTAAATCTTCGACAGTGCCGGTGGCTGGAGTTCTTATGCGATTATGACTTCGCTCTCCAATATCATCCCGGCAAGGCCAATAAGGTTGCAGATGCCTTAAGTAGGCAAACATCGATGGCCAACAGCTGGCTAGAGATGATACCAGATGAATTGATCAAGTCCTTGGCAGACTCGGATATCATCCTCGTTACCCGCAGGAACCCGATGGAATACCAGGCCCATCTTTACTTGATGGAGATACAGTGTGACATCAGGGACAGAATACGAGAGGCCCAGAAGATCGACGTTGAAGCAGCCCCGATCATTCAGGCCTTGCAACACGGTACGCAAGAAGACTATAACTTGTATGATGGAATCCTGCAGTACAGACACCTCATATTCATCCCCGCTGCAGAGGGAATGCGGGACGAGATACTCTGTGAAGCACACCAAACGAGGTATTCAATACACCCGGGGTAGTAAAAATGTATACGGACCTGCGAAGGACATTATACTGGCCAGGAATGAAGAAGGACGTCACCGATTATGTAGCCCACTGCCAGACCTGTCAAATGGTCAAGGCAGAGTGTCGTAGCCCAGGAGGTTTGCTACAACCCCTGTCGATACCAGAATGGAAATTCAAGGATATCTCCATGGACTTCGTCTATGGCTTACCCCGATCTCGTGCAGGGAACGACTTAATATGGGTCGTAGTAGATCGCCTCACCAAAGTGGCTCGTTTCATCCCGAACAGACAAGGCGACGGTGTCGACATATTAGCCCGGCTATTTATAGAGCAAGTGGTCCGATTTCACGGGGTACCCAAGTCAATCGTGTCTGATCGCGATGGACGCTTCACGTCAAAAGACTGGAGGCGAGTGTAGGCTTATCTGGGAACCAAATTAGCTTTTAGCACCGCCTTCCATCCCCAGACCGACGGTTAAACAGAAAGGACGAACCGGACGATGGAAGACCTCCTCCGATTATGCATAGGGAGCAGTTACTGCCCTTAGTGGAGTTCTCATACAATAACAGCTTCCAGGCGACCATCAAAATGGCACCTTACGAAGCCCTTTACGGAAGACGTTGTCGAACACAACTATCGTGGGCATAGGACGAGGACCCCGAAGCTTTAGGAGTCACCTATATCGATGATACCACGACAGCTATAAGGTTGATTCAAGAATATATGTTGGAGGCACAGAGTCGTCAAGCCAAATATTATGATACGCGTCATCGGATGGTAGAATTCAACGTGGGAGACATGGTATTCTTAAAAATTAAACCAATGCACGGGGTATCTCGAATAAAGAAGCAGAAAAAGCTAGATCCACGCTATCTAGGCCCATATCAAGTCACTGAAAGGATTGGCCCCATCGCTTATAGGTTAGCTCTGCCAGCTGAACTGGGAAACCTTCACGACGTATTTCATGTCTCCTCGCTAAAACGTGTTCTACGCAAACCGGAGCAGCATCTACCCACACCACCAACATCAGTACAATCCGACCGATCCGTCCAACTCGAACCAGTGAAGATAGTGGACTCTAAGATCAAAGAACTGCGAAACAAAACCATCACGATGGTCAAGATTTTGTGGTCAAACTGTGGACGCGAAGAGTTTACTTGGGAACCAGAGACGCTCGTTCGAGAAAAATACCCGGCACTCTTTCCCCAGGTATATCCTTTAAACGCCCTACTTTAGCCAATTTTCGAGGACGAAAATCTCTTTATTTTTATTGGATTGTAACATCCCGACTTTTATTGGGACACTAAGCCCTAGTGAGCCCAATAAAAGTGGGCCCGAACAATAGAAAACTACCATTTTAAGTGGTGTTGCGCGCCGCAACTAAGTCATTGGGGTACAGTGACCAAATGAACCCCGAATTGACTTTTGTCAGTTTCGTGAAACTCGAATGAACAATACGAGCGCAACGGAATTCGTTGAACTTCGATCCGAGGTCGTTTGGAGAAAACGACCATTTCGGGTGTCGTAGCGCGCCACTACCTCATTATTATGAATAGTGACCGTACGAACCCCGAATTGACTTCTGTCAGTTCCGTTAAACTCGTATGAACAAAACGAGCGCAGCAGAATTCATTGCACTTCGATCCGAGGTCGTTTGGAGAAAACGACAATTTCGGGTGTCGTAGCGCGCCACTACCTCATTATTATGAATAGCGACCGTACGAACCACGAATTGACTTCTGTCAGTTCCGTTAAACTCGTATGAACAATACGAGCGCAACAGAATTCGTTGCACTTCGATCCGAGGTCGTTTGGATAAAACAACCATTTCGGGTGTCGTAGCGCGCCACTACCTCATTATTATGAATAGTGACCGTACGAACCCTGAATTGACTTCTGTCAGTTCCGTTAAACTCATAAGAACGATACAAGCTCAACGGAATTCGTTGCACTTCGATCCGAGGTCGTTTGGAGAAAACGACCATTTCGGGTGTCATAGCGCGCCAGTACCTCATTATTATGAATAGTGACCGTACGAACCCCGAATTGACTTCTGTCAGTTCCGTTAGACTCGTATGTACGAGACGAGCGCAACGGAATTCGTTGCGCCTCGATTCAAGGTCGTATGGAGAGTATTCCATTTTAGGGCTATGCAGACCACCTCAGTGCAACGCACGAAATATAAAGCGCACGAACCCGGCATCAGCCCCGGCAAATCATAATGGACCCCGGGACTATGGAAGACCCCGTCCTAGGTTGACCTCGGTCAAACTCCCCCCCCCCAGCTGGAAATTATTGGAAAATGAAAAGAAAAGGGGGGGGGGGGAGGAGAGAGAAGCCCCTCCCCCAAGGGAAGGGGGCTGCCCATGAATAGGCAGCCTCCTATTGGGGCAAAGTGGGCAGGGGAGAGAGAAGGGAGGGGAGGGGGAGAAAATAGCTTCCCCCCCACTCACTCTCCCTTATCCCCACGTGGGGAAAGAAGGAGAGGGGGAGGGGGGGGGGGGGGGGGGGGGGGGGGAGCTCTCCCCCTTCCCTATATAGGGGGGGGGGGGGGGGGGGGGGGGGGGCTCGGCCCCTCCCTGAAGCTCAACCCCCCCCCCCCCCCCCCCCCCCCCCAACTCCTCTTCCTTCTGCCCTGCCAGCAGACCAACCAGCCCAGCCAGCCCAACCAGCCCAAATCGTCACCTCCTTCTCCATGGCCAGCCACCGCCCCTCTACCTCTCGAGCCCAACCTCCACCACAGGTAGAGACTCGCCCCCTCCTCCTTCTTACCTCCCAAATTCAAGCCGCCCCCTCCCTGTCGCCGGAGCGCCACCAGCGCCACCCCGAGCTTGCTCGGGTGGAGGCGCTGGCCGTGGAAGCCAAATCCCCCCAGCGCCGGTGGTGGTGCTGGGGGAGCAGGTCCCCACTCGGGGACCTCGGCGCCGACGAAGGGGAGGCGGCTGGGCCGCCGGAGGACGCAGCCCCGGCGGCGACCGAGTCCTCCTCCCCCTCCTCTTTTTCCTGTAAGGAGAATCCCTCCAACCCCGGCGGCGGTCGGCGGCTCCAGGCCGTCGGACCCCCGCCGGAGGTCTGCCCCCTCCCCGACGCCCCGACCAGAGGCGGCAGGGAGGGCTCTCCCCGAGGAGGCGGCAACTCAGCAAGCTGCATGGCCCATGCAGGCTGTGCCGCGCCTCCCCGCCCCCTTCTGCTCAGGTTTCCGGAGTGGTCGCCGACCCCCGGCGCACCGACCGGGGGCGGCACCGGTGCTTCCCCCGCGGAGGCGGCGACGTGGCAAGCGTGCATGGTGCATGCAGGCCACGCCACCGCCTCCCGTCCCCTCCATCGAGCACTCCCAGTGGGGGCCGGCGGCGCCAGGCCGCCGGACCACCACCAGAGTGGTCGCCGGCCCCCGGCGCACCGACCGGGGGCGGCGCCGGCCCCATCCGGCTGCTACCTGGCGGCGGCAGCGGCGCCTCCCGTTAGCGTTAACGGGAGCCGCCCGATCTCCCCCAAGAAATCGGGCGGCTCCCCTAACCTTAACTTCCGCCCTCTGCCTCAAATTGAGTGCTCCCACAGCGGATCCGTCGCAGATCCGCTGTGGGAGCCGCGGGAGGGCGCAGGGCCCCTGCGCCTCTTCCCTGCCTCTAACCGCACCCCAAATACCAAAACGTCCAAGATGAAAAATGTGTCTCACCCTGAGGGGCACCTCCTGTAATTTTTTGGGAATTTTTGGAATCCATTTACTATTTTTAAACCTATTTATAAGGATCATTTTAAGGAAATAAAAGCCCAAATGAGTTGGGAAAAATCCCCAAAAATTATGGAATCTAAATAAAGGTATTTTACAACTACTATTAAAGTTGGGAGGTGTGACATCTTATTTTGGTCCTCCAAAAGCATTTTACAAGCAAAATAAACGCCCGAAAAGGAGCGAAATCCATCGGAAAAAGTCGGCGTCCGTGCGACGTAAAATTCTTAAACGTTTAATAAAGATTACGCGTATCGATCTAAGGAATCGACTAAGTTAAGAATATCGGTGCAAAACTCGGGACGAAATCGCGGTGCGACGCCGCAACCCAATAACGCCGGGATAATTATAAAGAATAAATCCACGACAAAGGGGGAATTACTAAAAATACCATGAAATGTAAATAAACTCCCGAGACGGAGTAGAACCCCTATGAACGGGGAGAAAGTAGAACCTCCTCCTATAAACGGAGTCGACGTTAAAGCCTCCTCTTATGGAGTGATTGGACTACTAACCATTTACTTATTTACTGCTTTCTGTATTACTTTAAATCCAGTCTCGCACTGGTCCCCCGCATTTACTCTCTGTACTTTTCTTTAAATCCAGTTTCGTACTGGTCCCCGCATTTACTTTCTGTATTTTTCTTTAAATCCAGTCTCGCACTGGTCCCCTGCCTTTACTTTCGGTACTTTCAATTCTCCAGTCTCGCACTGGTCTTAATATGGCCTCTGCTTTCGGCCTACTTTTCTGCTTAATATGGCCTCTGCTTTCGGCCTACTTTTCTGCTTAATATGACCTCTGCTTTCGACCTACTTTTCTGCTTAATATGGCCTCTGCTTTCAGCCTAATTTCTTGCTTAATATTATGGCCTCTGCTTTCGGCCTACTTTTCTGCTTAATATGGCCTCTGCTTTCGGCCTAATTTCCTGCTTGATATTATGGCCTCTGCTTTCGGCCTATTTTGCTGCCGCACTTATTCGTATTGGGGTACTAACTGCAGCCCTGCTCTGGCAAGCGGTGCTTATCCTCCCTCCTGCGAGGCCTTAGTTGGGGGAAACCCGGAGTTGAGTTTCTCCTCCTAAGTTAGCCCCAAATAAGGAGCCCTCATACCGCCCAGCCCCCCCGGTCAGAAGTTGCGTGACCGGTCGAGTAAGAGTGCCGCGTCAAGTTTTTAAAGCACTTGCACTAAGCTTTGAAGATTGTTTGAAAGTGGCGGGTCGGTCACGCCCACAGACCGTTCGTACCAGTGTGGGAGGGTTGACGACTCATGGCGACAGGGAGATGTGCGCAGCAGGTTATCTTCACTCCGAACCTGCAATCTTGCCTCCGCTGGTCGGCCTAAAAATCGGTTCGCCGGATGTCGCTCACATTCAAATAGTACACCAAGTTGTACAATAGGGCCTGAGTGATACGGTACGACTACACTCAGAAGTGGCAAGGCTGGCCACTGTCACCGACGGCCACATCGGTGAGGCCCACGGGGTTAGCTCCCCTGCTTGAACTAAAGCGGTCTAAACTGTGTCGACACAGGGTTTTTGTGTGTGTGCAGGTTTGAATACCTGGGTGCGTATACGCGCGAGATAGTGTTGTGTATTTATTATTCGGCGCAGTTATGGATAATAGGGCGGAGCCCTCGTATATATATATGCATACCTGTTGCTAACTCTCTTCCTTGCTTCGGCTAATTATTTTTGTCCTTTAGCCACCCCCTGCATATGGATCCGGGGAGGGGATGTATTTTCTACTTAGCTCTGTGACTAACGGTTATTTCTTATAACCAATCACAGGAGATGGGACAGCGCGGAGCCCTCGCACCACAGGATGAGATACCAGCCTTGGAGATGGCCCGTTCGGTTACCCCAGCCTCGCCCCTATCTTCCGCGACGTGAGTCCTAGAGTATAGGACTAAGACTAGAATCTTTTGTTTCGTCGATGTAGCCCCCAGTGCAGTAGTTATAAACATTAGGCTTCAGCCCTGTTTAATTATGTCAATATAAGCTGTGTGCTTGAATTTCTGTCTTTCGATTGCTTCCGCTATGCGTTCTGATGTGATGTTGTGATTCTTCTGCCTGACAAGGAGGTCGCTCGGTGCTTTTGAGGGTGGGACGTTGCCACCCAGAAAGCGCTAAGTGGTCATCCTTGGGCAGTAAGATCCCCCCTCCCTGAACTCGGTTCAGTTTGGGGAGGGGGGGTCTTACACCGCTGAGACCATCTCGCGGGCTGACTGGGGTCGTCGATACTGACTCGACGAATTCGTCGGAATTGTTTCGACGAATCCGTCGAATAGGAATTGACGAATACGGTTTCAACGAAAACCTGTAGCTTCTGCTTTAATCTGGTTTGCGGATAGCCGACGCCGTGGTCTTTCTTTTCTCGGGGTATAAAAGGCTAAACCTTTTAGGGTTTAGTAAGTTGTTCTACTTGGAGAAAATCTGAGAGAAGAACAGAAGCGAACGACGATCGGTGACTTGCGATTTTCGACGGCGTGCCTTTACCCGTGCGTGAAATTTCTCGCCAATCGGTAGATCAAGAGGAATCGTTCCTTTGGGATCTATTCGTTGCTTCTGGAGATCGAAGGGAATCGTTCCCGAAAGATCGTGCTGTGACGGGAAGCGTTCCCATTCGGTTCTAGCCACAATCGTTGAAGTCGCCTCCTCTCCTTTAACAGATCTAGTAATCTGTGGAGACGCAGAGGGCACTCCTTCTTCGACCTAGCTCTTGTTGGACAAGAGGCTAAGGGTTCTCCATCCTCGTGTGGACTTCTATAGAGGTGTGGACACAATTCTACACTAACTCCTCCGACGAGCAGTTCGACATTGACCGGAGCCGAAGGAAGCACAGAGCAAGGACTTGGAATAGGATTCCAAATCCTAGAAGACTTTTCTTGGAGCTTTTGATTGAGTATCGACTCAATCCCTATAAGGTAATTTTATTGTTGCCGCAATTTCTTGATTCATGGTTTTAGCATGATCCACATGTCTCTTTGGGTTGTTCTTGATATATTCCGCTGCGCACATCTGATGTGTATACCTTTAAAGAAAACCCAACATGGTCGACCTAGGGTGTGTGGAGCTACGGTTTGACAAATCCTATAAATCCTGAAATAAATGATAACTAAACCCTAGGGTCTCCCTTCATTCATGAGTTGTCAAACACCTCCTATCCCCTCATCACCCTCAAATCCTCCACATTCTTCTGTTTGTGTCCTCTTTTAGTCCAAGAATGGGAGTTGATGCTCTCCACTGTGAGACTACAGATGTTGCCACCTCCCGTGGTGTGAAGGATTATCATAATACATCAATGGAAGAACCACACCAACCATGGAGAATATTGGCCTCCCTTTAGGCCTTTGGATAACATGCATGGAGATTTGCTGATTTCCTTCCCTCCTCAAGTGGGTAGATCTAGGATTCAACCTATTTTAGATCCCCTTTAATTTCTGCCAACAAAAATCAAACCAAGCTCGGGTTGTCGTCGTTTGGACCAACCTTGCCTCCACAAGGCCCTCCCGAAGTTGTAGAGGGTCAAAGAACCCATCTCCGAAAATCTTTGAGTTGTTCCTATCATTGGAACCCGGTGGGCAATTCTAAAGTGAGAGAGTGTGCTGCTATGTTTTGGAACAAGCTTCAGTGCCCGCCTTTGCCACTTCCAACCTCCAGCCGCTGGATGGTGTCACTAACACTGATGAACTCTTAGTCGTCGGTGTCAGGGAGGGCTCCAGCCATTGTTGATGTTAGTACATTGAACTCATTCTAACTATTTTGGTAGTGCAAGAAATGAAAAGAAAATAGAGTAAAAGGCAGATAAGATCTCACCTCATTCACATTCATTGATACAATGCCTCTTACATTTATAATCTTAAGCAGGCAGAACATCACAATGGAATTAATTAAGCATTAATACAGAGGAAATTTTGAGAGGTAAGATGCATTGGTAACACATTTCATTAATTTCTGATAGCTGGTTTATTGTTGATTGTCCGTTCAATCTCTAATATCCCCCCTTGAACCGGAGGTCCAATTACTTTTAGGTTTTTCTTAAGTTCTGCGAAGCAGGCTCGACTGAATGCTTTGGAAAAAATGTCGCCAAACTATTGTCCAGTTGGGCAATGATTGAGCTTGGCTTCTTTGTTCTCGAGCTTCTCTTTTATGAAATGGTATTTAATTTCAATATGTTTGATGCGATCGTGGAATACTGGATTCTTGGAGAGTGCAATGGAGGAAGTGTTGTCACACTTTAGCAGTATCGGCTTCTTCTTCTCTTCTTTTACTTATTCTATCATTTTTTGTAACCAAACTCCTTCACAGATTGCTGAGGTGATGACCATGTATTCAGCCTCAGTTGTAGATAGTGACGCCATTTGTTGTTTCTGTGACCTCTAGGAGATTGGATTTGAGCCATAGTAGAATATGTTTCCCTCTGTGCTTCTTCTATCATGTTGAGAGCCTCCCTAATCAGAATCTCAATAACCTATGATTGATGGGTTGAGATCCTTGGTGTAGAGAATGTCGTGGGATATTGTCCCTTTTATGTACCTCAAAATATGTTTTGGCCCTTCCATATGTAGCTTGGTTGGTGAGCTAACAAAGCGGGATAGAAGATTAATGGATTATTCTAGATCTGGTCAGGAGTTGGTAAGATAAATGAGGGAACTAATTAGACTTCTATATACTTTTTCATCTGCTTTCTCAACTCCTTCTTTGATCAAACTAAACTGTATGCTTGTGCACATTGGAGTTTGGCAGGGATTGAACTCCCACATTTTGAATTTCTTTAGTAATTCAGTGGCATATAACTCTTGTGAGAGGAAGAATGACTCACATAATCATCTTAGCTGCATGCCCAGAAAAAACATTACATGGCCATGGTTTGTCATATCGTACCATTCTTTCATTTTGTCTTTGAACTGCTTGATGATTGTGTGGATCCACCAGTGATGAGAAGGTCATCCACATAAAGACAAACAATAATATTTTGATTGTTGGGTTCATTCTTGATGAAGAGTGAAGGTTCCATTTACTTGCATTGAGTCCTTCCTAGTTGAAGTAGGCTGTGATATTAGAATGCCAGGCACGGGGAGCCTGTTTCAACTTGTTGGAAAAAACAACCTCTGGATTTAATTTAAAAATTATGTAAAAGTGATTTCATCATCTAGGATTCATTACCCATGTTGTATAGTGAGGGTAATATGGTCATTAGATGTCCTAGGATGTCACACTCACATTAGGATGTCAAAGACCAGTCCAAAAGAGTGCAGAAATTTAGTTGAGTTAATTATGTGTCAAATAGAAGGCGATGCAGCTTCGACTACAAGTCAAAGTAACTTCGAATAGAAGTAAGGATAACTCAGACTGGTAGTTGATGCTTCAGTTTAAGTTGACACAACGTCAAAATGTATTCGACGTGGAAGGCAGAGTCAGTCAAAACAACATTGAAGTCGACGCAACTTTAAATTACATTTGACGTAGAAAGAAGAGCTCAAAGTTTAGGTCTTCATCTCGACGGATACATCGATAAGGACTCGACGCAATGTCGATATAAGAGTTCATTTCAAGATGAGGAAGATTTCGAAGCAGCTTCTATTAGAACTTAGAGGTGTGTTGATCAGAAGGCAAATGTATTCGACGCAACGTCGAATATAGACACAAAATTAGAATACTTCATGTATTCTATTCTGAAGCATATTCAGAGGATATAAATGGAAGTTATTTGAATTCTAACGGGTCGTCCATAATCAAGAAGGCAAAGAAGAATTCTAGAGATGCAATAATGATTTATTTGGAAGCTATTCAAAAAGGATTTGAATGGGTTGTCAACAGAAATAGAAAGAGAACAATACTAACTCTTGGATATTCCTATTAGGGAAATAACAAAAGAGGAAAGTAATTCATCATGATTCAACAGAAAATAAGGATACAGAAGAAGAAAGACAACGAGAATAGATTAGAGAATTAAACAATGCTCCTTCTTCGACCACACAAGCAGAGATACAACAAAATACACAAAGGAACTTCTGCTACTTGTTCCTGCTCTCAGCTGTAACAAACTGAAAGCACTGGATCAAAGCTTAACAATACTTTTATTCTTCTTACAAAGGATTAATCATATACAAGATCCAGCCCACAAGAAGTTCCAAGAATTCTCAGAGAAATTTGCTGAAAGAGGATTCAAATCAGAAGACTTACTAATGCTTTTTCTTTACTCTTACTCTTTATTTTACTTTCTATAAATTGAGTAAAGAGTCCTTAGAATCCATCTTCAAAGGATTCAGTGGTTCAAGAACTCCTTAACAAAAGATCTAGCTTGGTTCTAAGAGTGTCCTTAACAAAAGACTCAGACCTTGGTTCTAAGAGTCTCCTTATCAAAAGACTCAGTGGTTTTAAGAGTCTCCATATCAAAAGACTCAGTGATTCTAAGAGTCTCCTTATCAAAAGACTCAGGCACTGGATAGTGTATTCCTACCAAGATGGTAGAAGAGTGGAGTACCTATATTTTGTGGAACCACTATAGATCTTGTCTCATTTATGTTGTGCTAATTTTCTGTGCTGTCCGATAATAATAGTTAGATCTATTATTATTTTATGCACTTATTTTGTGAAAAAATTTAAACTATATTCACCCCCCCCCCCTCTAGAGAATACTCAGAGAACTCACTGTGCAGTTTCAATTAGTATCAGAGGGAGTTTGATCACAAAAAGGTTAACATCTTGATCAAAAGTTCCTCTCACTCAAATTTTTCTATTTTAAAATTATTTTCAGAAAATGAGTTCTAAGAACTATGCATCCACAAGATCACCAGTGTGTAATCTAAATAAGTTTACACTCTGGAAGGCCAGAATAAAACTCTATATGAATTCTATTGATGAAGATATATTTGATATCATTATATCTGGTCCTCCAGTACCATTCTGAAGAGATGCAAGTGGGACTGTTACACAGGAACTTGTTTCTAGAGCAGAATGGACTGGTGCTGAGAAGAAGGTGAAGGCATGTGATGACAATGCCATGAACATTCTAGTGTCCACTATGTAAGATGGCATATTCAAAAAGGTGACTGACTACAACTCAGCAATAAAAATTTGGGAATCTTTGTCCAGACTAGTTGAAGGAAGCTCAAATGAAAGAAATGACAGGAAGTCCCTTCTCATATCCTAATATGAGAACTTTCAAAAGAAATCTAAAGAAAATGTTGATGAGATGTATGAGAGATTCAGCATCATTGTTAATGAGCTTAAGGGACTGGATAAGGAGATCTCACTAACTGAGATCAATGACAAGCTTCTCATGTGCTTCCCAAGCACTTGGGATTCAAGGATCTAGGCCATTAGAGAGTCCAGATGCCACGGAGAAATCTCCACTAAGGCCTTGCTATGAAATCTCAAGTCCGATGAGCCACTACAGAAAAGTAGAGCTAAGACTGAGGCAAAGGAGAAAGCCTCAACCTCAAAGGAAAGGACTATAGCATTGAAGGCAGCTGAAGGAAAGTCTTCTACTTCTGAAGAAGAGATGTTCAATCTCTTGGCCAGAAATTTCAGAAGATGGGTCAAGTCTGAAGACTCCAGAAGGAAGGAAAGGAGCTCAAACAAACCTAAGTTTGATAAGACTATAAAGCAGGAAATAATCTGCTTTGCATGCAGAAAACCTAGGTACATTGCCCCTAAATGTCCTGAAGAGCAAAAGGACAGAAGCAGCAGCAAGAAGGAGCATACGAAGAAGTCCTTCAGGAAGAAGGACAAGAAGAAGGCAAAAGGTTTCATGGTTGAAACCTAGAGTGACTCAAAATCTGAGTCAAGCTCATCTTCATCTTACAGTGATGAAGAAGGTACTGATAAAGAAGCATGTCTAATGGCTTTAGAAGATTCAACTAAAGAAGATCAGGTATCCTTACTTGATGATTTTGATTTTAGTTCAGAAGACTTTAAACATTGTTTTAAAATTTTTTTGCCAAGACTATCTTAAACTTCAAAAAGAAATTGAAACAATTATGGAAGAACTAGAAGATCTTAAGAAAGACCATTTATACACTGTTAACTATGAGCTAAGGAATCAAATATATAGAAAAGAGACAGAAATAAACAAACTAACTAATGAAAACTCACATCTAAAAGAAGAGCTCACAAAGGAAAAAAGCCTTTGAAAACTCACTTAATGGGAGGAGTCAAAAACTAAAGGATATCACACAGAATCTCTTTATAATATCTATATATCTTGGCCTAGGAGCAAATTCAATAACTAGCACAATAGTATCCAACAAACCAGCCTAGAAAAATCTAGTAATCTTTGTTAGACCTAGTGATTTTAAAATAAATGAAAACAGTTCAGTGTGCAAAGAACAAAACAACAATCCTGATAAACTCACTATATTTAATAAAGTGAATCCTAATAATGAGAAGAGAACTCTAGGCAAGAATAGTTCAGAGAAACTAACAAACCACAATCAAAAACCTAAAATAAAAAGGAAAATTATTAGGCACTCTACAAATTGGTTATATCTAAATGCATTCTATGCACATTTCCAGTACCAAGGTAACAAATCTAGGTTTGAGAAACCTATCTTCTGCCATCCAAAAGGGTATAATGAAAAACCACGCTAGTCTTTCATGTCACCTTATAATGGTAAAAGCAAAGGGCCCAAGGTAACCTGGGTACCCTCTAATGTTTGAATTACATGTGCAGGAAAAATTAGGGTCCCTTCCTCAAAGATAATATAGAGAAAGGGAGAACTAAATCTTCAATGTGGAACTACAAATAATCAAAGGGTGTGATCTCTTTTCTAAACCCTTATGATGCTTTCTAATCTACACATAGTATCTTATAAATAATATTTTTAATAAAAAATTATTGATGGGAAAAACAGCAAAACTCTTTGAAGAAAATACAAAAGCTAATTCAGAGCTGCATCAAATAGAATTTGACGTACTGTTGAGTTCTACTCAATGCTAGCTTCAAGAGCTGCCTGAGATAGATAATTCGAATTGCACTCGACACAGCGTCAAATTCATTTTGACGTAGACATCGACTTAAGAGTTGCAGCAAGTAGTCGAATTCACGTCGATTAACACTCGACGCAACGTCAAAATGTTAAGCGCGCACAGTTTTACTTCTAGAAGCTACATAGACTTATTTTGGTGTGTTGTATCTATTTCTTTTCGATGTTGCTTCGAGTATAACCCTAAGTTGCGACGAATTGTCTTCTAAAAGCAACTCAGACATTAGATCATTTTACGCTTTCAAATTTTCTCTCTCTTGATCTCTTGTTCTCTTGCTTTCTTGCATTCTTGCTCCCTCTCTCTTTCTAGTTTTCTTTGTGCAGGTGCAACTGTAAGAACCAATGGCTCCCCAAAAAGAAAACTCAAGATTCGACGTTGATATCGAATCATTCAATGTTGCCGCTGAGAATTTCAAAGCAATTCTGGGGTTTTTCCAAACTGCGGGATTGACGAAGCTGATTTCGACAAGAAGCAAAGTATACGATGTAGAATTAATCGAACTAAAAGAAACCATCTGTATCGATAAGGATGGATCTCTACATGGAAAATTTTTTGATACTGACATCCATATAACAGAAACACCACTGAACCTGACATTTGACTTACCTATGGGTGAGGATTCAGCAAAACTTTCAGCACAAGAAACTCAAACAGGCCCTTCAAATCATGCATTATAAGGAGAAGGTGATTAACCTAAAGAAGATTGATCTATCCGAGGAATATAGGTTCTTAGCTGCTATAGTAGGGAAAGTTCTACTATGCAATATTTCCGCACATGATGCAATCCTAAAGCAACAATTACAAATAATGGTGTTCTAGTTCTGAACAAATGAATCAACTGGGGAAAATTTTTATTTAAATTAATTGGACATAAGTATGCCCACAATGAGAATGCATAGATGAGGATCATGAGCCAAGTATTACATTACCATTATCCAGCAGTGTGCAAATCAAAAGGGGTGCCCATTCCCCCTGGAAAATGAATCAACATTGGGATCTTCTCAAAATGGACCAGACAAATTCAAAAGCCTGGTCAAGCTCCACCCTCTCCTCCTCCATCTCCAGCTCCTCATGACCATGAAACAGTCATGACAGATGTTACAGGTGAACATCTAGATCAAGACCTTCAAACAACCCTACCAGATACAACAACATAACCTGCATCACAGATTTTTTTCCCTACCATAACCACCATTTGCCACTCCTCTAGAAGATAACCTCACAGTCCTCCTTTCTACTCCCTCAAATCATCCCCAATCACCCCATCCAACTAATATATCAACACCTCATGTTGATACACCCACTACCTCTACCTCCAATTCTACACCTTTTCTTGACATTAATCAAGCAATTACTAAAGCAACGGGTCTCGCCACTAGAAGTTTTGCTGACCTATTACATAGTCAATCAAGGAAATTTCAATGAAAATATTCTCAAATGGAGACATAACTGAAAGAGTCAAGATAATCCATTCAGGCAATCAAGCAATTGATGTCCTCTTCCCAGATCACAAAATCTTTCTTATCCATCCTTGTCAGCAAAGTTCAGAAGTGGTAGAATGTTCAAGAGGAGGAAATGCATGCCCAAGAAGAGGAGATTGTCCAGGAGAAGCAAAAGCTTGTACAAGAACCTAAGAATGCTCAAGACCAACTTTTGATTATTCAAGAGGATGAGATTGTTACTGATCCAGAGAGTCCTGCATCAATCAAGGGGGAGCTCCTCACAACCAATGAATAGATCATAGAATATGTCACCATAATTGCTCAAAATGCTGCCCAGGTAGCTAAAGATGCTGCATTACTTTAGGGGGAGCCTCACAAAGAGGATGACAAGACTACTGAAGAGGTGGATGAGCCTCTTGTATTTCCACCAATAAAAGTGACACCATAGGTCTTCTACAGAAAAAGAAAAACCTCCCCAAAAGATTAGTGAGAATCAGGTAATGAGACAACAATTCCTCTTATATGTTCTCAGTGAACATATTTGAGATACAACTATGGTAGACAATCTGTTATATTACATTTGGAAGTTTTTCATATCATTCTAGTCTATGTCTTTATGTAATGATGTTATTGTGTTATAGTATATCCATATGTACTCTGCTTTATTTTTCAATATGATTGAAATCTCTTAAATTTTTTGTAAAATTTGTTAAGATAAACAGGGGAAGATTGTTGGGAAAAACATCCTCTGGATTTATTTTACAAATTATGTAAAAGTGATTTTATCATCTAGGATTCATTACTCATGTTATATAGTGAGGGTAATATGGTCATTAAATGTCCTAGGATGCCACGCTCACATTTGGATGTCAAAGACTAGTCCAAAAGAATGCAGAAATTCAGTTGAGTTAATTTTGCGTAAATATAAGTCAACTCAGCTTCGACTACAAGTCAAAGTAACTTCGAATAGAAGTAAGGATAACTCAAACTGGTAGTCGATGCATCAGTTAAAGTCGACACAATGTCAAAATGTATTCGACGCAGAAGGCAGAGTCAGTCATAACAACATTAAAGTCGACGCAATTTGAATTACATTCAACGCAGAAGGAAGAGCTCAAAGTTTAGGTCTTCATCTCGACGAATACATCGATAAGGACTCGACACAACATCAGTATCAGAGTTCATTTCAAACTGAGGAAGATTTCAAAGCAACTTATATTAGAACTCAGAGGTGCGTCGATAAGAAGGCAAATGTATTCGACGCAACGTCGAATACAAACTCAGAATTAGAATACTTTTTGTATTCTATTCTGAAGCTTATTCAGCGGATATAAATAGAAGTTATTTGAATTCTAACGGGTTATCCATAATCAAGAAGGGAAAGAAGAATTCCAAAGATGCAATGAAGATTAATTTAGAAGCTATCCAAAAAGAATTTGGATGGGCTGTCAATAGAAATAAAAATTGAATAATACTACCTCTTGGATATTCCTATTCGGGAAATAACAAAAGAGGAAAGTAATTCATCATGATTCGACGAAAAAATAAGGATGCAGAGGAAGAGAGACAACAAGAATAGATTAGAGAATTGAACAAGGCTTCTTCTTCTTTACCCTTCGACCACACAAGCAGAGATACATCAAAATACACAAAGGGACTTCTGCTACTTGTTCCTGCTCTCTGTTGCAACAAACTGAAAGCACTGGACCAAAGCTTAAAAATCCTTTCCTTCTTCTTACAAATGATTAATCATATACAAGATCCAGTCCACTAGAAGTGTCAAGAATCCTCAGAGAAATTTGCTGAAATAGGATTCAAATCAGAAGACTTACTTCTGCTTCTTCTTTACTTTTACTCTTTCTTTCACTTTCTGTAACTTGAGTAAAGAGTCCTTAGAATCCCTCTTCAAAGGATTTAGTGGTTCAAGATCTCCTTATCAAAAGATCTAGCTTGATTCTAAGAGTCTCCTTAACAAAAGACTCGGACCTTGGTTCTAAGAGTCTCCTTATCAAAAGACTCAGTGGTTCTAAGAGTCTCCTTATCAAAAGACTCAGTGATTCTAAGAGTCTCCTTATCCAAAGACTCAGGCACTGGATAGTGTATTCCTACCAAGGTGGTAGAAGAGTGGAGTACCCATATTTTAGGGAACTACTGTAGATATTATCTCATCTATGTTGTGCTAATTTTATGTGATGTCCCATATTTATTTTTACTCTGTGTTTATTTTATTCTTGGTGGAATTCTGAATGCATAGTAGTTAGAACTATTATTGTTTTGTGCACTTATTTTGTGAAAAGTTTTTAAACTCTATTCACCCCCCCCCCCCCCTCTAGAGAATACTCAGAGGACTCACTGTGCACTATCACAACCCATAGAGCGCCTTGTAGAGCTGTACACAAAGTTTATTTGCCTTTTTATACCCTTCAGGCTGAGTGACGTAAAATTCCTATATTAGATCCCCATTCAGATATGCAGACTTTACATCGAGCTGATGTGTTGGATAATTTTGGTTGGCATATATGGCAAGTAAAAGCCTGATGGATTCCATTCGAGCTACGAGGGAAAATGTCTCTTCATAGTCTCCGCCGAATTGTTGGGAGTGCCTCTTGGCAACAATTCTTGCTTTATGTTTAACTACTTTTCCTTCTTCATCACACTTGAGTTTGAAAATCAATTTCAAACCAATGAATGGCTTGTTGGCAGGTTTGGGTACATACTCCAATTATTGTTCTTCTCTACTAAACTTATTTCTTTATCCATAACCCTTCTTCACTCAAACTGAGTTGCTGCCTCTTCATAACTTGATGGTGTATAGTGGAACATGAAAATACTGGTATTATCATATATTTCTTGAAGGGATCGAGTTCGTTGGGCTGGTGATGACTATAGTTAATAAAAAATAGGAGGTTGTTCTCCTTCTTCATGATTTGGTGTAGCCTGGGTCACATGGAGGGGGTTCTTCAAGAGCTCAACCGTGATGTCGGGAGTTAGATCACCATTCATCTCCTTATCTGATGCCCAATTGCAACTTTCTTCCTCATGAAAAAGAGCATCTCTAGAAATGATTAGATTTTAGGTAATTGGATCAAGCTGTCTATATGCTTTGTTCCTTTCATTGTAGTCCAGAAAAATGCACTTCACACTTGTCTGATCAAGTTTATCCCTTTTTTCTTTGAGGACATGAGCAAAAGCTATGCACCCAAAAGTCTTTAGATGCCCCAATGTTGGTTTCTTGCTATTTAGCATCTCATAAGGAGTTGTTTGTTTTATTTCCTTGGTGGGGACTCTGTTCAAGATATACACAGTAGGATTTGCGGCTTCACCCCAGAAATTCTTTGGCATATTGTTGTGTAGGAGCATGGATCTGAACATTCTATTATGGTGCAATTTTTGCATTCTACTACCCCATTTTGTTGTGGGGTGCCAGGGGTAAAAACTTATGTCTTATGATGTTAAGCATGTAGAAGTGTTTAAAAACATGAGATGTGAATTCTTCCCTATTATCACTCCTTATAGTTTCAATACTTCTCTCCATCTTCTTTTATATTTATTTTTTGAAATCAATAAAATAGGAAAGTACTTCAGATTTTTGTTCTAGTAGGAACATGCACATGTACCTTGAGTAGTCATCAATGACGAAGAAGAAGTATCGTTTGCCTCCCAAGGTCTTAGTGGATGACGGCCCCCATAGATCACAATGAAGGAGTTCCAAGGGCTTTGATGATTGAATGTTGGATGTAGTAAATGGTAGCCTGTGGGATTTTCCTTTGGCACAGGTTTCACAGTGATGGTGATGATGAACTTGCATATCAGGAAGACCTTTTCCCATCTTGTTGTCGATGAGATTCTGCATGGACTTGAAATTGAGGTGTCCCAACCGATGATACCACTTGAAAATTTCATCTGAGAGTGACTCGTAGAGGTGAGAACCGCCATTTGTGGTGACTCCAGAGATAGAGAGAACACTTTTTTCTTTAACATTTTAGTGGAGGCAACCTGTTTACCAAGGATATCTGAAATGCAGCAAGTGTTAGATTTAAAATCAATGGTATAACCTTTAGTCATTAGTTGGCCAACACGAGCAAGTTTTGTCCCAAAGACGGAACGAACTGGACATCAGTGATGAGTTTGTTTCTTCCTTCCGAGTCTCTGATTAGAGCATCGCATTTGCCTTCAATGGATTGAGAATTGCCATAACCCAGGTAGACAACAGATTTTGATGTTTCATCAAGTTGGGTGAATAATGTTCTATCATTTTCCATATGATAAGAACACCCTGAATCAATGTACCATTTTGAAGTTTTTTCTGGGTGTGATTGTTCTTTTTGCCAGATTAGAAAAAGCTTTTCTTCTTTTTCAATCTTTTCTTCCTTTTCATTCTCAGTAAATTTTGCGTCTTCTTTGTTCTTGAACTAACAATCACGGTCATTTCCTTGATACAATGACTGACTGCCGGTTCATCTCAATCATATTCATTGATACAATGACTCTTACATTTATAATCTTAAGCAGGAATGCAGAACATCACAATGGAATTAATTAAGCATTAATACAGAGGCAATTTCGAGAGATGAGATGCATTGGTAACACATTTCATTAACTTATGATAGTTGTTTTAATGCTGACTGCCGGTTCATTCTCCAATAGTTGCCACTAGCTGATACCATCCGGATTCCCTAGCGGCGTGAGCAAGATGAATAGGTCAATTATAACTTGAACCGTCAGATCCTTTTAATATAAATTTGATGGCCTTGATTATTTAGGCAATAAGTGTCTGCCCCACAGTGGATCGAGAACTAATCAATTGTGGTGATGAATCAAGTATCTGCCTTCATCTAGATGATCAATCGCTTTCAAAATTTGTGATGTGTATTAATTAAAATTATAATTAGCGCACCATAAAATTGCATCCCCCCCTATTTGACATTTTTGGCCTTCAAAATGATCTTTCTTGAACTCGTCCTCAACATGAAAAATGTAGCCAGCATTCCTACCTTTCCAACGAGTACTTACGGTAAATTTTCGAAAGTAGTTTGCTAGGTCAAATTAATTTATTAGTGGACTATTTCTTTTTTAAGAAATTAAAATTTATGAGCAATAAACTTATATGATTTATTGGGAATACTTAGGATGTTTTAATCAAATTGATTCCTATAGGGAAAACATGTAGTTGACGTTCATCCCTTTCTGAATTATATTTTTTCATAGTTTTTGGGCATGGTTATGTTGAGCAAATCTATTTTTAAATATCTTGTTTGTTTAAAATCTCACTTAAAATTTTGGGAACTTTGGCAATATTTTTGAAGACTTTCTATTGTGCAAATGCAATATGTCAAACATGAATATTGTAGTTTGTATTATGTTCTAACAATAACATAAATTTTAGAATTTTTAGGATGGTTTATGATAATTTAATGAAATTAAAGAGTGCTAATAAAAATAGTAGTTGTTTGATAGTTTCAAGGACTAGTTTATCGAACAACCATAAATTGCTCAAAATAATTTGGGTGCTTCATGAAAATTGTAATTAACAGAATAATTTAGGCTCAGTAAAACTATGTGAATGTTGGAGGTGTTATTACGAGCGAGATGAACTTTATAAGTATGAGCTAGAATTGCAATATCTAGACTTAAATAGTATTGTGTAGGATTTAACTACAAACATTAACTGATTCAACAAAATTAGTAACCTTTATTATAGTTTAGTGAATGGCTAGAACAAGCTCGCATAGAATTGTTTCTCGATGATTCAGAACATATGTTCAAAAAGAAATAATTATTTGGAATCTGTCAAGCGATAAATTCACGCTTTTTATATCTATCTACAAATCCTTTATATTATTTAAGAATGATCAGGATTTTGTGTGACTCTAATGAGTCTGTTATTGCATGAGATATACCAGAATTGTCTTGGGTGTGTTATTCTTTAAAGTTCTTCTGCAAGTTCGATGAAAAGAATAAATATGATAAATTTAGATTCGAGGTAATTAGTAGATTAAAGTAATTCTCATGAATCTAGGGAGGAGTATGAATACGATGATTGCAATTCGAGGTGTTGATTATATAATATGACTCCAATGAACCTATTATAAAGTATGATTAATGTGGTTACAGATTGATGTTGGATTGAAGGACTAAAGTAGATCTGCTTAGAGGAATATCAATGATTGCACGACTATAACGAGTCGGTCTCAAGGAAAGTGTATGACTCTGATGAGTCTGAATGGAAGTTAACAATATGAAATATCAATTTACATAAGTTGTTTCAAGTGATTTTGTCGAATCAATTGTAGTTAGGTCTCATCTCTTATCTCGATAAAATATGTTTGAAGATGCAATGCAATAGTAATGAATTATGAAATGATGACGACGAGATGAATCATGCAATTATAATGAGAATATAAAATTGATGATCAAACGTCATACTTGATATGTTTAACACTTATGCTTCCTAAATGATCGAGATTGACAAATTCTTGTAATAGACACTTTAGTATATCAAATAGTCGATAATGATGATTAAATTAGGTCTTTAGTAGATGTAGATGGGTATATGTAAGGTGTAACTAATGGTTATTGTAGCATAAGTAGGGTGTTCATTACCCTAAGTGAGATGACTAGTAGGGTGGTATATTCTCTCAAGTTGTGGTGTGTAGTATGGTCATTTCCTCTAAGTGAGTTGATTAGTTGGTGATCTTTCCTCTAGTTGTGATGCATAGTAATATACTCTCTCTACCAATGTGGTGTTTGTGATAATGCATGTGCATAATGTGATGGGTCGATTATCCCTATGGGACTGAACACTCCAAAAGGTTAGGACAGTGACTCTTGGATAGGATAGTGTCATGGTCAAAATGAGAGCGTGTACCCTAGCCTAATTGTTGATTGTTTGGGTGTTATCCACTTGGAGTTCAATATGAGCAATGTATTGGTTCTTTTAGGATACCATCATTGGGCGATGAATAGATAATAAGGGCTTTGACAAGACATATGAAAGGCTTGGGGATGATTGCGCATGATAGTTTATAGGTTAGTAGTCTAATTCACCTAGAGGTGGTGAATATGTTTCTGTGAGTTTTACTTACATGTTGCTTGCAGTAAATGAATAATAAACAAAAGCTCAAGAAAACACTGAAAGCACACAGTTATTTATAGTGGTTCCCCAAGACAAGGTGTCTATGGGTAGTCCACTTTCCTTATACACCTTTCTAACAGTGTGTTATACAAGGCAAACTCCTCTAATCTCAGCTTCAAGAGCTTACAACTCAGATCCCTGAGGGTCTCTCAGGTTTACTCCAAACCCTACCTCAGGCCTAGCTAATAGCCCTACTAACTCAGAGTGCTCACACTCCTACAGCTCAGAGATCACCTCTATCTCCTACCTCAGGCCAATCAAGAAGCCCTACTTCTCAGGCAAAATGCCTTACTGCTCAGGCCCAATAGCCTTAACAATCTCAGGATCAACAGCCCTATAGCTCAGGTTTAGCAACCCTACAAACTAAGGCACAATGCCTTACAAGCTCAGAACTACACAGTTCCTACAATGAGTATAAGATTTAGCTTACAACAGTGGACAACACTGATTTGAAGTCTTTTGTTGATTATGCACAGCTGATGCAATCTTGAAGCTGGGCTGAAAGTAACCTTTAGACCTGCTCCTAACTGTTCCTTCTCTTCAGTAGATGAAAGAGGATCTCCTTGCTCTTCAGAATAGAAGAGCTATCTTCCCTCCTTGATTCTTCTTGCTAGTTTTGGAAGCAGGAGGGTTCTTGAAAGACATCAATGGAACAGTAATGGCTCTCACACTTTTTAGCACAGCAACGGGCCCTTCTGAAAGTGCCCTAAATTGATCTTTTATACTTCATTTATCTTCAACGACTCTTAGAAAGGGCCCTGACACTTTAGAAGAGGATAGAACACTTTATCTATCCTTTACATCTATTTGCGCCAAAAGCAAATCCCGCCAGTGTCATCTTGAATCTGTCTCAAAGGTTGGGCTGAGACAGTCTTCTGTCTCAGTGGTTGTCTTGGTCTCAGTGGATCCGCTGAGATAGGTTGTCTTCTTAGTGGATTTTGTCTATCTGCAACTCAGCTGAGGCAGACCCCTTCTCAGCGGCTCCTGGCCTCGTCTCAGTGGTTCCGCTGAAGACAGAGAGTTCTTCTCAGCGGTACAGCCAGTGAACCACACATTATTCCAATCCTTCGAATATCTAAACCTTGCATAGTCATGAAGCAAAATAGGGTTTATCAAATACAATATGTACTTAGCATTATGAGTGATGCCTCTTCAAATCAAGAGAACATTGAGGGCAATATTCCTAACAATCTCCCCCCATTTGAAGAAGGCAGAACATCCTCAATGCTAAGATACATAATAAAAGAAAACTTATCATGTAAATGTATTGCATAACATTCATGATATCATACCATATAAGTGTTATCATTACTTTGGCATTTCAGATAATGTCATGACAGATTATGTACATGACAACACGATAACAACATTGTTTATCAAAACAATAACATTGTTAACTATTTATGTCTAGGCATCACAGAATATATAAAGCAATAATAGTGAATAACATTTAAGCTTTGACTAGGGTTAGCCTATAACACAACCTATCAATTTCAACAGAAGTTTCATTTTCATTGATGCTAATATGTTGATACATAGTTCAAATTACAATTTGATTTACTTAAAAACTAAATACAACAATTCTAGTTTTTCTTCTTTTGGAACTTTCAACCTTGTCATCAGCAACCTCCTTCACTTTAGTAGTAGCAGCAGCTATCTCACCTAGCTTCTTCTTGTTTTCTTGCCTCTTGAAATACAAGTATGGCTTTGGAATGTATTTGGAGGGCATCCTTCTTGGATTGTTCTTTCTCACTACATTTTCCTTGAAGATTCTATCTCTTTGATTGTTCCTTTCTAGATGCCTAATTCATTCCTCGACTGGATAGATTCTATCAATATCTTTACAGACTTGACCATGGCTTAGCCAGGCATTCAGAATTATGCTCTTGGAGTCCTCACTCTAATATTCAAAATCCGGGTCTTTGCCCTGCTCTTCCCTCTGCTTAGCCATATATTCTTCAGCTAGCAATACTCCTCTCTTTCTCCTTCTAGCCAGCTGAGCATCTTGAGTTATATTGGTCTATCCTACAAAATCAAAATCTTCCTTCCTGCAGTTATCCAGCAAGGGCAGATTTAGGGCTATCCTTGTTCCTTGTAGCACTTGGAGAGCCAATTCAGAATTGGTCTCAGCATTGGCCACCTCCCCCTTTCTAGCTTCTTCAAACACCTTGGCTTCTATGGTCTAGGAGGCATCTCCTACAGAACCTGAAAGTGTCTAGAAGGCATTGTCCAAATCAGACTTTAGATCATCCTTCATTTTCTCTGCCTTTGCAATTATTGTAGTAGTTGTTTTCCATACAAAGTATTCATATGATTGGAGGCTTTTTCTATGACTTTATATGTTTTGCTCACATAGTTCCTTACATAGGACATGTCTTGCTCAGACAGTTGAAGATGTTTGTCCATTGATCTCAGAATTGTGTTCTGAGAAACTACTGACTTTTCTGCCAGATCAAACCATTTAGTCATTTACTTATTAAGGATGGCAGTTTCTTCCTTAATCTCTTTTACTTCAGCCATGACTTCTTCCATTATAGACATGATTGAACTATCAATATACTTCTTCATAGAATTCATCTTACCTTCAATTAATAGGCTGATTGAGTTGATGAGCTGATTGTGTGAGATTGCTGATGTGGAGGGTACATCAGGTACTATATCAAGCTCCCCCACAGCCTGAGCAGAGAAGTGTGATGAGTCCCATTTGTATACATATTTTTGGACTCATCTGGGTCGGTATTATAGTCAATGTACTACATATTAGATCCATAATCACTCATATTTGTTCTATATAATTCATTCCATGCTAAGTGAACTTTTTAGGCTTGTTTTGGTGTGCAATTACGCACTCTGTTGTTGGGGGCAAGCACATTGTGCTCCCCATTTTTTGTTATTATTTTAGTGTTGGAGGTGTGTTCCCAGCATTTGGATTTGCTGTGCAGGTGGGCAGATCACCATTTTTGGTAGAAATCATTTCTAGTGTGAGCCGCACGGTCGTGCGTTTACTTGACGCATGATTGGTGCGACCGTACGCGTTCATCTGTGGACCAAAATGGTAATCTGGATTTGCCCGTGCATTTTGTTCATGCAAAGTTGGTTTCGACCGTGGGTGAGTAAATCGCACGAGCCCCTCTGTTGGCCTGTTTTCATGCATTCTAGATTTGCCCGTGCATTTTTTACGCACGGTCTGTTCTGACCGTGCGTGAGTAAAATCGCACGGGCGTTTTGGGTAGTCTTCCTGGGCTTTCTTCTTAATTACTATCGCACGGTTTACACACGGTCGTGCATTCGACCGTGCGTAGCCAATTTCTGACTGTTTTTCTATTTAAGCTGCAGATTCTGCCCTAGAAGTGATCGAACTGTTCCGCCTTTTTCTGCCGGAAGAGGAGCTCCAGCTCCATTTTCTTCCACTCTTCCTCCCCCTTTTGCCCGAAGCCACCTCGCATCATCCAAGCGCTTCAAGGAGAGGATTCTACACTCATCTTCATCGCCAATCTAAGAGTTCTTCGCATCGGACGTGGCCAGATTTTAGTTTATCGGAGAAGACGGGTCCATTGGGAGGAAGTGACAGCCCTCCTCTACCCCGGATGATAGTTGGGACCGAGCTAAGACGCGGATTGATGCCCCGATGATTCCTACGGTGAATCTATAACAAGCCTCCAGATTCGGTTGTATCTCTTGCATTTTTCTCCTCTTGGACTATTGTTGTTAGTGTAATCTTCTTTATTTGATGATATTTGCACTCTACATTTGATTTAATCTTCATTTTATTGTTATGCAATGTTATAATTCTTGTACGAGTGCTTGAGGTGAGATCTTATGGTAATTGTGGTGTGAGTGTTTTGGTTTGCTACACTAGCAATTGCTAGGTTTGAGCTTTGTGACGAGGTGCTTGCGACCCTCATTCCAACCGTGCGACTCACTACATCTGTAAGCCTTCTCGTCCATCAGCATAGCGAAGCGGTGCTAACGGCCCGTGTAATCCATCTGTGTAGCCAAGTGGTGCTAACGGCCCTCAAACCTTTCCGCAGTTACACTCACCTCATCTGCTTGCCTTCTCGTCCATCCGCCTAGCGAAGCAGTGCATAGCGGTCTGCATTGTTTCCATCCACCCGGCGAAGCAGCGCATAGTGGCCTGCATAGGAGTAGTTTAGTTCTTTTCTTTATTTTCCACAATCAAAATCAACCCTTTTCCGCACATTCACCCGACCTAAAGGACTTCAATCTCAAGTCCTTCCTCAAAAGTAAACTCCACCTTACTGTGTTCCTTTGAGATTCTATACTTGGGAATCACTCTCATTTTATATTACTTGAACAATCGGTACACTGCCGTTTCGTGCCGCAGTCTTGCTACTGCCTATAGAAGTGTGCTAGATTCGTGCACCAAAGTGATCCCCCTTAGCTGGATCACTAGGCTGAGCAACAACCTGATTGTCTACAGCCTTCTTTCTTGCATCTTCTGCATTCCTTTCTTGCTCCCCCTCACTTCGAGCATCTTCGTCATCCTTAGCATGAGTTTTCTTCTGCTGCTCCCCCTCAGATGAGGGATCATCATTTTCCTAATTATCTTCCCAGTAGCCTGCTGGTTCAGGAGGGATTATCTTAATTCTTTGCTTTAGATTGAATAGAAGTAAATCAATCTTACCCTCAAGATCAGCAGCACAGAAATCATCGATTAGTTGTACATTTGCAAGGACTCGTCTGGACATGAAGAAGGCCGAAGGGTTAGATCTTCAACTCCAACCTTGAAGTCGATTGAATGTCAAGAAATGAACAGCGCCAACAGGTTTCAATGGACTGGAGGCAGTAGGTGGGTTAGGGTTAAAAAATTGGCGACCGCATGGGAATCCAAGTGCTCAGTGACTTCAGGGGAAACCATGTTTCGATCGGCGACTGCATGGGATCTAGGTTTTGACCAGCTCCAGGTGGTTGGATGCACTAGAATGAAAGAGTCTCCAAGCAGTCGAACATGGGAGGGAAGCAAATGGAATTTCTGGTGTTGGGTAGGAGGCATGTATGAAAGGTGTCGGGTTAGGATAGGGTATTATTGCGGGTCGCTCGATGCTCTCATAGACCGGTCGAATTGAACCGCCTTAACTCGGGAGTGGGCCAAGCATGCAAATAGTCACAGGAAAGACCAATAGTTGACAGCAAGGCTTTTGATGGGGGAAAAACCCCATAAAGGGGAAAAACCATGGGGTCGGATTGGTGCCGACCAAGATAGCACTATTCTTTGGAGTGGTACAAAAGTTATCTCTTGAGGGTGATAGGTCACCGCTATTTACAATGATTCTTCTGGGCCGCGGAGGTCGCTTGGAGTGGAGTGGTGATGAGCGTGCTCGGAAGCAATCTGAAATGTCAAATGCATCAACTGGAGTTATGAACTCGGGGCTTGAGCACCAAATGAGGACATCGAGATGTCTTCAGAGCTTGATGCTGGAGACTAAGTAGGATTTTCAAGTCGCCTTCAGAGCTTAGCTTTGGAAGCTAAGTCTTCAAGTCGCCTTCGGGGCTTAGCATTGGAAGCTAAGAAAAATCTTCACGTCGCCTTCAGAGCTTAGCATGGGAAGCTAAGTAAAATCTTTAAGTCGCCTTCGGAGATTAACGTCGGAAGCTTAGTAAAATCTTCAAGTCGCCTTCAGAGCATAGCGTTGGAAACTAAGTAAAGTTGTTGGGTCCAGCGGTCCTCATAGTCGGGCATATCCTTCGGAGAGGAGGTAATATTTTCTTCTGGGGGTGGGTCTTTGGAATTCGAAGCCACGCTCCGATGATACATAGTGTGGAGGCTCACCTTTCAGGTCGCCTCAATCCCCACTCACCCATGGATCACCCTGATCTTTCCTCGACTCCCCACATCAGCCCTGTCGACGTACCTATACTCCTCCTCTACCGCCCCCCGCCCCGGTCACCTCCTTTATCCTTACTGGTGGTTGTTGCTCCCCAGGGACTCTCGCCCTCCTAATCTCCAAGAACTCCAGGCAGGTGGTCATTGCGTGGCCCTCCTCCTGATGGAAGTCATAATATGGCAGTGCCACCCCCCTTTCCTCGGCCTCTGCGGCTCAATTCCTCCTCCTTGATCATGCTCCTCCTCTTGCTTCTACTCTCCTTCCTCTTGCTCGGTCGATCGTCATGGCTTACTGAGGCGGGGGAGGGAGTGGCCATGGGCCCTGCCTCCACCCTGGGTGGTCTGGTCTTCCTTAACCTCCCTGGAAGTTGTCCCCTCCCTGCTGCCTCCACCCCAACTCCGACGCCCTTGGCTCTTCTCTTCTCCTAACTTCCTGTTGTCTGACCTTCGGTTCACTCAGCTTCGCTAGCCTTCTCGCGAACTCCGGGTTGGCCTCTTCTCCCTCGATCTCCTCTACCTCCATCTCCATCAGCTCTTTGAAGGACAGGGGGACCTTCCGCATTAGGTTTATCTTTAGGAACCCCTCCCGTGGCCCCGCCGTGAAGGCAAGCTGGAGGGTGAACCCAGGCACCTTCTGGATGAGCAGGACCTCCTCCTAGAACTTGTCCACATAGTGTGCTAGTGACTCCCCTGGTCCCTGCTTGATCTTGAAGAGCACCTCAACATCCTTCTTCCTCTTCTTCGACATCGAGAAGCACAGCTGGAAGCTCCGACGCAGATCCTCGAACACATAGATCGACCCCGCGGGGAGCTGTTGAAACCAGTCTCGTGCCTTCTCCTTCAAGGTTATGGTGAAGAGTCGGCATTTGAAAACATCTGACATAGGTTGGATGGAGACCGTAACCTCGAACCATGGCAGGTCTTGGACAGGGACATCCTTGCTGGTGTAGTAGACCATGTACGACTCCCTGAACCCCTCGGGGACTGGTGCGGAAAGCACCAGCTCTCAGCATGGGCTTCCTCCACTCACTACTCTCGCCTGACCTACTCGCCCCATGAGCTCCCCGATCGGGCTCGTGCTCTTCAGGCTGGGGAACAGCTCTCGCCCGGCGAGATCTCCCCTCTATGCCTCATCGACCTGCTCTTTGTCGGGTGTCAGTACCGGGGCATTCTCGCCAGCCCCCAGCGGTGAGATGACCTAGGACATGGGGGTCGAGAACTCGCCTCGTGTTGTGGCAAAGGTGAGGTTAATCATCTATATTACCTCCCTTCGGAAGTCTGCCAGAATCCCTACTGTCGACGGCGAGCCGGGTGGTGGAGAGCCTCCATAGCCAGCATTTTGCTCATCCTCTCCAGCCATGTTACCTCCTTGGGACTTTCTTGTACTAGCTTCGTTCCACACTCACCGCACCAAAAATATTGAAACCGTCAACCGGTCTCTTGAGGAGTTTGGATCCCTTTGAGGCGGCAGCTAGCACTTACCGATCCCGCAGAAGAACTTGACCGAAGATTTAGAACTAAACACTGACCATTGGCTGCGACATTGAGGTCCCACCACACACCCGGAAGATCTTAGAGCGCTTCCCCTCCCAAGCCAAAAGCTGAAGCTAGGCACCTTGGAGAGCCGTGGGAACTGTTGAAGCCGAGCGGTCTCATCTCGACGGTCTAATGTCCGCAAACCCCGCAGTCTCAAACTCCGTCGAACAGCGGTCTGGTATCCGCGGTCTCGGCGGTCTCCGATCTGCGGTCTCCCACTTCCCCTCAGATATGCCAGTCCACTTCTGGTGAAGTTCAGCGGTCTCCAGCTCCATAAAACGACGATCTGTTAACCGCGGTCACTATGGTCTCCCAACAGCAGACCGCCACATCTCCTCAGATGTGCCAGTTCGCTTCTTGTGAAGAGAAGCAGTCTGGTAGCCTCGGACTCCCCCTTACGTGGGAGTGTTCGCCAACGCGGTCTTGCGGTCAGCTAGCTCACTGCCTTCAAGATGATTGTCTATTGGCGGTCTCCTCAATCACACGACCTACCTCCTGTTGTGTGACCGCCAATCTCCTCTCCAGACCGCTGAGGTCACTGCGGTCTGGTTCTTCCTGACCGCCTGACCGCCCAACTTTCTCTGTATATTGTATTTGTATTTAGTCCCACATCGTGTATTTGTATTTTCCTCTTTACCTCCTAGTCTATATAAAGGAGGCAATACTCATGTAATTCTCAGATTTTTTGGAAATAAAAATTTCTATTATTTTCAATTTCTCGCATGGTATCAGAGGGAGGTTCAGTCCTTGTGTTGTGAGTTTCTCCCCAACCAGTCTCCCTTTCTCCAGACCGCGTGATCTCACTTTGTATCTATCGGTCTCTGATTGCGAGACCGTGCGATCTACCTATCTTCTTCCTGTTCCTATCTCATGGGTACCCCGTTTGTGAGTGTCCCTGTCTCCACTCCTGTAGTTGTTTCTACCTCTACTTCTACTTCTATTTCTGGCAACCTTGGCACCGCCTCCAAGCTTACTGGCCTAAATTATCCTGATTGGAGTGTTTCCTTCACCTTCCTCTTACGCTCTCAACGCAAACGCCAACATCCTCACCTTCGCCCTCTGGCTGCGGCTCCTCATCCTGCTACTACACAATCATCTGCCTCTGTTGCTACCTCCTCAGGTAGCGTGCACTTGGTTACTGAAGGTAAGTGGCTTATTGACTCCGGTGCAACCAGTCATATGACAGGGAACCCTAAACTTTTCTCAAAGTTACTAGAGCACAAGAATTCTCCTCCGGTCCTGACAGCAGATGGTTCTTCCTCAAATGTGTGTGGGACTGGGGTAGTTCAAGTCACTCCGACTATCTCTCTGGAGAACACTCTTTATGTGCCTACGTTTCCTTGCAACTTACTCTCTGTCAAGGCTCTTTCTCAACAATTACAATGTTCTATTATGTTTACTCCAACTAACTGTTATTTTCAGGATCTTCACATGAAGGAGATAGTTGCTACTGGGACTGAGAGTGGAGGCCTCTACTTCCTTGACGTTCTTGCTACTCATTCTGCTTTCACAACATCTGATTCTCTCCATCAGTGGCACCTCTGTCTTCGTCACCCCCCACCTCGGCTGCTCTATCAACTTCTACCTCACCTCTACAATGATACCTCTCCTCTCAACTGTGAAGCTTGTCAACTGGGAAAGCATCATCGAACTTTCTATCCTGCCAAGCATGGTCGTATCTCGACCCATCCCTTTGATCTTGTTCACTCTGACGTCTAGGGTCCTTCTCCTACCAAGACCATTGGTGGGAGTAGTTTGTATTTTGTTACTTTCATTGATGATTTTTCTAGATGTGCTTGGGTGTATCTTCTAAAAGAACGCTCAGAACTCTTTTCTGTTTTTTTCAACCTTCTATAATGAAATTTACACTCATTTTGGAGTGTCTATCAAAGCGATTCGCATTGATAATGCTAAAGAATATGTTTCTCATCAGTTTTTTGAGTTTTGCATGAATCATGGTCTTATACATCAAACGAGTTGTCCTTATACATCTCAACAAAATGGTATCACTTAGCGTAAGAATTGTCACCTCCTCGACATGACTCACACCTTACTCTTCCAGATGAATATGCCTAACACCTATTGGGGTCATGCCATCCTTATCTCATGCTATCTCATTAACCGCGTTCCCTCCAACATACTTCAGGGCTCCACACCCTTTTCTCTCCTATATCCAACCTCAAAACCTTTCTCCTTACCTCCCAAGGTCTTCGGTTGTACTACGTTTGTCCATACTCCTTTACCAGGTCGGGACAAACTCTCCCCTCGGGCAATAAAGTGTATCTTTGTTGGCTACTCTCAAACTCAGAAAGGTTACAGGTGCTATGATCCTCTTCTTCGCAAACAATATGTCTCCGCTGATGTCACCTTCTTTGAGACTGTACCATATTTCTCTAACTCCTCCACCTCTCTGCCTCCCGACTCTCATCCCTCAACACCTCTTATTTCTGTCCCACCACCACCAACCTATACTATAACTCCCCTTCCAACCCCACCTCCTATTCCTTTATCTCCACCACCTACAGAGTCTCCTACCACCTATCCTCCTACTCCGGGCCTCCTCCCCCAGCTCTTGGGCCAACTCTATCTTCTTCAGATAGTGACTCTTCTGATAATACAGACACCGTTGATGATCTCCATATTGCTCTTCGAAAGGGAGTTCGCTCATGTACACAACATTCTATTCATGATGTTGTGACCTAAGCTCAACTCACTCCCTCTGCTAGGGCTTTTGCTATTGCTATTTCAGATACTGTCACACCATCTAATTATCAGGAAGCTCTTGTTATACCACACTGGAAGGCTGTCATGGATGAAGAAATCTCCACACTTCAAGAACGTGGCACTTGGGCTCTTGTTCCTCCTCCTCTTGGAATAGATATTGTTGGGTGTAGATGGGTCTTTGTGATCAAATACCATATCGATGGCTCTGTTGACCGATACAAACCTCGCTTGGTTGCCAAAGGTTTTACTCAGACATTTGGAGTTGACTTATTTGACACTTTCTCACATGTTGCTCGTCTTACCACCATCCGCGTTCTCTTCTCTGTGGTTGTCAACAAAGGTTGGCAAATTTCTCAATTAGACGTCAAGAATGCCTTCCTCTATGGTGATCTTCAAGAGGTTGTTTTCATGGAGCAACCTCCAGGGTATGTTGCTCCAGGGGAGACTCGTGTATGTAAGCTAAAGAAGGCCATCTATGGTCTCAAACAGAGTCATCGCGCCTGGTTTGAAAAGTTTAATGAACTGATCAAGATCATTGGATTTATCCGCAGTTCTGCAGATCACTCTCTCTTCATACGCAAGACCTCTCATGGAATGGTGGTTCTGGCTGTCTATGTTGATGACATCCTTCTCACTGGTGATGATATTGAAGGTATCACCCTTACAAAGAAACATCTCCTCCAAAACTTTGTGACCAAGGATATGGGAACTCCCAAGTACTTTCTGGGCATTGAGATCTCAAGGAAGCATAGCTCAATTATTCTCTCACAACGTAAGTATGCTATTGATCTTCTGAAGGAAACAGGTCTTCTTGGTGTTAAACCTGCTAAGTATCCAATGGCAGTAGAGACGACAAACTCTGGAATGTCAACTCTCCTCCTCTGCCTGATAGCTCTAGATATCGTCGCCTTATTGGCAAGCTTATCTACTTATCTGTAACAAGACCTGACATCTGCTATGTTGTTGGGAAGGTCAGCCAATTCATGCAAGCTCCAAGGGAATTTCATCTTCAAGCTGCTCTAAAGATATTGGAATACGTTAAGGGGTCTCCAGGAAAGGGACTTCTATTCAAAAGAAACAATCATCTCAAGATAGAAGCCTATTCAGATGCTAGCCATGCTGATGATAAAGGAGATAGGAAGTCCACATCTGGGTTCTGTACCTTTGTGGGAGGAAATCTTGTGAGCTGGAAGAGCAAGAAACAAGCAGTGGTATCTAGATCGAGTGTGGAGGCCGAATACAGAAGCATGGCTCAAACTACATGTGAATTAAAGTGGTTACGAACTCTCATACTAGACTTAGGAGAAGTTTACAACCATCCCTTACCAATGTTCTGTGACAACAAAGCTGCAATCTACATATCTCAAAACCAGTCTTTCATGAGAGAACCAAACACATTGAAGTGGACTGTCATTTCATCAGGGAAGAAATCTTAAAGAAACTAATCTGCACTCCCTTCGTGACTTCAGACAAAGAGCTAGCTGATATATTCACCAAACCCATATCTTCATTCTTCTCTGATGTGTGTAACAAGCTAGGCATGATTGATATATATGCTCCAACTTGCAAGGGAGTGTTGAAGTCGAGCGGTCTCATCTCGGCGGTCTCATGTCCGCAAACTCCGCGGTCTCAAACTCCATCGAACAATGGTCTGGTATCTGCGGTCTCGGCGGTCTCCGATCTGCGATCTCCCACTTCCCCTCAGATATGCCAGTCCGCTTCTAGTGAAGTTCAGCGGTCTCCAGCTCCATCAAATGACGATTTGTTAACCGCGGTCACTGCGGTCTCCCAGCAGCAAACCGCAACTTCTCCTCAGATGTGCCAGTTTGCTTCTTGTGAAGGGAAGCAGTCTGGTAGCCTCGGTCTCTCCCTTACGGGTGAGTGTTCGCCAGCATGGTTTGCGGTCAGCTAGCTCACTGCCTTCAAGATGATTGTCTATTGGCGGTCTCCTCAATCACATGACCTACCTCCTATTGTGTGACCGCCAATCTCCTCTCCAGACCACTGAGGTCACTGCGGTCTGGTTCTTCCTGACCGCCTGACCGCCCATCTTTCTCTGTATATTGTATTTGTATTTAGTCCCACATTGTGTATTTGTATTTTCCTCTTTCCCTCCTAGTCTATATAAATGAGGCAATACTCATGTAATTCTCAGATTTTTTGGAAATAAAAATTTCTACTATTTTTAATTTCTCACAGGAACTAACCAGAAATGTCCTGAGGAGGAAGAAGCCAAAGAATGGGATCTTCTCCAAAGGAGCCCTTTAGGGTCTATATATAGTTTATCAACTAGGTATGCTAATAGCGTGACTCTGCCTTTTAGTTTTGCTTAACACACCCCCGAGTGATCTGTTAACAGCCAAACTCCATTGTTCTGATGGGCTATTGGCAGACAGACTTGAATAAATGTGAATAAAATACTACACCAAAGATCCCGGGGTCTAGCAAATCCGGTCCTCGCCTTATCCCTAGAGATCTACCTAGGAAAGCGCGAGTGTGTTCCTGAGTCAATCGACACAGAGCTGTGAGCCCCGCTCGCCTAGTCGTAGCTAAGCACACTCTGAAGCGGTGAGAGCCATCTTGCCTCGCCATCGCATTCCACTCCTCGCAAGGAGGTGAGCCTAGCTTGTTGCGCCCTCGCGACCTGCTCATTGTGAGGTGATGAGCCCTCACTCGCATTGCATATGCACGAGTCCCAATTTACCCATCGGCGAACATAGGGTTGTACAACGTACTTCGCACAAATTTATTAGCACAATAAAATAAATACGTACTCAAATTAAGAAATACACGTCCGAAAAATACTGCCGAAAATGGACTACGAAAATTGCAGGAGTAATATGAACTTGACTGCAATCCGTAAAACGGACACACAAGATTCATACCAGAATGAACCTTCGTTGTCGTCAGACGACCAATCGCCGCCACCACCACCGAGAAGAGATCCAAGTCAGGACTTGACCTTGCCGCAAACGCGCGGCCCACCAATGTCACCACTTGTGCACAACCTGTAAGACTCCATTTTTTTGCTTTGCTACCGGGTCTTATGCCCAGAACCGCTGCTTTGCGGTGACACCAACACTCGGGAAGGTCGCCACTACAAAACGTCGATCCTACAGGTAATATCGATCACAGAAAACGAAGAGTACAAATGAACATTTAAGAGTTCAAGTGCACATCACATGATATATAAATCTCAGAGTAATATAGTCCACAGATAGTAACTGAATAAAAAGATAAAAATAATAAAGGGATCATGCCCAGTACATCATGTCCTCACTACAAGGCCACTCGCGGAAGCAAATCTACTTGTAAACACTCACGGATCATGAGGCTGGTGCTTCTGTTCTAGACTGGCCCATGTCCATCTGCACCGGCCGCTGGTTGTGCTCCGTCTCCTCGGTCCCCTAAAATGATATGGTATACCGACCGTTAGTAAAAAAGAATAAGCCTTTTTTCCCACCACCCATGCCCCAGTGGCTCCTAGGCACCGTGCGGGTGGGATGAAGCGGAGGACAACAAGGGGTAAATATCCAAGCAGGTGACATAGCCTAGCTACAGGAATAACTACCACTACACAGGTGTATATATATATTTGAAGCAGTAAATAAAGCAGGGTAAAGAACAAGTAAGGTAAGCAAGTAAAGACAAGTAAGGAATAGAAAAGTAACCATTGATTTATAGGAATGCCCATACAAACCTATACACCAAGGGGTCGTTTAGTAAGGTCTATCGTATAAAAAGTCACAAAACCAATTTATACAATAGGGGTAGGGGTTGAAATGCAATGCTTATGCTATGACATGCAGAGTTATGTTGGATAATTTTATGATCATACAAGTGCAACTCACACACTTCGACTCTATGTACACAGACCATTGGTTCCCCCTTTTTGGAGCTAGCAAAACTCCCAGGATACCCTCGTAGTGGCAAGCGGAAGTGGTGGGTTGGGCCTCGCCCACCTCTAGGTTGGTATTCACACTACCTAACCTGGACCTATCGTACGCCTCAACGCAAAACTGTGGAGCGCCTACGTACTCTTACTGGCTGGACCACCAGACTTTCTTGGCTAAGTGGAAATCCACACTTGTCGAGTCAGCATATTGACGTTAGTGTGAATGACTGTCTATACCAAAGACCCACAACCTTAATGCACATGCAATATGATTGATATATACCTCCGAGTCATAAGCTCCCCAGGCTAACATGCCTATCACCATAACCTTCCGAGTCACCGGCTCACCGGACCAACCCGTCCGTGCCTGCAACCACTGATCCTACCACTCGTAAGGCCAAACCAGCTAACCACCCATAGAAATGGGGGTAGGTGAGTGTATAATTTGTTGGGTTTTTCTTTGCACATACATCGTATGTAGGCGCAGCGGAAATAAACAGAAACAACCCAAAAAGGTTTGGATCAGCCATGAATGTTGAATCAAGAAGTTAATAAAATTGCTAGGTATGAAATTACCTTTGCGGGATTGGATCAAATCCAACCTAGATGCTCCACGAGTTGAGTCCTGTCGTCGACTGTGCGAGTCCTCACGTAGAATAATGTCTACGTCTCTACAGCAGTCCACACGAGCCTGGAGAACGCCAAGTCACGTCGCACGCAACTCGGAAGGGAAAACAACTGCACCTTGCACTTCCACGGATTGCTAGATCCGCTTCAGGAAGAACAACACCGATGACAATCGTCGGAGAAGAGGTCGGCGGAGGCGAATGGGGCGTCGGAACTCCTTCCGTCTAGGGTTCGGGCGGAACACCTTCGGTCGGCTAGGGGCGGAACTCTTTCCGTCGATAACTCCTTCGTAAATCTATTTAGAACCCTAAAAGAAGGTCTATTTATTCCCAAAGTATAAACAGGCTTCTAGAAGAATCGCTATCCGCAGACCACACAGCAGAATTGGGGTTTCTGTTACAATTCGTCGGGATTCCACGGAACAGCATTCGTCGAGATTTCATGGGACAATTCCGACGAATTCCGACGAATCACATCAGACGGCAACATTTGCCGAGTTAAGGATCTCTGTAATGATTCGTCGGGATTCCACGGAACATTCCGACGAATTCCGACGAATCAGATCAGACGGCAACATTTGCCGAGTTAAGGATCTCTGTAACGATTCGTCGGGATTCCATGGAACATTCCGACGAATTCCGACGAATTCCGACGAATCATATCAGACGGCAACATTTGCCGAGTTAAGGATCTCTGTAACAATTCGTCGGGATTCCACGGAACAATCCGACGAATTCCGACGAATCATATCCGACGAATTCTGACAAATTCTATCCGTGTAAACCCGATGAATTCAGACAGCAACATTTGCTGGACCTCCCCCATTCTATATGGTGATTGGTAACCTTTACCAACACAGTCAATCTTCCATTTTCTCCACATGCTCTTATGTGTGACCCTGCAGGCTCATATCGCGTTGGCAGTGACATTACATGTTTGACCACTTCTAGATCACAATGGTAACTCCAACAGTCTCCCACTTGATCTTGAAAGTATCAAACAAAAACCTCACAAACAATGAGCGGCATCTAGCAATGCATCATTGCACCCCAAGCAATAAGAGTTCATAACTCATAAGCCTTTATGACTAATGTTCCAGCGTTGTCTTTGTCCCTTTGTCCCTTACATCCGGAAAGAACTAGAGGCATGGACCGTGTCACCCTCTTAATAGCTCAATCCAAGTTTCTTGATCTAGAATGGACTTCCAGAGAATGGTGAGCTCAATATCACATATTGCCTCAACCAAGCATGGCCATGCATTTCTCAGTCCAATTCCATCAAGGGGCTCATGGATGCAACTCCTGTTATATAGGAGGACAAATCCCATATCTGCTCACACTCAAACACCCAAATGATTCGTAACGTACCCAACGACCACCCTTATCATCAACCTTCTTCAAGGAAGACTTTAGATGACATCAAAGCACGCTCTTCCTCACTCGATGAATGCTGCGACTTCAGGTCAAAGGACCACAACACCATTGTCAAATGAGACCTACTTGTGACACTTTTAAGTAACAATCCACAAAGTAGTCTCAGGTTGGGTCTGTCCAGTACAACTTGTTCACTAACAAGTACCCACGTGATGACTTGATATCACAATATCATGACCTGTGAGAACCGGTCATCAGTCAACACACATGCTAGTCTTAAAGTATCATCATCACCCTTAGCTTCTACGATGATACCTCGACCAGGGACCTTTTAAGAATGAAGCTTCAAAATCATAGGCTCTCACATTCAAGTCACGCACTTGATGTCCTATGGAAGCGAACATTCTAAGGGTATTTATCACGAATTTTATTCTATCATATAGAAACAGTATATCGTAATAAAAGAACTTGCCATTAATTGTAAAAGGAAATAATTGGTACACAATTCATCATATGAATAAATAGTAAACAGCCAACAGAATATATATTTTACATGCAATCCACAAGACTCCCACTAGAGTTGATCACTCAGGTATCGTATACCCATTGATCTAGTATGACCATCATGCTTTCTCTGAGCGAGAGGCTTTGTTAGTGGATCTGCAATATTCTCCTCAGTCGGCACTCTGCAAATGTTCACATCTCACGTAGAATAATGTCTACGTCTCTACAGCAGTCCACACGAGCCTGGAGAACGCCAAGTCACGTCGCACGCAACTCGGAAGGGAAAACAACTGCACCTTGCACTTCCACGGATTGCTAGATCCGCTTCAGGAAGAACAGCACCGGCGACAATCGTCAGAGAAGAGGTCGGCGGAGGCGAACGGGGCGGCGGAACTCCTTCCGTCTAGGGTTCGGGCGGAACACCTTCGGTCGGCTAGGGGCGGAACTCTTTCCGTCGATAGCTCCTTCGTAAATCTATTTAGAACCCTAAAAGAAGGTCTATTTATACCCAAAGTATAAACAGGCTTCTAGAAGAATCGCTATCCGCAGACCACACAGCAGAATTGGGGTTTCTGTTACAATTCGTCGGGATTCCACGGAACAGCATTCGTCGAGATTTCACGGGACAATTCCGACGAATTCCGACGAATCACATCAGACGGCAACATTTGCCGAGTTAAGGATCTCTGTAACGATTCGTCGGGATTCCACGGAACATTCCGACGAATTCCGACGAATTCCGACGAATTCCGACGAATCAGATCAGACGGCAACATTTGCCGAGTTAAGGATCTCTGTAACGATTCGTCGGGATTCCACGGAACATTCCGACGAATTCCGACGAATTCCGACGAATCATATCAGACGGCAACATTTGCCGAGTTAAGGATCTCTGTAACAATTCGTCGGGATTCCACGGAACAATCCGACGAATTCCGACGAATTCCGACGAATTCTATCCGTGTAAACCCGATGAATTCAGACAGCAACATTTGCTGGACCTCCCCCATTCTATATGGTGATTGGTAACCTTTACCAACACAGTCAATCTTCCATTTTCTCCACATGCTCTTATGTGCGACCCTGCAGGCTCATATCGCGTTGGCAGCGACATTACATGTTTGACCACTTCTAGATCACAATGGTAACTCCAACATAATTGAGTTAATCTTGCATAACAAATTATTCCTTCGGCTTTGGGTTAACCATGGACTTCCCTAGGACTACCCTATGAGGGGCTCTCAACGGTACTAGGAGCTAAGAAGGGATGACTCCCCAAAGCTCCCTTTCCAAGGTACTTATTCCTATTGTTGTCTACCCTTGTGCATACCCCTCTTACCATTACACTTATTAACCATAAGTGTGTTTTATTCCACTCCATGGGAAAGACGATCTTTCGACAATCCCTAGCACACTCTTGCCTTTAACCACCGGGCACACTCAACACATAGACTCCTATTGGTGACCACACATCTCTTCATCCAGACTAAGTACACCATCTACCTCCCATTCCCACCTAATGGTCTACAAGTTACTCTAGTTGTACAGTTTTACTACGCAGACCAAATGTGCAATATGAGGTGTATGAGAGGAGGTACTTCAAACAATCATCCATAAGACCCAAGATTCTTATTGGGGGTGTGTTATGATTTTTTAACACCATCTCCAGAAATTTATAATTTTTCCACTTAATTTGGTATTTATTATAATTTCTCGAAAATCAGGGAACCTATGATTTTGTACATAAATATGGTTTTCTGACATGGTATGGCTTCACTAAAATTTGTAAAACTAAATAATAGTAAAATAAAAGCCAAATATGAATTTCACAATTTTCCTGAAAGGTTTTTGACCTTCAATTAAAATATTAACTAATTAATCAAGATCAATGATTAACAAAGAAGCTACAAGAAATTCTTACTCAACAATTAAAAAAAATGGTCTCCAAAATAGTCAGAAAAATTCACTGATGGAGTTCCATAATTTTCTAAATCCATTTGACCATATAATTGCATTAATTAAATAAACATGTCCAAGGTCACCTTGTGAAGGAAACCATATATATATAACTCCAAAATTATTCTAAAATTAATAGTTCATGTGTTTGGCCTAACAAGTTGTCTGACCAAGTTTCATGATTTTCCAGTGAGTGTTAATCCCATTATTAATTTTTATACAACTAGGGCAAATATTGGGGGTTATGAATGAAGTACAATATATAACACTTCAAAATTCCCAGAAAAATTATCAGAGGTTAATATCATCAAAATAAACTCACTGACAAAGTTGCATAACCATCCAAGCATGTATGGACATGTAATTTCATTTAGGAAGAAGGTGTCCTAACTAAATAATAAGCAATTCACTGGGGTTCATAGTTACTAAAAATTATATTAAAATTCCCCCAGGCTACATCCCACCCCATAAAACTACCTACTAAGTTTCAAGTCAATCCAAGGACATATGACCATATGTACTTCCATAGTTTCAATATACAACCCTAAGGTTTGAGCTAGGGTTCTAGGTCACATCCACCCCAAATCCTTGGAGGAGGTGTATTATGTGATATTAAATCAGTGGCCAAGATTTCATCACCTTTTGATGAGGATTGACCATTCAAACCCAACTTGTGCATTCTTGACCTATTAACCCCTAGTTTGACCAATCTTGGGCTAATTAATTACCCAAACAAATCAATCCCAATTGGGATGAAATTTTTACCAAAGTCATATCATGACCCTAAGGACCACCCACCAAAATTTGGAAGGGTTTGGAGGTCATTAGACCCTATAATTAATTATTACATGAATTATTAAATGTTTGCAAAAACCTTAGAAAACGTTCTTCCAAAAATTTTATTTTTTGTATATGTTAAGGATGTGGGTATATGTAGGCTATGTTCCAAATTTCAGAACATTTTGATGGATGGTTTAGTGGGGGCACACAAATGAATCTCTAGTCAACCCTTTGTATAGGTTGCACCATTTTGAGTGTTGTGATCAGACCACCAGTCCAAATATGATGAAACAAATTTTAAATTAAAATAGAGTTCAAGGGCTACAAGTTTGGTATTGACCATTTTTCCATTAGGGGGTTATAAGTATTTTCTACAATTATTTCTAAGAGCTTTATAATGTGTGACAAAAAAACAACAAATAATCATTTATATATAAATGATCCCGCACAAATCTTGGCGCAAATCGGATGGCCCCTAGCTTTCTTCTTCCTCCAGCCAATGGCCCCGATTACCCGCGCCTGGGCTACATTCAACCTCATTTTCCCGGCCACCTGAGTGCCGCCCCGGCCGACCAATACCACCACCACCTCCGTTGAGGTGGTGGCCGACGATTAGGGGTGGTTGGACGGTCGGAGGTGGTCAGAACAAAGTTTGTAGGTTGAATTTCAAGCTCGATTCCGAGCTTCTTGGCCGGCCTGATACAGATTCGATTGAGCTCAAACCTTGCCGCTGATTGAGGTGATCTACCCATTGAAGAGAGAGGAGGAGGGGAGGACTTGTGTGGAGGGGATATTCCTTGCCGATCTCATGTTGGTCATGGCCAAATTCAAGCTTTTGGTGTCATTGTAACTCCTACACCAACTTGCTCGAAATCTTCAGGTAATTGGGGGAAAATCATCCTCTAAGTCCCCTAAAGATTTTAAATTGGACAATTTGGGGAGAGGGAGGGCCATGGCAGCAATTGCCATGAAGGCCATTAATGGCCATTTTCGGCCAAAGTGAAAACCCCCCAATTCAGCCCCCATGTGGGCTGGAAAACTCCTTAAACTTCTCGTAACATCCAGTGGAGATGAATCTACATCAATTGGCCTCCCTTGGACATGAATGTCATTAATCCTCTCTTTCTCTCTCCGCCATTTTTGGGGAAAATGGGGGTTTCTATCTCCTTGCCGAGTTTCTTGAAATTGAATGGCAATTTCAGTAACTCCCAACCCCATTAGCTAGTGGACCACCTCAATGGGGTCTAGCCCAAGTGGATTGGGTCGATTAGGCCAAAATAGGTCATTTTCACCTAAATTTAGGGTGGAGTTGACTTTGGTCAATTTGACCATTTGGGTTGGCCCCAATGGGTTTCTAGTGACCCATTGGCATCCCATAAGGGTTAGGAAGGCCTAGGTAGGGTGAATTTGGCAAGGTAGATGCCAATTGACCCACAATAGGGCAATTTGACCAAAACAGGGCTAGAGTTGACTATGGTCAAATTGGCCAAATTGGTGCCCCCCATGATGGGGCTTTTTGGTCCATTGGGTCCCTAATATCACTATAAGGGTAGGGGCAAGGTCAATTTGGCATGGTGAAAGCTAATTGACCCTAATTAGGCTACTTTGACCAATTTAGGGTTTGGGTTGACTTTGGTCAACTTGGCCTCTTTGCTTGACCCCATTGGGTCCTTGGTGCTCTAAGGGACCCCTTAATGGGTTAGGGATGTCATGGTGGGGTCAAAGGGTCAAGGTGAAGCCCTAAAGTCCAACCCTAGGCTTGGTAACTAGAATTTGCTATTTGCAGACCACTGTGGTTTTTCTCCTTCTTGCCTAAGTTCACATGGTCTTTCGTGCTTCCTAGGGTTTTTTCATGACCTAGTCATGAAAAAACCATCTTAGTGGTCTAGTTGTTTGGGGGATGTTACAAATCCCAATAAACAAAAAATTACCAATTTTGTCCCCGAAATTTAGGTTAGGCTTCCGGGGTTTTCACCGAGAGTGACTGAACGTAACATCCCATAAGAGTTGAAGTTATTCCTGACGCAAAGAGCACCAAATATCTTTGTTGCATCAGTTCTAGTGGATAGCTGATAAGATTCTCCCGTCCATGATTTCTCCACAGGACCTTGACCAGCGGGACCTTTCTTGTGTCGTAAGACCCGCATCTTTGTGTCGTCTATCCTGACCGGCTCCATGTGAACTGATCATTCAGATGCTACTGACCCATCTATAATAGATATCTATTGCTCCGGCCATAGTAGAGCTCTCCTAAGGTATGAGACATGGAAGATGTCATGCAAACCTGCTACCTCCGGCGGTAGCTCCAATCTATAAGCCAACGGGTTGATCCACTCCCGGATCCTGTAGAGCCCCATTTATCCTAGACTGAGCTTCTTCTTCCCGCGTACCCGTGAGATTCCATGCATCAGACATATCTTTAGGAACACCCAGTCTCCAACCTGGAACTCTACTGCACGATGTCGCGCATAATAATACTTGGCCTGCCTATTCTGGGCTTCCAGCATCCTAACTCGAATCAGTCGCACCTAGGCATCTGTGTCCTCCACAAATTCTTAGTCAAGTGTCTTTAAATCCTCATCTTGGGTCAAAGATAGTGGAATCCTGCGCCTCCATCCCTCTGAGGGTGGAAAGCTGTGTTGAACATCAACCAGGAGCCCAGATAAGCCTCGACTGATCTTCACTTTTGGATGTAATCCGTCCATCCCGATCTGACATGATCATCCAGGGTACACCACAATAACGGACAAACAACTCAACAAATCCCATCAAACACCCACAAGAGCATCCTTCTGGCCTGGGGTGACCCTAGCTACCTTGGTCAATATATCCTCGATGTTCTAAATAAACTTGCGCCCATAGTGGGGATGTGGTAACCTGCGTATGAAATCCATAATTATATCCTCGAGCTTCCACACTAATACGAGCAGTGACTGTGGTAATTCCCCAAACACTCTTACACTTGGCCTTCACCAGTCGACAGACCTCACCATGCATCACCAAACATACGACGTCTTTCTTTATTTCGGGAAACAACATGCTCCGGAAAACACCATTTCTTCGGTGGCTAAAGCTCTTGTTTGTAAGGGTAGACAACGCCTCTATAAAATTTTCTCCACATTAAGATTCTTTTTCCTTCACGTACGTCCGAGTAATCAATCAACTTAACTCTACAACTTGTCCAGTTCTTACCATTGATGGAACTGATCAGATCATCAAGTATCCCAATTATCCTCAAAATTTAAGGAGGGTGCACTCGTGAACTTGTATGAGTACATGTTAACCAGTCATTATTATTTTAAATTTTTTTAGCATGACAGGGCGTGATTTTTAAGTAATCACCAGCTAGTAACTTCCAAAATCCCCAAACTACAAGAACTTTCAAATATAACCATAGCTTGTAAGCCCTAATTTCAGTTAACAACTTCCAAAAGGGTCATATGCATCCCGAAGTGACTAAACCTGGCAACTTTACATTTCTATTTCTTCAACTAAGATCAAGTCGTTGTTCGATCAACGAAGTCTATATATTGTCATGGTAATACTACCGGTCACCATTCCCAATGTGATTTTATAGAATCCAATCTTCACCAAGGTAACATCGATGTTCACGACTCAACACTTTCTAAATTAGATCTAAGGGGAAACCCAAGTCAGTAACTAATTTGCCCAATAAACAAAAGGTAAGCCCCAATAAACAAAAGATAAGCCACTATCTATTTTGGGCTAGGAATCTTCGATATCACCATATTATATTCGTCCCAAGTATGAAAACAATCCTTAGGGCACAAAACTTTAGACTTTGGTTTCTATCTTGACACTTGTTGGAACACTTCATACTTTAGACTTCTTCAAGGTACCCTCTGCGACAACATTATTAGGGTCAACATGTGACCCAATCCCAAACGGGACTCTTCTAAACTTGAATTTCTTATCCGACTCACGATGTTTATTATGGTGGTTGTCTCAATGTAATCACATCACTGGTACAATGGTAGAGTCTAAGAATCCACTACCATACTGCATATGTGTCAATCTCCCTAAGGAGGTTATATCAGTTTGGGTAATCCTTAGTATGTGAAGTAAGGACATCAAAGTTTATGGCTTAGGTGGTCGTTCCCGCATTAAGCTCCTCCTCTAAGCTCTTTGGGGTATCCTTATACCTTAATCAAATTTATACCTACGATCTATTTCAGACTTGGGCATGGTATAAATTATCATGGTGAGTCATGTGTCCTAGTGGGGTTGAGTCTAACTCATTTACTAGGACTATCTAAAGAGATCTTTGCAGCCTGAGGTATTCCCTGTTGGGGGCAGGGTTCGCCGCAGGCTACAAAAGAAAACTTGTCACTCGTAAGGAGATTTGGCTAAAAAGATTCAGTTAAAAGTGGATTTTTTTTCATGTGATTTTCCCATATGGGCACACCATTGCTTCCGCTGCTTAGTTTGTCATCAAACTAAACTCGTGCGGGGTGCCCCAATGTTTGTGGACTTCTTTTCTTCGGATCGAGGTTTCGCTCTAATACCAGTTTGTAATACTCTTTTTTTTCTTCGCTACCGGGTCTAATGCCCAGAACCGCCGCTTTGCGGTGACACCAACACTCGGAAAGGTCGCCACTACAAAATGTCGATCCTGTGACAATATTGATCACAGAAAATAAAGTGTACAAATGAACTTGTAAGATTTTAAGTCCACATCACATGATATATAAATCTCAGAGTAATATAGTCCACAGATAGTAACTGAATAAAAAGATAACAATAACAAAGGGATCATGCCCAGTGAAGTATCTAGTTGCCAACATAAATCACCTAGAGGGGGGTGAATAGGTCACAATAGTGTCTTTTGCGGAATTAAAAACTTGAGAAAATAGAACGCACGGAAACCAAATCACAAACACAGATGGCACAAGGAATTTATAGTGGTTCCCCGTTCTTGGGCACTCCACTTGCCGGCCTCGCCAATCTAGCACCACAGCTAGACTTGACTACTTCACTATAACTCGGATCAAGAATGACCCAACAATCTCGGAGTTAACACTCCTACAACTCGGAGACAAATCTCCTACAAACTCAGAGAAAATCTCTTTTACAACTTGAAGAAAAACCTCTCCTACAACTCAGAGAAAAACCTCTCCTACAACTCGGAGAAAACTTCTCCTACAACAAATGTAAATTGATACTGATACAACACTTATCAATACATTAACAGATCTGAAAACCCTGAGAGATCTTCTTCCTTCTTGAGACTCGAAAAGATTTGACTTGTTGTCGATGAGGAAGAATTGAAAATAACTCAGATATGAGCTTCCACGATTCGACTTGAAAATAACTCAGATATGAGCAATGATCAATCAAACTTTTTCTTCCACTGGAGACAATTGATTCAGAACAGTAGATTGATCTCCAGCAATGGCGACAGGCGGCGGCACTTTCTCGTTCTTTTGGATCGAATAGAGATTAGGGTTAATGATTAGAATGATTGATTGATTAATCCTAAAAAGAGAGCCTTATATAGCTAAAGACTTAACGACAAGAATAAGGTAGGATTAACCTTAAATGAAATCAAATGAGCCCTCACTTCTGACAGAAGAAATTAACATCCCGTCAAACAGACTAAAAATCACTTAAAAGAACGAAAATAAAATTTCTCGGGAGATACAGGACTTCTCGAGAAATTGCAGCTTCTACTCGAGAAAAGACATAGAAGGATTTTCGGAGGCTTGAGATAAACTTCTCGAGAGATAATTAATTTCTCGAGAAAAGAATGGACTTCTCGAAAAACCGCTGAGAAAAGCTTCTAAGAGAAAATAGGAATGATTTCTCGAGAACAATTAAGACTTCTCGAGAAATGAATTCAACTTCTCGAAAAACCGCTGAGAAAAGCTTCTAAGAGAAAATAGGAATGATTTCTCGAGAGCAATTAAGACTTCTCGAGAAATGAATTCAACTTCTCGAAAGATTAAAGACTTCTCGAGAAATTCCTCAGAAACAAAAGAATAGAAGACAGAGAAGGATTACTCAAAAATTAGAGAGGACTTCTCGAAAAATGAATTGGATTTCTCAAGAGATACCTTTGAATTCTCGAGAAATACCCTTAGAATAATTTTGAACTTTTCTCCTTTCTTCTCTTGGACACCAACAACTCTTCCATCTTCTAAGCTTCAAGTGCCTTGAAAATAAAGTGTATCTCAATAGAGAGATCACACATGAGTCAACACCATTTTCCACACAATGAGGGATTACATTGTATGAAACTGTGCTTAATGACCCATTGTGATCTGACATTGGTCTACACTTTGCAATAACAACCTGCAAGATCATAACTAAAAGACAATATCAAATACACTAGCAATTCACCTTAGTTCAAGAGTGACTTCTCACAAATCTAGGCTATTGTGGATTCAATACCCAACAATCTCCCCCTATTTGTAGAAGTCAGAACCCTATGCACTAAGATGAATTGCAACATGATAGAAGATATAAACTACTCATTACAGAAGAAAAAAAATAAAGAAACAACATAGATCAACAAAATCAAAAATTGTATATTTATAAACAAGATTGTCTTAAGTGGATTAAAATTCACACAATCTCAATTATAAGATTTTGAAAAATATAAGATCATATCCTTCATTGGCTCTTTTTCTTCTTTTCCTATCTTTTGAAGTAGGCAAAAGGCTTGGGATGATATTTTGGAGGGGGAGGACCCTGAGGATTGTCATAGCCATGGGTTCTGTAGTGAATGCTTCTCTTAGTCATACTCATCTCATACTTCTTCCATTCCTCCTGACTAAAATAGTCTTGAACCTTCATGCCTCCATCATTAACTAGCTTGAGAGTGTCAAAAATGATAATCCTTTAATCTGGACTCCAGATTTCAGCAACTTCTACAGCAGCACCTTTACCAGATTCTTCAGAACTTCTTACAGGGACAGACCTACTAGTAGAAGGACCTTCTCCATACTTCCTCTTCCTTGAGCCTGGCATCCTAGACTGAATTTCAGGTTGCTCTGCAGGCCAAACCTGGGAATAGTCAGCAGGAGCTTCATATGCAGGTTGCCCTTCAGGTTTAGGAGAAAACTGAGGTTGTATAGCAAAATCTGGAAAAAAATCTCATTATGCATCCACACAGCAGTCTTTGTAGTGTGAGCATTGATATATGCAATTTGTTTATGAATACCATAGCTTAACTGCTCAAATTGATCAGCCTAGCTACTTTGAAGCTGAGAAACCTGATAATCCAAAAGCTTTGCCATTTTATCCTCCCCCTTTCTGACTTCTACAGATAGGGTTTGGATGACAGATTCTTTGAACTGACCAATTCATCAATGATTGAAAAAGTATTTTTCTATGCCTGTCCTTCAATAGAGTCTTGAATTTTCCTTACCTTTAAAGTTTCTTCATAAACTTTTCCCATGCTCAGAACAGAATGATCTATAGCTTTTCCACCCTGAATGACAAGCTTCTTAAGACTATTGATGTTAGCCTGAACTTCAGCTAATCCTCTGCTCATCTCCTTTTCAACAGCAGAAACTCTTGCATGCACATCTTGAATGGAACTTTCAAACTTCTCCCTTTGCCTATTCAGCATTATCTCAATCTGTCCAAGAAGTGATCCTGCATCATGCAAAGGAGGTGAAGGAGGTGAAGGAGGTGGAGGAGGTGGAGGAGGTGGAATACTGGTCCTCCAATCAGGAATTTCTTCAAGAACAACAAAACTTTCTTTCCTTTGGGCAGAGGATGGTACCACATCCTCTTCCTCACTGGCATGCTCAGATAGAGCATCCTGGCCTTCAACCAACATAGACTCCTTCTCCCCCTCAATATCTGCTAGGGGAGGAGAATGCCCTTGCACTGAGTTTGCTCCACCATCATCAGCAAACTCTAGGTCAGCCCCTGACCCTGCCTGATGATCACTTGGACTGAGCTCTGCATGAAGATCTCTTTCAATGTCTGCTATAGTTTCCTCTATAATCTCTGCTACTATTTTCTAGTTGGAACTGGTTCTTGTCGTGTAACTATCTGTTGAGGTGGAATTTGATGTTGAAGTAGATTTGGTTCTTGTTGAAGTGGTTCTTGATGAAGTGGTTCTTGATGAAGTGGTTCTTGATGAAGTGAAGGGAGGGGAGCTGGAGTGACATTCTGATTTTCATCAACATTGGAAGGATCATGCTTCCCCTTGGAGGAGTCACCTTCATCCTTTGGCTTAGTGATTCTGATGTCCCACCTTTGGATTGTGGTGACATCTATCTTCTTCAAGTGGTGGAGAACTGCTCCTTTGGACATGTCAAAGACTTCTGGATTGAGCTGATTCAGATAAAGAGAAAGAATTCTTGCAAAGTTAGGAGCAAGATGGCTTTCTTTAATCTTTTCGAACAGAAGTGTTGCCCTGTCACACTTCTTTCCACAGATAACAGCAGTCATTAAGCAGAAAACATCTGCAGATACATAACCCAAACTACCTGTATTACAAAGTAGTACCTTTGAGACAATATCTACCAACAGCTTGCCTACATCATTCATTTTCTGTCTACGAACTGATGTAGCAGCTTTATCCAAACCACAGAAAAATTACTGTTCTTGCCCAGTATGCATCTTCAAGAGTGTCCTAAGATTCTACTACTAGCAATCTCAAATATTTGGATAGAGACTTAGGACTTATCTTGATTTTGAAATTACTCACCTTAGATTTTATCAGTTTCCTATCTTTGTGAACTTTGATGTTGATGAAGAATTCCTCTACATCCTTGAATAAGATCCTGCTTGGTTGCTCCAGAACAAATGTTAGACCGGCTGCATCTAGAAGATCGAAAAGGTTCTGAAATTTGTCTGAGATTGAGCTTAGGCCTGCACGCACCAGCTCACTGCCCCCCCGATCCTAGGCTTTGAAGGAGGCGCCATAGATCATGAAGAGATGACAAATGGTCCAGGGAGAAATCGAGCCGACGACGGAGGTTTGCGATAGATTCAGGGATGTCTTGAGAGGTCTAGGGTTTCTCGAAGAGAGAGTTTGCGTGAATTTTAATCCTTTCGACTAATCGTATTTATATATAAACCTTGATTTGACGTACATAAAATAAAAGAAATAAATTTCTGCGCGTACCTGGCCTTTCGACTTCCATGGAATAAATATGTGTTTTTGAAAAATAATCCTTAATTCTCGAGAGGAAGAATTGATTTCTCGAGATGTATTGTATTTCTCGAGAAATTGCAGTATCATCACTTTAGAAATCTTGATCCTGAGAAAAACTTGTATTTCTCGAGAAATAATTGTCATTTCTCGAGAGTACTTGTATTTCTAGAGAAGTTAACGTATTTCTCGAGAACTTTGATGAAAAACTTCTGTAAGATCATTACTCGAGGGATTTGCCCATTTCTCGAGATATTAAAGGTCATTTCTCAAAAAATATGATCATCTCTCAAGAAATCATATAGATGACTTGAACTTTTCCTTGAAATTTTCAGGTCTTTGTTTCCTTGATAGATTGAAGAGCTGAAGATCTTCCTTGCAGCCCTTATAACTTGACTAGGACTCTATGTTGAGCATTCCAAGTTCTGTCTTGAAGAAAGAGAACTTGGTCTCATCCAGCGGCTCCGTGAAAATATCTACAACTTGCTTATCCGTAGGAACATAACTTAGATTGGTGTCCCCATTCTCCACATGCTCCCGGATGAAATGATATCTCAATTCAATATGCTTTGTCTGACTGTGTGAGACTAGATTATTTGCAATTGATATAGCACTGGAGGAGTCGCAAAACATTGGGATGTCTTTGAACTTCAAGTTATAATCATCAAGCTGATTCTTTATCCAAAGAAGTTGTGCACAGCTACTGTCTTCAAAAATGTATTCTAACTCGGCGGTTGATCTTGCAACACAATTTTGCTTCTTGCTGCTCCAAGAAATAATCCTCCTTCCTAGGAATTGACAAGTCCCGGAAGTGCTTTTTCTATCATCTTTGCAACCTGCAAAGTCTGCATCTGAAAAACCAATTAGTTCGCTATCGTTACTTCTTGGGTACCATAAGCCAAGATCTGGTGTACCCTTAAGGTATCTTAAAATCCTCTTTGCGGCGGTATAGTGAGATTCCTTAGAGTTCACCTGATATCTAGCACATACACATGTAGAGAACATTATGTCAGGCCTGCTAGCAGTAAGGTAGAGCAAAGAGCCAATTATACCTTTGTACTTGGTTTCATCGAAAGATTTTTCTTTCTCATCCTTGTCTAGAGACATAGCTGAGCTCATTGGAGTCCTCATAGAGGATGCACTCTCCATTCCAAATTTCTTTACCAACTCCTTAGTGAATTTCGTCTGAGAGATGAAAATTTTATCTTCAGATTGCTTCACTTGAAGTCCTAAGAAATATTTCAGCTCACCCATACTGCTCATTTCAAACTTCCCTTGCATAAGTTTGGAAAACTTTTGCAAAGGTTGTCGTCCGTGGAGGGAAAAATAATATCATCGACATAGATTTTCACTAGCAAAATCTTGCCTTTAACTTCCCTAAGAAATAATGTCTTATCTATCTTTCCTCTTGTGAATTTGTTCTCAAGAAGAAAGTTAGACATCGTCTCATACCACACTCGAGGAGCTTGTTTTAAACCATATAAAGCTTTTTATAACAAATAAACATAATCAGGATCATCAGGATTAACAAAACCTGGGGTTTGTTCCACGTATACTTCTTCTTTAATATTACCGTTGAGAAAAGCTGACTTGACGTCCATTTGGTATACGGTGAATCCCTTGAATGCATCATAAGCTAGGAACAGCCTGATTGCTTCGAGCCTTGCTACAGGAGCATAAGTCTGATCGAAATCGATTCCTTCCTCCTATATGTATCCTTTCGCTACAAGTATGGCTTTGTTCTTTATTATCGTTCCTTCTTCATCCAACTTGTTTCTGTAGACCCACTTTGTTCCAATGATATTTTTATCCTTGGGTTTTGGAACTAGAGTCCATACTATGCATCGCTTAAACTGATTTAGTTCTTCTTCCATAGCAACTATCCAAGAGGGGTCTTCATTTGCTTCTTGAAATTTCTTTGGTTCAATCTGCGAGAGGAAACTTAAATGCATATTTTCATTAATAGTACCTCTTCTGGTTCTTATGCCGCAATGAGGGTCTCCTATGATCTGATCAATAGGATGATCCCTCATGTGTCTGAATTCAAGATTCCTTGCATTATTTGGAACACCAGGAGCTATTTCTTCTACTGGAGTGTCTTCCTCCACTTGGACTAACTCTTCATCAGGATGATCTTCCTCTTCAGTTGAGGTTGGGGGAGGGATCTTGATGAAGTTTTGAGCATCTTCTTTCAATGGCTTATCCAAGCATAAGTCTTGCAGCCTTGAACCTTCAATAGAAGCACTAGAAGAACTGCTATGAAGCAAGCTCGTCTCATCAAATACAATGCTAATAGATTCTTCTACAACCAGAGTTTTCTTATTAAAAACTCTATAAGCTTTGCTATGGCTACTATGGCCTACAAAAATACCTTCAAAGCTCTTTTCACTAAACTTGGTTTTGTAATGCTTCCCATTGTTAAGAACAAAGCATTTACTGCCAAAGATTCTTAAATAAGAGATGGTGGGTCTCTTGCCTTTTAGTAGTTCATAGGGGGTCTTTTCATGGTTTTTATTTATGAGTGCACTGTTTTGCACGTGGCATGCAGTGTTGACGACTTCAGCCCAGAAATATTCCGAAAGTGAAGAGTCGGTCAACATTGTTCTGCAAGCCTCAATGAGTGTTTTGTTCCTTCTCTCAGCTACCCCATTTTGTTGTGGAGTTTGAGGTGAGGAAAACTCATGAAAGATACCGTGGCTTTCACAGAAATCTGTCATGGCTCCAGATTCAAATTCTGTTTCATGGTCACTTCTGATTTTCACCACTGAACAATCTAATTCGTTCTAAATTTGCTTGACAAACTTAGTGAAAATATCAAAGGTATCTGACTTGTGTTTTAGAAAGAATACCCATGCAAAACGTGAGTAATCATCTACAATAACAAATGTGTAAGACTTGCCTCCTAAACTTCTATTTTGCAATGGACCAAACAAATCCATATGTAATAGGTGCAAACATCTGGATGAATCTTTGCTAATAATGCTTTTAAAGTTAGCTCTTATTTGCTTGCCTTTTACACATGCATGACAAAGTCTATCTTTAATGCACTTAACATTTGGTGGTCACGCACTAAGTTTTGAGAAAATAATTTATTTATCATTTTGAAATTAATATGTGCTAATCTCTTGTGTCATTGGTTAACAAGAGATACACTTTTTTTTTGCTAAAAGACGCACTGGTGTAGAAGAAGATAAACAAAGAAAATTCAAACAGAAAATATTTCTACAACGAGTGCCTAATAAAATCGTTTCAAAATTCTCTGCCGACTTTATCAAACACTTATCTTTACAAAAGACAATTGTGTATACATTATCACATAGTTGACTTATGATTATCAGATTATGTTCTAATCCTTCTACATAAGCTACATCTAAAAAGGATACATTACCATTAGAGATCATACCGTAGCCTTTTGTTATTCCTTTGTCAGATCCCCCAAAAATAACTTTTGGACCGCTCTCAACTGGAATATAGTTCTGTAAAAGGCTTCTTGTTCCGGTCATGTGTAGAGAACAACCGCTGTCCAAATACCAGATAGGATTTTTGTTGGCCTTTGGACATACCTGCAAAAACATATTACTTTGCCTTAGGATCCCAAACAAATTTGGGTCCTTGGTCTCTTGTTAGTTGAGCCTCACGAAGAACGTTAACATTGCGAGTGGTCCTCCTTGCAATGTTTGCTTGTGGTCTCTTGAAATAAGTAGTATTGAACCAGCAATCTACGACAAAGTGACCAATCTTGCCGCAACACCAACAATCAAATATGTTGTATCTCCTCTTTGTATCCTCCTGCTTTACTTTTTGAACGTTAATTTTGGCAGGAGTTTTACTTCTTGATGAGGGTTTCTCATGCGTGCAGCATACACATGGTATAACTGACTCTTTAGGCTTAGGAACAACAGTCTTCATTGTCGGTGCCTTCTTTGCACTAGATCCATGAACACAAGGACCATAACTTCTCAGATTAATTTCCTCATAGGGTGCTTTGAATACACTTGCACCAAAGTTTCGAGGATGAGTCCACCCCTTGTAGTCATTGATAGGCCTAGACACAATTGGTCTAGTCAAATGACCATAGGAGCTTTCTAGATCATAGACACTAGTAGGAAAGATGACTTTCTTAAAAGTAGTCTGATCCAAATGGGCTTTCCCTTTCTCATCGGCGGTGGCTTTCCTAGCACTCTTATTTTTCTTCTTGGCTAGTATGCTTTTAGAAGATTTACTAGATTCAACCACATGACCTAATCCACTTCCACTTGCTTTAGCGGAGAATTTATCAATGATTGGAAAAATAGTTTTAGGTTGAGAAAACTTTTCAACTAGCCTCTTCTCAGCGGCTAGCTGTTCTTCCAGCTCTTTGATACTTTCCTCTCTCAGGGAAAGGATCTCATCTGAGCTTTTGATTTTCTCTGTCAGATTTTGGATTTCCTCTCTCAGAGATGTAAGTTGTGCAACTTCTTCTCTCAGATTAGATTCCACTTCCTTGAGAGACAAAATCTCCTTGTCCTATATTTTGACAACCTTTCGGCATTTGTCAAAGACTTTAAGCAATTCAGAATATTGAGACATGAGTTCTGAATCTTCATCTGAGATATAGTTCTCTTGTTCAGCTGAGGCATACTCAGATTCAGACAAAATAGTGTGAGCATTTACCTTCCCTTTGTATGGAGGTTCTTCTTCGTCGTCAGTCATAGCCATCATCCCGAAATAGGCTTCTTCTTCATCACTTGACTTCTCTGAGTCAATGTCGCTGAGTGTTTTGGACTTTTTGGCGACGAAGCTTCTTTCATTTTTCTTTTTCGCGTGGGTGGATTTCTTTTCTTCTCTCTTTCCATCTTTTTTTGTAAGGGCATTCAGCGATCATATTCCCCTGGCTTATTACAACAATAACAAATGATGTCAGAAGAAACGTGTTTGTTCGGTTTGGACTTATACCTGTCATGGTTGTCTGAGCCCTTCTTGTGATGATCTCCATCACGACGAGAATGTCTATAGTCAGAAGATGAATGTTTGTTCTTCATAAGCCTTCTTTTGTTTAGCATCTTCTTGAACTCACGGGAGATTAGAGAAAATTCCCCATCTGACATTTCTGAGCAGGAGGAGCCTGCTTCTAATTCTTCTTCTTCATCAGATTCTTGTGCCCTAATTGGAGACACAGTTCTGCTTTTCCTGGAGCTTTCCGCCTTCATAGTCAAGGTCCTTTCCTTGCTAGAAGCCTGGTTCCCATCTTCTTCTGTTTTGCGGATATTCATCTGCAGCTCATGGGATAATAGCTTCCCAAACAGATTCTATAGGTCAATATTTGCCAGCTTTCCAAACTCCTTAATGGCAATGATCTTGCTATCCCATTCTTTCGTCAAGGAACACAGGAACTTGTCATCGAGTTCACCGTTTGTGAATTCCCGACCATAGTTTCTTAGGTCGTTAACAATTTTGAAGAATCTTTCATAATCATCGGCGATGCACTCCTTCTTACTCTGCTTGAAGGCCTCATACTCTTGGTTGAGTAGAGATCTTCTATCGTCCCTTACCTCTTCGGTACCTTCCATGAGAACAATTAAAGATGTCCATATCTCTTTGGCTGATCTGTAGTGAATCAAATTTTGTAGCATTGAGTCATCCACTGCTCTAGCAATAATGTTCTTCGCCTTTTTGTCCAAGGCTACTATAGCGATCTCATCCTTAGTTAGGTCCATCATTTTCTTAGGCACCTGAACAGTAGGGTCAATTGTAGAGGCAGTAATAGGCACATGAGGGCCTTCTTCTACAACTTGAAATATTCTCGGATCTGCGGCTTCCATGTAAAATCTGACTCATTCTTTCCACATTGGAAAATTAGCCTTTGTGCAGTTTGGCAGCTTCAACGAGGAAGATTCCTTGCTTCTTTCCATGATTTGCTAGCAACTAGAATGGATAGATCCTGTTCAAGGTGTTAACTTAGAAACAAACATCGACCCTCTGATACCAATTGAAGTATCTAGTTGCCAACATAAATCACCTAGAGGGGTGAATAGGTGATAACTGCGTCTTTTGCGGAATTAAAAACTTGATAAAATAGAACGCACAGAAACCAAATCACAAACATAGATGGCACAAGGAATTTATGGTGGTTCCCCGTTCTTGGGTACTCCACTTGCCGGCCTCGCGAATCTAGCACCACAGCTAGACTTGACTACTTCACTATAACTCAGATCAATAATGACCCTACAATCTCGGAGTCAACACTCCTACAACTCGAAGACAAATCTCCTACAAACTCGGAGAAAATCTCTTTTACAACTCGGAGAAAAACCTCTCCTACAACTCAAAAAAAACCTCTCCTACAACTCGGAGAAAACTTCTCCTACAACAAATGTAAATTGAGATTGATACAACACTTATCAATACATTAACAGATCTGAAAACCCTGAGAGATCTTCTTCCTTCTTGAGACTTGAAAAAATTTGACTTGTTGTCGATGAGGAAGAATTGAAAATAACTCAGATCTGACCGTCCACGATTCGACTTGATCCAATAGATATAGTAGAGGACGGAGCAATGATCAATCAAACCTTTTCTTCCACTGGAGACAATTGATTCAGAACAGTATATCGATCTCCAACAATGGCAACAGGAGGAGGCACTTTCTCATTCTTTTGGATCGAATAGAGATTAGGGTTAATGATTAGAATGATTCATTGATTAATCCTAAAAAGAGAGCCTTATATAACCAAAGACTTAACGCAGGAATAAGGTAGGATTAACCTTAAACTAAATCAAATGAGCCGTCACTTCTGACAGAAGAAATTAACGTCCCGTCAAACAGACTGAAAATCACTTAAAAGGGCGAAATAAAATTTCTCGAGAGATATAGGACTTCTCGAGAAATTGCAGCTTCTACTCGAGAAAAGACAAGAAGGATTTTCGGAGGCTTGAGATAATCTTCTTGAGAGATAATTAATTTCTCGAGAAAAGAATGGACTTCTCGAAAAACCGCTGAGAAAAGCTTTTAAGAGAAAATAGGAATGATTTCTCGAGAACAATTAAGACTTCTCGAGAATTGAATTCAACTTCTCGAAAAACCGCTGAGAAAAGCTTCTAAGAGAAAATAGGAATGATTTCTCGAGAATAATTAAGACTTCTCGAGAAATGAATTCAACTTCTCGAAAGATAAAAGACTTCTCGAGAAATTCCTCAGAAACAAAAGAATATAAGACAGAAGGATTTCTCGAAAACTAGAGAGGACTTCTCGAGAAATGAATTGGATTTCTCGAGAGATACCTTAGAATTCTCGAGAAATACCCTTAGAATAATTTTGAACTTTTCTCCTTTCTTCTCTTGGACACCAACAGCTCTTCCATCTTCCAAGCTTCAAGTGCCTTGAAAATAAAGTGTATCTCAATAGAGAGATCACACTTGAGTCAACACCATGTTCCACACATTGAGGGATTACATTGTATGAAACTGTGCTTAATGACCTATTGTGATCTGACATTGGTCTACACTTTACAATAACAACCTGCAAGATCACAACTAAAAGACAATATCAAATACACTAGCAATTCACCTTGGTTCAATGGTGACTTCTCACAAATCTAGGCTATTGTGGATTCAATACCCAACACTCAGTACATAATGTCCTCACTACAAGGCCACTCGTGGAAGCAAATTTACTATTAAGCACTCACGGATCCTGAGGCGGGTGCTCCTATGCTAGACTGGCCCATCTCCATTTGCACCGGCCGCTATTGGTGATGCATCTCCTCAAATGCTAACTTTTCCAGGATTGGATACCTGAGCTCGACCTTCCTCAACACCCTGCTAACATAGTAGATAGGGAGTTTTTTCTTCCCTTTCTTCCCGGACCAGCATCGAGTTGATCGCTTCTGACCCTACCCCTAAATACAGGCATAGGTCCTCCCCTTGCCTCGGTCCTTATAGTAGCGGAGCCTGGGTCAACTGTTCCTTTAGTGCCTGAAAGGCTTTTTCGCATTCTGGGGTCCACTCGAATTTTTGGTTACCCCTCAGTACCTTGAAAAAAGGGGAACATTTCTCTCCTGCCTTGGAAAGGAACCTACTCAACCCAGCTAGCTTTCCAGTTAGACGTTGAACCTCCTTCGCATTCCTTGGAGACCCCAATTTGAGGATCGCCCTTACTTTGTCTGGATTAGGCTCCACGCCGAGGGGGGTGAGTAAGTGGCCTAAGAATTTCCCTCGGCTCGCCCCGAAGACACACTTCAAGGGGTTAAGCTTCATCTTGAATTTTCTCAAAGTCCCAAAGGTCTCTTCGAGGTCCCTGAGGTGAGATTCAAGGTCCCTACTTTTGGTCATCAGGTCATCCACATAGACCTCCAAGTTCTGGCCTTTCTGTTCGCGTAATACTCTATCCATCATTCGCTGGTATGTTGCCCCTGCGTCCTTCAAACTGAACGACATCATTTTATAACAATAACATCCATCCCCGGTGATGAAGGATACATCTTTGATGTCAGGAGGGTGCATGCGGATCTCGTGATAACCTGAAAAAGCATCTAAAAAGGACATCACAGAGAAACCAACGGCCGAGTCAACCAGCGCGTCAATTCTAGGCAGGGGGTAGCAATCCTTGGGGCAAGATTTATTAAGCAAAGAGAAATCAACACACATACGCCACTTACCATCAACCTTCTTTACCATCACCACATTGGAGACTCAGCCTGGGTATTGGATCTCCGATACAAAACTGGCTTTGATGAGTTTACTCACCTCCTCCCGGATGGGAATCTCCAGCTTGTCCACGATAGACCTCTTCTTCTAGTGAATGGGGCGAGTGTCAGGATCTAGGTTGAGGCGATGGCACGCCACATCCGCGTCGATCCCCGGTGTTGGGAAAATGAGTAGTCTTAACCCCCAAAATGAGTTGAATATGAATTCTAAGAAAGAAAAATCAAGGTTAAGTAAATATGCGTCGAATAGTATTCGACGCAACGTCGAAGTGTTGTCGACGTTTCTTTCAGAATGAGTCGAAGCAACTTTAATAAGAATTCGACGTATCCTATGTCGACGTAGCTCTGATTTCTAGTCGACGCACCTTCCTTATTCTCCTCTCGACGTCCAGTCAGGATGAATTCGACGCTTGCGTCGAATTGTAATCGACGTACGTCGATTACTATGTTAAATTCAAATAACACCAGATCTCTTTCCTTCTTTCTATAGATCTGATTTATATGGAATAATATTATTCTTTTATAGCCATTATGAATCATTCCTTCCCTCTAATTGATTCTTGGCTAAAATGATTAAGTTGATTATGGATATTATTTGAAATCAAAATAAATTCTTTTCTTCTATAGATATAATAGTTATGGAAATATTTCTCTCTTTCTAATACTCTGTCTACTAATTGATTTCTCTCCTATAGTGTTATCTTAATACACAGAGCTATAAATAAGGAGAAGGTCGACAGAGAACAATGAGAGGTGATCCACTCCATACATTTGAAATAGAGGATTCGGAACCAAGGAGCCTCCACAACTAAATCAGACAGGGGGAGCTCTCTTCACCATCTTCATCAAGATCCAACTCAACATCTAATCAGGATTTTCAAGTGTCTTCTCAGCAAAAAGAGAAGAACAATATATCTTTTCCCTTTCTCCTTCCCATCTTGTAAAGGGTTAAAACTCCCTTCAAAAGTTTACTCTCGGTGACAGGGCACCTTAGCAAAAACCTGCAGCTTGGTTTATAAGCACCTTATCAAAAGCTTATAGGTGAATTGGGCACCTGATCAAAACTCCCATTGGTGTGTGGACACCTTATCAAAATCACCTTGGTGTGTGGGCACCTTATCAAAATCACCTTGGTGAGAGGGCACCTTATCAACAACCTCCTAGTGGATTCCTACCAGTGGGTAGAAGAGTAGATATACCCAGGTTTTGGGGAACTACTATATATCTTGTGTCATCTGGTTATGTGCTTGTTTATTTTATGCTTTACTTTCTCAATCAGCACTCATATATATTTATATATATCACTTAATTTGAAACAAAGTTAAATAAGACTTTTAATAATAAGAATGAGAACTAAAACTCCTCTTTCACCCGGCATCTCCGCAGCACTCCATGCAAAGACATCCACATTGTTTTGGACGCAAGCCGTGATCTTCCTCCGGTCATCGGGGCTGAGCTCCCCACAGATCTTTATCTTCTCGATGGTTCCGTCCTGGGTGGTGACTTCCGCCTCCACTACTTCTTCCACCGCCTCCAACCTGGATTGTTCTCCCCATGCACTGTCCTTCTCTCCGCCACAATCGAGCGCTTGGGCTCCCTCCCCCATCTCTTCCTCTTCCACCACCATCAGCTCTTCCACCCCTCCTCCTGGGGCCTCCTCTTCTCTCTCTCTCCCTCTTCCCCTTCCTCCGCTATGGGCCCCTCAACGACCCCTTTCCGGGCATGAACTACTCCTTCTCCCACCCTTCCTTCCAACTTCTCTTCCTTCTCGGCCAAGGTCACCTCTTCCATCACCTTATCCCACTCCTCTGCTCCTTCCATCTACGAGATAGTGTTGACGACAGTCACATAGCACTGCCTCGCCACCTTGGGGTCTCACCTGATCTGGACTTGGACTCCTCCATCATTGAATTTAAGGCACTGGTGGAACGTGGAAGGGACACACCGGAACGCACTGATAAGAGGCCGTCCGAAGATGGCACTGTAGCTACTAGGGGCATCCACAATCACGGAGCGGAAGTTCCTGGACTGCCCTCCCAAAACCACATGGAGTCATACCCCTCCTTCTACCTCCTTCCTCTCCCCGGAGAATTTGAACAACGGACCGTCCGAGGCCAACACCCTTCTCGCTTCTACCCTCATCCTGTCAAATGCCTTCTTAAAGATGACGTTGACCGAGCTCTCATTGTCCACAAGGATTCGGGAAACTATGAAGTTCTCGATCGCCGTTTGGATGACCAGCGCGACGCAGAACGGGTCCTCATAACCCGGCATGTCCTTCTGGGTGAATGAAATCTTCTCCGCTGGGGGTGGGGCCAGGGATGTCGAAGCCACACTATGATGATAGATAGTATGGAGGCTCGCCTTCCGGGTTGCCTCAATCCCTACCCCCCCCCCCCCCCCCCCATGGATCAGCCCGATCCCTCCTCGGGACCCCAAATCGGCCCGGTCTTCGCACCTTTCATCTTCATCCTCTTGAGGTGGAATCTCTTCTATCCTCACTGGTCGTTGATGCGGCTGTGGCGCTGGGACCCTTGCAGGTGAGATGGCCTAGCTACAGGAATAACTACCACTACACATGTGTATATATATAATTGAAGTAGTAAATAAAGCAGGGTAAAGAACAAGTAAGGTAAGCAAGTAAAGACAAGTAAGGAATAAAAAACTAACCATTGATTTATAGGAATGCACATACAAACCTATAGACCAAGGGGGCGTTTAGCAAGGCCTAACGTATAAAAAGTCTCATAACCAATTTATACTATAGAGGTAGTGGTTGAAATGCAATTCTTATTCTATGATATGAGAGTTATGTTGGGTAATGTTATGATCATACAAGTGCAACTCACACACTTCGACTTTATGCGCATATACCTTTAGTTCCCCCTTTTTGGAGCTAGCAAAACTCTCAGGATACCCCCGTAGTGGCAAACGGAAGCGGTGGGTTGGGCCTCGCCCACCTCTACATTGGTATTCACACTACTTAACCTAGACCTATCATATGCCTCAACGCAAAACCGCGGAGCGCCTACGTACTCTTACTGGCTGGACCACCAGACTTTCTTGGCTAAGTGCAAATCCACACTTGCCGAGTCAGCGTATATATGTCGGTGTGAACGATCGTCAATACCAAAGACCCACCACCTTAATGCACATGCAATATGATTGTTATATACCTCTGAGCCTTAAGCTCCCCGGGCTAACCTGCCTGTCACCATTACCTTCTGTGCCACCGGCTCGCCAGACCAACCCGTTCGTGCCTGCAACCACCGAGCCTACCACTCGTAAGGCCAAACCAGCTAACCACTCGTAGTAACGGGGAGTGTGTGAGTGTATTATTGAGTTAATTTTGCATAAAAAATTATTCCTTCGGCTTTGGGTTAACCATGTAATTCCCAAGGACTACCCTGTGAGGGGCTCGCAGCGGTACTAGGAGCTAAGATGGGATGACACCCCAAAGCTCCCTTTCCAAGGTACTTATTCTTATTGATGTCTACCCTTGTGCATACCCCTCTTACCATTACACTTATTAACCCTAAGTGTGTGGGCATAAGTTAAGTATGTGGGTATATGTAGGCTATGTTCCAAATTTCAGAACATTTGGATGGATGGTTTAGTGGGGGCACACAAATCAAGCTCTGGTCAACACTTTGTATAGGTTGCACCATTTTAAGTGATGTGGTCAGACCACTTTTCCAAATTTGTTGAAACAAAATTTAAATTAAAATAGGCTTCGGGGGCTACAAGTTTGATATTGACCATTTTTCCATCATGAGGCTCTAAGTATTTTCTACAATTATTTCTAAGAGTTGCATAATGTGTGACAAAAATACAACAAATAATCATTTATATATAAATGATCCCACACAGATCTTGGCACAAATTGGATGGCCCCTGGCTTTCTTCTTCCTCCAGCCAACGACCTCGATTACCCGCGCCTGGGCTACCTTCAACCTCATTTTCCTGGCCACCTGAGCATCTCCCCGGACGACCAATGCCACCACCACCTCCATTGAGGTGGTGGCCAGCGATTAGGGGTGGTTGGCCGTCCGGAGGTGGCCGGAACAAGGTTTGTAGGTTGGAATTTCAAGCTCGATTTTGAGATTCTTGGTCGGACCGATCCAGAGTCGATTGAGCTCGAACCTTGCCGCCGATTGAGGTGATCTACCCACTGAAGAGAGAGGAGGAGGGGATGACCTATGTGGAGGGGAGATTCCTTGTCGATCTCATGTTGGCCATGGCTGAATTCAAGCTTTTTGGTGCCATTGTAACTCATACACCAACTTGCTCGAAATCTTCAGGTAATTGGGGGAAACTCGTCCTCTCAATCCCCTAAAGGGTTTAAATTGGCCAATTTGGGGAGAGGGAGGGTCATGGCAGCAATTGCCATGAAGGCCATTAATGGCCATTTTCAGCCAAAGTGAAAACCCCCCAATTCAGCCTCCATGTGGGCTGGAAAACCCCTTAAACTTCTTGTAAGAGCCAGTGGAGATGAATCTCCATCAATTGGGAGATCAATTGGCCTCCCTTGGCCATGAAAGTCATAATCGTCTCTTTCTCTCTCCACCATTTTTGGGAAAATTGGGGTTTATCTCTCCTGGCCGAATTTCTTGAAATTTAATGGCAATTTCGGTAACTCCCAACCCCATTAGCTAGTAGACCACCTCAATTGGGTCTAGCGCAAGTGGATTGGGTTCGATTAGGTCAAAATAGGTCATTTTCACCTAAATTTAGGGTGGAGTTAAATTTGGTCAATTTGACCATTTGGGTTGGCCTAAATGGGTGGATAATGACCCATTGGCCTCCCTTAAGGGTTAGGAAGGTCTAGGTAGGGTCAGTTTGGCAAGGTGGAGGCCAATTGACCCACAATAGAGCAATTTGACCAAAATAGGGCTAGAGTTGACTATAGTCAAATTGGCCAAATTGGCGGCCCCATGATGGGGGTTTTTGGTCCATTGGGTCCCTAATATCCCTATTAGGGTAGGGGCAAGGTCAATTTGACATGGTGAAAGCCAATTGACCCTAATTAGGCTACTTTGTCCAGTTTAGGGTTAGAGTTGACTTTAGTCAACTTGGCCTCTTTGGTTGACCCCAATGGGTCCTTGGTGCTCTAAGGGACCCCTTAATGGTCTAGGGATGTCATGGTGGGGTCAAAGAGTCAAGGTGAGGCCCTAAAGTCCAACCCTAGGCTTGGTAACTAGAATTTGCTATTTGCAGACCAATGTGGTTTTCCTCCTTCTTGCCTAAGTTCACATACTCTTTTGTGCTTCCTAGGGTTTTGTCATTACCTAGTCATGACAAAACCATCTTAGGGGTCTAGTTGTTTGGGGGATCTTACAAATCCCAATAAACAAAAATAATAATTTTGTCCCCGAAATTCAGGTTAGGCTTATGGGGTTTTCACCGAGAGTGACTGAACGTAACATCCCCTAAGAGTTGAAGTTATTCCTGATGCGAAGAGCACCGACTATCTCTGTTGCATCAGTTCTAGTGGCTTTCTGATATGCTTCTTCTGTCCATGATTTCTCCACATGACCTTGACCAGCGGGACCTTCTTGTGTCGTAAGACCCACATCTTCGTGTCATCTATCCTGACTGGCTCCACGCGAACTAATCGTTCAGAAACTACTGGCTCATCTGTAATAGATATTTGCTGCTTCGGCTGTAGTAGAGCTCTCCTAAGGGAGGAGACATTGAAGATGTCATGCAAACCCTCTACCTCTGGCGGTAGCTCCAGTCTATAAGCCAACGGGTCGATCCACTCCAGGATCCTGCAGAGCCCCATTTATCTTAGACTGAGCTAATTCCGCCCACATACCCGCGAGACTCCATGCATCAGATGTATCTTCAGGAACATCCGGTCTCCAAGCTAGAACTCCACTGCACGATGACGCGCATCGTAATACTTGGCTTGCCTGTTCTGGGCTTCCAGCATCCTAACTCGAATCAGTCGCACCTGGGCATCTGTGTCCTCCACAAATTCAGAGCTGAGTATCTTTAAATCCTCATCTTGGGTCTAAGATAGTGGAATCTTGTGCCTCCGCCCCTCTAAGGGTGGAAAGTTGTGTTGAACATCAACCAGGAGCCCAGATAATCCTAGACTGATCTTCACTTCTTGGACGTAATCTGTCCATCCCGATCTGACACGATCATCCTGGGTACACCACGATAATGGGCAAACATCTAAGCAAATCCCATCAAACACCCATGGGAGCATCCTTCCAGCCTAGGGTGACCCTAGCTATCTTGGTTAATCTATCCTCGATGTTCCAAATAAACTTGTGCCCGGAGTGGGGATATGGTAACCTGTATATGAAATCCTTAATTATATCCTCGAGCTTCCACTCTAACACGGGCAGTGACTGTGGTAGTTCCCCAAAGACTCTTGCACTTTGCCTTCACCAGTCAACCGACCTCATCGTGCATCACCAAACCTACAACGTCTTTCTTTATTTCGGGAAACTACATGCTCCGGAAAACACCATTTCTTCAGTGGTTAAAGCTCTTGTTTGTAAGGGTAGACAACACCTCTATAAATTTTTCTCTACACGTTCAGATTCTTTTTCCTTCACGTACGTCCGAGTAATCAATCAACTCAACTCTACAACTTAACCAGTTCTTACCATTGATGGAACTGATCAGATCATCAAGCATCCCAATTATCCTCAAAATTTAAGGGGGGTGCACTCGTGAACTTTTATGAGTATATGTTAACCAATCATTATTATTTTAAAAAAATTTACCATGACAGGGCGTGATTTTTACCAAATCACCAGTTAGTAACTTCCAAAAGCCCCAAACCACAATAACTTTCAAATATAACCATAGCTTGCAAGCCCTAATTTTAGTTCCCAACTTCCAAAAGGGGCATCTGCATCCCTAAGTGACTAAACCCGGCAACTTTACATTTCTATTGCTTCAACTAAGATCAAGTCGTTGTTCGATCAACGAAGTCTATCTATTGTCCTGGTAATACTACCGGTCACCAATCCAAACGTGCTTTTACAGAATCTCATCTTTGCCCAGGTAACATCGAATAAGATCGACTTCAAAATCATTATGTTCACGACTCAACACTTTCTAAATTAGATCTAAGGGGAAACCCAAGTCAGTAACTAATTTGCCCAATAAACAAAAGATAAGCCACTATATATTTTGGGCAAGGTATCTTCGATATCACCATGTTATATTCGTCCTAAGTATGTAAACAATCCTTAGGGAACACAACCTTAGACTTTGTGTTCTATCTTGAGACTTGTTGGTACACTCCATACTTTAGACTTTTTCAAGGTACCCTCTATGACAACCATATCAGGGTCAACATGTGACCCAATCCCAAACGGGTCTCTTCTGAACCTGAATTTCTTATCCGACCCTCGGTGTTTGTCATGGTGGATGTCTCAATGTAATCACATCACTGGTATGAGGGTAGAGCCTATGAGTCCCCTACCATTCTGCTTATGTGTCAATCTCCCTAAGGCAGTCCTATTAGTTTGGGTAATCCTTGGTATGTGAAGTAGGTACATCAGAGTTTATGGCTTAGGTGGTCGTTACTGCATTAAGCTCCTCCTCTAACCTCTTTGGTGTATCCTCATACCTTAATCAAATTTATACCTACGGTCTATTTCAGACTAGGGCATGGTATAAATTGTCATGGTGAGTCATGTGTCCTAGTGGGGTTGAGTCTAACTCATTGACTAAAGGACTATCTAAAGAGATCTTTGCAGCCGGATGTATTCCCTGCCGAGGGCAGGGTTCGCCGCAGGCTATAAAAGAAAACTTGTCACTCGTAAGGAGATTTGGCTAAAAAGATTCAGTAAAAAGTGAACTTTTTCATGTGATTTCCCCATATGGGCACACCATTGCTTCCGCTGCTTAGTTTGTCCTCAAACTAAACTCGCGTGGGGTGGCCCAGGGTTTGTGGACTTCTTTTCTTTGGATCGTGGATTTGCTCTGATACCAATTTGTAAGACCTCTTTTTTTTGCTTCGCTACCGGGTCTTATGCCCAAAACTGCCGATTTGTGGTGACACCAACACTCGGGGAGGTCGCCACTACAAAACGTCGATCCTATCGGCAATATCGATCATAAAAAATGAAGAGTACAAATGAACAAGTAAGAGTTTAATTCCACATCACATGATATATAAATCTCAGAGTAATATAGTCCACAGATAGTAACTGAATAAAAAGAGAACAATAATAAAGGGCTCATGCCAGTACATCATGTCCTCACTACTAGCACACTCGCGGAAGCAAATCTACTAGTAAACACTTACGGATCCTAAGGCTGGTGCTCCTGTGCTAGAATGGGCCATCCCCATCTGCATCGGCCGCTGGTGGTGTTGCATCTCCTCGGTCCCCTAAAATGTTATGGTCCACCGACCTTTAGTCAAAAAGACTAAGCCTCGTTTCCCACCACCCATCACCCAGTGGCTCCTAGGCACCATGCGGGAGGGATGAAGTGGAGGACAGCAAGGGGTAAATATCAAAACAGGTGACATGGCCTAGCTACAAGAATAACTACCACTACACAGGTGTATATATATAATTGAAGCAGTAAATAAAGTAAGGTAAAGAACAAGTAAGGTAAGCAAGTAAAGACAAATAAGGAATAAAAAACTAACCATTGATTTATAGGAATGCCCATACAAACCTATAGACCAAGGGGTCGTTTAGCAAGGCCTATCGTATAAAAAGTCTCATAAACAATTTATACGATAGGGGTAGGGGTTGAAATGCAATGCTTATGCTATGACATGCAGAGTTATGTTGGGTAATGTTATGATCATACAAGTGCAACTCACACACTTCGACTCTATGCGCACAGACCTTTAGTTCCACATTTTTGGAGCTAGCAAAACTCTCAGGATACCCCCGTAGTGGGAAACGAAAGCGGTGGATTAGGCCTCACCCACCTCTAGGTTGGTATTCACACTACCTAACCTAGACCTATCGTACACCTCAACACAAAACCGCGGAGCGCCTGCGTACTCATACTGGCTGGACCACCTGACTTTCTTGACTAAGTGCAAATCTACACTTGTCGAGTCAGCATATTGACGTCGGTGTGAATGACCGTCAATACCGAAGAACCACGACCTTAATGCACATGCAATATGATTATTATATACCTCCGATCTATAAGCTCCCCGGGCTAACCTGCCTGTCATCATAACCTTCTGAGCCACCGGCTCGCCGGACCAACCCGTCTGTGCCTGCAACCACCGAGCCTACCGCTCGTATGGCCAAACCAGCTAACCACCCATAGAAACGGGGGGTGAGTGAGTGTATTATTGAGTTAATCTTGCATAACAAATTATTCCTCCGGCTTTGGGTTAACCATTGACTTCCTGAGGACTACCCTGTGAGGGGCTCGCAGCAGTACTAGGATCTAAGATGGGATGACACCCCAAAGCTCCCTTTCCAATGTACTTATTCTTATTGATGTATACCCTTGTGCATACCCCTCTTACCATTACACGTATTAACCCTAAGTGTGTTTTATTCCACTCCAAGGGAATGACGATCTTTCGACAATCCCAAGCACACTCTTGCCTTTAACCACAGGGCACACTCAACACATAGACTCATATTGGTGACCACACATCTCTTCATCCAGACTAAGTACAGCATCTACCTCCCATTCACACCTAATGGTCTACAAGTTACTCAAGTTTTACAGTTTTACAATACGAATACCAAATGAGCTATATGAGTTGTATGAGAGGAGGTACTCCAACAATCATCCAAAAGACCCAAGATTATTATTGGGGGTGTGTGATGATATTTTAACATCTCCAGAAATTTATAATTTTTTCACTTAATTTGGTATTTATTATAATTTCTCCAAAATCAGGGAACCTTTAATTTTGTACATCAAGTATGATTTTCTGACATGGTATGACTTCACTAAAATTTGTACAACTAAATAATAGTAAAATAACAGCCAAATTTTAATTTCACAATTTTCCAGAAAGGTTTTGACCTCCAATAAAAATATTAACTAATTAATCAAGATCAATGATTAACAAAGAAGCTACTAGAAATTCTTACTCAATAATTACAAGAAAATTAGATGGTGTCCAGGATTGTCAGAAAAGTTCACTGATGGAGTTCCATAATTTTCTAAATCCATTTGACCATATAATTTTATTAATTAAATAAATATGTTCAAGGTCACCTTGTGAAGGAAACCATATATATTTAACTCTAAACATTATTCTAAAATTAATAGATCGTGTGTTTGGCCTATCAAGTCGTCTGACCAAGTTTCATGATTTTCCAGAGAGTGTTAATCCCTTAATTAATTTTTATACAACTAGGGCAAATATTGGGGGTTGTGAATGAAGTACAATATATAACACTTCAAAATTCCTAGAAAAATTATCAGAGGTAAATATCATTAAAATAATCTCACTGACAAAGTTGTTGAAGTGTCTAGTTGCCAACCTAAATCACCTAGAGGGGGTGAATAGGTGATAACTGCGACTTTTGTGGAATTAAAAACTTGATGAAATAGAACACACAGAAAGCAAATCACAAACACGGATAACACAAGGAATTTATAGTGGTTCCCCGTTCTTCGGTACTCCACTTGTCGGCCTCGCCAATCTAGCACCACAGCTAGACTTGACTACTTCACTATAACTCAGATCAAGAATGATCCTACAATCTCGGAGTCAACACTCCTACAACTCGGAGACAAATCTCCTAGAACTCAGAGAATACCGCTCTTACAACTCAGAGAATACCTCCCTTACAACTCAGAGAATACCTCTCTTATAACTCGGAGAATACCTTCTCCTACAATCAATGTAATTAAGGTTTGATACAAACTTATCAACACAATACCAGATCTGAAATCCACGAGTATCTTCTTCCTTCTTGAATGACTTTGACTAGTTGATGATGAGGAAGATCAATAAAAACTCAGATCTGACTTTCTTCAATTCGAACCGATCCAAAAGAATATAGTAGAGGAGGGAGCAGTGATCGATCGAACTTTTTCTTCCACTGGAGACGATTGATTCAGAGAGATGGATCAATCTCCAACATAGGCGACAGGAGGCGGCACTTTCTCATTCTTCTTGGAACGAATAGAGAATTAGGGTTAAGATCAGAATGAATGATTGAATAATAAGGAATAACCCAAAAGAGATCCTTAAATAGTCTTAGGCTTAACGACATCAATTAAGGTAAGATTAACCTTAAACGAAATCAAATGACCGTCACAACAGACAGAAGGAATTAACATCCCGTCAAAAAGGATTTAAAAATGATTTAAGGAATGGAACAAATTTCTTGAGAACTTAATGGACTTCTCGAGAAATAGGTAGGCTTCCGAGAAAATAGACTTGGAAAAAACATAACTGGCAAACCAGGAGGAACTTTACGAGAGAGAATTAATTTCTGGAGAACTAAGTTGATTTCTCGAGAAATAGATAGGCTCCTGAGAAACCTTTCGAAGCTAGAAATAAAGGAAAGAAAAGGATTTCTCGAGAAATGAAATTGAGAAACAAAATAGCGCAGAGACAAATCATCGGCCAAGGAAAATTTGTCGAACTGAGCTCGAAGAAATCACTTCAAAACGCTGAGCAACGATTGACGAACGTCGATCAACGAAACAACTTCAAACTTCAGAATAACAGCGATCGACGAAATCATAAGAGTTCGTAGAATGACGATCGACGAAAGGTGATCAACGAAACAGCTTCAAATTTCAGTAGAAACAAAGATCGATGAAGATTCTTCACTTCGTCGAACGGTGATCGACGATCGACGAAATCACTTTAACTTCAGCAAAGCAGAGAATGATGAAACATCTTCACTTCGTCGAATGGTGATCGACGATCGATGAAATCACTTTAACTTCAGCAAAACAGCGGTCGACGAAAATACTTCAGTTCGTCGAATGGAGCTCGACGAAAGCTGAAGTCAGAATTTTGGTAAAACTGTCCATCGAACGACGCTCGACGGAAACACTTCAGTTTGTCGAACGGAGCTCGACGAACTCATCAAATTTCGTCGAATGAAAAAATACTTAGGAAAAATTATTTCTCTTCTCTTGGACACCAGCTGCACCTCCAAACCATGAGCTTCAATAGTCTTGAAAATGAAGTGTATCCCAATAGAGAGATCACAGAAGAGTCAACACCATGTTCCACAAATGAAGGATTACATTGTATAAAACTGTGCTTATTGACCCACTATGACATGACATTGGTCTACACTTAGCAATGTGAACCTGCAAGAATAATACTAGAAAGACATATCAAATACACTAGCAATTCAATCTTGGTTCAAGGGTGACTTCCCACAAATCAAGATTATTGTGGATACAATACCGAACAATCTCCCCCTATTTGTAGAAGTCAGAACCCGCTTTACCAAGATGAATTGCAACAAAATAAAACACATATACTACACATCACAGGAAAAAGAATATGAAAACAAAGAGAGCATCAAAATCAAAAACTATATATGATTAAGATTGTCAAGAATTAATGTTCACACAATCAGATTGAGTAAATGGTTTTGATGAAACTCATAATATTTTCTTTAGGCATTGTCTCTTTTCTTCTGTTCTTGTCTTGCAAAATAAGCATATGGCTTAGGATGGTATTTTGGAGGAGGGGCTGGAGCTGTAGAATTGTTATAGCCATAGGTCCTGTAATGTATCCTTCTCTTGGTCATACTTGTCACATACTTTTTCCATTCATATGTGCTGAAATAGTATGAAACTTTCATACCACCTTCATCCACCAGCTTGAATGAGTCAAGAATAATAATTTTTGAAACTGGTCTCCACACCTCTGCAACTTCTTCAGCAGCAACAGCTTTTCCAGAGCTTGACCCAGGAACAGACCTACTAGCAGATGGCCCTTCTCCATACTTCCTCTTCCTTGAGCCTGGCACCTTGGATTGAATATCTGGTTGCTCTGCAGGCCAAGCCTGGGAATAGTCAGCAGGAGGTTCATATGCAGGTTGCTCTTCAGGTCTAGGTGAGAACTGAGGTTGTAAAGCAAAATCTGGAAAAATCTCATTGTGAATCCACATAGCAGTTTTTGTAGTGTGGGCATTGACATCTGCAATCTGCTTCTGAACACCAAAATTCAATTTCTCAAACTGATTTCCCCAATTTCTTTGAATTTCATATACTGACTGATCCAATAGCTCTGCCAACTTATCCTCCCCCTTTCTGACTTCTACAGATAGGGTTTGGACGACAGACTCTTTGAACTGACAAACTTCATCAACAATTTTGAATGTCTTATTTTCTGCATTGGATTCAATTGATTCTTGAGTCTTTTTTACCTGGAGAGTTTGAGCTAAAATTGTTGCCACACCCTCAATTGTGTGATCAATTGTTTTTCCCCGTGGATCACAATCTCTTTGAGAGAATCTGTCTTGACTTGAATTTCAGCTAGACTTTTACTCATGTCTTTTTCAACTTCTGAAATCCTAGCATGAACTTCCTTGAATGACTTCTCAAACTTGTCACTTTGCTTATGGAGCATCAACTCTATCTTGCCCAGAAGTGAATCTTCTTCATATGAAGGAGGAGAAGGAGGAATAGGAACAACATTATCAAGAATTTCTTCAATAACTAGAGAACTTACAACCTTTGGAGCCACAACTTCTTCCTCACAAACTGGCTCTCCCTGAGCATCCCTGTTTGCTTCTTCACAGAACTCTTTCTCCCCATCAAAATGAGTTGGAGAGGGAGATTGCCCATGAACTGAGTTGTCATCAGCTTCATTAGCAAAACCATAAGCAGCACCAGACCCTGCCCTTTGGCCACTGGGATTGTGCTCTCCAAGATTTTCTTTTAGAATCGTATCAACAATATCAGCAATGGTGTCATCAACAGCATCTGTCTGAACATTTTCCTGAGCAACTGAATCATTTAGAGGAGCAGATGGAGCAACAGAAATATCAGGAGCAACTGATTGTGGAGCTGAGAATTGAGGATGAATGGATTCTGGAGATGGGATTGGCTCTAGAGGAGCTGATGGCTGAGGCAGAACTAGAGCTTGTGGTTGAAGTTGTGGTTGAGATGGAACTGATGTAGCATCTAGAATAGAAGTGTCAGGAGGAGGAGCTAGAGTTATAACCTCAATGCCAACAGTTTCAGAAGGTTGAGGCCCCCCCTGAGAACTTGCACCTATATTTTCTTGCTTCTTTATCCTGATGTCCCACCTTTGGATTATGGAGACATCGAGTTTCTTTAGATGGTGAATTACTGCACCTTTTAACATATCAAACACTGCTGGGTTCATCTAATTTAAATATAAAGAGAGAATCCTTGCATAATTTGGAGCAAGTAGACTCGCTTTAATTCTTGAAAGTAAAAGTGATGCCCAGTCGTGTTTCTTCCGATTGACTATTGCTATCATCAAGCAGAAAACATCTTCAGATACATAGCCTAGACTTCCTGTTTTGCAGAGGAGGACTTTAGAGATTATGTCAACTATAAGCTTCCCAACATCATTCATCTTATTTCTCCTAACTGATGAAAAATCTGAATCCATACCACAATAGATTGTTATTCTCAACCAATCTGTATCATCAAGGTCATCTTCAGCTTCAATTTCAGGAAGTCTCAAATACTTGGTAAGAGATTTGCACGAAACCTTTATCTTCAAATTGTTCACAAATGAGATCAACATTTTCCCTTCTTTTATCACTTTCACATTGAGAAAGAAATCTTCAACTTCCTTATATAGAATGCGGCAAGGATGTTCCAAAATGAAAGATAAACCGGCTGCGACTATGAGATAGAAAAGATTCTTAAACTCATCAGAGAAATTACTTAGCTTTAGTCGGATGAGCTCACTGCCGACACCTATCATCGATCTTGGACGAGGGGCCATCGAAGCAAAAAGATGAGAAGATCTTCGGAGCGAGCAGGAGAGGTCGCGAGAGAAGATGAACGGACAGAAGAGGGTTTTCGGGAAATGAAAGTTTGTGTGAACTTAATTCATCTTGACATCTTATATATATAGTTTTTTTTTTTTATTTTGATTTGACATTTAAATCGGAAGATAGTAATATTTGAATAAAAAAAGCGTACCTGACAAATTAATATTTTTCCATTTCTCGAGAAATAGAGCCATTTCTTGAAAAGATTTCTGAATTCCCTACCCAAGTCCTTCTCTCGAGAGATCAAGTATTTCTCGGAAAATACATGTCATTTCTCGAGAATTATCAAGAAGACTTAGATTTTTTTGAAAATTTTAGGCTTTTGCTTCCTTGAGAATTTGAACATATGAAATTCTTCCTCTCTTCATGGCTTCATTCCTGACTTGATTATTACTCCATGTTGAGCATTCCCAGTTCTGTCTTGAAGAAAGAGAACTTGGTCTCATCCAGTGGCTTCGTGAAAATATCCGCTACTTGCTTATCCGTCGGGACATAGCTCAGATTAATGTCCCCCATCTCCACATGCTCCCGGATAAAATGATATCGTAATTCGATATGCTTTGTCCGACTATGAGAGACTGGATTATTTGCGATGGCGATTGCACTGGAGGATTCGCAAAACATCGGAATGTCCTTGATCTTCATATTATAATCTTGAAGTTGATTTCTTATCCATAAAAGTTGTGCGCAACAACTGCCTGCAGAAATGTATTCTGACTCGGCGGTTGAAATTGCAACACAATTCTGCTTCTTGCTACTCCAGGAGATAAGTCTCCTTCTGAGGAATTGGCATGTCCCGGAAGTGCTTTTCCTGTCATCTTTACTACCTGCAAAGTCTGCATCTAAAAAACTTATTAGCTCGTTATCATTACTTCTTGGGTACCATAAGCCAAGATTTGGTGTACCTTTAAGATATCTCAAAATTCGCTTTGCAGTAGTATAGTTGGATTCCTTAGAGTTCACCTGATATCTAGCACATACGCATGTAGAAAACATTATATCAGGCCTACTAGCAGTAAGATAGAGCAAAGAGTCAATTATGCTTCTGTACTTGGTTTCATCGAAAGGTTTCCCTTTCTCATCCTTGTCCAGAGACATAGCTGAGCTCATTGGAGTCCTCATAGAGGTTGAACTCTCCATTCCAAATTTCTTAACCAACTCCTTGGTGAAATTCGTCTGTGAGATGAAAATTCCATCTTCAGAATGTTTCACTTGAAGTCCTAAGAAAAATTTCAGCTCACCCATACTGCTCATTTCAAATTTCCCTTGCATAAGTTTGGAAAACTTCTTGCAAAGGTTATCATCCGTGGAGCCAAAAATAATGTCATCGACATAAATTTGCACTAGCAAAATCTTACCTTTCACTTCCCAAAGAAATAATGTCTTATCTATCTTTCCTCTTGTGTACTTATTCTCAAGAAAAAAGTTAGACAGCGTTTCATACCAAGCTCGAGGAGCTTGTTTCAAACCATATAATGCTTTTTGTAATAAATAAATGTAATCAGGATGTTCAGGATTAACAAAACCTGGAGGTTGGTCCACGTATACTTCTTCTTTAATATTACCGTTGAGGAATGCTGACTTGACGTCCATTTGGTATACAGTGAATCCCTTGAATGCAGCATAAGCAAGGAAAAGTCTGATGGCTTCTAGCCTTGCTACAGGAGCATAAGTGTGATCGAAGTCGATCCCTTCTTCCTGTCTGTATCCTTTCGCTACAAGTCTGGCTTTGTTCTTTATTATCGTTCCTTCTTCATCCAACTTGTTTCTGTATACCCACTTTGTTCCAATGATGTTCTTATCTTTGGGTTTTGGAACAAATGTCCATACTTTGCAACGCTTGAATTGATTTAGTTCCTCTTCCATAGCAATTATCCAAGAGGGGTCTTCATTTGCTTCTTGGAATTTCTTTGGCTCAACCTGCGAGAGAAAACTCAAATGCTTGTTTTCATTAATAGTACCTCTTCTGGTTCTTATGCCTCCATGAGGATATCCTATGATTTGATCAATCGGATGATCCCTTATGTGCCTGAATTCAAGATTCCTTGCATTAATTTGAGCACCAGGAACTTCTTCTACAACTGGAGTGTCTTCCTCCACTTGGACTAAATCTTCATCAAGGTGATCTTCCACTTTAGTTAAGGTTGGGGGAGGGATCTTGATGAAGTGATGAACATCTTCTTCAACTGGCTTCTCCAAGCATAAGTCTTGCATCCCTGAACCTGCATCTTCAACAAAAACACTATAGGAGCTGCTATGTAGCATACTCGTCTCATCAAATACAACATTAATGGATTCTTCTACAACCAGGGTTTTCTTATTAAAAACTCTATAAGCTCTACTATGGCTACTATAGCCTATGAAAATACCTTCAAAGCTATTTTCACTAAACTTGGTTTTGTAATGCTTTCCATCATTAAGTACAAAGCATTTACTGCCAAAGATTCTGAAATAAGAAATGGTTGGTTTCTTGCCCTTTAGTAGTTCATAAGGAGTCTTTTCATGGTTTTTATTTATGAGTGCTCTATTTTGCACGTGGCAAGCAGTATTGACAGCTTCAGCCCAGAAATATTCTTGTAGTGAAGAGTCACTCAACATTGTTCTGCAAGCCTCAATGAGTGTTCTATTCTTTCTTTCAGCTACTCCATTTTATTGTGGAGTTCGGGGAGAGGAAAACTCATGAAAGATACCAAGGCTTTCACAGAAGTCTGTCATGGCTCCAGACTCAAATTCTGTTCCGTGATCACTTCTGATTTTGACCACTGAACAATCAAATTCATTCTGTATTTGCTTGACAAAGCTAGTGAAAGTATCGAAAGTATCTGACCTGTGTTTTAGAAAGAATACCCATGCAAAATGTGAGTAATCATCTGCAATAACCAATGTATAAGACTTTCCTCCTAAGCTTCTAATTTGCAAAGGACCAAACAAGTCCATATGAAGCAGGTATAAACACCTGGTAGATTCTTTGCCAATAATGCTCTTAAAGGTATCTCTTGTTTGCTTGCCTTTTACACATGCATGACAAGGTCTATCTTTAACGCACTTAACATTTGGCGCATCACGCACTAAGTTTTGAGAAAACAATTTATTAATAGTTTTATAATTTATATGTGCTAGTCTCTTGTGCCATTGGTCGACAAGGGATGCACTATCTTTAGCTAAAAAGCACACTGGTGTAGAAGATGATAAACAAAGAAAGTTTAAACAAAATATATTTCTACAACGAGTGCCTGATAAGATCATTTCAGAATTTTCTGCCGACTTTATCAAACACTTATCTTTACGAAAATCAACTGTGTATCCTTTATCACAGAGTTGACTTATGCTTATCAGATTATGTTCTAATCCTTCCACATAAGCCACATCAGAGAAGGATACATTACCATTTGTAATCGTACCGTAGCCTTTTGTTATTCCTCTGTCGGATCCGCCAAAAATAACTTTTGGACCGTTCGCAACTGGAATAAAATCCTGCAATAAACTCCTAGTCCTGGTCATATGCCGAGAACAGCCACTGTCCAAATACCAGATTGGATTTTTGTTGGCCTTTGGACATACCTGCAAAAACAGATTATCTTGCCTTAGGAGCCCAAACAAATTTGGGTCCTTGGTCCCGTGTTAGTTGAGAACCACGCTAAATGTTAACGTTGTGAGTGGTCTTCCATGCAATGTTTACTTGTGTTCTATTAACATAAGTGGAATTGAACCAACAATCTACGGCAAAGTGGCCTATTTTGCCGCAACACCAATTGTCAAACCTATTGTACCTTCTCTTAGTATTCTCCTGCTTAACTTTTTGAACGTTAGTTTTGGCAGGAGCATTCCTTCTAAATGAGGATGCCTCATGAGTACAGCACACACATGGTAGTGCTTTCTCCTTAGGTTTAGGTGCAACAGCCTTCACTATTTGGTGCTCTCTTAGCACTAGGACCATGAACAAAAGGACCATAATCTTTCAGATTTATCTCTTGATAAGGTGCTTTGAAAGCACTTTCACTAAGGTTTCGAGGACGAGTCCACCCCTTATAGTCATTGACAGACGCAAAATTAATTGGTCGTGTCAAGTGGCCATAAGTGCTCTCCATATCGTAGACATTTGTAGGAAAGATAACTTTCCTTAATGCCACTTGATCTTGATGGGCTTTCTCTTTCTCTTCGGTGGTAGCTTTCTTTGCATTCTTATCTTTCTTCTTGGCATGGGTGCCCTTAGAAGAATTACCAGGACCAGCCACATGACCTAATCCACTGCTACCTGCTTTAGCAGAGAATCTATCAATGATTGGAAGAATAGTTTTAGGTTGAGAAAACTTTTCAACTAGCTTCTTCTCAGCGGCTAGCTGTTCTTCCAGCTCTTTGATACTTTCCTCTCTCAGGACAAGGAGCTCATCCGAGCTTTTGATCTTGTCTTGCAAGACTTGGATTTCCTCTCTGAAAGAAGAAAGTTGTTCAACTTCCTTTCTCAGATTAGATTCCACTTCCTTGAGAGACATGATCTCCTTGGCCTGGGTTTTGACTACCTTTCGGCATTTGTCAAAGCTTGTAAGCATTTTAGTATATTGGGTCATGAGCTTTGAGTCATCATCTGAGGGGTAATCTTTTTACTCAGCTGAGGCATAATCAGAATCAGATAAGATGGTGTGAGAATTTACCTTCCCGGTATATGGAGGTTCTTCTTCATCATCAGTCATGGCCATCAACCCGAAGTAGGCTTCTTCTTCATCACTGGAATTTCTGAGTCACTGTCACTGAGAGTTTTGGCCTTCTTGTCCACGAAGCTTCTTTCATTTTTCTTTTTACCGTGGGTGGATTTCTTTTCTTCTTTTCTTCCACCCACTTTCTTTTTGCAAGGGCATTCAGCGATCATGTGTCCTAGCTTATTACAGCAATAACAAACAATGTCAGAAGAAACATGTTTGTCCAGTTTAGTCTTATACCTGTCATGGTTGCTTGAGCCCTTCCTATGATAATCACCATCACGATGAGAGTGTCTATAGTCTGAGGAAGACAGTTTGTTCTTCATGTGCCTTCTTTTGCTAAGCAGTTTCTTGAACTGGCGGGAAATTAAGGAGAACTCCCCATCAGACAGTTCAGAGCAGGAGGAGCTAGCTTCTGATTCCTCTTCATTGTCAGTTTCTTTTTCTCTGATTGAGGACACAGCTTTGCTTTTCCTTGTGCTTTCAGCCTTCAGTGCCAAGGTCCTTTCCTTGCCTGAGGCCCAATTCACATCCTCTTCAGATTTGCGGATGTTCATTTGCAGTTCATGTGACAGCAGCTTCCCGAACAGATTTTGCGGGTCAAGATTTGGTAGTTTTCTAAACTCCCTGATTGCAACAATCTTGCTATCCCATTCTTTCATCAGGGAGCGCAGGAACTTGTCATTCAGTTCACCATTTGTAAACTCTCTATCATAATTTCTTAGACCATTGACAATTTTGAAGAATCTTTCATAAGCGTCAGCAATGGACTCCTTTTTATTCTGCTTGAAGGCCTTGTACTCTTGGTTGAGTAGAGATCTTCTATCTTCCCTCACCTCTTCAGTACCTTCCATGAGGACAATTAAGGATGTCCGCATTTCTTTGGCAGATTTGGAATGGATTAAGTTTTGTAACATTGAATCGTCCACTGCACTTGCAATTATGTTCTTCGCCTTTTTGTCAAGAGCAACAATGGCCATTTCATCCTTAGTTAAATCCATCATTTTCTTCGGTACCTGAACAGTTGGGTCAGCTCGAGAGTCAATAATAGGCACTTGGGGACCTTCTTCCACAACTTGAAAGATTCTCGGATCTGCAGCTTCCATGTAAAACCTTACTCTTTCTTTCCACATAGGAAAGTTAGCCTTAGTACAGATAGGCAACTTCAACGAAGATTCTTTGATTCTATCCATGACTTGCTAGCAACTAGAATGGATGGATCATGTTCAAGGTGTTAACCTAGCAACGAACAACGACCCTCTAATACCACTTGAAGTATCTAGTTGCCAACCTAAATCACCTAGAGGGGGTGAATAGGTGATAACTGCGACTTTTGCGGAATTAAAAACTTGATGAAAAAGAACACACAGAAAGCAAATCACAAACACAGATAACACAAGGAATTTATAGTGGTTCCCCGTTCTTGGGTACTCCACTTGCCGGCCTCGCCAATCTAGCACCACAGCTAGACTTGACTACTTCACTATAACTCAGATCAAGAATGATCCTACAATCTCGGAGTCAACACTCCTACAAATCGGAGACAAATCTCCTACAACTCAGAGAATACCTCTCTTACAACTCAGAGAATACCTCTCTTACAACTCAGAGAATACCTCTCTTACAACTCGGAGAATACCTTCTCCTACAATCAATGTAATTAAGGTTTGATACAACCTTATCAACACAATGCCAGATCTGAAATCACAAGTATCTTCTTCCTTCTTGAATGACTTTGACTAGTTGATGATGAGGAAGATCAATAAAAACTCAGATCTGACTTTCTTCAATTCGAACTGATCCAAAAGAATATAGCAGAGGAGGGAGCAGTGATTGATCGAACTTTTTCTTCCACTGGAGACTATTGATTCAGAGAGATGGATCGATCTCCAACATAGGCGACAGGAGGCGGCACTTTCTCGTTCTTCTTGGAACGAATAGAGAATTAGGGTTAAGATCAGAATGAATGATTGAATAATAAGGAATAACCCAAAAGAGATCCTTAAATAGTCTTAGGCTTAACGGCATCAATTAAGGTGAGATTAACCTTAAATGAAATCAAATGAGCCATCACAACAGACAGAAGGAATTAACGTCCCGTCAAAAAGGATTTAAAAATGATTTAAGGAATGGAACAGATTTCTCGAGAACTTAATGGACTTCTCGAGAAATAGGTAGGCTTCCGAGAAAACAGACTTGGAAAAACATAACTGGCAAACCAGGAGGAACTTTAGAGATAATTAATTTCTGGAGAACTAAGTTGATTTCTCGAGAAATAGATAGGCTCCTGAGAAACCTTTCGAAGCTAGAAATAAAGGAAATAAAAGGATTTCTCGAGAAATGAAATCGAGAAACAAAATAGCGCAGAGACAAATCGTCGGCCAAGGAAAATTTGTCGAACTGAGCTCGAAGAAATCACTTCAAAATGCTGAGCGGCGATCGACGAACGGCGATCAACGAAACAACTTCAAACTTCAGAATAACAGCGATCGACGAAATCATAAGAGTTCGTCGAACGACGATCGATGAAAGGCGATCAACGAAACAGCTTCAAATTTCAGCAGAAACAGAAATCGACGAAGCTTCTTCACTTCGTCGAATGGTGATCGACGATCGACGAAATCACTTTAACTTCAGCAAAGAAGAGAATGACGAAACTTCTTCACTTTGTCGAACGGTGATCGACGATCGATGAAATCACTTTAACTTCAGCAAAACAGCGGTCGACGAAAATACTTCAGTTTGTCGAACGGAGCTCGATGAAAGCTGAACTCATAACTTTGGTAAAATTGTCCATCGAACAGCGCTCGACGGAAACACTTCAGTTCGTCGAACGGAGCTTAACGAACTCATCATATTTCGTCGAACGAAAAAATACTTAGGAAAAATTATTTCTCTTCTCTTGGACACCAGCTGCACCTCCAAACCATGAGCTTCAATAGTCTTGAAAATGAAGTGTATCCCAATAGAGAGATCACACATGAGTCAACACCATGTTCGACACAATGAAGGATTACATTGCATGAAACTGTGCTTATTGACCCACTGTGACCTGACATTGGTCTACACTTAGCAATGTGAAACTGCAAGAATAATACTAGAAAGACATATCAAATACACTAGCAATTCAATCTTGGTTCAAGGGTGACTTCCCACAAATCAAGGTTATTGTGGATACAATACCCAACAGTTGCATAACCATCCTAGCATGTATGGACATGAAATTTCATTTAGGAAGAAGGTGACCTAACTAAATAATAAGCAATTCAGTGGGGTTCATAGTTACTAAAAATTCTTGCAAAATTCCCCAAGGTTATTTCCCACCCCGTGAAATAACCTACCAAGTTTCAAGCCAATCCAAGGACATATGACCTTATGTCCTTCAATAGTTTCAATATACAACCCTAAGGTTTGAGCTAGGGTTCTAGAGCACATCTACCTCAAATCCTTGGAGGAGGTGTATTATGTGATATTAAATTAGTGGCCAAGATTTCATCACCTTTGGATGAGGATTGACCATTCAAACCCAACATGTGCATTCATGACCTATTAACCCCAGTTTGACCAATCTTGGGCTAATTAATTACCCAACCAAATCAATCCCAATTGGGTTAAAATTTTTACCAGAGTCATATCATAACCCTAAGGACCAACCAACAAAATTTGGAAGGGTTTGCAGGTCATTAGACCCTATAATTAATTATTACATGAATTATTAAATGTTTGCAAAAACCTTAGAAAAAGGTCTTCCCAAAATTCTAATTTTTGTATATGTTAAGTAAGTGGGTATATGTAGGCTATGTTCCAAATTTCAGAACATTTGGATGGTTGTTTTAGTGGGGGCTCACAAATCAAGCTCTGGTCAACCCTTTGTATAGGTTGCACCATTTTGAGTGTTGTGGTCAGACCACTAGTCCAAATTTGATGAAACAAAATTTAAATTAAAATGGACTTCAGGGGATACAAGTTTGTTATTGACCATTTTTCCATCAGGGGGCTCTAAGTATTTTCTACAATTATTTCTAAGACCTGCATAATGTGTGACAAAAATATAACAAATAATCATTTATATTTAAATGATCCCGCACAGATTTTGGCGCAAATCGGACGGCCCCTAGCTTTCTTCTTCCTCCAACCAACGGCCCTGATTATCCGCGTCTAGGATACTTTCAACCACGTTTTCCTGGCAACCTGAGTGCCGCCCCGGCCAACCAATGCCACCACCACCTCCGTTGAGGTGGTGGCCGGCGATTAGGGGTGGTTGGCCGGCCGGAGGTGGCCGGAACAAGGTTTGTAGGTTGGAATTTCAAGCTCGATTCTGAGCTTCTTGGTCGGCCCGATCCAGAGCCGATTAAGCTCGAACCTTGCCACCGATTGAGGTGATCTACCCACTGAAGAGAGAGGAGGAGGGGAGGACCTGTGTGGAGGGGAGATTCCTTGCCAATCTCTTGTTGGCCATGGCCGAATTCACGCTTTTTGGTGCCATTGCAATTCCTACACCAACATGCTCGAAATCTTTAGGTAATTGGGGGAAACTCATCCTCTCAGTCCCCTAAAGGTTTTAAATTGGCCAATTTGGGGAGAGGGAGGGTCATGGCAGCAATTGCCATGAAGGCCATTAATGGCTATTTTTGGCCAAAGTGAAAACCCCCCAATTCAGCCCCCATGTGAGAAAACCCCCTAAACTTCTTGTAACAACCAGAGGAGATGAATCCCCATCAATTGGGAGATCAATTGGGAGATCAATTGGCCTCCCTTGGCCATGAATGTCATTAATCCTCTCTTTCTCTCTCCACCATTTTTGGGGGAAATGCGGGTTTCTCTCTCCTGGACGAATTTCTTGAAATTGAATGGCAATTTCAGTAACTCCCAACCCCATTAGCTAGTGGACCATCTCAATTGGTTCTATCCCAAGTGGAATGGGTTCGATTAGGTCAAAATAGGTCATTTCGACCTAAATTTAGGGTGGAGTTGACTTTGGTCAATTTGACCATTTCGGTTGGCCCCAATAGGTGTCTAGTGATCCATTGGACTCCCCTAGGGGTTAGTAAGGTGTAGGTAAGGTCAATTTGTCAAGGTGGAGGCCAATTGACCCACAATAGGGCAATTTGACCAAAACAGGGCTAGAGTTGACTATGGTCAAATTGGCCAAATTGGTGGCCCCATGATGGGGCCTTTTAGTCCATTGGGTGCCTAATATCCCTATAAGGGTAGGGTAAAGGTCAATTTGGCATGGTGAAAGTCAATTGACCCTAATTAGGCTACTTTGACCAATTTAGGGTTTGGGTTGACTTTGGTCAACTTGGGCTCTTTGGTTGACCCCAATGGGTACTTGGTGCTCTAAGGGACCCCTTAATGGGTTAGAGATGCCATGGTGGGGTCAAAGTGTCAAGGTGAGGCCTTAAAGTCCAACCCTAGGCTTGGTAACTAGAATTTGCTATTTGCAGACCACTATGGTTTTCCTCCTTCTTGCCTAAGTTCACATGGTCTTTTGTGCTTCCTAGGGTTTTATCATGACCTAGTCATGACAAAACCATCTTAGGGGTCTAGTTGTTTGGGGGATGTTACACAACCACTACCGCTTACGAGCATGCAACCACCGAGCACTGCGCTCCTTATCGCAGCCTGCGAATATGACGTCTTGCCGTTGCCCGCACACTTTTGCTCTTCGATGTCAATGCATCCCGCAATTGGATATTGACGATCACTATCTCCTTTGGTCGTGCACTACCCTCTCCTCTTCAAGGCTTCACCTCTCTTTGGTTTGGCTTTTGGTGTGTCTCCATAGCTTTGCTTCTCTCTCCTTGTATAGAGCCAAAATTCAGTAACAATAGAGCATGAAACACATGTTGTGGCCTCTTTCCTAGAAGCTTCTCATGCATGCACCCATTCAAAGCACATGGACGGATAGAGGATATGTCTTCATTGGCAGCCGGCCGGTAGGTGAGAAATGTGAATCATGTGGGTTTGAAAAATCAAACCAACTCAACAGTTATCAATCCTTTTTATTTTCAATTGATATCAGGGAATAGAAGCTCCTTTGGAGCCATCAAATACTTCATTACAATCAGTTCATGAAAATAAATGATCCTGCATGGAATCATTTTACTCTCATTCAGAGTTCTGATGGTACAAAAATAAAGCACTATAAATGTTTACATTGTGGTGTGGTTTATAAGGAAGGATGGATTAATAGAATGAAGCAACATCTAGTTGGAGTGAAAGGAAATATCTCGACTTGCAAAAAAGTTGCTCATGACATTCGAAATCAGATGATAGAGAATTTAAAGAAGATTAGTACGATGAAACAAGAATCACAAGAATCTCTAGGTAGTGTAAATCCATATGGTGATCTTGTTAGTGATGATTGAACATCATCTCTTATTAAGTCACTGATGCGCAAATCTTAGCACACCGCTATAGGCGGTAGCAAGACTACGGCACGAAACGGCAGTGTACTGATCGTTCAAGTAATATAAAATGTGGGAGTGAATCCTCAAGTATCGATCTCGAAGGAACACAGTAAGGTGGAGTTAACTATTGAGAAAGGACTTGAGATTGAAGTCCTTAAGTCGGATGGGTTGCGGAAACGAGGGGTTTTGGTTTGTGGAAATAAAAGAAAACAACTACAACTACTCATATGCAATGCCGCTATGAAATGCTTCGCTTGGTGGGATGGAGACCAGGCAGGCCTTGAGCGATCTGCTTCGCAAGGGTGGATGGACGAGTAGGCAAGCGGAATCGAACTGTGCAGGCCTTGAGCGCGCTGCTTCGTTAGGCGAATGGATTACACGGACCGCTATGCCACGCTTCGCTAGGCGGATGGACGAGAAGGCTTACGGATGGAATGTTTTGCACCGGCGGAGTCGAGGTGGATTACACGGGCCGTTAGCACCGCTTAGCTTGGCGGATGGAAGAGTAGGCACACGGAATGGGCGAGTGGTCAGGCGGAATGGATGGTGGAATGGGGGCGCTCCTTAAATCACATAAACCACAAACATAACCACAAAACCATGAAAAATTACACTAATAATATTTAGGGTTTATGGACATCATTCATATAGAAACATACAACCACACACATCAAATAGAATCAGCAAAAATAATAAGGAGGAGGTAAGATTACAACCGAAGCACGAAGACTCGTTGGAGATTCACGGCCGGAATCTAGGGTTGTCAATCCTCGTCCTGGCTCGGTCTTCAACTGTCGTCTGGGGTAGAAGAGGGCTATCACTACCTCCCAATGGACCCGTCTTCTTCATCAATAGCCTTCAGCCACGATCTTGCCGGAGAACTCCAAGGATATAGTGCAAAATCCGTTGAAATGGAGCTTGGAAGCTTCTGAATGATGGAGGAGGCCGAGAGGATACTCTGGCTAGAGATTGGCATGAAGAATATGTCCGGAGCACCTCCAGATGGTGGTCAGCGATGGAGCGGCGAAATGGGCGAAACTGGAGCTCTTGGACGTGGGAAAGAAGGTCGATTCATTAGGGCGAAAATCTGCGTTTTTATAGAAAAATAGTCAAAAAATGGTCACGCACGGTCGAACGCACGACCGTGCGTAGACCGTGCTATATTAATAATAAAGAACAGCGCAGGGAGACGACCTGGAGCGCCAGTGCGATTTACTCACGCATGGGCAAATCCGCCTGTGCGTCAAAACGCACAGGTAAATTCAGAAAAGATAAAAATAAGGCTAAACAGGTTGATCGTGCGATTCCTTCACACACGGGCACTGCTCGTGCGTAGAGACGCACGATCAATGATAGAACATCGTATTCCACCCCAGAAGAGAATGCATGATCACCTGTGACCGTGCGTCAAGGAAAACGCACGACCGTGCGATATGCGCAGTCATGAATTCTGGATAGAACTGGATGAACCGTCCACCTGCATCAACCACAACACAGCTGGGAACACCATTCCAGCTCCAACATGAAAATAGAAATACGATGGGGAGCACAGTGTGCTTGCCCCCGACAAAATAGTGCGCAATTGCGCACAAAAACGGGCATATAAGTGCACTTAGCGTGGAATGATAGATGGTTATCAAATATGAACGAAAATATGTCTAAAGTGTAGTGCTTTGACTAAATATTCGGCCCAGATGAGCACATAAATGCATATATAAATGGGACTCATCACACCCACAGACTTATATGTTTGCGCGTCCCGAGCAAACAAATCCTAAGCAAGCGGGGAAAGAAAAGTAGATGACTTAGAATTACAATCCAGAGTACCATGCGATGTCGCATGCTCACGTGCATAAGAAAGATAATAGAGAAGATTTCTCATTATACACGAACAGTTTATAGATTTCTAAAAGAGTAAAAGCATATTACAACCACTCAAAATGGTGAATTGCGGTGAATCATCCGGTCATGCATACGGAGAAAGTAAACTAAGCGCTGAGATGAGCATTGCTCAAGATTGGGGTGCCGGATAAACTCCACCGAAATCCATCGGTGTCGGAGACCATAAGCTCGCCCGGTCACATTCTCTCCACGACACTAGATTGGTTCATAGCGTGAGTCAGTAGGACTTTAGGTTAGAGATGGGGCTTGGGTTACGGTGAGGTAAACAAAGATAAACATGGAGGCTAAGCACACCTAACCCAACATGAGCATAAGATAGAGCTACCCGCACGACTATAATAAACAAGTGCACCACACCCCCAGACTTGAACTTTTGCAACATAGGTGTGTGCACCGCCCACTCCCAATACCAAAACTTACAAAATTTTCAGTTTAACTTTTTCATAACAATCCTTTTTTTTTTCTTCATTCTTCTTTTTCTTTCTTTTCTTTTTCAGCAAATTTTTCAATGAATACACCCACAGTTTCCACTATAAAAATTACCACATCAACACCCCTCAAAATGTAAATATAACTATAACTAAAGCTCAGTTTTGGGTGTGCGACTAGGTTAGGCTTTTAAGCTTTTGGTGAGATAAAAGTGGAGCTGAATCAAGAGGTCGGGTAGGCGCAAAATAGGCTAGCAAGGGTACATGATAGGCATGAAATAAAAAGCTCAACCGGGCCAAAACAATGTCCTACGTCATTCTCATGCACTAGAACTATCATATGCCATTGCTTCAAGAATCGCTTGGGGCAAGTTATAGCCACCGAGAAAGATTCTCCTTTCTCCCGACTCAAGCAATATGAGTCTAACAATCGTTTACACACATCCCTATGCTACTGTTTGATTCACACCGGGTTCACCATTTGAGTAGAGTAAACAACATTTACACTAATAGAAAAAATATAAAACCATAAGTATAAAAAGAAGTCTAATCTACACAAATTTCTATGCAACTCAGCACTTGACTAGGAACACTACTAGAGTCAACATTTTACTCTGCTACATAGTCCTAAGCCAGCACCTAGATTTTCCCAAATAAGCAAAAGAATTAAATTCAACTCAGAGCATGCATACAGATGAGTACGCGCTCAAGTGGGTGTTGTGGTGTGCAGTAAAGATGAACAATACTAAATAAATAAGATAAAATTACTTCTAGTATGCGATGCAACGTGTGCGTGGACAATGGGTAACGAGAAGCATCTCTCCCCCAGACTTAATCTAAATAATCCAACACAAGATATAACCATGAAATTCAAAATGAAGTCTAGGGAAAGAGAGTACCCAATGCTCAGCAAGTGAGCATACCAGAAGACGCGTGTAAACCAAGACAAAGCTGCAGCATCCGCCATCCAGAAAAAGAACCTGCATGGGTGAGCTCCGCAAAAACAAAAGAAAATATACAAACTAAAATAAAGTAAAACTAACTAAACAAACTAGATAAACTAACATTGCAAGAAAGGTAAGATAACTGCTGGGGTTATTGTCCTCCCAGCACGACTTATTCAAATTTAAAACAGTTCTAGCTAATGGGAGTATGAAAAAGGAAATGAACAGGTAACTGTTCTAATATGAGTGTCGGTAGCGGGTATCGATACGGCGACAGAACAGTTACCCCTCTACCTAAATAATAATACCTGCTTAACACAGGTAGAGGAAATAGGAAGTAAGAAGAGGAGGAAGGCTGGTCCTCACTCGTCTCACCACAAAATAAATCCTTGCCCAGCAAGGTGTCATCTCCAGGGAGATAGCAGGAGGAGAAGGCAATGAATGGAGCTTCCTCTACGGAGGGGGGATCAACCTCCTCACATAAGAGAATGCTCTCATCATTGACTTGAGCATCATGCTCCAAGTCCTCCTGCAGTACCTGTGAAGACTCAACCTGCACAGGCTCAAATGAAGAAGGGGGTTCAAGAAATAAAAGAGAGGAATGACTTAAACAATCAAAAATCGGGGGAATGGTCCCGGTCTCACTCCCAGTAAGATCCAAGGATAGATCGATATCATCATCGTAAGTATCATAGCGAGGGGAACCCAAGAACTCAAGGGCCTCGGTGGTGAGTTGGACCTCCTCGTCCCATGAGGAAGTGCAAACCTCCTCATCAGAGAGAGTACCCTCATCATCCCACCGGGGAGCAGCCTCAGGCTCAGAATCATCACCCTGCTCAATTACTTCGACAGGATCATAAAAAATGTGTGTAGAAAAATCTTGCAAAGAAACTGGAGGAACAAAAAGATTTGGTTCCTCCGCAAAAAGATCTGCTAATACCTCCCCGATGGAAAGGATACTTTCCACATCCCACTCAGGAGCATCTAGGAGCTCCCATTCCTCTCCTTGTTGGCCAACAGATGAGTGATCATCATCACTAGGAGTGAAGCCATACACAGGGAGTGAGGAGTCCATGCACGAGATAAACTCGGGGATAGAGGGCATGATTGCCTCCATGGGTAAAGAATGTGTGATAAGAACAATGTTTTCATGAGTGGAGGAGCAGCGGTCAGGATTGAAAAGACTAGGACAGTCCTTCAATTCATGACCCTCTCCTCGACACAACAAGCAAATAAAGTTCCTACACTGCCTAACATTTAACTCCTTCATTTGGTCTATATAATAGACCATCATGTCGTAAGTGCCAGGAGAAATATCCCATGAAGACATTTTCAACAAAAAGAGCAAATATAATGAAACTGAAATTCTTTGCAAGGAAATTTACACAGACTGATAAAACTACTTGGATTAAACTTGCCTAAAACTTAAAAACAGGAGAGAAAGAAATAATAACAAACAATATATAATTAAAAAGCAAACAAAAACAATAAGGTGGATACACACACTGGAAGAACTACTATCTCTCGGCTCTCCCTCTCAAGAAAACTCACACGTCTGTGATCCCCGGCAACGGCGCCAAAAACTTGATGCGCAAAATTAGCACACCGCTATAGGCGGTAGCAAGACTGCGGCACGAAACGGCATTGTACCGATCGTTCAAGTAATATAAAATATGAGAGTGAATCCCCAAGTATCGATCTCGAAGGAACACAGTAAGGTGGAGTTAACTATTTATAAAGGACTTGAGATTGAAGTCCTTAAGTCGGATGGGTTGCGGAAACGAGGGGTTTTGGTTTGTGGAAATAAAAGAAAACAACTACATCTACTCCTATGCAATGCCGATATGCAATGCTTCGCTTGGCGGGATGGAGACTAGGCAGGCCTTGAGCGCGCTGCTTCGCAAGGGTGGATGGACGAGTAGGCAAGCGGAATCGAACTGTGCAGGCCTTGAGCGCGTTGCTTCGTTAGGCGAATGGATTACACGGGCCGCTATGCCACGCTTCACTAGGCAGATGGACGAGAAGGCTTACGGATGGAATGGTTCGCACCGGCAGAGTCGATGTGGATTACACGGGCTATTAGCACCGCTTAGCTTGGCGGATGGAAGAGTAGGCACACGGAATGGGCGAGTAGTCAGGCGGAATGGATGGTGGAATGGGGGCGCTCCTCAAATCACATAAACACAAAACCATGGAAAATTACACTAATAATATTTAGGGTTTATGGACATCATTCATATAGAAACATACAACCACACACATCAAATAGAATCAGAAAAAATAACAAGGAGGAGGTAAGATTACAACTGAAGCATGAAGACTCGTCGGAGATTAACGGCCGGAATCTAGGGTTGTCAATCCTCGTCCAGGCTCGGTCTTCAACTGTCAAATTTGACTCCATGACTTATGACTTGATATTTAAACTTCAAGATGACAAATTGAACCCACCAACTCTTCTAAACACCTTAGGGAGTCCCTTGGGTCATTTAGGACCCATTTGAGTCAACCCAATGGATCAAATTGGCCAAAGTCAACTCTAGCTTGAAATAAGTCAACCATCTCTATTAAGGGTCAATTAGGATTCAAACGATCAAATTGGTCAGACCCAAACTCTCCAAGCCACTAAGGGAGATCATTAGGTCATTCTTGACCCATGAAGTTCAACAAAATGCATGATTTTGACCAAAGTCAATTTTAGGCCAAACTAGCTTAAAATTAGCCTATATGGGTTTAATTGACCGAATGTGGGCCCCACCATTGCCCTGTACATCATTGATGGTGTACACAGACCCATGATCATCATGTGGGTCCAGCCCACCCATTAATTTGACCAAGTCAACCCAAAGGTCAACATGTGGTCAAATAGGCCTAAATTGGGTTCAAGAGGAAATTAAGCCTAATGCCCATGAGGCATGGGCTCAATTTGAGGCCCATTCTGCAGCCCTATACCATTTACCTTGGATGCCCTCTGAAATGGGGAAGAAACCCACATGCAAAGGGGTAAATTTGGGTTTTCCCCCAAATTGGAGAAGGGACAAAAGAGGAGGCATGGATTGAGTGCCAAATGGCACTCAATTCCTCTTCCAATGCCTCCCCCTGAGCTCTAGCAGCAATTCCCAACAGTTTCCAGGCCGGCCAGCTGTCAGGTGGAGCTCAATTCAGAGCTTATAGGCCGGCCAAGAGGTGGCATTAATGGCAACCTTGGAATAAGCCACCCCCGACCCTCTTCAAACCTCCCATTAGCTTCAGAAGGTGCCAAGGAGGAGGAGCCCCAAGGTTTCAGAAGGAGGCAAGCTCTGAGGAGGAAGATCGAGCAAGAAAATGGAGCTTGGATTCGGCCATGACAAGTGCAGAAATTCCCCTCCCCGGGCTCGATTCAAGGCAAGTTTCCTTCCCCCTCCACCTGTGCTAGTCATCCCTTCTTCCCGTTTTGATCTTAGTTGGGTAATGGCGAGTGTGCCATTTCCCATGATAAGGCTCCAAAGCCCCTCCAAATCCCCTCCCCCTTTTTCCCTACAGGCCACCTCCGACCGAGATATCACCGCCAATCGACGGCCAAACCTCGGCCGGAGGTGATGACGTCGGCCGTTAGGCCGGAGACCAGCGGGGGTGGCCGGAAATCGGCTCGAAAGAGAGCCCAGGACGAACAAATCCCAGCCGTTGGCACAGTGGGGAAGACGATCCCGTGTCCGTCGGATCGCGCGATCTGGATAGTCGCAGACCTGCACTTATTTATTTATGTGTTTCATATAATCTGTCACTTTGGGCTCCGTTTTACCCTATCTACAGCCCGAATCAGGGGAACTTCTGAACACGAAATTTATAGAGAGTTTTCACACCTTCCTATAGACACCAAAATCATTCCATTTGGTTAACTGTAGCTATAGTTACATTTATTCGAAAATCTGCGTGTTTTTTTATGTAGATTGCAACTTAGAATCATTATGTAGGGAGTTATATACACCCAAATGCCTTGAAATTTGGGGGCATAATTGATTCATGCCTAGGGAGGCTTGGCTTAAATTTCCAGCCCACATGCATGAGTAGTTTTACCCGGGCTTCAATTTGAGGCTTAGGGCTCAGAGGGCGAAATGTGTGCAATTAGCCAATTTTGGCTCTTAGGGCTCGTAGTGAATTTGAAGGTGTAAATCACCTTGCATGTCACTGATTTTGTTTCCATGTTTATTAGGGGACTCAACGGCATGACCCCCTTGAGTTTGGGGCTTTTGGAATAATTTTGCCATGAGCTTAATACTTAAGTGCATTTGAACACACTTACAAATAAACAAAATATTAAGCCTTAATCTTTTAGGAGAAGTCCAAATTTCCAGAGTTATCTTGTTATGACATAATACATCAGTAAAAATTACCTCATATCATTTTGATGGACAGTTAGGGTAGGACCTCCACCCTGAATAATACTTAGTTAGTTATACGAAGTGTATTATTGGTCATATATGATGCAGCTACTTGTAGATTTTATTTAGGGCCTTTAGAGGCCTTTATGGAAAATGTTCCATAAATAGAAATTGTAGTCCTTTAGGTTAACTTTAAAATGCCACTGATTTCAAGCCATTTGGTTAAGTATAGCTCTCCCTATGTCATTTTTGGTGTGACATGTCTATAATAGTCTTTTACTGTGTAAAACTTTTTGTACAGCACTTGCATGTTGAATTCACCTAGGTTAAACTCATTTCTGAAGATTGCAATCAACATGAACATTGTAGCACTTTAGGTTACCTTTAAAATGTCACTGATTTCATGTCATTTGGTTAAGTATAGCTCTCTCTCTATGTCATTTTTGGTGTGACATGTCTATAATAGTGTTTTGTTGTGTAAAATATTTTGTACAGCACTTGCATGTTGAATTCACCTAGGTTAAACTCATTTCTGAAGATTGCAAACAACATGAACATTGTAGACCTTTAGGTTTAAAATGCCACTAATTTCATGCCATTTGGATAAGTTTAGCTCTTTCTATACCATTTTTGGTGTGACATGTCTATAATAGTGTTTTGTTATGTTAAACACTTTGTACAGCACTTGCTTGTTGAATCCACCTAGGTTAAGTTCATTTCTGGAGAAAATGATCAACATAAATATTGTAGCCCTTTAGGTTACCTTTAAAATGCCACTGATTTCATGCCATTTGGATAAGTGTGCTCTTTCTATACCATTTTTGGTGTGCCATGTCTATAATAGTGTTTTGTTATGTTAAACACTTTGTACAGCACTTGCATGTTGACTCCACCAAGGTTAAGTTCATTTCTGGAGAAAATGATCAACATAAATATTGTAGCCCTTTAGGTTACCTTTAAAATGTCACTGATTTCATGTCATTTGGTTAAGTATAGCTCTCTCTATGTCATTTTTGGTGTGACTGGTTTATAAGGTGACTTTATTATGTTAGCAATTGTGTACAACACTTGCATGTTGAATCCACCTAGGTTAAGTTCATTTCTGGAGAAAATGATCAGCATAAATATTGTAGTCCTTTAGGTTACCTTTAAAATGCCACTGATTTCACATCATTTGGCTAAGTATAGCCCCTTCTAGGCCACCCTTAGTGAGACATGTATAAATGTATAGTTTGTGCATTTAGTGTTATGGGCTCATGCAAATGCTTTGAACATTTGTCCATGTCATAGATATGATATCAACCACCTCTAGCTAAGAATCCAACTCATATGTATGAGTGGATTTCCCTGAGCTTCAAGTTGAAGTTTTGGACTTAAGGGTATAGGGAAAATTGGGGTGCATTTAGCGAAAATGTAATAAATAGTAAATAATGACAAATACACCTTGGTTTAATATGAGACTTAAGATCTGGTGTTTTTAGACCAATATTGTGCTATAGTAATTTTCCCATAATTTATTGAAGACTTAACATAGCACTTGTAGTGTAAACCCTTATGGGCACACCAAATGTAATAAATAATAAATAATGACAAATACACCTTGGTTTAATATGAGACTTAAGATCTGGTGTTTTTAGACCAATATTGTGCTATAGTAATTTTCCCAGAATTTATAGAGATCATTAGTTGACAATCGATGTATAAATCATTATTTGCACATCTTCTGTTTTGAACAGAAACTATGATTTAAGTTTCCCTAGAGGATTTATGAAATTAGAACTTGAGGATTGTTAGACCACTACTCATTACTAACATATGGTAATAATTGGAACTTATTTGAATATGATGTGATCAAGATTGCACCATAGGAGTTAAATCTAGCTCAATCTTATTTTGGTCTGCGAATAGTAAAACTGATTTATATGACTTAGACCACCACTGACCTTCACACATAGAACTGTTAACTCTTTGATTATTACGAAGGCTCAGATTATTTGGAAGGACACCTCTAAGGGCATCATGGGAAAATAAAGGTTGGGGTGCGTTTAGCAAAGCTATAAGTGCAGGAATTTATAATGATATAAAAAGGAGGTTTGACCTCATCAAGGGCCCCACAGACAACTCATCAGTGTTAAATGATTATATGGAAGTAAAACTACCCTTAGTCGGGTGAGCCATCTTAAGGTAAATACTCAAGGGAGAAGTCGAGAAATATCTAAGGCAAACCCTGGATTAAGGATGACGAAGAATAGGAGTACGGGTCCAAGTAAGGTTGAGAATGTTAATTGAATGTGTGCAGTTCCTCGGTGAAGAAGGTAACTCGAACTTAGAATGTGACGACGGGAGAGTCAGCACCCGGTCACAATTGGTGGTGTTGGAGTTCAAAAGAACTCCCCCACTCCTAAGAGCCAAGTTTAACTCATCTTATAGATTTAATGTAATTGGAGAGGAAAATGGGGATCAAGTAGGAAAGAGGTAGATACCAACAAGATTAAGTGCCTTGGGAAGAGGAAGTTCGGGGTGTCAGCCCGTCACACTTCCTAGCACCGCTGCGAGCCCCTCACCGGGTAACCCTCCGGAAGTCCAAGGTTAACCCTAAAGCTTCTAAGACCAACTAAATTATGGACAAGACTAATTGAATAGGAGAACTCGACACGTTAACATCCATCCGAACCGGAAGGAAATATAGAAAGGACTGGGATAGTCCTGCGAGCGGTAGGCTCGGGTTATAAGGAAGGACTGGGATAGTCCTGCGAGCGGTAGGCTCGGGTTATAAGGAAGGACTGGGATAGTCCTGCGAGTGGTAGGCTCGGGTTATAAGGAAGGACTGGGATAGTCCTGCGAGCGATAGGCTCGGGTTATAAGGAAGGTCTGGGATAGTCCTGCGAGCGGAAGGCTTGAGTTATAAGGAAGGACTGGGATAGTCCTGCGAGCGGAAGGCTCGGGTTATAAGGAAAGACTGGTGTAGTCTAGCGAGCGGTAGGCTCGTAGTTAAATATAGACTGGTGTAGTCTAGCGAGCGGTAGGCTCGTAGCTTAAATATAGACTAGTGTAGTTGATAACTTCGCAAAAAGAAGTTATCTTCATCCCTATTTTTATCATTTTAGCCTTGTTATATGATATTTATATATGAAAAGGAGATAAAAATTCAATTGTCTCATGATTTGAAGTCAAAATGGTTGTTATTCTCATTTCTATATCTTTTTATGATAGGATTCAGAGAGAATTTAAGTCAAGGATTGAAGGCTAAGTATTGTGAAAAATCTGGGAAAAATGTTGCAACATGTTCTCAACAAATCTGGCAGGTCAAATTGTGCAGAATTGCAGCCAGAAAAATGTTGCAACATATTCATAACATATCTGACGGTTACAGAAATTTAAACCCGAATTTATCACGTTTTCAACGGTTGCAATCTAGTTTTATGGCATCCATTCAGCAATTAATTATGCCAACAAGTGGGGCCCACGTACAGGAGAGAGAGGGCAGTTTCAAAAGGGGATTTTCGGCCATTTGAATGAGGATCTATCATTTTTCGGCCATTGGAGAAGGAGAGAAAAACCTGAGAAAAAATTTTGCCAAGGGAGAAACCAGTCCAGATCTGGCATTCGGGCTGAAGGAAACACTTCTACGTCACTGGAGAAGGGAAGATTCACATTTCTTTCGAAATGTTTAGTAAGATCTCTTCAGTTTTGTGTTATTTTTCCTCAACCATGAACTAAAACTCTCTAGTCTTGCATTATGAGAGTAGTATGTGTATGTTGATGATGAACATCTTTGATTTCGATTTTGTTTTATGATTATCTTTATAGATCTTGAGATTTTTATGGTGAAATTGTTGGATCATGTCTCTTTATTATATTGCGCCGCGAGAATTGAGAGATGAGCGTCGTAATGTTAATTTAAGGACTATTTTATCGCAATGCGAGAATCGAGAGATGAGCAATGTGAACATTAACCAAAATTTCTATATTTTCACGTACGTTACGAGAATCGAGAGAGGAGAAACGTACGTGTATCACAATATCTCTTTAGTTTTGAAAAGTGAAAGAGATTTTCTTTTCATGCTAGCGAACTAGATTTTTGCACCTCATAATATTTTCGTTTCTCCTAAGTTAGAGATAACTAGGGTTGCGTAGATATTAAGATTCCTTATATCGAGAGATAAATGTCTCTTCTTTTACAATCATCGCAAGATAATTCAAAACTCAATCGAATGAAATATTTACTTTATCATCATCATAGTATATATATGAAATCAGAAATGCAAGGCTATTTTCTCTAATTGCTAAAAAGTATTTTAAGATCTAGTTAAGTTAGTTTTAATATTTATCTAAGAGTTTTAATCTAATTTCAAAAAAAATCAAATAACCGTTTTACTTGGATTCATAGAAACGGTGTAGCTAGTAATTGTAAGCACTAAACTAGTCACTTCTCCGTGGGAACGATCTCACTTACTCTGTATTACTTGTACGGCACGTATACTTGCGTTTTCAAGCTCTATTTTGCGCGTATCAAGTTTTTGGCGCCGTTGCCGGGGAAGTGCGACGAATCTAGTGTATTTCTTGCAATATTAGTGAACCTGAGTATTTGGAGCTCAAGTTTTTATTTTCCTATTAGATAAATTAATTATGAAGTTGTCTTTTCTTTTAATTCTCTTTTCATTGTTATTTTAAATTTTCTAAGCGGGCCTCCATAGTAGTTTTGTATGTTTACAGATAGTTTATGCATCATTTCAATTTGTGAATCCACCCCTACAAATCATGTTTTCTTATTATCAATGTCGATGGTGCGGGTCTTATAATCATAATAGTGATGAATGTTATATAGGAGACCGTAGTTATATGTCATATGGCTCACCTTATGTGGCACCAATATCCTACGATACATCATATGTCGAGCCTAAGTTTTATAATTACGCACCTCCACAACAAGTATCGTTCCCTTATTTCAGCCCGATCCCTCAAAGGCCAAGAAGAAATGAGAAACAATGCTTGTTTTGTCATAGCACCGATCACACATTAAAAGATTGCATTGCATTTCAACGTAAAAGGGAAGAGGAGGATGAGCCGGCTATTCGAATCGTGTCGTCCTCTTCTCATTCCGGGTTTCCTTCTACCTATGATGATATATACGCAGTACCACCTTGTCTACGGGGGAGTGTTGCAGATATTCCTATCATAATTTCCGATGGTTGGTGCAATGACATAGTGGAACCTCCTCTCCCTACGCATTCATCATCTCTTTTGTATTCACCCAGGGAGGAACCAATCCGTATATTCTCTGATAGTGTATTTGGAACAGTTCCTCCATTGCATAAATTTTCTGCACCCATTTCCGCCGATTCTGTTGTAGCCATCCAGCAGGGCGAGGTTATAGAGATTGTAGTCGAGTCACAAAAGTTCGACGAGGATATCTCACCGGTTAAGGAAGTATCCACTTCCTCACTCGTTGATGATGCACATGTCGCTTGTGTGACTCCTATACTCTCTGATATCTCTTGCCCTGCCTTGGATGTCGACAACAGTGTACTGGCTTTGGAGCCTGTTGAGAGTGAGACCGGGACCACTCCCCTGATTTTCAATTATTTAAGTCTTTCTTCTAATTTATTTCCTAAACCCCCTTCGCCATCTAAGTCTATGCAAGTTGATGAGTCGCAGGTGCATCAAGAGGATAGGGAGCAACAAGCTCAATTTGATGCAACGAGCATCCTCTTTTGTGAGGAGGTTGATCCCTCCTTCATCGAGACAACTATACTTGTTGCTTTCTCCCCATGTATTGTCCCTGGGGACGAATACACCTTACTAGACAAGGATATATATTTTGATGAGATGAGTGAGGAGCAGACCTCCTCCTCCTCTTATTTTCTATTTCCCTTACCTGTGAAGTTCAGGTATTATTATTCAGGAGAGGGAGTAACTGTGTTATCTCCGTATCGGTACCCGTTACCGCAACGAATATTAAGGCAATTACCTGTTCACTTTATCTTTCATAGGCCAATAATCTAGAATATTTTTCAGGCCTGAATAAGTCATGCTGGGAAGACAATAAACCCAGTAGTTATCTTATTTTTCCTGCATTTTTATTTTTTCAAGTCTGGTTTAATTAGTTGAATTTCATTTTTGTTTGTCTATTTTTCCTTGTTTGTTGAAACTCACCACTGCAGGTACATTTTATTTGGATTTAGCAGCAGGATCTTTGATCTCATTTCACCTCCTGGTATGCTCAAACCATGAGCATTGGATGTAGATTACTCAATGGACTGGAGATGATGCAGAACATTAGATCAAAGAAGTAACTTTTATAACAGAGTACGTAAAGAGAGGCGATGTGAAGAAACTTCGGATTTCTGGATCCAGGGGAGTATTTACATTCAGCTTTTCTTTTGCCTAATTAAATATTTCTTTGTTCAAATATAATATATCGTTGGCACACTTCAGGTGATATCTTTACTAGGGACTAGTAAAGGTTAAAGTATGGGGGCATGTCCCTCTATACCTTGCTTGACAAATCTTTTATGGGATACATTTTATAAATATCTACTCTTAAATTTCTTTTTATTATTATTAATAAATCTATTCAAGTTTTTTTTTCAAATTAATTGTAAGGCTAGACGAGTCACTCCAATGAATCAGACTATGAAATTGAAATTAGTCGGATTGGTTAAAGCTCGATTAAGAATTCTATTTCACATGCATGCACTATAGTTCTTAAAAGAGTTTACGCCCTTTTAATTTATTTAATTAACTTCGGATCCTAATGAGATTAGATTGAGTATGCTCTAATTCAATGATAGTGCCAATATATTGAGCGTACGTAGTTAACCTTGCTTCCACCAAAATCCTTACCTTTTTGCCATCACATGCCACTTTTGAGCTTCAAGCCTTGGTTCTTTATTTTCCTATTCTTCCGTAACTTTGTATCTAGTAGGCCAACCAGTTATGGGTGTTATATAAAAAAATATTTGTATATATCATAGTGATATGCGGCCTAAGTTTGCTCACGCATACTTAGAATGATCCCAACTATGATGAAAAAAAGAAGTATTTTATATCATAGTGATATGTGGCCCAAGTATGTTCACACATATTTGGAATGATCCCAACTATGAAAATATCAAAAGAAAAAAAATGTTATTAAAAATTAAACCCCATAATTTGGAGAGCTACTAAGATAATTAACTCGGGAAATAACCACTCATCATACCAAATTCATCAAGTCGTTTCATTTGGCACCATTTTCTACCAAACTCATGTAGAGGTCATATCAAAGCCTTAGACTACTCTTGATCTATCTTATTGGTGACGAAGTTTATCGAAAATGAATTGTAAGGGATGTAGACAAATTGTTAAGAGCATCACACCTAACACTTGAATTCTTAATTGAGCCTTTTCTTATATCTAACTGATGGATTTATGAAGGTTTGAATTCTTTTGGATTAGCAAGTTTAGCATCAGTTAATGTGAATTACTTGAAGCTATTTTGGTTAACTTATAATGAAGAGTAGAAGGGAATGAAATTGTACTTTCATAAGTATTTGTCATGTCATGGTTTACAATGATTTACCTTTGCTAGGGACGAGCAAAGAACTAAGCATGGGGGTGTGATAACTTCGCAAAAAGAAGTTATCTTCATCCCTATTTTTATCATTTTAGCCTTGTTATATGATATTTATATATGAAAAGGAGATAAAAATTCAATTGTCTCATGATTTGAAGTCAAAATGGTTGTTATTCTCATTTCTATATCTTTTTATGATAGGATTCAGAGAGAATTTAAGTCAAGGATTGAAGGCTAAGTATTGTGAAAAATCTGGGAAAAATGTTGCAACATGTTCTCAACAAATCTGGCAGGTCAAATTGTGCAGAATTGCAGCCAGAAAAATGTTGCAACATATTCATAACATATCTGACGGTTACAGAAATTTAAACCCGAATTTATCACGTTTTCAACGGTTGCAATCTAGTTTTATGGCATCCATTCAGCAATTAATTATGCCAACAAGTGGGCCCACGTACAGGAGAGAGAGGGCAGTTTCAAAAGGGGATTTTCGGCCATTTGAATGAGGATCTATCATTTTTCGGCCATTGGAGAAGGAGAGAAAAACCTGAGAAAAAATTTTGCCAAGGGAGAAACCAGTCCAGATCTGGCATTCGGGCTGAAGGAAACACTTCTACGTCACTGGAGAAGGGAAGATTCACATTTCTTTCGAAATGTTTAGTAAGATCTCTTCAGTTTTGTGTTATTTTTCCTCAACCATGAACTAAAACTCTCTAGTCTTGCATTATGAGAGTAGTATGTGTATGTTGATGATGAACATCTTTGATTTCGATTTTGTTTTATGATTATCTTTATAGATCTTGAGATTTTTATGGTGAAATTGTTGGATCATGTCTCTTTATTATATTGCGCCGCGAGAATTGAGAGATGAGCGTCGTAATGTTAATTTAAGGACTATTTTATCGCAATGCGAGAATCGAGAGATGAGCAATGTGAATCATTAACCAAAATTTCTATATTTTCACGTACGTTACGAGAATCGAGAGAGGAGAAACGTACGTGTATCACAAGATCTCTTTAGTTTTGAAAAGTGAAAGAGATTTTCTTTTCATGCTAGCGAACTAGATTTTTGCACCTCATAATATTTTCGTTTCTCCTAAGTTAGAGATAACTAGGGTTGCGTAGATATTAAGATTCCTTATATCGAGAGATAAATGTCTCTTCTTTTACAATCATCGCAAGATAATTCAAAACTCAATCGAATGAAATATTTACTTTATCATCATCATAGTATATATATGAAATCAGAAATGCAAGGCTATTTTCTCTAATTGCTAAAAAGTATTTTAAGATCTAGTTAAGTTAGTTTTAATATTTATCTAAGAGTTTTAATCTAATTTCAAAAAAAATCAAATAACCGTTTTACTTGGATTCATAGAAACGGTGTAGCTAGTAATTGTAAGCACTAAACTAGTCACTTCTCCGTGGGAACGATCTCACTTACTCTGTATTACTTGTACGGCACGTATACTTGCGTTTTCAAGCTCTATTTTGCGCGTATCAGTAGTCTAGCGAGCGGTAGGCTCGTAGCTTAAATATAGACTGGTGTAGTCTAGCGAATGGTAGGCTCTGCTTTATAAATGTTGATCTAGATTTGTGAGCTGGAGGCTCGGTAGTAAGGGATAATACATAATTGTAAGTGCATAAGATGTGGTGGGTCTTCGGTTTTGTCTTAGTCGTCACACCGATAGCAGTTTGTTGACTCGGCAGTGCTAGTGGTTTTATGGGGGGCCAGGTTGTCTTCTGTGCGTCCAATGGGACGGATTCCCTAAACCCTGTCTGGCCAATTCAGTTTAGTACGCATGAGCTCGTGAGTACCGGGTACCGGTATCACAGCGTACGATAGGGCCTAGGTCTGGTAGTGTGACTTACCCACCTAGGTGAGGAGACGCCCGCTCCTCTGCCACCGTTTGACCACGATGGGAGGTGCCCGAGAGGTTAGCTACCTCCAAAAAGTGGGAACTAAAGGTCTGTACGTACAGAGTCGCGTGTGTGAGTTGCAGCATTACATTGCATTGCATTGCATTGCATACCATAGCATAGCATTCTTGCATAAATCAGAGACCTCATCGTATAAGTTAGTATGGGCTCTTTTATACGATGAGTTTACTTCTTGCCAGATCCCTTAGCTTATGTGTTTGTGTGTGTATACACATAAGTTAAGGTTACTTTCATAGCTGCTCTAGTTATTTCCTTACTTGCTCTAGTTTCCTTTATAACTACTTTGGTGTACTTTTCTAGCTGCTTAGACTATTTTATAACTGTGTGTGTATACTCACTTTGACGCGCATTTATATACTATTCGGTTTCTTTGTGGACCCTTGATTTATTATGATAGACTTGCTAGTGAGGTGCTTGATGTATATACATATGTATACATGTTGTTAGCTACTGATATAATTGCTAGATGTAAATGCTTCTATATACATGTTAATTGTTAGGCTAGTAATACCCGTTTGTCACCTGCTTTTGATTTACCCTTTGATGTCCTCCTCTTCCTCCTCCCGCACGGTGCCTAGGAGTCGCGGGTGGAGGCGGTGAGGAATATGCTGAGTCTTATAGACTGACGGTCGGTGGACCTCATCATTTTAGGGATGTTGTGTCGGAACAGCAGGACCTCGTTCAGGAGACAGGACAGGAAGACGGGATGAAGCAGAACAACCACTACACGATGTCGCAGCAGCATCTACAGTTGTATGAAGATAAAGTTGATAGCTTCCGCATAGAAGTAGAGTGAGAGTGTTGTTGTACTATATTTGAACTTGTAATGGGTATATGCCCTCTTTTACTTTATTTCTCATCATGGACATTGTAAACATGTATTTTACATATTTAATGTGATTTGTGGACTAGTTTTCTTCCTTTTGCTTCTATTACTACGAATTGTGGTTGGCCTGGATGATGATGGATAGCCGGCAGGATCGGCGTGTTGTGACGGCGACCATTAGGTGTGATGGTGTCGCCGCAAGACGGCGGTTCTGGGCAGTAAGACCCGGTTTCAAAGCAAAAAAAAGAGGGTCTTACAAACTGGTATCAGCTTAGCCGACTTTCGATCCAAGTAAAAGAAGTCCACAAACCCTAGGGCAACCCCCGCTCGAGTTAGTTTGAGGACAAACTAGCAGCGGAAGCAGTGGTGTGCCCATATGGGAAATCACATAACTTTGTCCACTTAATGATGAGATTAGGCCAACCTGACTAGTACACCGTATTGGTTTGACTTAACAAGACACCTCATAAGGTATCCTAGTCGTAATCAACCTCGAAAATATTTTGACCAAGTAGTAGGATACCCCCAAAGTGACTAAAAGGAGTTGAAAAGCGTGTGTAAGTGTTCGGGGCTTACTTCCCGATATACCCACGTCACTTCCTAAGTGATACTAACACCCCTCACACAAACAAACAGGACAACCTTAAGAGGTTGTGATGCTTGTGTATCTACTATCAGATTAGTAGGAGACTCGTAGGTTTAACTCATGTGCCTAGAATTTGATACTCCCCACTTATATCCATATAAAACCCATCACAAGATAAGGGTGTCAAATGTGAAATGAGAATTCCAGCCTAGAAGAAGACCATGTAATTGGATAACAGGCACACGATCCTTGGAAAGTTGCGATTAATGGTAGTTTCGAGGACAGAGAACCTTACCATATCCACAAATCACAAGAATTGTATGCCCATAAGGATTTTATGCATACATGGAAAGCCAATACTTTCGGATATAAGAAACTCATCACAAGATTACGGGAGGCTAATCTTGTTTCTTCGTTTATTGGGCCACTAAAATATTGACTTGGCTTGTTTTAGAAATATAAAAGCCCCTGAAATACAACTCCCTGGGCACCTATTTTAGTGCAGGGTATATAAAGTGAACCTTAGACCCAAATCGGTGCACCCCCACCATCCGACTTATCCAAACGATCTGAATTTTACACCGTACATGTAAATTTAGTACGATGCACATACTGTCCAAAAATCAGAATTTGGAGATAAAGTTCTATGGTTTTGGAAATGATTTCACCGCATACGATTGTGGTAGACCTAAGGCTTAATGGAGACCAACTCACTCAAATCTTTATGGATGGTAGATCTCAGAAAGAAAAGTTCCTAGACAAATTTAAGGTCATTTGGAACCCTATATATTGTTGGGTCCCACATGCAAGACCAAGGTAGCTTAGGATAATACCCATATTGTTACACACATAGAGTATATTGAATAATAATTAATTCCTGGGTCAAGTCTCTTGAAATTTGAAACATGCACTTATGATCAAAAGATCTTTCATCTCTGGAAGAATCAAAAGCTTTGAGGATTGAGTTCCGTAGGAAAATGGGGTTTGTGAACCCTTGTTACATTAAGCCTTATTGAGAATTCCAAGGTCAAGTTCCCCTAGATCAGTATAAAAAGCAGGAGTATTATAGAAATGAGTAGATAGACTCGTGGTCTCCGTTAAACTTCAGAAAATTTTATTGATTAGTTATCATACTTCCTTTACGAAATGGGTTTTGCACCCTTAGCCACATAATTAATCTTCTGGAATTATTTTAAGGAGGAAAACTATGAACTTCTGCCGAACACTGTCTTGGATCATGATTAGTCTCTGAAAATTATGTTAAACCAATTGGCCCATGATAACTGATACTTGGTGTACGAATTGGGGACCCCACAGTTATGGAATAAATAAGGATTAGGCCCAAAAATATGACAATATTTAAATGAAAAGTTGAAATCAGTAAAATTGCCACCTACAAAACTTCTGAAGTGAGTTAGAGATCAAATGATGACTTATTTTCGATAGTTGATTCATAGGTGGTAGGTCTCGTGCAATATTTGAGCTTGGTTTGCGTTTAGCAAAAATGAGAACTATAGATTTGACCATCAGTAAACGTGGATTTGGGATAAAAATTAGGAACGAGGCTTTAGGACATTTACATGATTATGTGCACTTCAAGAATTAATCTTGGAGGATTTACGACATATGAATTTTGTAAGCTTTGGAATTGATGACTCGCATAAATTTAAGTACCAGAACTGACATTGTTTATTACTAGAGTATCCTTTAGTTCAGTAAATGACCATGAACATATTTAGATTTACTCATATCATTTCGGATTTCTAGAAGCATGATTAATCATTGACATTTAATATGAAAAGAATGACGATGTCATGAAAATTAGGAGGACTAATACTGCTCGAACTATAAGCATATCATGATCTTGGAAGACAAGTCTAAATTCCAATTGCCAACACCTAACAAGTAAGAGTAATGACACCACATGTACAATGGTTGTGAACCACAGGAGAGTTTAGACCCAAAGAGTTGTTAATGTTGGTGTCAAGAATATTGACGGTAAACTTGACGATATACCCTCCAAATCGAGAATTGTATACCTACGAAGACATCATACAATAGATTATAAGACCTGATGAATTTCTACACTCGCCATGTGAATGTGTAGCATTACTTCAACCTATGTCCTCCCTCCACTATGTATATCTTCATCAAACTGATGAATATTTAAGGACCCTCAGGAAGAAGATCTTGATTACGGGCGTAGTAAGATTTAACGAAAAGTGCACTTGGGAGAAAACTGAGGATGAGGCGATGTGAACTAGACCTAACCGTTGCCAATATTAGTTGGGAGTCATGTTGCACATGAACTATCAAATCTTCCGGGTATATTCTGAACTCAGACTTCCGTAGACCCAACCTAAATTTCGGGGACGAAATTGTTTCTTCGTTTATTGGGATTTGTAACATCCCCAAAACAACTAGACCCCTAAGATGCACCTTGTCTTGAAAAGGCCATGACATTGCTCTAAGAGGCCAAAATGGCCCTAAGAACCAAGGTGAATAAGTAAAAAATCACCTTGGTGTGCAAACAGCCAAATTTGACTCCATGGCTTATGACTTGATATTTAAACTTCAAGATGACAAATTGAACCCACCAACTCTTCTAAACACCTTAGGGAGTCCCTTGGGTCATTTAGGACCCATTGGGGTCAACCCAATGGATCAAATTGGCCAAAGTCAACTCTAGCTTGAAATAAGTCAACCATCTCTATTAAGGGTCAATTAGGATTCAAACGATCAAATTGGTTAGACCCAAACTCTCCAAGCCACTAAGGGAGATCATTAGGTCATTCTTGACCCATGAAGTTCAACAAAATGCATGATTTTGACCAAAGTCAATTTTAGGCCAAACTAGCTTAAAATTAGCCTATATGGGTTTAATTGACCCAATGTGGGCCCCACCATTGTCCTGTACATCATTGATGGTGTACACAGACCCATGACCATCATGTGGTCAGCCCACCCATTAATTTGACCAAGTCAACCCAAAGGTCAACACTTGGTCAAATAGGCCTAAATTGGGTTCAAGAGGAAATTAAGCCTAATGCCCATGAGGCATGGGCTCAATTTGAGGCCCATTCTGCAGCCCTATACCATTTACCTTGGATGCCCTCTGAATGGTGAAGAAGCCCGCATCCAAAGGGGTAAATTTGGGTTTTCCCCCAAATTGGAGAAGGGACAAAAGAGGAGGCATGGATTGAGTGCCAAATGGCACTCAATTCCTCTTCCAATGCCTCCCCCTGAGCTCTAGCAGCAATTCCCAACAGTTTCCAGGCCGGCCAGCTGCCAGGTGGAGCTCAATTCAGAGCTTATAGGCTGGCCAAGAGGTGGCATTAATGGCAACCATGGAATAAGCCACCCCCGACCCTCTTCAGACCTCCCATTAGCTTCAGAAGGTGCCAAGGAGGAGGAGCCCCATAGTTTCAAAAGGAGGCAAGCTCTGAGGAGGAAGATCGAGCAAGAAAATGGAGCTTGGATTCGGCCATGGCAAGTGCAAAAATTTCCCTCCCCGGGCTCGATTCAAGGCAAGTTTCCTTCCCCCCTCCACCTGTGTTAGTCATCCCTTCTTCCTATTTTGATCGGCTCGAAAGAGAGCCCAGGACGAACAAATCCCAGCCGTTGGCACAGTGGGGAAGACGATCCCATGTCCGTCGGATCGCGTGATCTGGATAGTCGCAGGCCTGCACTTATTTATTTATGTGTTTCATATAATCTGTCACTTTGGGCTCCGTTTTACCCTATCTACAGCCCAAATCATGGGAACTTCTGAACACGAAATTTATAGAGGGTTGTCACACCTTCCTATAGACACCAAAATCATTCCATTTGGTTAACTGTAGCTATAGTTACATTTATTCGAAAATCTGCGTGTTTTTTTATGTAGATTGCAACTTATAATCATTTTGTAGGGAGTTATATACACCCAAATGCCTTGAAATTTGGGGGCATAATTGATTCATGCCTAGGGAGGCTTAGCTTAAATTTCCAGCCCACATGCATGAGTAGTTTTACCTGGGCTTCAATTTGAGGCTTAGGGCTCAAAGGGTTAAATGTGTGCAATTAGCCAATTTTGGCTCTTATGGCTCGTAGTGAATTTGAAGGTGTAAATCACCTTGCATGTCACTGATTTTGTTTCCATGCTTATTAGGGGACTCAACGGCATGACCCCCTTGAGTTTGGGGCTTTTGGAATAATTTTGTCATGAGCTTAATACTTAAGTGCATTTGAACACACTTACAAATAAACGAAATATTAGGCCTTAATCTTTTAGGAGAAGTCCAAATTTCCAGAGTTATCTTGTTATGACATAATACATCAGTAAAAATTACCTCATATCATTTTGATGGACAGTTAGGTTAGGACCTCCACCCTGAATAATACTTAGTTAGTTATATGAAGTGTATTATTGGTCACATATGATGCAGCTACTTGTAGATTTTATTTAGGGCCTTTAGAGGCCTTTATGGAAAATGTTCCATAAATAGAAATTGTAGTCCTTTAGGTTAACTTTAAAATGCCACTGATTTCATGCCATTTGGTTAAGTATAGCTCTCCCTATGTCATTTTTGGTGTGACATGTCTATAATAGTCTTTTGCTGTGTAAAACTTTTTGTACAACACTTGCATGTTGAATTCACCTAGGTTAAACTCATTTCTGAAGATTGCAAACAACATGAACATTGTATCCCTTTAGGTTACCTTTAAAATGCCACTGATTTCATGCCATTTGGAGAAGTGTAGCTCTTTCTATACCATTTTTGGCGTGGCATGTCTATAATAGTGTTTTGTTATGTTAAACACTTTGTACAGCACTTGCATGTTGAATCCACCTAGGTTAAGTTCATTTCTGGAGAAAATGATCAACATAAATATTATAGCCCTTTAGGTTACCTTTAAAATGCCACTGATTTCATGCCATTTGGATAAGTGTAGCTCTTTCTATACCATTTTTGGTGTGGCATGTCTATAATTGTGTTTTGTTATGTTAAACACTTTGTACAGCACTTGCATGTTGAATCCACCTAGGTTAAGTTCATTTCTGGAGAAAATGATCAACATAAATATTGTAGCCCTTTAGGTTACCTTTAAAATGCCACTGATTTTATGTCATTTGGTTAAGTATAGCTCTCTATGTCATTTTTGGTGTGACTGGTTTATAAGGTGACTTTATTATGTTAGAAATTGTGTATAGCACTTGCATGTTGAATCGACCTAGGTTAAGTTCATTTTTGGAGAAAATGATCAGCCTAAATATTGTAGCCCTTTAGGTTACATTTAAAATGCCACTGATTTCACATCATTTGGCTAAGTATAGCCCCTTCTAGGCCACCCTTAGTGAGACATGTATAAATGTGTAGTTTGTGCATTTAGTGTTATGGGCTCATGCAAATGCTTTGAAGATTTGTCCATGCCATAGATATGATATCAACCACCTCTAGCTAAGAATCCAACTCATATGTATGAGTGGATTTCCCTGAGCTTCAAGTTGAAATTTTGGACTTAAGGGTATAGGGAAAATTGGGGTGCATTTAGCGAAAATGTAATAAATAGTAAATAATGACAAATACACCTTGGTTTAATATGAGACTTAAGATCTGGTGTTTTTAGACCAATATTGTGCTATAGTAATTTTCCCATAATTTATTGAAGACTTAACATAACACTTGTAGTGTAAACCCTTATTGGCACACCAAATGTAATAAATAATAAATAATGACAAATACACCTTGGTTTAATATGAGACTTAAGATCTGGTGTTTGTAGACCAATATTGTGCTATAGTAATTTTCCCAGAATTTATGGAGATCATTAGTTGACAATCGATGTATAAATCACTATTTGCACATCTTCTGTTTTGAACAGAAACTATGATTTAAGTTTCCCTAGAGGATTTATGAAATTAGAACTTGAGGATTGTTAGACCACTACTCATTACGAACTTATGGTAATAATTGGAACTTATTTGGATATGATGTGATCAAGATTGCACCATAAGAGTTAAATCTAGCTCAATCTTATTTTGGTCTGCGAATAATAAACTGATTTATATGACTTAGACCACCACTGACCTTCACACATAGAACTGTTAACTCTTTGATTATTACGAAGGCTCGGATTATTTGGAAGGACGCCTCTAAGGGCATCATGGGAAAATAAAGGTTGGGTTGCATTTAGCAAAGCTATAAGTGCAGGAATTTATAATGATATAAAAAGGAGGTTAGACCTCATTAAGGGCCCCACAGACAACTCATCAGAGTTAAATGATTATATGGAAGTAAAACTACCCTTAGTCAGGTGAGCCATCTTAAGGTAAATACTCAAGGGAGAAGTCGAGAAATATCTAAGGCAAACCCTGGATTAAGGATGACGAAGAATAGGAGTACGGGTCCAAGTAAGGTTGAGAATGTTAATTGAATGTGTGTAGTCTAAGGCAAACTCATCAGTGTTAAATGATTACATTGTAAACATGTATTTTACATATTTAATGTGATTTGTGGACTAGTTTTCTTCCTTTTGCTTCTATTACTATGAATTGTGGTTGGCCTGGTGATGAGTCCAGTTTATATAGTGATTTCCGGACTCATCTAGGCTAGTTTTCATGCACTTGCACTTCACTTTAGGCCTATATTCAATTCTATATGATCACGTTGCCCATTTCATTGCTTAGTGCACATTTATGCCCATTTTGGTGTGATTTCATGTATTCCTGTGGTCTAGTATATTTTCATGCAGGTCCAAGGGTGGTGCGTCACTCGGGATGGGTTCTGGGGGATTTTCGGTCGAAAAAGCCACTGGTCGTGCATTTTCCTTCGCGCACGACCAGGCGCACGACCACTGGTCGTGAGTTAATTCCCTCCCCAGATCGAGCGACGACACACGATCATTGGCCTTCTTCGCGCACGACCACTGGTCGTGCGGCGCTGACCGTGCGCTATTTTACAGTTCAAGCCTATGCTACAGGTTCTTCGCGCACGATCAGAGGCATTCCTTCGCGCACGACCATTGGTCGTGCGCCTGATCGTGCGCGGTGTTTATTTCCTGCTCCGCCTATAAATAGGCAAGCGCAATTTTAGGTCGGGATCACTTCCAGTCCGCCGTTTTCTGCCTATTTCGGGGGGTTCCGACTCCTCCAGCGCCGCCCACCTTAGGGAGGATCTCCGGGCAAGCTTTCAACGCCAAATCGTCGCCGGAGATTCCTCTTGGCCTCCTCCTTCATCCTTGGGCTTCAAGAAGGGAGTCAACCTAGCCTTCTTCTTCAAGATTGGAGCATCTTGTGATCATTCCTCCGGTTCGTGACACGAAGAAGACGGGTCCACTGGAAGGTAGTGACAGCCTTCTCTACCCCGGACGCAGTTGAGGACCGAGCTTGGATGTGGATTGACAACCCGATGATTCCTTTCGTGAATCCTCAACAAGTCTTCGGAGTCGGTCGATTTCGCACACTCACCTCCTCTTGTAGTTGATAGTTTAGTTGGATTTCTTATATGTTTGATGAAATATACTTTTATTTGTTAACATTAGTATGAAATCATGTCTATGTGATTGAGTAATCTTGTTATATTTTCATTTGAGGTGTGCCTTGTGGTGTGGATTGTTTGTTGTGTTGTGACGCCCTAACAATTGTTAGTGGTGTGCTTTGCGAAGAGGTGCTTGCGACCTTCATTCCGCCATTCTCTCTGCTCCATCCGCGAGCCTACTCGTCCATCCGCCTAACGATCTGGTGCATTGCGGCCCGTGTAGTCTTCCATCCCGCCTGGCGAAGCAGTGCGCTCAAGGCCTGCATAGGAGTAATCGTAGCTTTTTATTTTGTTTTCCGCAATCCAAACCAAGCCTCCCGCAATCCATCCGACCTTAAGGACTTCGATCTCAAGTCCTTCCTCAAAAGTAAACTCCACCTTACTGTGTTCCTTCTGAGATCGATACTCGGGGATTTACTCCTCGTTTTATATTACTTGAACGATCGGTACACTGCCGTCGTACCGCATTTCGTGCCCGCTAATTAGCGGTGTGGAAATCAAGTTTTTGGCGTCGTTGCCGGGGAACACAGACGTGTGAGTTTTCTGGAGAGGGAGAATCTGAGAGAGAAGCCCTTCCATTTGTAAATTGCGTCGTTTTTTTTTTATTTCAGTTCTTTTTATTCTATTTTCCTGTTTTTAAATAGGTTGTTTAGTAAATTACTGTTATGTGTAACAGTTTGCACGATAGCGTCTTTATTTTGAATCTTGCTATCTCCATATAATGTGGGCTGCATTTAATATTCGTTGTCATTTATGTGGAGATATTTCTCACGCTAGTGATAGACGCCCTACGGAAGATGGTGGGCATAATTCTCGTGGCCCGGTGTACGGAGCACCATTTTCCTATGGTTCTTCATGCTCAGTGCCCAAGTCTTATGGCCACTCGTCCTCGCCGCATACACCATTTTTATATTCCTCCCCGGCCCCTCAGGGACCAAGGAGTGATATAAAACGGTGCTTGTTCTGTCAAAGCATGGATCACGCCCTGAAGGACTGTGCCGAGTATCTTCGCCAATTGGACGAGGATGATGAGCCGGATATCCGGATCATCCCGAGTCCTACTTCCGGCAGCACACCTTCAACATCCGGTTATGTGTCTGTGTCACCTTCATCTTGTGAAGGGTATGATGTGGACACAGTCACCAGATGCGTGGCTGATCTAGGCTCTGACATGGCCGAGCCTATCTCCCCTGTGCATCCATCACCTAGCGTAGATTTGATTCTTTGTGAGGAATCAGTGCTTGACTTTTGTCCAAGCACCATTCCTTCCCCTGTTGTGCATTCTACTACGCTCGTCTCCGACGACATTGTTGATGATGTGTCGCAAGATGAAGCTGGCGATCTATGTATTGTGCCTACTCCTATGGAGGAGGACAACCTTCTAGGTGAAGAGGAGCTTTCCTCAGCACCGGTGGAGGAAGTCCAAATCCTAGGCATGGCCCTTGTTGATCCCGCCGAACCTTGTAGCATTGATGACAATGCAAACATTATTTTACTTTCCCAACCTATTGGGAGTGAGTCCGGGACCACTCCCCCGCTTGATTTTTATTTATGTTCTTCTTCTCTTTTATTTCTTGACCCCCCTTCTGCTATATCTGAGCCTGTGCAGGTTGAGTCTTCGCAGGTACTTCAGGAGGACTTGGAGCATTCTGCTCAAGTCAATGATGAGTGTATCCTCTCATGTGAGGAGGTTGATCCCCCCTCCATAGAGGAAGCCGCATTCATTGCCTTCTCCTCCTGCGGACCTGCTGTGGATGACACCTTGTTTGGCAAGGATTTTTTGTGTGAGATGAGTGAGGCTTATTCCTCCTCCTCATCTTACATTCTATTTTCTCTACCTGTGCGTTGCAGGTATTATTATACAGGTAGAGGGGTGACTGTTTTATCGCTGTATCGGTACCGGCCACCGAAACGGATAATGGAACAGTTACCTGTGCATTTTCTATTCCATAGGCCCAGTAGTTAGAACTCGTAAAGTTTTGAATAAGTCGTGCTGGGAAGACAATAACCCCAGTATCTATCTTATTTTCCTTGCATTGTATTTTTGTTAAGTAGAATAGTTAGCTAAATTTCAATTCAGTTTTAGTTTTTCTATTTCTTTTTGTTTTTGCGGAGCTCACCCCTGCAGGTCATTCCTATGGAAGGCGGTGGTCGCGATTCTTCGTATGGCGGAGGTGCGGCTTGGTCTTGTTCTACACGCGTCTTCTGGTATGCTCACTTGCTGAGCATTGGGTACCCTCTTCCCCCAACTTTGTTTTAGAATATCTTAATGCATAGTTTAAGTCTGGGGGAGAGCTAGTATCTGTTACCCAATGCATGTGCACACTGCATATGCATACTAGAAGCTTTTATTGATTTATTTTGTTTAGATCATTGCATCACACACCACTTGCACCTACTTGAGCGTGTGCTTAGCTGTTTGGGTGCCGCGAGTTAAACTCATTTCTTGAGCAAGGTTCGGGCAAATCATTGTGCTGGCTTTTAAATTATATAGTGGAGTAATATGTTGACTCCGGTGTTCCTAGTCTAATGCTTTTGTGAGCATAGAGATTTGTGTAGATTAGATTCCTTTTTATACTATTAGTCTTATACATTTCTATTAGTGTAAATAATGTTTGCTCTACTCAAATGGTGAATCCGGTTTGAATCAAAAGGTAGCATATGGGTGTGTGTAAATTATCGCTAGACGTGTATTGCTTGTTTCGGGAGGAAGGATAACCTTTCTCGGTGACTAAGAACTCGCCCCAAGCGATTCTTGAAGCATTGACATAGGATAATTCTGTTGCGCAAGAATGACGTAGGCCATCATTTTGGCCCGGTTGAGCCTTTGTGCCAATCCTGATATCTTATCCTCGTTAGCCCATTTGTGCTTACCCCATCCCTTTGATTCAGCTCCACATTTTATTCCACCAAAACCAAAAAGCCGATCCTAGTCACATATCCAAAGCTGAGCTTTAGCTGTTTTGACATTTGTATTTTGGAATGTTGATGTGGTGATGTTAAATTTGGAGATGTGGTTGTACTCCCTTGAACATTTATTGAATTTTAAAAAATATAAAATTAGAAGAAGAAATGAAATGAGAAGAAAAGAAAAGAAAAATGAGAATGAGTTTAATTGAAAATCTATTTGAGATATGTATTTTGGAGTAGGCGGTGCACATACCCATGCGTTCAGGTCCAAGTCTGGGGGTGTGGTGCATCCGCGTGTTTTGTAGCTGCGGGGATAGAGTTATTGTTTAAGCTCATTTGGGTTGGGTGCTTTAAGCCGTCCTGTTTATCATTGTTTACCTCACCGTAACCCAAGCCTCATGAAAAACCTTAAGTCCTACCGACTCACGCTATGAACTAATCTAGTGCTGTGGAGAGAATGTGACCGGGCGAGCTTATGGTCTCCGACACCGATGGATTTCGGTGGAGTTTGTCCCAAACCCTAGCCTGGGCAATGCTCATCTCAGCATGTATTTTACTTTCCCCGTATGCGTGACCGATTGATTCACCGTGATTCACATTTTTGAGTAGTAGTAATATTTATTTACTCCATTAGAAGCATATAAACTATGTGTATAATTAGAAACCTTATCCACTATTTCTCTATGCACTTGGGTATGCGACTTCGCATGGTACTCCTCAGTGTAATTTTCAGCTAGCTATTTATTTTTCCCCGCCTGCTTAGGATGTGTTTGCTTGGGACGTGCAAACAGATAAGTCTGGGGGTGTGATGAGTCCAGTTTACATAGTGATTTCCGGACTCATCTGGGCTAGTTTTCATGCACTTGCACTTCACTTTAGGCCTATATTCAATTCTATTTGATCATGTTGCCCATTTCATTGCTTAGTGCACATTTATGCCCATTTTGGTGTGATTTCATGTATTCCTGTGGTATAGTATATTTTCATGCAGGTCCAAGGGTCGTGCGTCACTCGGGATGGGTTCTGGGGGATTTTCGGTCGAAAAAGCCACTGGTCGTGCATTTTCCTTCGCGCACGACCAGGCGCACGACCACTGGTCGTGCGTTAATTCCCTCCCCAGATCGAGCGACGGCACACGATCATTGGCCTTCTTCGCGCACGACCACTGGTCGTGCGCCGCTGACTGTGCACTATTTTACAGTTCAAGCCTATGCTACAGGTTCTTCGCGCACGATCAGAGGCATTCCTTCGCGCACGACCATTGGTCGTGCGCCTGATCGTGCGCGGTGTTTATTTCCTGCTCCGCCTATAAATAGGCAAGCGCGATTTTAGGTCGGGATCACTTCCAGTCCGCCGTTTTCCGCCTATTTCGGGGGGTTCCGACTCCTCCAGCGCCGCCCACCTTAGGGAGGATCTCCGGGCAAGCTTTCAACGCCAAATCATCGCCGGAGCTTCCTCTTGGCCTCCTCCTTCATCCTTGGGCTTCAAGAAGGGAGTCAACCTAGCCTTCTTCTTCAAGATTGGAGCAGCTTGTGATCATTCCTCCGGTTCGTGACACGAAGAAGATGGGTCCACTGGAAGGTAGTGACAGCCTTCTCTACCCCGGACGTAGTTGAGGACCGGCTTGGACGCGGATTGACAACCCGACGATTCCTTCCGTGAATCCTCAACAAGACTTCAGAGTCGGTCGATTTCGCACACTCACCTCCTCTTGTAGTTGATAGTTTAGTTGGATTTCTTATATGTTTGATGAAGTATACTTTTATTTATTAACATTAGTATAAAATCATGTCTATGTGATTGAGTAATCTTGTTATATTTTCATTTGAGGTGTGCCTTGTGGTGTGGATTGTTTGTTGTGTTGTGCCGCCCTAACAATTGTTAGTGGTGTGCTTTGCGAAGAGGTGCTTGCGACCCTCATTCCTCCATTCTCTCCGCTCCATCCGCGAGCCTACTCGTCCATCTGCCTAGCGATCCGGTGCATTGCGGTCCGTGTAGTCTTCCATCCCGCCTGGCGAAGCAGTGCGCTCAAGGCCTGCATAGGAGTAATCGTAGCGTTTTATTTTGTTTTCCGCAATCCAAACCAAGCCTCCCGCAATCCATCCGACCTTAAGGACTTCGATCTCAAGTCCTTCCTCAAAAGTAAACTCCACCTTACTGTGTTCCTTCCGAGATCGATACTCGGGGATTTACTCCTCGTTTTATATTACTTGAACGATCAGTACACTGCCGTTTCGTGCCGCAGTCGAGCTACCGCCTATAGCGGCGTGCGAGATTTGCGCCATCACCTGGATGATGATGGATAGCCGGCAGGATCGGCGTGTTGTGACGGCGACCATTGGGTGTGATGGTGTCGCCGCAAGACGGCGGTTCTGGGCGGTAAGACCCTGTTTCAAAGCAAAAAAAAAGAGGGTCTTACAAGAAGAGGGTTGTCACTACCTCCCAATGGACCCGTCTTCTTCGTCAATAGCCTTCAGCCACGATCTTGCCGGAGAACTCCAAGGATATAGTGCAAAATCCGTTGAAATGGAGCTTGGAAGCTTCTGAATGATGGAGGAGGCCGAGAGGATACTCCGGCTCGAGATTGGCGTGAAGAATATGTCCAGAGCACCTCCAGATGGTGGGCGGCGATGGAGCGGCGAAATGGGCGAAACTGGAGCTCTTGGACGCGGGAAAGAAGGTCGATTCATTAGGGCGGAAATATGCGCTTTTATAGAAAAATAGTCAAAAAATGGTCACGCACGGTCGAACGCACGACCGTGCGTAGACCGTGCGATATTAATAATAAAGAACAGCGCAGGGAGACGACCTGGAGCGCCCGTGCGATTTACTCACGCACGGGCAAATCCCCCCGTGCGTCAAAACGCACGGGTAAATTCAGAAAAGCTAAAAATAAGGCTAAACAGGTTGATCGTGTGATTCCTTCACGCACGGGCACTGCCCGTGCATAGAGACGCGCGATCAACGACAGAACATTGTATTCCACCCCAGAAGAGAACGCACGATCACCTGTGACCGTGCGTCAAGGAAAACGCACGACCGTGCGATATGCGCAGTCATGAATTCTGGATAGAACTGGATGAACCGTCCACCTGCATCAACCACAACACAGCTGGGAACACCGTTCCAGCTCCAACATGAAAATAGAAATACGATGGGGAGCACAGTGTGCTTGCCCCCAACAAAACAGTGCGCAATTGCACACAAAAACGAGCCTAGAAGTGCACTTAGCGTGGAATGATAGATGGCTATCAAATATGAACGAAAACATGTCTAAAGTGTAGTGCTTTGACTAAATATTCGGCCCAGATGAGCCCATAAATGTATATATAAATGGGACTCATCAGTCACAACATTCTAGTATACAAGATAAAGGTAAAAAAAACTTAATCAAGTTGAAAGTTATTTCGCTCCTAGAACATCTTTAGGATCACAATAATCTTTAAAGAGTGTATTGGCCTCAAAGGAGGCAGTACATCGTGCTGACATGACCATAGCTAGATGGTTCTTTGATAGTTGTATATCAAATAATGCATTAAATTCGGTTTTTGCACAAAAATCTATTGATGCAATTGCTTCAATAGGTCCTGGCTATAAGTTGTCTTCATATCATATGATGAGAACAAATTTATTGAGGGATTGCAAGGAAGAATGTAGACTTCTTATAGACTCGTAGAGATTGTTGGAGAGGCACTGGTTGTACATTGATGGTGGATGGTTGGACAGATAAGAGGAGTCAAATGTTGATTATTTTCTTTGTTTATTTACCTCGCGGTGTCTCACTCTATAAGTCCGTGGATGCATCTGACATTACAAAGGATGCTACGACTCTGTGTATGTTGTTTTCAGAAGTATTTGAATGGATATGTCCATCTAGTGTTGTTCAAAACATTATTGATAATGCTACAAATTATAAAAAGGTGGGAGAGTTACTACATTAAAAATATGGCAACATTTATTGGTCTCCATGTGCTGCACATTGCATAAATTTGGTTTTAAAGGATATTGAAAACTTGACTCACATGAGTGAAATAACAATAAATGCTTCAAAGGTTACTTTGTTTGCTTACAACCATATTTTTCTTTTATCTTGGTTGAGGAAAAGAGAAGGGTGGAAAGAAATTGTTCATCCAAGAGCGACAAGATTTGTTACCACATTTATTACTTTGAAGAGCATATATGAATACAAACATATACATACTCAAAGCTTGCAAAATTAAGCAAAGGAAAATTTGTTGTTGCAATCATTTTTGATAATAACTTTTGGAATATGTGTTTGATAATGACAAAGGTTGCAAGTCCACTAATAAGATTATTGTGGATTGTTGATTCCGATGAAAAGTCGTCAATTGGTTATGTTTACGATGGACTGTATTGTGCAAGAAAAGCAATCAAAATATATATTCAAGAATGTTAAGCGATTGTACAAGCCATATACAACTATTATCAAAGATAGATTGGATCACCAGATTCGCCACAGAATTCATTTTGCAGCATATTTTTTTGAACCCAGCTTTCCAATATGATCAAGCTAATTATTCTAATAAGCCTAAAGTTGTGCAATGCTTAATTGAGCTTACTAGAAATAAAGATATTTGCAAAAAAGTTCCAGTTGTGATGAATAAAGTTATGATATATTGTGACCAACTTGAGAGCTTTGGAAAGCCACTCGCCATCAAAATGTCAAAGAAAATGCAACTTGATAAGTATAAAGTGAAAAAGTTCAAAGCTAAGATACAAATACAAGTTTAATTTGAGTTTTAATTTTTAACTTTTGTTTTTTTTTTATTTTAAAGATGAATGTTGGAGATTGTTCGCTTCAAGTGCTCCTCAACTGCATAAAATGTCTATTGGCATTCTTAGTCAAACTTCTTCGTCATCTGGTTGTAAACAAAATTGGAGTGTCTTTGAACAATTTTATACAAATTGAAAAAATCATCTTGAGCATCAAAGACTTAATGGTTTGATTTATGTTCTGCAATCTTAATATGAAAGATAGGTATGAATATTTGATCATTATTTAAACAAATTTAATTTTGTTGTACTTTGTAGTCTAATTGATCATCATTATTTGACTCATGCAACATGGTTTTTTTTGGTAGGGCATATTTCAAGAAAAATAAAGATGATCCTCTTGACTATACTAGTATTGATTCAATGAATTTTTGGGTGGTCGAAGAATATCCAACTTCAGAACTTAATTATAATGACTTGGAATGCTATCTATGAGGAATATGATATATCAGTTGATGGAGAGACTTAACTGAGTGGTCAACTTCATGAACAAGTAAATGATAAGTTTGTTAAATAAATGTGTGTCAATATTTTTTAATTCTATGTATGTGGTGTATCATGTAATTGATTTATTTTTAAATTATTTTTATAGACAGAGAGTGTGCTCAAATTGCTCTTGAACATGCATGTCGACCTTAAAGCTTTTGAAGGAGAATTATTTACTGATTATTATATATTGATGATATAATATGATTGATAAGGCCAGAGTACTTTTTTTATAAGCTGATTATTATAAATTCTAAATATGCTTTAGTGAATATGGTTTGTAAGGTTACTTGTGCATTTTATAGCTTTAACTCAATGTGTGACACTTTATTTATCATATATTTATATTAGTTGTTTTTTTATATATATTGGTATTCATACTTCATTGAATATACTATGTATATTGTTACATAATGAAACAATATTAGTTATCTATGTCTAAATAGTTTAACCCAGTCAGGGGCGGATCCAGGAATTTTGATTAGGGGGGTCCAATCAAAAGGTGAAGCAAATTTTTTTTAATATAGTGTATTAAATATAAAATCAAAACGGGTTGGTTGAAGTGGAGAGGCGCGCCAGGGATCTTATGTGATCGTAAAGTACCATTAAAACTTAAAGGCAAGCTTTACCGTACTGCAATTAGACCAGCGATGCTCTATGGTTCTGATTGTTGGGCAGTGAATTGTGTCATGAGCAAAAAATGGGAGTTGCGGAGATGAGAATGCTTAGGTGTATGCGTGGACACACGAGACTGGTTAAAATTAGGAATGAATGTATCAGGGATAAGACAGGAGTAGCCGAAAGGGGAGATTGATGGAGGCTTCAGCTGTGGCTGGGGACAATAGTGTTAGGATCGTGACACCTCACACGCGCATGAATCATCCGGATCGCGTCACGTCGGCAATCCGTGGGAGGTTAACTTCCTAATTTGGGCGTGATCTAATTTTGGAATCCCTTCATTTTGGAATCTATGGGTGGCCGATCAATCTTCTACCGTTTTTGGGGCAAATCAAATGAGGAGAATATTGATTCTCGGACCGCCATTAATGGCGTGGTTAGAGATTTAGAAAAAGATCCTGGGCTGCCATCTATAACTTGATTTCTGATTTTCTTTTTTGGAATGATTTTTCCTTTGACATTTATCTCTCTTCATATGTGGCTATATATATATCAGGATTAATAATATATAAACCATTGGCTATTCACGTAACCAAGTGGCTGGGAAAATTGAGAGCCATATCAGAGATTAGCTTTGGCGGCGGGAGGTTCTCACCATTAGGCAGGATCGGCATCTGGCCAAGTTAGCGGCGGCGAATCCGGTCGGTCCAGGCGGGATCGGCATCCGGTCGTGCTAGCGGCGGCAACTCCGGTCGGTCCAGGCGGGATCGGCATCTGACCGAGCTAGCGGCGGCAACTCCGGTCGGTCCAGGCGGGATCGGCATCTGGCCGAGCTAGCGGCGGCATCTCCGGCGACATCCTCGGCGATAGCTTCAGAAGAAGTTCTGTTCTTGGTTTTTTGAATTATTTCAATTTGTACTCTTGTACTCAATTTGTCTGGCGCGCTCTCCCCGTGGAGTAGGAGTCCCATACTCCGAACCACGTAATCTTTTGTGTCGTCTGTGTATGCTAAAATCTCGTTCCGTATTTTATTTTGCGCGATACTGGTTCTTGCTCATTCGTAAAATTCCGTTGCGCTACCGCGGTACTCGGTCTGATTGCACAACAATTGGTATCAGAGATAGGTTCGGCGGGGGGTGATCGTCTGGACGTTCCGGTTTTCTGATTTGGGTCAACGGTGGGTGACGACATTGGTCCGCTCCCTATCTTCCCAGATCGGTTCCGCGAATATCATCTTGATCGCCCAGTAGCTTTGCGAGCAAGACAATGTCAGCAAAATTCGAGATTTCTAGGTACGACGGCAAGATTGATTTTGGCCTTTGGCAGAAGCGCATAAAGGCCGTTCTCGTCCAGCAAGGTCTTCACAAGGCTCTCCTCGGCAAGGAGAAATCCGGGAAGGAGGACGACGAATGGGAGGAGCTCGATCTGAAGGCCATCAACACGATTCAGCTGTGTTTGGCCGATGAGGTGATGTACAACGTGGTGGATGCTGAGACGACGGCGGACTTGTGGAAGAAGCTCGAGGAGCTATATATGTCCAAGTCGCTGACGAATAAGCTGTATGTGAAGAACCAGCTATACAGCCTGAGAATGTCGGAGGCCTCGCAACTGCTAGATCACATGAACGTGTTCAACAGACTTATCTCCCAGTTGCGTAGCATGGACGTTAAGGTTGAGGAGGAAGACCAGGCTCTGCTCCTGTTGTCTTCATTGCCGAAGTCCTTCGATCATCTGGTCACCACTATCCTCTACGGGAAGGATACCCTGAAGATGGAAGAAGTGATGACGACGCTTCTCTCGAACGAAACGAGGAGCAAGTCGGGCCCTAGGGCCGACGAGGGCTTATTCGTGAAGAGCAAGGACACATTGAGTGGTAGATCGAGAGGGAAAGGCAAGTGGGAAGACCGACCTAGGGTAAAGTCCGTAGGCAGGAACACGTGTCACTACTGTAAAGAGGAAGGGCACTGGAAGGACAAGTGTCCGAAGCTGAAGCTCAAGGAGCAGGCGCATGCGCCAGATTTGGCTGCGGTGGCATCTGAGGATGAGAGCGAAGCCGACGCTCTTCATGCTGCACCCAGCAGTGAGACCACATGCTCCTGGATCTTGGATACAGGATGCACGTTCCACATGTGCCCAAACAGAAAGTGGTTCTCCAGCTTTAGGCAATGTGAGGGTGGTCGAGTTCAGATGGGAAACGTTTCAGAGTGCGAGGTATCGGGAGTCGGTAACATCAGGATCAGGATGTTTAACGGAGTGGTTAGGACCCTCACCGACGTTCGGTATGTGCCCGATTTGAGGAAGAGTTTGATTTCGTTAGGCACTTTGGAGGCCGCCGGGTATTCTTTTACCAGTAACGGCGGATATTTGGAGGTCAGGAAAGGCGCGCAGACAGTCTTGAGAGGAGAGCGTTTCGGGTCGCTCTATAGACTGATTGGCACCACGGCTGCCAGGGGAGGTGCGCAGAGAGAGGACCTTGGCGGAGGTAAAGTTTTCGCATCCGTGGGCGGAGAGTCATCTCAGGAGAGCCCAGACACCACAAAGGGAGCCATCCGGCTCAAGGGTCCCACCAGGGAACTCATGATCACTCAGGAGAAGGTGGAGTCGCACAGTGAGAGGTTGAGTGCGAGTCGTCTTGCAAAAGACTCGGTCTATAGGGCAAGGGCGAAGCTCGTCAGGGTGCGCTACCGGGAGTTGAGGGAGTTCGGTAGAGGTGGAGGCAGGAAGTTGCGGGAGATATCCTGGAGGGATATTAGTACGGACTTGCGAGGAAGTCCAGTGACTGGAGTCAAGTTCAAGAGCGGTCTTGACTTGACTCATTCTGATGCGCGTTGATCGCGGTCAGGCCCCAGGGAGAGGGGGCTCGTAGTCGCCGGTAGTGGAGATTTAAGCTGAAAGTGGAGTTACGTTCGTCAAGGTGGAGTTTCGTTTGCGTGAGGCGTCAAGGTGGAGATTGTTAGGATCGTGACACCTCACACGCGCATGAATCATCCGGATCGCGTCACGTCGGCAATCCGTGGGAGGTTAACTTCCTAATTTGGGCGTGATCTAATTTTGGAATCCCTTCATTTTGGAATCTATGGGTGGCCGATCAATCTTCTACCGTTTTTGGGGCAAATCAAATGAGGAGAATATTGATTCCCGGACCGCCATTAATGGCGTGGTTAGAGATTTAGAAAAAGATCCTGGGCTGCCATCTATAACTTGATTTCTGATTTTCTTTTTTGGAATGATTTTTCCTTTGACATTTATATCTCTTCATATGTGGCTATATATATATATATATATATCAGGATTAATAATATATAAACCATTGGCTATTCACGTAACCAAGTGGCTGGGAAAATTGAGAGTCATATTAGAGATTAGCTTTGGCGGCGGGAGGTTCTCACCATTAGGCAGGATCGGCATCTGGCCAAGTTAGCGGCGGCGAATCCGGTCGGTCCAGGCGGGATCGGCATCCGGTCGTGCTAGCGGCGGCAACTCCGGTCGGTCCAGGCGGGATCGACATCTGGCCGAGCTAGCGGCGGCAACTCCGGTCGGTCCAGGCGGGATCGGCATCTGGCCGAGCTAGCGGCGGCATCTCCGGCGACATCCTCGACGATAGCTTCAGAAGAAGTTCTGTTCTTGGTTTTTTGAATTATTTCAATTTGTACTCTTGTACTCAATTTGTCTGGCGCGCTCTCCCCGTGGAGTAGGAGTCCCATACTCCGAACCACGTAATCTTTTGTGTCGTCTGTGTATGCTAAAATCTCGTTCCGTATTTTATTTTGCGCGATACTGGTTCTTGCTCATTCGTAAAATTCCGTTGCGCTACCGCGGTACTCGGTCCGATTGCACAACACAATAGGACCACGACAAGATGAAAACAGAATGACGAGCGTTGTTGCTTTCCCTTGACAAATGTGTCATTTACCAAATGGATGTCTTCGTCGACGACAATAAGGATCGTGGAGGCGCAGGAGATGGCGGATGCAGGGAACGGACACGTCGGCCATGTTGGGAGGCATCGTCGTTCTTGCTGTAGACGACGCAAATGTTTTTGTGATCGTCTACTGGTGTAGAGGCCACTGCATGCTTGCGGGAATCGAAGCAGGGCGGATCAAAATGTCAACGGCTTCGTAGAAGGGGGGTCAAGCATCATTTTCCTCTCGTAAAAAAAATGAAAATCTCCATCTTCTCGGAGACATTTCTCCCTCATTCGGACACCGTTTTTGACGTGTAAGTAGTCAAAATTCATTGGCTCGACAAGAGGAATCCAAATATCCTAATATTTTTGCAAAATTCTTGAGCCCAGATCCGCCCCTGAACCCAGTTTTTCAAAACCTTGATTTTTTATTTCTTTTATTCTCTATAATCCTCAGCATACTGAACGGAGCTAGGGACGGTCACGTGGACGTGGCTTGTAATTCTCCATGTGGACATACATACTCTAAATTTTAAAAAAAAAAACGGAAGACTTCATTGAAAATTATAAATCCCTTTTTGCCCTTGACCTCAGGGCAAAATTTCAAACTCGTGTAACTGCAACTTGCCAAAATCCTAAATCCGATTTTGCCCCTATCAAAATGCAACTTGATAGAACACTCATAATTGCACAAGTTGACTCCCTTAATTCCACTTCTGCCCTCATCGACATTCAAGAAAAACGGTAAATCGAGAGTTTTGTCCCACTAAAAATTTCAATATATTTGAGCATTTAAGATCTAAACTATTCCCTTTTTTTTCATAATGCATAAATTTAAAATATTTTATTCACTCCATCTTAATTAGAACCTAAGTATTTTATTTACGATATTTGTGATTGTTATTTATTCTACTTTATGTTAGAAAACATTAAATAAGACATTTTTTTATGTGTTGACAGATTTAAACTACCTATAAATAGCAATTATAATTTTATGAGTTAAATATGTAAAAATACTATCACGTTAAACTATGTGAGATATATTTGTAAAGAACCCATGATGTATTACTTCCCAAGAGTGAAATGATTAATAATATTATTATTATCAATATGCATGTATGTTAAGGGCAATGTTTATGCCCATTGACTTTTGGTGCTATGTGAGTAGTACAAATAATTTATCATCATTATCTCCTGATATGTTTATAGAGTGCGCTATTTTCTATAACTTTCAAAATTACTCTTTTCTTAAAAAATAATATTTTTCGTAAAGGCTCAAGTAAACAAGAAGCAAAGTATATGTATCAATGAGCAGTACGGGCTTCCAATTAAATCTGTTTAAAGTATATTCTTACAATATTAAAAGGCGATTGTTATCCGCACTTCACTATTGGCTATCCGCACTCGATTTTAGGCTTTTTTCCCCCTCCCTAAACACGATAATCTCAAAGCAGTTTTCTCCCTTCCGCCTCGACGAAATCGCGATCCGCTTCCTCCCCAACGAAATCGCGATCCGCTTCTGCCGTCCGCCCCTTCCTCGCCTTCAGCTAGGGTTCCGCCTCCTCCTCTCTGTCGGCTAGGATTTCGCCTGGAAGGGCTCCGCGTGCTCCTCACTGTCGGCATAGGGTTTCAGTTCTTGGTTGCCCCTTGCTCGCCTTCGGCTAGGGTTCCGCCGACTGCTCCCCTCCCGCCTGCCACTCGCCGTCGGTTAGGGTTCCGACTGGACAACCCCACTGTAAGTATCTTCGTGCTCCAAGAAGATTATTTACTTATTCCAGTTTTTTTTTTTCTTAACTGATTATTTACTGGAAAAATGCCTGATTATTTACTACATATAATGATATGAATAGGGTACTGTTTCTTGGATTGAGAAGATGTCTAATGCTTCCAAAATTTTGGAAAATGCATGTTTAGTTATTACCACGATAATCAATCATTTTTTACCTTTCATTTTTTTATGAGTTGTGGATATCAATTTTAATAAAAAATGCTTTGCGGATATCAATTTGATTTGCGGATATAATTTTAATAAAAAATGCTTTGCGGATATCAAAAATTTGCGAATAGCCAAAACTGTAGTGCGGATAACAATCGCCTATTAAAAGTACAGAACTTGTCTCAAAATATAGCAATATTGTTTTAATCAAATAACTTAACAAATATTATAATTTATTTCAAAAAAAAAACTTAAAATATAATGCTTATTTGAGTAATTATATTATATCCTCAAATTAAAAGTAACGATAAAAATTCATAAAATTGAAATAAATTTTAGTAGAGATTCTATACATATTATGATATACTGTCATTAAACATGTCAGCAGTATTTTCGAGGAATACTGTTATTAGACATCAATGATATTTTCGAGTAGCTATCATTAAACTCATCAACTTTATTGAAGTTGATTTGTCATGTATCATGAAGAGAATTTTTTAACAAAAATCGAAAAGTGATGTATAACTAATTTTCACATTAATTAAGGGAATTGTTAACTGCACACCTATTTTGGCTATTCGCACCCAATTAAAGTTTTGTTTTAGGATTCTGTAAAAACCCTAACCGCACTACAGTCTCTTCGCTTCTCGCACTTGCTCCGACCCCGCCCCCCTTTCTCGCAATCGCTCCGAACCCGTCCCTCTCCTCGCAGGAGGAACGCCGCCGACGCCGACGTCTTGGAGGAACGCCGCACAGGAGGAACACATCCGACGAAGGGGGAATGTCGACGGAGGTTCAGCTTCATGGAACGCCGTCGACGCCAAGGAGGAACGCTGGTTCAGGTTCTGGTGGAACGCCGTCGACGCCAAGGAGGAACGCCGACTCCCAGGAGGACGCTCTGACGCCCTGCAGGTATCCCTCACTCCATTGCTCTTCTCTTCTTTGGGTTTAGGGTTCCGGTGGAACGCTCCGACGCCCTGCTGTTTAATAGAAATCCAGTTGCAGTTATGTTTAATAGAAATCCAGTTATGTTTGGCTATGTAATCCATTTGGGTATACCAAAGCTAACTGACCAAGGTATATTATAATTGCTATTGGGGCCACTATTTAGGTTTTTGGATCTGGACTTTTCCCCCTCATTCCAACTATTAATTTTCACTCAATTTTGCATGTTCTTAGCCTCATGTTATCTTACTGCCTGCTAGTGAGGGATACCTCATTCCACCAATTAATTAAGGGTATTCCACCAATTTCTTGTAGGTTTAAGGGTTGTGCAAGAGAAGATATGTCGGATTTGTCGAACGATAACAAACAATCTTGCTTGATTGTGCATGGTATGAAATATACCACAAATTTAGTAATTTGATTTAGTTTGCACGTTCTTAATTATTATTGCAATTATTTATTGGTCTTTCTTGTTTGTTGGACATATAGACCCCAATATTGCAAATGTCGAAAACGTTCAAAAATTTGAAATTGATGTCAGCGCACACTTTGAAACCAATATTATTTTAGTTCAAGGGAAGACTTAGTTGAATGGGCTCGTCATGTTGGAAAAAAATATTGGCTTTGTTGTTACTATAAATGCATCAGATAAGGTTGTTGGCCGGCTAAAACCTCGTGTGTTGTTAGGTTGTGACAGAAGTGACCACTATCGGGATAATCAAAACAAAAAGGGTTGGGTGAAGAAGGGAATCCGTAGATCAACCTCCAAGCGTTGTGGATGTTTATTTTCCTTAAAGGGACAGAAGGAAGCAAATGTTGAAGAATGGAAACTTCAGGTCATTTGTGGTGTACACAACCATGAAATGGTACATTTGGAAGCGCATGCATATGTCGGTAGATTAGACATCCATGAGGAACAACTAGTCGAGCAGATGTATAGTGCAGGTGTTAAACCACGGAAAATATTAACGGCGGTGAAATCAAAAAATATTGGAAACACCACAGTTATTCGAACAATTTACAATGCAAGAGCTAAGCTACAAAAGAAAGATTTAAAGGGTCGTACTCCGATACAGTTTTTGTACAAGTGCATAGACAACGTTGGCTATGTTAGTTTCAATAAAGTAAATGAAACTACAAAGAAACTACATAGTTTATTTTTTGCACATCCAGTTTCAATTAAATTAATAAACATGTTTCCAATGGTTTTTCAACTAGACTGCACATACAAGACCAACAGATATCGGATGTCGTTACTATGCATTGTTGGAATGACGTCAACAACTAAGTCATTTTTTTCATGTTTCACCTTTATGTCTAATGAAACTCAGTCAAGCTATGAATGAGTTTTGCAATGTTTTAAGTCAATTCTTGAACCGGAATGTTTGCCAACAGTTATGGTTACAGATAGAGAGATTGCTTTGATGAATGCTATTGCAAGTGTTTTTCCACAAACAAATAATATTCTATGTCGTGTTTAGTAACGGAAAGGATTTTGAGCATTTTATGCATGAATGGCAAGGATTGATTGAAGCCGCATCGGAAAGTGATTTTAATGTTGCTTTTAATAAATTAGTGATTGAGTTTTCTTCCTTATACTCTGATGTGTTGGGTTATGTTACAACAACTTGGATAGAGCCGTACAAAGACCGTTTTATTTCAGCATGGATTGATAAGTACTTGCACCTGGGTAATTCTCGCACAAACCGTGTGGAGGGAGGACATAGCCAATTGAAAAAATTCTTAGAGGTATCAATTGGTAATTTAACAACTATTTGGAAGACTTTTGATCAAATGATCAAACTTCAACATACAGAAATTAAACGGTCATTCGGCGAGAGTTCCATCAAAATTAGCAATGATTTCACAGGTGCATTGTATTCAGATTTAGTTTGGAAAATTTCTATACAAGGCTTGCAAATAATTAAAGAAGAAGAAGATTTAGTGAAAATAGGGGGCCATTTCAAGTTAGCATACGAGTGCTCACACTTCAAGAGGTATGCAATGGGGTTGCCATGTGCGCATGAACTTTTTTCATATATTACTAACTGCAAGGGATTCCCTTTATGGCTTATTCACGGGCATTGGAAAAAATTAGTCTTAAATGAGAAATTTGATGTGGACATTGAGAATAATGTAGACATTGAGCTTGAAGGGGTGACAAAAAAATTCTATGATTCTAGTGAACAACAAAAGAAAGAAATCAAACGCAAATTAAGAGAAATTATGTAGGAATATTTTCTTGTATATTCCAAAATAATGTATAATTTTCTTATTTGAAAATTGCAGAAAATAAAGATATGAGAACAAATCTAGAAAATTAGATTATTAAAAATTTTAAAACAGAAGGGATGAGAATCAAAAGGAGATTAGTTAAAAGATAGTTTAGAATCGAGCCTGGGTAAGGCGTGTGATCACTGCCCTAAAGAAGTTGCACCACCCTCCGGCAGGGCTTTCAACCGATGCTCACTCCTCCAAGGTACAACACCCGGCTAGATCCCGAAACTCTGATGTGCGCGGACACCGAAGAAGCACAGAGCACCCGAACACCCACTTGATGAAGCAAATGTAAAGAAAAGAAAGCACGTAGAAGATCGTCAAAACGGAGAGAGCAGCAGCGCATATCAGAGCGATCGTTCTTTCTGAGAAGAATGACAATATATATAGACAGAAAATCTCCGGAAAAGGAGGATCTTGAAAACGGCAATATTAAAATCATAATAAGTATTGATGGTTATAGTTGGAAGGATCATAATCGGGAAGATAAACGTTGAAAATTTCCAACATAAATAATGGCGTAAAACACGCGTAAATGAGCGGTTAAGAAAATGCGTAAAACTGCGAAGAGAGAGCGCGAAACGGCAGAAGTGTTGAATCCAATTCGACGTTGCGTCGATATCATATCGACGCAAGTCGACGTAGGTCTTATCGACGCAAGCGTTGAAAACATATCGACGCAAGTCGGGTGCGTCGAATTCCATTCGACGCCTCCAACTTCAGCGGGCTTGTCGACGCATGCGTCGACAATTTATCGACGCACGAAAGTTGCTTCGAATTCTTATCGACGCAACTCCGAATAAAAGTTTTGAAACTATCTTGAACAAAAAATATAATTCAATTCAATTATTCCCCAAATCCGGATCCGGATCCGGATCCGGATCGGGATCGGGATCCGGATCCGGATCCGGATCGGGATCGGGATCGGGATCCGGTCCGGTCCGGTCCGGTCCGGTCCGGTCCGGTCCGGTCCGGTCCGGTCCGGTCCGGTCCGGTCCGGTCCGGTCCGGTCCGGTCCGGTCCGGTCCGGTCCGGTCCGGTCCGGTCCGGTCCGGTGCGTGCGCGCGCGCGTGTGTGGTTCATAGTTTCTCCTTATGTTCTTTTGAACAAATAAGAATGTGTGAATTTCTTTATATACACTTAAGGGAAGAAGAAGAATGGCAAGGTGGGACTAAAGAACACCCTTTCATCATGAAAGGCTTCCCTCTAAATATTTGGATTCCCTCCAAGTTTGGTTTTGAGCTTTTCCATCATAATGAGGAGCCCAAACACCAAACATCATTTAGCTCCAATCAAAACATTTAAAGTATAATGTTTTATAATTAAAATTTCTAACAATCCCCCACAAAAGCGATAAACCAAAAGCGAACTTCATAAATATGATATTATTAATAATAAATAAAATCAAATACAAATTTGCTTCATCAAGTTGTATCTAATGCAATGGGTATAGATGGAATGGTTACCTTGAATCAATACTTAGTACTTACTTTCTCTACCGAAGAGTATAATGTGTCAGAGGCTTTGAATTATAAACTTTTGACCGGTAAATTAGATAAGCACACAAAAGATTGGATGTTCTTGGGTTATGGCGGTGGGCGCGTTAATGGCCATGCGCATTCCTTGATTTTTCATGAGAGTTATTTTGGGTTCAGCTCGGGTCCCAAAGTTGCGGCCTCACAACAACCCCCACATAGGTGGTTCCTCAAGAGATATTTCGTAACTAATACCTCGCAAAGATATATGTCTTTGGCAACCATTAAGAACTTTAAAGTTCATCCTAAACTGTTACGTAGAGCACAACATCATAGGAATGGGGAGAAGGTTTTCTCAACCTTTTAAATTTGTGCTCCCAACTACGCTACATCAACGGCTTCGTTTCTACCACATTGAACCCACTTCATGGAATCTCCAATCACATGGGTTGGGTATCCACCGTTGGCAGCAAATTATGTGGGCTTAAGCCTCATTCCCCTCGATGACAACAATATCTCCCTTCGGGATAATCTCTTGGTAAGATTATCAGCCAGATTCAATTCTGACTTTACATAATTGAGTGATATCGCTTCTTTTCTTCTTTGCTTCACGGACTTGTACCTGATTCTCATGAACTTATTCATTTTGGAATTAGTACTATTAGAAGCAGTTAAATCAATAACACTTTTATTATCACAATGTAAAGAGATATCAGGCATGGGGTTTTCAATTAATGGAATTTCACTAAGTAAATTTTTAATCCATTCTGCTTCGGCACATGTAGTGTCCAAAGCTATAAGCTCTGATTCCATGGTGCTTCTAGAAATAACTGTTTGTTTTGTAGAAGCCCATGAAATGGCAGCACCTCCAAGGAGAAATACATAGCTCGTTGTTGACTTAACGTCTAACGAATCAGTTACCCTATTGGCATCTGAATATCCTTCTAGTACTCCGGGAAATCCCGTGTACACTAAACTATAATCCATAGTTCCACGAAGATATTCAAATATTCTATTTAGTTCTATCCAATGTTCATCACTTGGATTACTAGTATATCTACTAAGGTGGCCTATGACATAGGAAATGTCGGGCCTAGTGCGGTTAGCTATGTATAGGAGTGATCCTATCATTTGTGCATACCTATGTTGATCAACAGGTTCATTAGTATTTTTACAAAGTTTTACACTAATGTCATATGGAGTAGAAGCGGGAATGGAATATATAAGTTGAATTTAATCAACATTTTCTCAATCGAGTGTGAAAGAGATAATGATACGTTAGAATCATTTTTAACTAGTTTCGTTCCTAATATAATGTTTGCTTCCCCCAAATCTTTCATATCAAAATTGGATGATAAATTATTTTTGGTTTCATTAATAATTTTAATTGAGTTTCCAAAAATTAAAATGTCATCTACATAGAGACATAACAAGACAATTTCATTTCCGTTTTGTTTGGCATAAATACATTTATCAAATTCATTAGATTTGAAACAAAAAGTTAAGACTACGGAGTCAAACTTTTGATGTCATTGTTTAGATGCTTGTTTTAAACCGTAAAGAGATTTAATTAATTTACAAAATTTAGTTTCTTGGCCTTTGACCACAAAACCTTCGGGTTGAGACATGTAGACTTCTTCTTCTAAGCCTCCATGCAAGAAGGCGGTCTTGACATCCATTTGATGAATGATCATCCTATGGATCGAAGTCAAGGCGACTAGAATACAAAGAGAGGTTATTCTAGCTACGGGGGCATATGTGTCTAGATAATCTATTCCTTGTTTTTGGGCATAGCCTTTAGCTACAAGGCGAGCCTTATATTTATCTATGGATCCATCCGGATTTAATTTCTTTCTAAAAATTCATTTACATCCAATGGCTTTGGCACCGGGAGGTAAATCGGTTAGGATCCAAGTTTTATTTTCTAAGATAGAATTAATTTCTAGATTAATTGCTTCTTTCCAAAAGGGATAATCAGATGAGGTCATTGCTTCCTCATATGTATTAGGATCTCCTTTAACTAGATAAGTGAAGTAGTCCTCCCCATAGGATCTTTCGGTTCTAACTCTTTTGCTTCTTCTAGGTTCATCATTTTCTAATGGTTCTATAGAAGAAGTGGAAGGTTGGTTTGAGCTAGTTGAAGGTTGAGATGAGTTATTTAGTTTATATGGAAATTTATCTTCAAAATAAGCTGCATCTCTAGCTTCTATAATGGTGTTATTAAATATTTCACTAATTAGGGAATTAGTGATGAGAAATCTATTAGCACTACTATCGGATGCATATCCTATGAAAATAGAGTCTAATGTTTTTGGTCCAATTTTCTTTCTCTTAGGTTCAGGAATTGCTACCTTAGCTAAACACCCCCACACTCGAAGAATTTGGAGGTTAAGTTTTCTTAATTTGAATAATTCAAAAGGTATCTTATCGTTTTGTTTAGATGGAATCCTATTAAGGATGAAGGAGGAGGTGAGCAACGCTTCACCCCAAAGATTTTCTGGAGCACCAGACTCGGCTATCATGGCAGTGACCATGTTCATCAAGGTACGATTTTTGCGTTCAGCTACACCATTCGATTGGGGAGAATATGAAGCAGTCACTTGATGAATAATCTCATGTTCTTGGTAAAATTGGGTTAGTTCATTTGAAGTGTATTCTCCACCTCGATCGGATCTAAGAATTTTGATAGAGGTTCCTAATTGATTTTCTACTTCAGCTTTAAGAATCTTAAAGTATGAAAATACTTCATCTTTGGTTTTTAATAAATATATGTAGCAATACTTTGTAAAGTCATCTATGAATGTTACAAAGTATTTATTTCCACCTCTAGAAGGTTGGCGGTTTGAATCACATACATCCGAATGAATTAGTTCTAAAGGTTTTGAAGTTCTATCAACTGATTTAAAAGGCTTTCTAGAAAATTTAGCTTGCACACAAATTTCACATTTAGCACTTGGTGCAATATTGATTTTGGAAATCAAATTTAAGGACATCATTCTTTTCATGCAATCAGAATTCACATGTCCTAATCTACCATGCCAAAAATCAGGAGAAGAATTTGAAACTAAGGAAGAAGAAGAAATTTCATTTACTTCTAAATCAGCAATATTCAATTTAAATAATCCATCATATACAAAACCTTTGCCAATAAAATTGGCATTCAAAGTTATTACAACTTTATTAGATTCTAAAACAATCTTGTAGCTTTTCTTCACTAACAGAGAGCCGCTAACAAGATTCTTCCTAACTCTCGGCACATAAAGCACATCTTGCAAAACTAGTGTCTTCCCGGATGTCAACCTAAGATCCACTCGCCCACGTCCAAGTATTTATGCCGATAAAGCATCTCTTAAGATCACGCTTCCTCCATTGATGTCCTGAAAGGTGGCAAAGCAAGAACGATCAAAACAAGTATGAACATTTGCTCCGGAATCAAGCCACCAATCTGATGAACAAGTGAGAAGAAGACTAGGAGTATAATCTAACCTGAAGATAGGTTGATTCGGTGCTTGGATCATGTTGGCATGAGGCTTGTCTCCACGAGACTTACCAACCACGGGTTCTGTCTTCTTGTAGAAGCAGTTGGTAGACAGATGGTTTGTGCGGCCGCAGATGAAGCACCATTTCCCTTTACCTGGGTTTTGGTTAGAGGGACTAGGTTTGGATTGATTGGATTTTTGATGGCGGGAACCTTGACGGAAAGGTTTCTTGAAGTTCTTTCCTTTCCCTTTGTGGTGTTGGTGAGAGGAATGATTATCTTGCGATTCGGTGAGGTTTACTCTTAGAGCAAGGTCTTTGAGAACTTTAGAGTTTTTACTCTTATGTTCCTCCTCAATGCGGATAGCATTTTGGATCTGGACATAAGTAAGGTTTGATTGGTCATGCCTTAGTATAGTGCTAAAGCCGGACCATGAATCGGGAAGAGAATCAACAAGACATGTCACAAGATAATTTTCGAAAAGGATTGAGCCATCGGCTCGGATCTTGGACAACATCTCATCTAGTTGATGGAGTTGAGGATTGATAGGCTTGGAAGCATCAATCTTGAATTTTATGAAGGTTGGAAACATTATAACGTTCTATACCTGCATTGTCCAGGTTATAGCGCGCTTCAAGAGCATACCATAAATCCTTAGTCGTACGATATTGGAGGAATACATCGTAAAGGCTGTCAGACAAGGCACTAAGAATGCGGTTGCGACAATGATATTCAATGTCCACCGGATCTCTATATGGGACACGTCTAACATAGGTTCTAGTGGTATTTGCATTTGAGGATGAAGATGATGGCAGGTTTGAAGCAACTGCATTTGCAGTGCTAGGGATTTCAGATTCTACAGCGGGGGCATCGAAGATGGCAGACAAAAGGCCTAACGTATTAAGCCAAAATTCTATCTGAGCTTGCCAACGACGAAAATCATTTCCATTGAATTTCTCGGGTTTGATCCCGGCGGAGTCCTCAGATCTAGATGCCATTTTAGTTTTCTGAAAATTAAGATAGATACAATAAATTGCTGTACATATGAGAATGAAAGCAGATGTTATCATTTTGACTATTTGATTTTATTTAGCTACAACTTCTTTAGATTGTAGGAATATTTTCTTGTATATTCCAAAATAATGTATAATTTTCTTATTTGAAAATAGCAGAAAATAAAGATATGAGAACAAATCTAGAAAACTAGATTATTAAAACTTTTAAAATAGAAGGGATGAGAATCAAAAGGAGATTAGTTAAAAGATAGTTTAGAATCGAGCCTGGGTAAGGCGTGTGATCACTGCCCTAAAGAAGTTGCACCACCCTCCAGCAGGGCTTTCAACCGATGCTCACTCCTCCAAGGTACAACACCCGGCTAGATCCCGAAACTCCGATGTGCGCGGACACCGAAGAAGCACAGAGCACCCGAACACCCACTTGATGAAGCAAATGTAAAGAAAAGAAAGCACGTAGAAGATCGTCAAAACGGAGAGAGCACCAGCGCATATCAGAGCGATCGTTCTTTCTGAGAAGAACGACAATATATATAGACAGAAAATCTCCGGAAAAGGAGGATCTTGAAAACGGCAATATTAAAACCATAATAAGTATTGATGGTTATAGTTGGAAGGATCATAATCGGGAAGATAAACGTTGAAAATTTCCAACGTAAATAATGGCGTAAAATACGCGTAAAGGAGCGGTTAAGAAAATGCGTAAAACTGCGAAGAGAGAGAGAGCACGAAACGGCAGAAGCGTTGAATCCAATTCGACGTTGCGTCGATATCATATCGACGCAAGTCTTATCGACGCAAGCGTTGAAAACATATCGACGCAAGTCGGGTGCGTCGAATTCCATTCGACGCCTCCAACTTCAGCGGACTTGTCGACGCATGCGTCGACAACTTATCGACGCACGAAAGTTGCTTCGAATTCTTATCGACGCAACTCCGAATAAAAGTTTTGAAACTATCTTGAACAAAAAATACAATTCAATTCAATTATTCCCCAAATCCAAATCCAAATCCGGAGCGGTGCGTGCGCGCACGCGCGCGCGTGTGGTTCATAGTTTCTCCTTATGTTCTTTTGAACAAATAAGAAGGTGTGAATTTCTTTATATACACTTAAGGGAAGAAGGAGAATGACAAGGTGGGACTAAAGAACACCATTTCATCATGAAAGGCTTCCCTCCAAATATTTGGATTCCCTCCAAGTTTGGTTTTGAGCTTTTCCATCATAATGAGGAGCCCAAACACCAAACAACATTTAGCTCCAATCAAAACATTTAAAGTATAATGTTTTATAATTAAAATTTCTAACAAATTATTGATCAAACATTGAGCCAAACTATGGAACCAAATGTACCTTTAAAGTTAAAGGGGAGGCCAAAGGGGAGTTACAAAAAATTTAAGGAGGATGTTTTGTCTACAAAATGCCTCCCATCTCATTTTGAGTATGCATTATTGGAGGAGAAAGTGGCGGAATTAAAAAAAAGCAAAGAATGAAGTTGTTGGTTCGAAAAAATACAAATTTTGTTGTAAAGATTCGTCATCATTTTACAACATTTTGGTCTACACATTGTTGATGCCTACGACGTGGATGGTGATGGTCATTGTGGATACCGAGTTATTAGTGATGCATTGAATGTAATAGGTGGTTGGCAACAAGTACGAAAAGATTTATATTGGGAGCTTGAAACTCGACGTGTTTTGTACGATGATATATACGGTAGTAAGCGGAGATTAGAGTTGTTGGACTCTCTATAGTGCATAGAAACTCCAGCGCCATTTGATAAATGGATGACACTACCGGGTATGGGACTAGTTATTAGTTCATGCTACAACATAGCAGTGGTTCAACTATCAAAGGTGCAAAGTTTGACATATTTTCCACTTCATTCATCAATGCTGACACTTATATGCATTGGCTTCTTGAATAATAATCACTTCATTCGGCTAGTCTTGAATGTTTGCTCTCCGATTCCACACATTGTTCCTTCATGGATGAGATATCATGAACAAGTGGCGGAAAATTGGATACTACATTACAATCAACGGTTGCAAGGACCACCACCGGCAATGGGACCAAACATATTACTAATAGTGGATAATTGATAATGAAAAAAGGTATGTAACATATTCACATTAAAATTTTCTTACTTTAATTTTATTTCAAAGTGTAATGATTAATTTTTCTATTCATCTTTGCAGGGTAAAAGAATGGCTTGAAGCAATAACAATTTTGGATGCAATCATAGCTTGTTTTGAATGTTAACTTTGTTCTTATGGACTCTAAAACAATGAATGATTTATGTTTTAATGGTGTTTTGTGAAGTTAATTTATATCAATGTATTAGTAGTGATATTGTTTACAATTCATGAATTCTGTATTTTTCATAAAATTTGGTTTGCGGATAGTCATTTTGAAAATCACTGGTTTGCGGATATCAAATAGTTGCGGATAGCCAAAAGTGCGGTGCTAATAACAATTGCCTTAATTAATTGATAGCACATTAATTTTAAGGTACATTAATTAATTGATAAGGACAGAGCCGCGTACTTATCGTGATCGGAGCACTATCACTCACGTGTGTCTATATATCTATACTATAATATAAGGAAGAAAGGGTCTTTGGTGCAACATATGCATGCCCCAAAGTACCCCTGCCCACTTCCGAAATTCACCATTATGCCATCGGCAAGGCGGCTGGGCCGGGCGGGCTCCGGGCGGGCTTTGCGGGCCGCTGCTACTGCTTGGCGTAGCCTGTGCGAAGGCGGCCGGAGGCCGCCGTCGCGGCGGCCGCAGGCCGCCGTCGCGGAGCAGCGAGCACGGGCGGAGCTGCCAGTATATATATATATATATAGTATAGATGTATGAAAATAAAAAATTCTGATTCCAAATAAATCCACGATGCTTTGTAGATATTTTGTAATTTCGATCGATTTAGAAAAATAAAAATTCCATTTCAGGTGAAGGCCGGCTTATAGTGGCAAGTGGCAACCACCCACGACGCATGCATTTACAAAGGCACAAACATTTCAGAAATCACCGACACTCACACCCACACCCGCGGAGCACCCGTTACGCACCCGCGCCGGCAGGCCATTCTCTTTCTTGGTATGTTAGGTGCAAGCATCATCATACATGGAAAGTAACCACGTTTCTTTATGCAACTTTACCCGTCGACGAAGCAGCACTGCCTAATTGCCTTTAATCATAACGATTAAATAAATTTTTTTTTCTTCAAATATGATAATAAATTGTAAAAGTATTTAAAACGTGTTCGAACTTTAAACTTTTTGAAATATTGTTATAAAGACAATATTTTATATAGTTGTTGCGGGTCACTCAACGCTCTGGTAGATTTGTCGAATTGAACAACCTTAGCTCAAGAGCGAGCCGAGCGCGCAAACATAGTTAATAAATAGCAATGTGACTTTTTATCGTGAAAAACCCAGAAAGGATGAAAAATCAGGCGGTCGGAGTTGTGCCGAACAAATTTCACTATCTTCTGATTCGTTACAATTGAAAGACCACCTCTCGAGAGACTAAGTACTTTTCTAGGAACGAAAGTGAGATTCTTGAGTCGCCTTTCGTAGCTTGAAGGAAGATCTTCGATAGCATGAAGGAGACCTTTGAAGGCTCGAAGGAGATCTTCGAAGGTTCGAAGAAGATCTTCGAGTGTCAAAGGAGAATTCCAAGGAAATCTTCGAATGAGCTCTCTCGGGCGTAGAAGGCAAGGTCCATTGAAATGAAGGCTCTGGTGTAACGCCCCTGATTTTCGTTAATTATTTACGTGGTCGTTGTGACGTAATTTTGGCGTTTGGGCGTTACGTCAGCTCGTCAGATTTAGTTTTGGGTCTTAGCCTAGTTAAAGTGTACAACCCTGTATTCACCGAGTGGGCCCCCGAGACCCATGAGGTATTTTTGACACCGTTTTCCAGCAAGTTCCAGGACAGGAAGAGAGGGGGGCGAGCGGTAGAGGCGGGAGCTTCCCGCTCGCTCAACTAGTAGCAAGGGGGCGAGATCCCCAGAGAGGGGGGGGGGGGGGGAGCTCCTCTCGCCCCCCGCCCCCAGCAAGAGGGCGAGATCCCCAGCAGGGGGGCTCCTCTCGCCCCCGCCCCCTGGGGGGAGAGAGGAGGAGGGGCGGCCAGCCCCCCTCTCGCCCCAGCTCCAGTAAGCAGGATGGTCTGCGTTTAGCAGGATGGTCTGCGTTTGGCGCCTCGGAACATCGGGATTTGGCTGTTCGCAGGCCAAATCTGAGGGTATTTTGGCAATCTCGTAGGTCAGATTATGGATACTTGCAGACTCAGTTCAAAATCCTATAAATAGGACCAAGGGGGCACCATTTGGGGGGACTTCTCTCTAGCTAGACTTCTCTCTTGGCCTTCTCTCCCCCTATGTTCCTTGGTTGGGTGGAGAGAGCCTCTAAAGGTGCCCAAGCTTAGCATTGGCTTGGGAGGGGAAGCGCTCAACGATCTTCCGGGTGTGTGGTGGGACCTCCTCGCTAAGCCATTTGTTGGCACCAAAAAATGTACCAACTCCACACTGGCTCGAACTGAAGGATGGGGGGTGAAACTGTTGGGTGGCTGGTTACTTTGAGCCGGAGAAAAGGTAAATTTTATTGATATAAAGCTTGTGTTACAGCTGAGGTTACAGTAGAAAAGTATGAAAGAAAGGCATAAGATTTGAAGAAAAGAGCTAGCAAGGAGGTCTCCTGAAGTGAGACCGAAAGGTCCCCGCGGTCTCAAAAAACTGAGATCGCTCAAGCCACTGGCAGGAACTGGAACTCTCCAAAAGATCCTCCAAACTGGTACCCCTATCCCTCTATTTATAGACACGGGGCCTGCCCGAACGGGCAGATCTGAAAGGTAACGGGCTGCCCGGAACTTGCTGAGATCGCCTGAGACCGCTGCTAAGACCGCCGAGATCGTCTGGACCAGCTGAGACCGCCCGGGACAAGCTGAGATCGCTGAGATCGTTGAGATCGTTTGGACCTGCATCACCTGAACAGATCACACAAAACAGAATCAGTACAGGACCGAGACCCTCTGGAGCAAGATCGCTCAGGAGGGGCGATCTCCCCTACGAGATCGCCCAGGACGGGCGATCTCCCCTGCGAGATCGCCCAGGAGGGGCGATCTCCCTGCGAGATCGCCCAGGAGGGGCGATCTCTCCTCTGCGAGATCGCTCGGGAGGGGCGATCTCCCTGCGAGATCGCCCGGGAGGGGCGATCTCCCTGCGAGATCGCCCGGGAGGGGCGATCTCTCCTCTGCGAGATCGCCCGGGAGGGGCGATCTCTCCTCTGCGAGATCGCCCGGGAGGGGCGATCGCCCTGCGAGATGGCCCAGGAGAGGCGATCCCCCTGCGAGGTCGCCCGGTAGGGGCGACCTTCTCCTCTGCGAGATCGCCCGGGAGGGGCGATCTCCCGGGAGGGGCGATCTCCCTGCGAGGTCGCCCGGAAGGGGCGACCTTCTCCTTTGCGAGATCGCCCGGGAGGGGCGATCTCCCTGTGAGGTCGCCCGGGAGGGGCGATCTCCCTGTGAGGTCGCCCAGGAGGGGCGACCTTCTCCTCTGCGAGATCGCCTGGGAGGGGCGATCTCCCTGCGAGGTCGCCCGAAAGGGGCGACCTTCTCCTCTGCGAGATCGCCTGGGAGGGGCGATCTCCCTGCGAGGTCGCCCGAAAGGGGCGACCTTCTCCTCTGCGAGATCGCCTGGGAGGGGCGATCTCCCTGCGAGGTCGCCCGGAAGGGGAGACCTTCTCCTTTGCGAGATCGCCCGGGAGGGGGCGATCTCCCCGCGAGGTCGCCCAGGAGGGGCGACCTTCTCCTCGTGAGGTATCCTTAGGAGATCGCCCAGGAGGGGAGGTCTCCTCTGCGAGGTCGCCCGGAAAGGGCGACCTTCCCTTCGTGAGGTCGCCCGGGAGGGGCGGCCTCCTTTGCTCGAGGTCGCCCAGAAGTGGCGACCTGCTCCTTGGGAGATCGCCCAGGAGGGGCGATCTCCTCCCTGCGAGGTCGCCCGGGAGGGGCGGCCTGCTCCTTGGGAGATCGCCCAGGAGGGGCGATCTCCTCCCTGCGAGGTCGCCCGGGAGGGGCGGCCTGCTCCGCTTGAGGTCGCCCGGAAGGGGCAGTCTGCACTGCTCGAGGTCGCCCAGAAGGGGCGGCCTCCTTCATGCGAGGTCGCCCGGGAGGGGCGACCTGCCTTTGTGAAGTCGCCCAGAAGGGGGCGACCTTCCTCCTACGCGAGACCGCTTGGGCTCGATGAGACCCCCCCGAAGGAGTGAGATCGGCCTGGATCCCCGTATATACCGTAATACCTGAAAAAGTTAGCTCGGAGGGGGTCGCCGATTTCTGGGTAAACATAATCCCCGCATTTTTTTAAGTTTTTCGAAAAAAACTTCGAAAAAATAAAACTTACCCACGAGAATCGCGATCCACCTTTTCTGTCATAGTAGAGCATGTGTGATGGAAAAATGTAAATACCTGTACGAACTTACTAGCACCAGGCGTGCTTGCGAATAGTTTCTCTCTTCTTAAGAAAACTTGTGAACACTGGCTTTTATGCGAGTACCTGAAGAGAAAATGCAAGCACCTGCCTATTTCTGCGAAAGGACGGTCAGAGCAGGTATAAAAGAAACATACGTTACATGAGTAACTGAAGAGAACAAGTGAACACCTGTCTCCGTGTGTAAAAGATATGCTGAACAGGTATATGAAAAAGTAAAGATACTTCAGATACCTGAGACAACATATTGCCAATCAATCGACCTGAAATGGATGAGAAACTTATTTTGTTCATATTTGAACTCCAACCGAAAATTATGAATGACGGTCGTTTGGTTGTCAAAATGCCTTTTAAGAAGTTATAATGCTTGACCATTTGAAACTGCTTTGTTATAAAATAATTCCGATGTCAAATGACGATCTTCAATATTCGAGATGTTTTGTAGAAGAATCAGATCATGATAATCCATAAATGATGCTGAACTCTGTTATGTACTTTAATAAATGAAGGTGTCAAATAATTCAAATAGCTCCTTCTACGAATGGTAAATGATTCTTGGGAAACATTGGTCTTTTGAGATAGATAATTGACAATCTAAGCTTTTCTGACAGCTTCTTTGTTGAATAGTAGAAGAAAAGATCTTATGAATACTTTCATGTGCTTTAGATTGCTTGATAAACAGATGAGCACTCAAGTTCTGATCTCAATTTCTCCAAATGTCCCAAAACACTTGTGTCAGAAAAGCTTCTTCGAAGAGAACCAGTTAACAATCTTCAATACTTCAGATTCCCAAAAACTCTTCTAAAAAAACCCTGGAGATCCCACCAGCAATCTCTAACTTCCAAGTCCTGGAGGAAATTAAGCCGGTGGTCTCGAATCTTTGAGATCGCTGAAGAAATCAGAAAAACCAAATAAAACTCTGGAAATCCCACCGGCAATCTCTAACTTCCAAATCCTGGAGAAAATTAAGCCGGCGGTCTGAAAACCTTCTGATCGCTGAAGAAACCAGAAAGACCAAATAAAACTCTGGAAATCCCACCGGCAATCTCTAACTTCCAAGTCCTGGAGGAAATTAAGCCGGCGGTCTGAAAACTTTCTGATCGCTGAAGAAACCAGAAAGACCAAATAAAACTCTGGAAATCCCACCGGCAATCTCTAACTTCCAAGTCCTGGATGAAATTAAGCGGGCGGTCTGAAAACTTTCTGATCGCTGAAGAAACCAGAAAGACCAAATAAAACTCTGGAAATCCCGCCGGCAATCTCTAACTTCCAAGTCCTGGATGAAATTAAGCCGGCGGTCTGAAAACTTTCTGATCGGTGAAGAAACCAGAAAGACCAAATAAAACTTTGGAAATCCCACCGGCAATCTCTAACTTCCAAGTCCTGGATGAAATTAAGTCGGTGGTCTGAAAACTTTCTGATCGCTGAAGAAACCAGAAAGACCAAATAAAACTATGGAAATCCCACCGGCAATCTCTAACTTCCAAGTCCTGGAGGAAATTAAGTCGGCGTTCACGAATAACCTAGATCACTTTCCACTTCTTTTGAAGAACCATGCCTCTTTAGAAAACCATGCCTGGAGATCACAAGAAATCCAAATTTCTTTCACCTCTTTAGAAAACCACGCCTGGCGATCACTTCCATCCAAGTCCTGGAGAGGATCAAGCCGGCGATCACAAATAACCCAGATCTCTTTCCACAAGGGAGAAATAAGAAACGGCGGTCTCAAATCCTTCAGATCGTTGAAGAACCTCTTTCTCAAATAAAGCTTTGGAGAACAACTAACCAGTGATTTTTAATATTTGAGACCATTTCTCTTAGAAAAATCTGGAACAATTCAACATAACTTCTTCATGGAAACCTTTATGTGAAATCAACCCAGCCCCAGCCCTATCGGCTAATAAAAGTCGGTAGCGGGAGCTCACAAATCAATGAACATAACCTTTCTTTTAATCTCACCCAGATGTCTCAACTATTGATGTTAATCATCATATAGGAAGAGATTGAGGAAGAGAGGTTGGGGGAAAGGGGTTGGGCTACCACTACACATCTGCGAGTGATTCTAGCGAGATGCGGTCGTTGTGGGTTTTACGACCCGGAGAAGAAGAGAGAATTTGGAGATGTTACTTCCATACTCTATATCAAACAATAGAGAAGGTATTTCTACCTTTCATATCCATGTCTACGTATTTCACGAAGTATTAACATAAACAGGAAAAAGTAAAGTAATGACGAAGCTTTAGCCGTTCCGGTTGATCCGGCTAATTTCTACTTATCATATCAACGTATTTGTAGAAATATCAATGTAAGCAGGAAAAAGTAAAGTGATGAAAGAGCATTAAACATACTTGGCTGAATGTCCACAGTGAATATGGGTATGAAGATTGATATAGCTGACCGCTGGAAATATCCTTGCGATGATAGCTGCTGGTGGAACACAGATAACTGCTATTCTTATTACAAGCAAACTTAGAAAAAGAAAAATTCTGAAACTCCAAACAAATGGGAGACATGCAAAACAAAATTGACACTCTATCTCATCTATATTTCATGCATTTCTTTTATTGAAGGAGAGAATATCTGTTTTGTAAAGTTGTCTTTGCTGGAAAATAAGATCATCTTCATATTATTAAACAACATAATCTTGTAATTTTCCTGCCTTCAATAGTCGATCTATCAATTTTCGGAGAGCACGAAAGTCTTCTGTATTATGACCAACAGTTGAATGGTATGTGCAGTAGAGTTCCTGATTGCGAGTTTCAACTTTAGACTTTATAGGACGGGGTCTCCTATACTCTGGCATATTCTGAATAATTTGAATAACCTCTTCCAAAGGGAGATTCAAATGATCAGATCCTTCTGAGTATGTTTCATATTCAAATGTTGTAGGGTCATAGGACATAATGGGAGAGACATCTAAATATGGAGATGGCATATCCTGTTGAGGTGGAGTAGACCTATTTAGAGGAGGTGAAGAAGACTTGAACTCCTCATCTTGCGAAGAGATATTTGATGAAGATGAACGATGATGATAGTAATGCTTCTGATGCTGCCGAGTCTGCTGGTTCCAAGAATTCATATAATTTGGATTCAACGCCTCACCCTGAATAAACCGGTTTGCTATTTCGATGAGATGCCTATAAGACTTGGGCTCATTTGCGGTAACTTTGAATTTGAGAGGGCCTTCTTGGAGCTCGTTGATTAAAGCAACTTGATACAGTTCTTGATCTGTACTAACAATATGAAGAATTTCTCTCTGGAATCTATCGACAAAGTGAGCGAGAGTTTCATTAACTCCTTGCTTGATTTGGAAAAGGGCTGCGACACCCCTTTTCCGCTTCCTGCAGATTGAAAACCTTAAGAGGAATCATCTCCGCAAATCCATAAGGCAAGCAATTGATCCAGATGACAAACTATAGAACCATTCTCTAGAATGGCTGTCAAGGGTCATAACAAAGAGCTTGCACTTGACGCCATCCACTAACGCTCTTAAAGAAATGGCTGACTCAAAGGCTTGGAGATGGGAGAAGGGATCTTCTTCCCCAGTGAAGGTTGGCAGATGAGGTTCTCTAAAATTATCGGGAGCAGTTACCAAACGAACTCTATCCGTGAAGGGAGAAAGATCTTCCTCTTCAACAATATCTGGAGGAGATGAAGGATAAGCCTCGACTCGAGGAGGGAAAGGAGCTTTCTTAACAGGAGCTTGAACCTCTGGCATCTCCATTGCTACTCAAAAAACAGGAATTGCCGAAATGGAAAAAACTGTGATAACTCCCAAACGGACTGGAATTTTTGAAATCTGAGGGCTAAAAAGTGCCTGAACGAGCAGTCCAGTTCAATTTTTGGATAGTTCAGGCCGAGCCGGTCGCGACAAGCTTTGAATTTTTGAATTCCGACACCCAGATCAAAAGTTATGACCGTTTGAAGTTTTGATGAATTTTAGGCCGAATTCCTCGCAACCGCTGTTCACCAACCACTTAAAATCTGACGGTCGCGTGTTCGTTCTGTTGGCACCGAAAAATGTACCAACTCCACACTGGCTCGAACTAAAGGATGGGGGGTGAAACTGTTGGGTGGCCGGTTACTTTGAGCTGGAGGAAAAGTAATTTTATTGATATAAAGCTTGTGTTACAACTGAGGTTACAAAAGAAAGGAATGAAAGAAACAACATAAGACTTGAAGAAAAAAAGGCCTGGAGGGAGACGAAGAGGTCTCCGGAAAGAGTGATCGGTGGTCTCGGCGGTCACTCAAAACTGAGACCGCTCTAACCACTGGCCGGAACTGGAAGCTCTCCAAAGTCCTCAAACTGGTACCCATACCCCTCTATTTATAGACGCAGGGGCCTGCCCGAACGGGCAGATCTGGATGGTAACGGGCTGCCCGGAACTGCTGAGATCGCCTGAGACCGCTACTGAGACCGCTGAGATCGTTTGGACCTGCTGAGATCGCCCAGGACAAGCTGAGATCGCTGAGATCGTCTAGGCCTGCTGAGATCGTCTGGACCTGCATCACCTGAACAGATCACACAAAACAGAATCAGTACAGGACCGAGACCCTCTGGAGCGAGACCGCCCAGGAGGGGCGATCTCCCCTGCGAGATCGCCCAGGAGGGGTGATCTCTCCTGCGAGATCGCCCAGGAGGGGCGATCTTTCCCGCGAGATCGCCCAGGAGGGGCGATCCCCTTGCGAGATCGCCCAGGAGGGGCGATCTCTCCTCTGCGAGAACGCCCGGGAGGGGCGACCTTCCCTGCGTGAGGTCGCCCCGGAGGGGCGGCCTCCTTTGCTCGAGGTCACCCGGAAGGGGCAACCTGCTCCTTGGGAGATCGTCTAGGAGGGGCGATCTCCTCCCTGCGAGGTCGCCCGGGAGGGGCGGCCTGCTCCGCTCGAGGTCGCCCGGAAGGGGCGGCCTACACTGCTCGAGGTCGTCCGGAAGGGGCGTCCTCCTTCATGCGAGGTCGCCCGGGAGGGGTGACCTGCTCCTTGGGAGATCGCCCAGGAGGGGCGATCTCCTCCCTGCGAGGTCGCCCGGGAGGGGCGGTCTGCTCCGCTTGAGGTCGCCCGGAAGGGGCGGCCTCCTTCACTGCTTGAGGTCGCCCGGAAGGGGCGGCCTCCTTCATGCGAGGTCGCCCGGGAGGGGCAACCTGCTCCTTGGGAGATCGCCCAGGAGGGGCGATCTCCTCCCTGCGAGGTCGCCCGGGAGGGGCGGTCTGCTCCGCTTGAGGTCGCCTGGAAGGGGCGGCCTCCTTCATGCGAGGTCGCCCGGGAGGGGCGACCTGCTCCTTGGGACATCGGCCAGGAGGGGCGATCTCCTCCCTGTGAGGTCGCCCGGGAGGGGCGGCCTGCCTCTGCCAGGTCGCCCGGAAGGGGCGACCTGTTCCTCTGCGAGGTCGCCTAGAAGGGGCGACCTCCCTCTACGAGGTCGCCCAGAGGGGGTGACCTGCCTCTGTGAGGTCGCCCAGGAGGGGGTGACCTTCCTCCTACGCGAGACCGCTTGGGCTCGATGAGACCCACCCCGGAGGAGTGAGATCGGCCTGGATCTCCGTACATACCGTAATACCTGAAAAAATTAGCTCGGAGGGGATCGCCGATTTCTGGGTAAACACCATTGGTCTCTTTTCTAGTTCCTTAGCCTCTTAGCCTAGAGCTCTCCCTTGGGAAGAGTAAGTGTTGGTCACCCCTCAACCTGTTGAGGGACCGGACTCCACAGAGACCAAGTTATTAGTTTCAACATATATGGTGCGGTGAGCGTGGACAGTGACCAACTCAAGAAAGTCTCAATATGAGCTCCATGGCTGGAGGTGGATGATCCGACCCAGGCCACTCGCAGCCCCCGGTGGATGGAGCGATGTTGGAGATGTTTGAAAATTTCAGGCAGGAGGTCCTGCAGACCTTGCAGCTAACCTTTGCCGCGATAGGAGAAGGTAGGAGAGGAAGTGGTCCGGAGGTCCCGTCTCTGCAGGTGGGCGAGAGCCCTCTAGGCCAGCATCCCAGGAAGGAGGTACCAGTGGGGGGGAGTGGGGAGGCATTCGGCCCCCACTCGCCCGGTCCCCTAGGAGGAGGGGAGTGGGGAGGTGCAGACCCCCACTCGCCCAGCCCCAAGGAGGCGAGTGGGGAGGCGCCAGGCCCCCACTCGCCCAGCCCCAAGGGGGCGAGTGGGGAGGCGCCAGGCCCCCACTCTCCCAGCCCCAAGGGGGCGAGTGGGGAGGCGGCCAACACCCACTCGCCCAGCCCCAAAGGGGGCGAGCAAGGGAAGTCCCTATTGTGAGTTGGTTCTCTCAGCCCCGGTTCCAGAGGGGTTCGGGGGGCAGGAGATGTCCCACTACTCCGGCAAGGATGACCCCATCCTGCACCTGCAGTGTTTTGAGGACATGGTCTCTATCAGGCCCATGTCGGACGCTTTCAAGTGCGACTCTTCGCGACAACTTTGAAGGAGAAGGCAAGGGATTGGTTCCACCAGCTCCCTGCGGGATCTATCTATGTCTTCGAAGACTTGCGTCGAGGTTTCCTGCTGCGCTTCTCGACGTCAAGGAAGAGGAAGAAGGATGCTGAAGCACTCTTCAAGATCAGGCAAGAGCCAAGGGAGTCGCTGGCTCGTTATGTTGATAGGTTCCAGGAAGAGGTTTTACTTGTCCAAGAGGTTCCAGGGTTCACCCTCCAGCTCACCTTCACAGTGGGGCTGCGGGAGGGGTTCTTCAACAGGAGCTTGAAGCGGAAGTCCCTCCTATCTTTCGAAGAGTTGATGGAAAGGGTGACAGAAGAAATTGAGAGTGAAGAGGCCAACCCGGAGTTCGCAAGAAGGTTGGCCAAACTGAGTGAGCCGGAGGCAAGGCAATAGGGGGGGGGGGGGGGGGAAGGTAGAGGCTCCCAGGAGGAAGTTCGACCAAGAGGAAGATAACTTTCAGAAAGAAGAGTCTGACCTCCCAGGGTGGAGGTAGGGACCGAAGGCACCATCTCCACCACCTCAGCAAACCATGACAATCGGTTGGGGAGAAGGAGGAGAGCCAGGAAAGCAGAAAGAAGAGGAAAAAGAAGGGATATGGTTGAGTTACCTTACTGCGACTTCCACGATGAGGAGGGTCACGCGACTTCCGCCTATGCTGAGTTCTTGGAATTAAGGGAGGCGAGGTGTCCGAGGCAGCAACAACAATGACCAGAAGAGGTCGAGGAAGATCAGACTTGGGAGTAAGAGACTAAGTTTTAGTTCTCTTGCTTAGCTTTTTCTTTAATCCCATGTAGTATGATGGTCTACTTTCAGACTTAGTTTTTCTTACATGTAATATGACAATCAAAGTTATAAAAGTTTTACAGGTGCTTAGCCCCGATGCTGGACCGCTGACCAGACTCCCACCTAGCTGGCAGGGCCGGGAACCGCTCGGTGGCCGGATGTTTCTCAAGGTACTTAGCCCTGATGCTGGCCCGCTGACCAGGCTCCCACCTAGCTGGCAGGGCCGGGAACCGCTCGGTGGTCGGATGTTTCCCAAGGTACTTAGCCCCGATGCTGGCCCGCTGACCAGACTCCCACCTAGCTGGTAGGGTCGGGAACCGCTTGGTGGCAGGATGTTTCCCAAGGTACTCAGCCCCGATACTGGCCCGCTGACCAGGCTCCCACCTAGCTGGCAGGGCCGGGAACCGCTCGGTGGCCGGGTGTTTATCAAGGTACTTAGCCCCGATGCTGGCCCGCTGACCAGGCTCCCACCTAGCTGGCAGGGCCGGGAACCGCTCGGTTGCAGGAAGGAAAGTGCTTAGCCCCGATGCTGGCCCGCTGACCAGGATCCCACCTAGCTGGCAGGGCCGGGAACCGCATCGGTGGCAAGAAGTTCTCGAGGTACTTAGCCCCGATGCTGGCCCGCTGGCCAGGCTCCCACCTAGCTGGCAGGGCCGGGAACTGCTCAGTGGCAGAAAGTTCTCAAGGTACTTAGCCCCGATGCTGGCCCGCTGACCAGGCTCCTACCTAGCTGGCAGGGCCGGGAATCGCTCGGTGGTAGGAAGGAAAGTACTTAGCACTGATACTGGCCCGCTGACCAGGCTCCCACCTAGCTGGCAGGGCCGGGAACCGCCCGGTGGTAGGAATGTCTCAAGGTACTTGGCCCCGATGCTGGCCCGCTGACCAGGATCCCACCTAGCTGGCAAGGTCGGGAACCGCTCGGTGGTCGGATGTTTCAAAGGTACTTAGCCCCGATGCTGACCTGCTGACTAGGCTCCCATCAAGCTGGCAGGGCCGGGAACCGCTCGGTGGCCGAAAGTTTTCTAAGTATTTTCCCCCGAGGTGGCTCCGCCAGCCGAGCTATCACTAGCCAGCGAGGTCGGATGGCCTCTCAGGGAGGGTAAGCTTTCCCCCCGAGGCGGCTCCGCTAGCCGGGCTCTCACCAGCCGGCAGGGTAGGATGGCATCTTCGGGAAGCGTGAGTGAATTTTCACCGGGACGAAGTGGGGTCTTCTCAATTTCTTTTCAGCGCCACTCGCCGAATATGCAGGGTTGGACTTTTCTTTCCGAGCGTGTACCCCGCTCAAAAAGGGCGGGGATTGTGTACAGCCTTGTATTCGCTGAGTGGGCCCCCGGGACAGGAAGAGAGGCGGGAGATTCCCGCTCGCTCAACCAGTAGCAAGGGGGGGGGGGGCGAGATCCCCAGAGGGGGGGGGGGGCGAGCTCCTCTCGCCCCCACCCCAAGCAGGGGGGCGAGCTCCTCTCGCCCCCCTCCCCCAGCAAGGGGGGCCAGATCTCCAAGAGGGGGGTGGAGCTCCTCTCGCCCCCGCCCCAAGCAGGGGGGCGAGCTCCTCTCGCCCCCCGCCCCCAGCAAGGGGGCGAGATCCCCAGCCGTGGGGGGGGGGGGGGGGGAGTCGAGCTCCTCTCGCCCCCCGCCCCCAGGGGGGAGAGAGGAGGAGGGGCGACCAGCCCCCCTCTTGCCCCAGCTCCAGTAAGCAGGATGGTCTGCGTTTAGCGCCTCGGAACAGCGGGATATAGCTGTTCGTAGGCCAAATCCGAGGGTATTTTGGTAATCTCGTAGGTCAGATTATGGATACTTGCAGACCCAGTTCAAAATCCTATAAATAGGACCAAGGGCACCATTTGGGGGGACTTCTCTCTAGCTAGACTTCTCTCTTGGCCTTCCTCCCCCTATGTTCCTTGGTTGGGTGGAGAGAGCCTCCAAAGGTACCCAAGCTTAGCATTGGCTTGGGAGGGGAAGCGCTCAACGATATTCCGGGTGTGCGGTGGGACCTCCTCGCTAAGCCCTTGGTCTCATTTCTAGTTCCTTAGCCTCTTAGCCTAGAGCTCTCCCTTGGGAAGAGTAAGTGTTGGTCACCCCTCAACCTGTTGAGGGCCCGAACTCCACAGAGACCAAGTTATTGGTTTCAACATAAAGTGTGTAATTTGGATCGCGTGTGTGAGAGTTCGCGTCGTTTCGAGTATTGTGAAATTATTTATGTAATTATTGCATTTATTATAATTCCCTGGCGCTGCGTTCGATGAACGGCAGTTTCTCTGCGTTCGATGAACAGCTTTGGCTCTGCGTTCGACGAACGACATGTTGGATCGGTCGGCGCCCTTAGAGGGGGGGGGGGGGGGTGAATAAGGGTTTTCAAAAACTTAAGTAAATATTTAGAAAACTTTGAATTATTGCAAGATTAAAGTAATATTTTTGAATAGCGATCTAAATTGATTTATGATGAAAAAGAGGATAAAAAACAATTTAGATGAATGAAGAACAAAATCAATTTTATTACAAAAATAGAGACATGATTACTATTAATAAAATTGATTACAAAAATGGATTTCTATGACGCTAGAAATCGAGGTGAATAATTATAGTTCTTTTTCGTTTTCTATACCGACTCGTATACCCACGAACCGGTTGGCTTTAGCCGATCTCTCCCCAGATACGGCCTCAAGCCGCTCTAGCCAATCTATCCCCAGAAAGGCCTCGAGCACCCCCTAGATCTATACCCTAGACCTAGTCGCCAACACAAGGCAAATTACCCCCTAAGTCTACCCCAGACCTAGTCGCAAACACGAGGCGAATTAACGAACCGTTTACAAGAAAAAGAGAACTAAACTGAAATTACAACAATAATAAAAACTCCCCCTAAGAACTTCTGAAGTAGGAGACGTTGGACCGCTGTAGTATAAGCGTTGTTGAGGCGGTCGCCTGTCGGTTGAAGCGTGAAGAAATCCTCCTTCAGAAATTCCTTCTCTAAGCTTTTGGTGGGAGTATCTCTCTGATCTCTCCTCTCTCTGCTGTGGCACGAAGCTCTGGAGTTTTGAATCTAAAGAGGATGAAGAATACAGAGGCAAAATGTCCAATTTATATCCTTCACGCTACCGCCGGCGCTAGCGCTACCGCCGGCGCTAGCCCGGATTAAGTAACAATTTGCGCGGCAGAATCTCCCATCCGCGGCAACATCTTGCTCCATTCCTTTTGTGCGTCACGCTACTGTCGGCGCTAGTAGCTACCTGTAACACTGATGCGCGTCGGCAAGTGCACCGGTCGCTGTCAAGTAATAATTGTGGAGAATAAATTCCCCGGATGTCGGTCTCTTGAGGAATGCAGGATGGGTGAACGAATCGCGCAGTGATTATTGTTACACAAGCGTTTCACAAACACAAAGAGGGGTTTTTGGTTGGTTTTCCTAATTTTAACAACAACAACAGAGATGCGGGTCGAGAACACCGCTTCGCAAAGTGAGGTGGAGGCAACGGCTGCGATGCCGTGCTTCGTGAGGCGGATGAAGTGAACTCAAGTGCGAAAGGGTGAGGGTCGCAAACACCTCTTCACAACCGTCGTTAGCTCTTGCTAACACGGAGCAAACACCTTGCGTGCGTGTGCGAGTGAGTGAGTGAGAACGGAATGAATCATGAGCATACCATGGAGAAAAACAAAGAAATATTCATTTTCATCAAAGTAAATATTACAATATTCATCTAGTACATGGTTCAAAGAGTGCAATGAAGGGAAAGAAGAAAGAAATAACCGGCGGTGAAGACTAGCGGCCGTTCACGGCCGGAATGGTAGGTTGTCGGGCTACCTCCGGACTCGGACGGGCAATGCTTCCGGCGTAGAGAGCTGTCACAATCTCCCTACGTGCTCCGTCGTCTTCGACTCAAGGTCTCTTCTTCTTCTCACCGGGCGGAAAGCGAAAATGGTTGCTTGGAGGCTTGCGGACGATGGAGAACACTCACGGACGATGGAGGAAGGCTTGGAATGGATGGAGGAGGCTTCCCCTTGGGTTGAAGATGAAGTAGGGGCGTTCCAGGGCGGTGGTCGGCGGCGTACGGAACAGGAACCTCGCTCCCGGAATGATCGATCCGCCCTAAAATCGCAACAGGCGTTTAAATAGGCGCTGGATTGAATACTGCGCACGATCATTGGCGCACGACCAGTGGTCGTGCGCACTGGAATTCTGCGATCGTGCGCACTGCCTGGACAGAACCTGCAAGAGACGAAATTATAAAATACAATGTTCGCACGACCAGTGGCGCACGACCGGTGGTCGTGCGCACTAGAGTTGATGGTCGTGCGCACTACAGCAAATAGAACTCAGAAATTTAATGGTCAATGCGCACGAGCAGTGGCGCACGACCGATGGTCGTGCGCACTGGAGTCGATGGTCGTGCGCACTGCACCAGACAGAACTCGCGAAAAAGGGTTAAGTGCGCACGATTAGTGGCGCACGACCGGTGGTCGTGCGCACTAGAACAAGTGATCGTGCGCAGTGTTCCTGTGCAGAATTGCACCGGAAACACTTGCACGCCTCCAATTCCAGCACAAACACAGATCTAGCCACTGAAAGTGGCACTTAACAACATATGAATACTACTAAAGATAATACACACGAAAACACACCAAAGTGGGCCTAAATGTGCACCTAGCATGGGTTATCAAATATAGACTATAATAAGGCTAAAGTGCGGTGAATTTACTGAATAATGGCCCGGATGAGTCCATAAATGTGTATATGATCAGGACTCATCACACCCCCAGACTTAACTGTTTGCGCGTCCCGAGCAAACGAATCCGGTGGAATGTGAAAACGATAGCTAACATAGAGAATTACACAAGGGAGTACGGTGCGAAGTAACGTACGCATGCGAGTAGAAATTCTAGTAGAAGAAGATTCTAACTATGCTAACTAATTTACGTAAGTATTAAAGCGTAATTAAAGATTTAGTTATACTCAGTTGGTGAATTATGACGAATTTGGCGATCATGCCCGGTATGAAAGCGACGAGACACTGAGGCGGGTGTTGCAAAAGATCGGGGCTTAGGAATAACTCCGCTGAAATCCATCAACGTCGTGAACCATACGCTCGCCCGGTCACACTCTCTCCACGGCGCTAGCAAACTCGCAAATCAAATCAGTAGGACTTATAGGATTAAAACGAGGCTTAGGTTACGGTATGATATTCAAAGTTAAACACGATGGCTGCGCAACCCAAGTGAGCTATCGGAACGCTGCACCCCACAAAACCACAAACTACGCTCGTGTGACACACCCCCAGACTTATCATGAAAACCAGGTGTGCACACGGCCTACTTCACAAACACCAACAGATTTTCTGTTCTTAGCTCGGGAGGACTTTTTTTTTCAAACTACTGTTTTTTTTTTTCTTTTACATATTTTTTCTTCTTTTATGTATCCTCCGGTTGGTTCAAAGTGAGCGGATAGACAATATTTTCCCTTCAAAACAAAATGATTCCACACGACACGCATATTGAGACTTATGAGCGCAGTTAAAAACAATTTGGTTGCGGGTGTAGGATAGGCTTCAGGCTTTGGTGGATGAAGAGGAGCTGAACAAAGGATTGGTAGGCACAAATTTGGCTCGCAAAGGTGAATGAAATGGACATGGAACAACAAAGCTCAAACTAGCCAAATGGTGGCCTACGTCATTTTTAACTCGACGAGTCGCTCTCACCAATGCTTCGATAGTCGCTTGGGGCAAGTTCTTAGCCCACGAGAAAGATAAACCTTCCTCCCGACTCGAGCAACACACGACTAGCAATCGTGCACACACAATACCGGGTTATCGTCAATTTCATACAAATTCAGCATTTGAGTATACTAAATCTAAATTTACGCAGAAATACTAAATATAAATTAGATGCATAAAGAAAATCTAGTTCTACTCAAATTCTACCATAACATGCGACGTGACTAGTACACTACATGAGTCGACATCGTGCTCCAAATAATAATTCCTATGTTAACAAACTATTTCACATTCCAACCAAACTAATTTTAAACGGAACAACAAAAAGAAAAGCACGCACTCAAGTGGGTGAAGTGGTGTGTAAGGAATGCAACAATGATAATGATAATGAAAAATAAAAAGCAACCTTCTAGTATGCAATGCAGCTCATGCACAGTGGATAATAACAACCGCTCCCCCAGACTTAAGCTAAACACGATATCTAGAAATTTGAAGCTGAAAGAGGGGAGGAAGTGTTACCCAATGCTCAGAAATGAGCATACCAGACGATTGGCGTTTACGATCAAGAGTAGTCCGCAGCATCCGCCATCGAACACGAAACCTGCAAGCACAAACTCAAGGCAACAAAAGCAAATATAAAAGCTGAACTAAAAAAAGAAATACGAAAATGGAAATCTGGGTTGTCTCCCAGTAGCGCTTTCATTTAACGTCATTAAGCTGGACCAAATACCTGTATTAACAGTGTTTATAAAGAGTGCAGGAATTAAAAAGAAATACTCAAAAATAGAGTTTTGCAACAATAAGAAACAAGAAGGGAAAATCAGCTGCCGGTGCTTGAATGATGTCTATCTCCCAATGTCAACAACTGACATTCCTTGTTTATAGTGGCACCATCGTATAACTTCAGCCGATGTCCATTGACCTTAAACTTGTCCCCCTTATCTCCAGATATTTCTATGGCACCAAAGGGGGAGACGGCGGTCACGGAGAAAGGACCACTCCACCTCGATTTTAACTTCCCAGGGAAGAGGCGGAGACGAGAGTTGTAGAGCAGCACTTGGTCTCCAATTTTCAACTCCTTAGGAATGATATGCCGATCGTGCCATTTCTTCGTTTTCTCCTTGTAAATACGAGCGTTTTCATAAGCGAAATGACGGAGCTCCTCTAACTCGTTGAGTTGAGAACGACGCACCTCGGCCGCGGCTCCAATGTCCATGTTCAACAATTTGGTTGCCCATAATGCTTTATGCTCCAGCTCCACCGGAAGGTGGCATGCCTTGCCATATACCAATTGAAACGGAGTCATGCCTATGGGTGTTTTGAACGCAGTCCGGTAAGCCCATAATGCATCGTCGACCTTTTTAGCCCACTCCTTCCTATTTGAATGTATTGCTTTCTCAATTATTCGCTTGAGCTCGCGGTTGGAAACTTCGACTTGCCCACATGTTTGGGGGTGGTATGCCAAAGAAATCTTATGATGGACCCCGAACTTTTTCATTAGTTGCACAAACTGCTTATTGCAAAAGTGACTACCGCCGTCGCTGATGATCGTTCTCGGCGTCCCAAACCTGGAAAAGATATTCTTGTGGATGAAATGTAGCACTGTGTTGGCATCATTCGTGGCCACCGCTTCAGCTTCCACCCACTTTGAGACATAATCAACTGCCACAATAATGTAATGCTTACCATGAGACATCGGGAAGGGACCCATGAAGTCTATTCCCCAGACATCAAAGGGTTCGCAGACCAGCATGTTATTAAGGGGCATCTCGTCACGCCGGGAAATATTTCCGGTCCTTTGGCATTCATCGCACTTGGTAACATAGGTATGGGCGTCCCGGAAGAGGGTCGGCCAAAACAATCCACATTGCAGGATTTTTCGTGTTGTTCGAACGGCCCCGAAGTGCCCGCCAGCTTCTCTGTCATGACAGTGCTGTAATATAGAATGAAACTCAGCTTCCGGAATGCAACGCCTAATAATCCCATCGCTGCACGTGTGGAATAAGAGCGGGTCTTCCCAAAAATAGTATTTTGAGTCAGAGGCAAGCTTCCGTCTTTGCTGGGGGGACAGATTCGGGGAGAACGTTTTGCAAGCCAAGTAATTAGCAATATCTGCGTACCAAGGTGCGGTTGGAGAAGACGTAGTAATTGCGAATAACTTCTCATCCGGGAAATAGTCGTCCGTTTCCTCCGCAACGCTGTTGGGAGTGTCGTACTCCAAACGCGAGAGATGATCAGCAATCACATTCTCCACCCCCTTCTTGTCTTTGATTTCCAGATTGTATTCCTGCAAAAGTAAAATCCAACGAATCAGACGCGATTTGGATTCTTTCTTACTGAAAAGATACCTGAGAGCGGCATGGTCCGTGTACACGATCACTTCGGAAAGTACCAAATATGAGTGAAACTTTTCACAGGCGAAGACCACGGCTAGCATTTCTTTCTCTGTAGTGGTATAATTTGCTTGTGCACTGTTGAGAGTTCGACTGGCATACGCAATAGTGTGAAAAGTCTTATCTTTCTTTTGACCGAGCACAGCACCGACGACCACATCACTTGCGTCGCACATGATGATAAAAGGTAAAGTCCAGTCGGGTGCCACCAAAATTGGGGCAGAGATGAGTTGTCCCCGTAAAGTTTCAAAGGCTTGCATGCATGCTTCGTTGAAGTGGAAGGGAACATCCTTAACCAGCAGGCGAGATAACGGCTTTGAAATGGAGGAAAAGTCCTTGATGAACCTTCGATAGAAGCCCACATGACCAAGAAAACTTCGAATACCTTTCACTGACATGGGTGGAGGGAGGTTTCTGATGACACTTACCTTTGCTTGATCCACTTCGAGCCCTTTGCGGGAAACTTTATGTCCCAACACAATTCCTTCGCGCACCATAAAGTGGCATTTCTCCCAGTTCAAGACAAGATTGGTGTCTTCACACCGCTTCAAGGTCTTGGCCAAATTCGCCAGGCAAATGTCGAAGCTACTGCCAAATAGAGTAAAATCATCCATGAAAACTTCGAGGAAGTCCCCCACCATGTCAGCAAAGATGGCGAGCATACAACGTTGGAAGGTTGCGGGGGCATTACACAGTCCAAATGGCATTCTTTTGAACGCAAATGTACCAGAGGGACATGTGAATGTCGTCTTGTCTTGATCAGATGGGTCAATTAGAATCTGATTGTACCCTGAGTATCCATCCAAAAAGCAGTAGTAATCCTGCCCCGCTAACCTTTCTAGCATCTGATCAATAAAGGGGAGCGGAAAGTGGTCCTTGCACGTCGCGTCGTTCAGCTTGCGATAGTCGATGCAGACTCTCCACCCGGTGATCATTCGGGTCGGTAGCAGCTCGTTCTTTTCATTGGCAACGACAGTAATCCCTCCCTTCTTCGGTACCACCTGAACTGGACTGACCCATTTGCTATCGCTGATTGGGTAAATGATGCCAGCGTCCAACAGCTTTATCACTTCAGCCTTTACTACCTCTTGCATTTTCGGGTTCAGCCGCCTTTGGGGCTGTGCTGTCGGTTTGTACTGATCTTCAAGGAGGATCTTATGCATGCAGACCGTGGGGCTGATTCCCTTAATGTCAGCAAGAGAACGTCCGAAGACCTTGTGGTACCTTCTCAGCACGCCCAATAATGCAGTTTCATTAGCGGCGGACAGGGCTGCAGAAATAATCACCGGATGTGTGTTTTTTTCTCCAAGAAACACGTACTTTAGAGAGTCCGGAAGTTGTTTGAGAGCCGGACATGGGTTTGGGCTAACCGAATCGTTGGAGAGCTCTCCACTTGAATGTGACAAATCAGGGTGATTTGAGTGTGCACCCTCTTCTTCCTCGTCTTCGTGATGTCGGTACATCACGCGGTCATCCAACTCCACACCGTTCTGACCATCGAATTCTTCAAGCGCTTCTGCTGGTTCATACTCTGTAATTTCAAAAAGTTACGACGGGTTGTGGACGTTGAAAGATATAGCATCCTCCCCCAGTCTTAGTGTGAGCTCTCCCTGCTCCACATTAATAATAGCACGAGCAGTAGCGAGAAAGGGCCGCCCCAAAATAATGGGAACATTTGTATCGACCTTCATGTCGAGAATGATAAAATCAGCTGGAAAAGCGAGACCGTTTACAACTATTGTGAGGTCCTCGACGATTCCCGACGGCTTCTTGATCGACCGATCAGCAAGCTGCAGCATTACTTGTGTTGGCTTCAAGATCCCAGCACCGAGTTCACGAAAGATAGAGAGCGGCATCAAGTTGATTGATGCCCCCAAATCACAGAGTGCCTGGCTGAAACGGTGATGACCGATCCTGCAGGGAATCGTAAAGCTGCCCGGGTCCTTGCACTTAGTGGGTAAATTGGAAATGATGGCAGAGCACTCCTCAGTGAGGTCGATGGTTTTGAGATCCTCCAACTGCTTCCGCTTTGAGATCAAATCTTTCAAAAACTTGGAGTAGCCCGGCATTTGAGAAATAGCTTCGATCAGCGGTATGCTCACCTGCACTCCTTTCATTATTTCCAAGAATCTGCGGAATTGCTGCTCAGTTTTCTCGTTTCGCAGTCTGTGAGGGAATGGGGGGTAAACAGCACTTTTCGAGGGTTGTGCCTCGCTCACAGGATGCGGCTCAATATGACTTTGAGCCAGCTTCTCGGGGGTTTCTTCATTATGCCTGTCAGTCGAACACGTAGGAGGTTCCTGTCGAGGAGAATTGTCTACACTTCTCCCACTTCTCAATCGCATGGTGTTCACTGACTCAGGAGGCTGACTTGCAAGCTCAGAAACAGCATCGGACAGCGTCCCAATGGTAGAGCGAAGCTGTTGGATTGCGACTGATTGGTCATTCATTTTGTTCAATACCCCGACCACCAAAGTCGCTAACTGTTCTGGTTGCTCTGGCGGCAAAAAGTCCGCTACTCCTTTGAATATCACGGCATTAACTGCAGCAGTAAATGGGGGGCGAATAACATGACTCCAGTGCTGACTGGTGTGAACAATATTCACGACTACGTCCCACGCGTCCTTTCCTGATTTATTAAACAGGGCCCCTCCAGCTGCCATATCAAATAGAAGACGGAAATTATCCAGCACTCCAAAGTAGAAAATCTGAATCAAGAAAGCTTCCGAAAGATCTTCACGGTAGCATCCCCTATACAGGGACTGGAAACGCTCCCAAGCATCGACTAACGTCTCCTCCTTCCCCTGTCCAAAGGTTACGAGTTCCCTGTACTTATTCAAAGCTTGGGTGCGATGTTGAAACTCTTGCAAAAATCTCCCTTCGAGTTGTTTCCAAGTGAGCACCTCTCTTTTCCGGATATCCCAATACCATCTTTTGGCTTTTTCATGCAAGGAGAATGAAAATGCCAGAGTCTTTTGCAGGTCACTTTCAACTCCACTAAATATACATGTATAATAGATTGCTAAGAAGTCCTGCATGTGTTGCACTGCGTCTTCGTGCTCATCCCCGCTGAACTTGCAATTCCCAGACATGTACTCAATGACGTCGGAGGAGATCCCGAGGTCATGATTGTTTCTTTCTGCTTGATCTCTTAAATCTTTTAAGCTTTCCCGGTAGATGCATTCCTGAATTGAGCTCATGTCGCAAATACTTGCAAACAAAACGATTAGCAAACGATGGGAAAGGCGAAAGTAATCAGAAGTGCGGATCGAAAAGAAACGGAGATACCAGGGGTGAACAAGAGGAGTGAGAGAAAAGAAAATTCTCGTGCAACAAATCCTCACGCAGACGAATTCATCACGTCTGCATTCCCCGGCAACGGCGCCAAAAACTTGATGCGCGTCGGCAAGTGCACCGGTCGCTGTCAAGTAATAATTGTGGAGAATAAATTCCCCGGATGTCGGTCTCTTGAGGAATGCAGGATGGGTGAACGAATCGCGCAGTGATTATTGTTACACAAGCGTTTCACAAACACAAAGAGGGGTTTTTGGTTGGTTTTCCTAATTTTAACAACAACAACAGAGATGCGGGTCGAGAACACCGCTTCGCAAAGTGAGGTGGAGGCAACGGCTGCGATGCCGTGCTTCGTGAGGCGGATGAAGTGAACTCAAGTGCGAAAGGGTGAGGGTCGCAAACACCTCTTCACAACCGTCGTTAGCTCTTGCTAACACGGAGCAAACACCTTGCGTGCGTGTGCGAGTGAGTGAGTGAGAACGGAATGAATCATGAGCATACCATGGAGAAAAACAAAGAAATATTCATTTTCATCAAAGTAAATATTACAATATTCATCTAGTACATGGTTCAAAGAGTGCAATGAAGGGAAAGAAGAAAGAAATAACCGGCGGTGAAGACTAGCGGCCGTTCACGGCCGGAATGGTAGGTTGTCGGGCTACCTCCGGACTCGGACGGGCAATGCTTCCGGCGTAGAGAGCTGTCACAATCTCCCTACGTGCTCCGTCGTCTTCGACTCAAGGTCTCTTCTTCTTCTCACCGGGCGGAAAGCGAAAATGGTTGCTTGGAGGCTTGCGGACGATGGAGAACACTCACGGACGATGGAGGAAGGCTTGGAATGGATGGAGGAGGCTTCCCCTTGGGTTGAAGATGAAGTAGGGGCGTTCCAGGGCGGTGGTCGACGGCGTACGGAACAGGAACCTCGCTCCCGGAATGATCGATCCGCCCTAAAATCGCAACAGGCGTTTAAATAGGCGCTGGATTGAATACTGCGCACGATCATTGGCGCACGACCAGTGGTCGTGCGCACTGGAATTCTGCGATCGTGCGCACTGCCTGGACAGAACCTGCAAGAGACGAAATTATAAAATACAATGTTCGCACGACCAGTGGCGCACGACCGGTGGTCGTGCGCACTGGAGTTGATGGTCGTGCGCACTACAGCAAACAGAACTCAGAAATTTAATGGTCAATGCGCACGAGCAGTGGCGCACGACCGATGGTCGTGCGCACTGGAGTCGATGGTCGTGCGCACTGCACCAGACAGAACTCGCGAAAAAGGGTTAAGTGCGCACGATTAGTGGCGCACGACCGGTGGTCGTGCGCACTAGAACAAGTGATCGTGCGCAGTGTTCCTGTGCAGAATTGCACCGGAAACACTTGCACGCCTCCAATTCCAGCACAAACACAGATCTAGCCACTGAAAGTGGCACTTAACAACATATGAATACTACTAAAGATAATACACACGAAAACACACCAAAGTGGGCCTAAATGTGCACCTAGCATGGGTTATCAAATATAGACCATAATAAGGCTAAAGTGCGGTGAATTTACTGAATAATGGCCCGGATGAGTCCATAAATGTGTATATGATCAGGACTCATCAAACACCTCAAAAATAGTAGTTCAGCGAAGTAGGCGGAGTGGTAGTGCTGCGCTTGAAGCAGGCTAAATTTTCCCTGTCTGCTCTTAGCGCACGATCAGTGGCCTCTTCGCGCACGACCAGTGATCGTGCGCCAGCAATCGTGCGCATATTCGCAAGAAATCGGAGTTCTGTCTCCTCTTAACGCACGACCATTTCTCCTCTTAGCGCACGACCAGTGATCGTGCGCCTGTGATCGTGCGCCCTGTTTATTCTGCTCCGCGATTTTGAGCGGAGAAGCCGATCCGACCGATCAAATTTCTTGGAAATTGATCCAACAACTGGGATTTGTTGCTGGGGGGTCTTAGGGCTTTGGAGAGGGATTAAACCCTCATAATTCCATAGCCTTTATCTCTCCAACCCTAGAGAAAGAAGAAGGAGCCAAGGAAGAAGAAGGAAGATCCCGCCATTGACGGAGCTCCGTTTCGCGAGCCATTTCCAGATTTGGAGAGTGCAGCCCGATGCGGTTGTTTCTCTCCGTGTAGAATCTCGGATCCATGGCGAAAAAGAACGCGTCTAGGGTAACGATTCTTCCTCCCGAACTTTGGACTTGTATTTTTCCTTTCATTCCTCTTTCTATGCTTGCATGAGGTATCTCTTTCACCAAATGGGTGAAGTGTAGGATTCCCTCAAGTTCTTCGGAACTCCGGGTAGATTGTGTCCGTCCCCGGCATTATTGCATGTAGAAAATCCGGTAGTCGTGCGGATTTAGGCATTTTGTGTGAAGCCTATTCGTGGCCGCGAGCCCGAATCGGTGATGCTTGATTTGCGACGTTGCATTTAGGTTAGGCCTAGAATGCGTGCCGGAGAATGACTCTGTGAAATCATCTTTAGTATTGCGGGAATTAAGTGTAGGCGTCTTGTGAAGATCCTAACGAAAGCCCCATGCTTTGAGATTTGGATGAAGGCAAACCTTCACCACGAAATTGATGCGGAGCGTATGTACCTCCCTTGTTGAGTATTCGTGAAGCCTAGATCCTTGTGAAGGGGTTTAGGTGCGTAGCGTATATTTAGTGTAGCACTTGAAAGTGCTAAACCCTTACGGGCCGAGGTGAAGACGTACCCGCGTCGTGCGATAGATCACGACGATTAGAGCACGGGCAAAGCTAAACCGAACCCGTTTCCATGCAGATCGGTATGAGGTCCCTACCTCATGAGAGCCGTGTGATCATGGAGAGGTCGTGGAAGGTGTCTTACCTAGTCCGACCAAAAGCTCTATTCCCCACCTAAGGCGATGGCCCTTACGGTGGAGTGTTTTGTGAAATGGATGTTATGTTAGCCTCATGCGATTGCTTAGGCGGTTGTAGGGAACCTTCGGGTGAACCCAACCAACATCATGTGCATACCTAGGTTCCCTTCTCTTGATGCTCAACCTAGAAGATTGATTGTGCTTGAAACCTCACCTTGTGTAGTTGCACTTTCTTTATATTAGTACTTGTGCTAGTATGGCTTGCTTGCAGGGTAGAAGCTCCGCCACCCCGGGAAAGGGGTGGGGTCGTTATAATTTGGTCAGCTGTGCTGACCGTTACTTTGTTTGCCACCGCTTGGTGGAATGTTCTTATGCAGGTGCAGGTGAGCCTAGCGGGAAATAGCGGGCGATGGCCCTTTTGCTGCGTTGGCCCTCGAAGGCCAGCCTTTTTCCTGTTTTTCATGTATTGCCGGCCTGCGTGCCGATGTACGCTTTGTGGAGCTTTGTGCATTGGGTAAATGTAAGGCCTTAAGGCCGTAACTCTTTATTCTGGTTTCATTCCCATGATAGTGGACATTTCTAAATGAAATGGTTTAATTAATGCTTCCGCTTACGTTTTGTACTCTCGTTAGTTATTATTTCTGGTTATCACCTTTTAACTCCTAGCTAGTGTGGTTTGTATGGCGTGGGGTCCCGGACGGACCTGCTGTTATACTTTTCTTACTGGCAGGGTGTTACACTACCGCCGGCGCTATCCCCGATTAAGAAACTTCTTGCGCGGCAGGATCTTCAATCCGTGGCAACCTTGCTTTTATTCCTTCTGTGTTCATCGCTACCGCCGACGTTATCCGCTACCGCCAGGCGTTAGCGCCTTCTATAACAGCTCCTGGAATTGCGCTCTTCATCGCTAGCGCCCGGCGCTAGGTGCTACCACCGGCGCTAGTGAGCCTCTTCGAATTCTGGATTCAATTTTGGGGGCAGACATCATGAGTACTCCTTGAGTCATGTGGACCTAGTAAACCTGCACACTTGAACACACAAGATCAAATACACATAGGATTTGTTATTCTCAAACCTAGGAGATGCGGAAGACCATGTTCCAACACGGCAGAGGGGCTACGTTCGACGAACGGCTTTGGCTCTGAGTTCAATGAACGACAGAGGAGCTACGTTCGACGAACGGCAGTGACTCTGCGTTTGACGAACGGCTTTGGCTCTGCGTTCGACGAACGGCAGAGGGGCTGCGTTCGACAAACAGCTTTGGCTCTGCGTTCGACGAACGACAGAGGGGTTGCGTTCGACGAACGGCAGTGGCTCTGCGTTCGACGAACGGCAAAGGGACTGCGTTCGACGAACTGGGATCAGCCTGCGTTCGACTAACTCGCTGATGTTGCGTTCGACGAATTCGTGGCTGAGTTCGGTGAACTCCTGGAGGCTTAGTATTTATACTTTAAGTTTAGGTTTTATCTTTTCATCGCATTCCCCTTTCGGCCGACCAGAGTTCTATCGGGCGAGAGAGCGAGAGCGGCGTGCGTGGAGCTTCCGACTGGCAATTCGAGGGCTGTAGTGGTCGGAATCGCATTTGGAGAGTAAATTTGGAAAGCTCTCGGCGGGATCTTCGTTCTAGTGGTAAGCTTTTCCCGTTTCGTGGAATTTTTGGAGTTATGGTTGTGACCTAATTCCTCTTTTCGACCCGAAAGGTTTCAGGATTTCGTGCTCATGTGAGTTCTTGGCCGATCCATAACTTTTGGAGCTGAGATCTTCGAGTTTGCTAGGTTTAAGGCAAGTGGCTTTCTCCTCCTTCTTTCTTATTTCTTGAAGCACTATTTTTTCCCTTGTTTATGGGTTCTTGCTGTGCTTTTGGCATTTATTTTGAGTGTTGCTTGATAGTTAACAACTCTCCCTTCTGTCTTTATTCTCCACTATGTATCTGATGTTTTCCCTGGTGGAACTGTGTTGGCCTAGAATATTTTTTCCTGCTGTTTGTTGAGTTCTCGAGAAATGTATGATCTTAGCCTTTGATTTCTCGAGAAATGTTCATTCCTAGCCTTGGATTTCTCGAGAATTTCTTGTTCTTTGCCTTTGATTTCTCGGGAACTTCTTGATCTCTGTCCTGGATTTTCTAGAAATCCCAATCTCATCTCCTTCCTGTTCTCGAGAAGTCCTTGGCTTGAACCTGCTTCTTCTCGAGAACACCCCAGCTCTTCTCCTCTGATTCTCGAGAAATGGCTAGGTCTATCCTCTAGTTCTCGAGAAATGCCTTGACTGCTCTTCCAATTTCTCGAGAAATGCCCTGGTTGCTACCCTTGCTTTTGCTGTTTTCCGTACATAAATTCACTTGTGCTTGTTTCCTTATGCCTATGTAATTGTGTGCGGACCCCAGACTCTTATGAATCATCTTGAGTGGTGTTTGCTTCATATTGACCCTATCCTTGGGTGTCCTGGTGATTGTTTCTTGGGCTTCGTCCCATGCCATGATTAAAGAAATTAATTAATAAGACCATTGCCTTTGTCCTTGCACGGTGGGTCGTGTTTTGGGTGGCAGTGGGGAGTGTTGTAGCCTTGCACGGTGGCCATTTAGTGGTGAATCGCAGGCTTGGCCTGTGGTCCCGTGGGCCTTGTTTGGGTGGTTGGGGATAGAAACCCCCACCCATTTATTTTTGCTTTGGGTGGAAGTGGATAAAGGACCGCCCCCATTTAATTTGAGCTGATCAGCGTCTTTAAATAAATTTAACAAGATAAATGAACTTTGCTTGTTCCTCTTTATCATATTTGGTGCACTTGGTGCTTGTTTAGTCCTTTGTTTGGAGCTTCTCTTTCGGTAGATCTGGCTTGGGTTGGTACCCCTTATGCCTTATTTACTTTTCTGCTTGTTTTCTGCCACTTGTAATTTCCTTGCTGAGGCGTTCTTTGTTTTATTGAATACCTCAGGTTCAGAGCCTTAGCTGCTAGTGGTGTAGCCCAGATTCTTCGGGAGTTTTAGTTGCTGTTTTACCCCGCTGCTGCGAGGTAGTTGTGGTTAGTTTTCTTCTTGTGTTCAGACATGCTAGTCTGGAATCAGCGGGTTAGTGTCAGGTTGTTGACGCCCGTTGCGCCCTTTTGATACTTTATAGTTTATGTTGTTTATTGGGTGTCGACTTATCACTTAGAGGGGGGGGGGGGGGGGTGAATAGGTTTTTCAAATTATATTATCACCTTTTTGGTATTCTTGATTTCTGGTTAGTAGATCTGAAAGTTATAAAGCATAACTCAGAAAACACATAATGATCTATAGAGGTTTCTCAAGACAGGGTGTCTTAAGTAGTCCTCTTTTCCTCTGCGCCTACCTAGCAGTGTGCTAGGCTCGGCAAACGCCGCCAAATCTCCAGGCCCGCAAGCCTTTACAACATGGACCCATAAGTCCAACAGTCTAGGCCCGCAAGCCCTTACTGCTCCCGAGCCCGCAAGCTCGACACTCAGGCCCTCAAGCCCTACACAACACAGACCCACAATTCTTGTGCCTACAGCCTAGGCCCGCAAGCCCATACTGCGCCTGAGCCCTCAAGCTCTACAAGATCGGAACCGCAAGTCCATTGCCCTGGCCCTCAAGCCTCACAGCTCTCCATCCCTCAAGCTAGACGGTGTCGGACCCGCAAGTCCACTGCCCTAGACCTCAAGCCTCACAACTCTCCAGCCCTCAAGCAAGACGGTGTTGGACCCGCAAGTCCACTGCCCTGGCCCTCAAGCCTCACAGCTCTCCAGCCCTCAAGCTAGAAAAATAGGCCTGCAAGCCTTACAAGAAATTACAATAGAAAGAACTGCTTCTTCTGCCGGATGAGGATTGGCAACTTCAGCCTGATGAAGATTGGCTTCTTTAGGTTGAAGAAGATGCTTCTTGATTTGGAGTTTCAGCACTGGATCTTCTTCAACCTTCACTTTTTTGCATGTGTTGATCGTCTACTTTTCAGTCGATGGAGATGACTGATTCTTTAGAGAACACTTGATGCTTGTTCTCTACTTGATCTTCTTCTTCTCCGCCGAGAATACTGTTCTGTTGAAGTGTAGCAGCGGGATTCTTTTTGTTCTTTTTCTCTATCTTTTTAAGGCTTTTTAGGGCATCACTATTCCCTTTTATAGGACAAATGAGCCGCATAACGGTCACATGTAATGTCCTTTAATGTTAGACGCCCCATTCCATAAGAGCACGCGCTGATTGGACAATCAGGCGGCGGCAATAAATGCTGACAGCGCGTCCACAACTTTTGAATCTGTCTCGACAATATTTCCAATGTTACGACGACATGGATGATATCTCGACGACAGGTCTTTGTAGATGCCTTACGCCTTGGTAGACCTTCAATTCTTCTTTCTTCTGCCTCTGATGCTGGTATCTCGACGATATGAGACATTCTGGCGCTTCTGCATATACGACTATATGCTATCTCTGACTGTGTCATCGTAATCACCTTGTTCTCTCGACGACATGCCTTCTTTACGACGATGTTCTACGCCATCAGTCATACTTAGCCTTTTCAGCGACAAAGCTTCTTCACGACGATGTCTGTTCTTCTCGACGACAAGGCCACTTTGATGAAGTCGACGATACCGCGTCTTCTCTGCGTTCGACGATCTTGCTTCTGCGTTCGATGAACACGCCAAGTCTCAGCGGTCGTCGATCTTCCTTCTGAGTTTGACGATCTTCCTTCTGCGTTCGACGAACACGCCAAATCTCAGCGGTCGTCGATCTTCCTTCTGAGTTCGATGATCTTCCTTCTGCGTTCGACGAACACGACAAATCTCAGCGGTCGTCGATCTTCCTTCTGAGTTCGACGATCTTCCTTCTGCGTTCGACGAACATGCCAAATCTCAGCGGTCGTCGTTCTTCCTTCTGAGTTCGACAATCTTGCTTCTGCGTTCGACAAACACGCTAAATCTCAGCGGTCGTCGATCTTTCTTCTGAGTTCGACGATCTTCCTTCTGCGTTCGACGAACACGCCAATTCTCAGCGGTCGTTGATCTTCCTTCTGAGTTCGATGATCTTGCTTCTGCGTTCAACGAACACGCCAAGTCTCAGCAGTCGTCGATCTTCCTTCCGAGTTCGACGAACTTCACTCTTCGTTCGACGAACTTCCTTCTGCGTTCGATGAATCTTGTTCTACCAACTTCCTGGGATTTATAAGCTAGAGAAGCGATCAAATACAAAGTGAAGTTTTCTTGACTTGGTGACTTCTTCAAATCAGGAATCATGTGGGCAAGATTCTCAACAGTTTACTTGCCAGTTAATTGCTACTACTTTTTAGATATTGTGTATCTTGCTCTCTAGGAATGATTTATGTCTAGGTGCATTATAGTTATAAAATGGCTTTTCTTTCATTCACATTGCATACCTTTTAACTAAAATTCTTATCTTTAAAGTTGCCTAAAAGATATTTTCTATACTTATACTACGCCTAGATATGTGCATATCATTTACTTTATGTCATGTCATCACGTGCATTTAGGACCTTAAGTAAACTAAATCAAGTACTTTCCGCTACAATTACATATATTTTCTCGGTGGACTAGTTGATCCACGAACTGAGAGACACAATTATTACCCCAAACTCAAATAAATGATTTCAAATGATGATCTATCATGTAAACATGTTTTGATTAATTAAGTAATAGGTTCCCGCCTGAGCGTCTGCAGTTGTCTCCTGCATGACGTGGCATCATGACACGTATTTTCTCTTACTCTGATATTCCTAAATTCGGAGAAAATGCGGGTTGTGACAGTTGGTATCAGAGCCAGGTTGTTCGACAAGTCGGTCGGGCAACAAATTCTGATATGGTAGTTATTTGGGTTTCATTGCATACACACACCGATGTGTCATCAGTACATCTTGGCCGAAGCATGAATACTACACTCATAGCATTATAAGAAGTATACGGGGCATATTATGTAGTATGGGATGCATAATATGTGTTTGTATATGGATCCACCATATGTGGCAACATGTGACGGTTATGTAGTATGAGATGCATAACCATCATCACATGGATGCCCATTAGCACGTTTTTCTTTTCGTTACATGCAATATTATGTAGTATGGGATGCATAATATTTCATGTGTACGTCACTCATAACATGCATTAAGGCCTTTATTAGAATGCATAGCACAACATACATTACATAGCATTGCATAAGCACACGTGCAAAGCTAAAGCTTTATATGATGACACATGTACACCCATGATTTCAAAATGAACAGAAAATCCATGCATTCATGCCCTTTGCACATGAGTCAAGAGGGACGATGTAGTATCATTCCCGAATTTAGCATATCATCATGAAAACCCCAGAGCAAGGTGGTAGCAATGGCAAGTATCTGTACATGTATGTTCTGAACCAAGCAGTGTAGTTCTAGTGTAAGGTTAAGTTTTAATTATAGGTTTATGCATATTAGCAGAGATGGCGCGCAAGCGAGTCGCAATTAGGTCGACTCCGCAGTCGGAGGGCAAGTCATCCAGAGCGTAGAGTGAAGCTTTGTGTTGGGAAAATGATTTATCTTAACCCCTAGAAATGAATAGAATATGTATTCTCAGGGTGAAAATTTAGTTTAAGTAAATATGCGTCGAATAGTAATCGACGCAACGTCAAAGTGTAGTCGACGTATCTCTCATACTGAGTCGAAGTATTTCTAAACATAATTCGATGTAACTAAAGTCGACGTAACTCTGATTTCTAGTCGACGCACCCAGTGAAGCCGACGCACCTCTGTCGACGCTCTTTCCATATTCTCTTCTCGGCGTCTAGCCAGGCTGAAATCGACGCTTACGTCGAATAGTAATCGATGCACGTCGATTTCTGTGACAGATTCAAAAATACGTCAGATCTCTTTCCTTCTTTTTGTAGATCTGAATTTTATGGAATTATATTATTCTTTTCTAGCCGTTCTGAATCAATCTTTCCTTCTAAATGATTCTTGGCTAATTTGATTGAGATTATTATGGACATTATTTGAAAATAGAATGATTTTTTTCCTTCTGCAGATATAATGATTATGGAAACTTTCCACTCTTACTATTTCTCTGACTGTCAATTGATTATTCTCCTATAAGCAATATTTTGAATAAATAGAGCTATAAATACACAAAGAGGTCGGCAAAGAAGAAAAGAAGAGAGAAGTGATCCATTCCATCCATTTGAAAAAGAGTAAAAGCTCCCAAGTGAAAAGTGAGAAAGCTGAGAAAAGTGAAAGAGTGCTGCAGCAAAGAAAAAGCCTTCTTCTTCTCTTTCTTCTAAAGCCATACTGCTGCCATTTCTGAAAGCTCTCACCGAAAGAGAAAAAGGCCTACAATCTCCTTCTCACTATAGAAGAGAGATTTCAAATTCACTATACTTGTGCTTCTAATCTTCTTGCTAGGAAGAAGATTCTTTCTTGCTTTAATTGTTTTTTCTTCTACTTCTTCTTCTTATTCTTATTTCATTTTCAAATTGTGTAAAAGAGTTTTTAGAATCTTTCTTCATAAAATTTAGTTGTAGTGGTTCTAAGAGTCTCCTTATCAAAAGACTCAGGCTGGTTCTAGGAGTCTCCTTATCAAAAGACTCAGTGCAAGATAGTGAATTCCTACCAAGGGGTAGAAGAGTGGACTACCCAAAGTTTTGGGAACCACTATATTTCTTTGTGTTGTGCTGTGATTTTCTTTTTGCTATTTCTTTTGCTTAATTCTTGTTGGTGTGTTGAAAGCTTAAATCTGTGAATATTACACATATATATATTTATTAACTTTGCACAAAATATTTTTTAAATCTCTATTCACCCCCCCTCTAGAGAATTCTAGTGAGGCTAACTGTGCACTTTCAATTGGTATCAGAGGGAGGTTGATCAAAAAGGGATAACTCCTTGATCAAAAAGATCCTACCTCATATATATATATATATATTTCTAAGAAAAATTTATGGCACAAATCAAAGATTATGCTTCCACCAGACCACCAATTTGCAACCTTGAAAAGTTTGCACTTTGGAAAACAAGAATTAGGATCTATATGAATTCTATTGATGAAGATTTGTTTAATGTTATTTTGACAGGTCCTCCCAAGCCCTATAGAAAGGACTCAAGTGGTAAAGTGACTTAAACACTTGTCCCAAGGGCTGAGTGGACAGTTGAAGAGAAGAAGGCAGGAACAAGTGATGCAAAAGCTGTGAACATTCTTGTCTCAACCCTCTCAGATGAAATCTTTCAAAAGGTTGTTGACTGTGAATCAGCCAAAGAAATCTGGGAGGCTCTTACAAAGATAGTAGAAGGAAGTGCTGATGAAAGGAAAGATAGAAAGGCTCTATTAATCTCCCAATATGAGAACTTTCAAAAGAAGCATGAAGAAAGCATATCTGAGATGTATGACAGATTCAGTCTGATCATCAATCAATTAAGGAGCTTGGATAGAGAGATCTCTCTCACAGAGATCAATGACAAATTGTTAATGAGTCTCCCAAGTTCATGGGACTCAAGAATATGGGCAATAAGGGATACTAGAGGACAAAAGGAAATCTCAACAGATGCCCTCTTAGGAAAACTCAAATCCTATGAGCAACTACTGAAAACCAGAGAAGAGAAGGAAAGAAGGGAAAACACTCCAACCTCCTCAAAAGATAGAAACATTGCATTAAAAGCAACAGAAAAGGAAACCTCTGTTACTGAAGAAGAATTATTCAGCCTCCTGGCCAGAAGATTCAAGAAATGGGTCAGGAAAGATGGGTCTAGAAGGAGAGAGTCAAAACCAAGGTATGATAAGACTCCTACTAAAGAAATTATTTGTTACTCCTGCAGGAAAACTGGACATATTGCTCCAGAATGTCCAGAAAATGCTGAGAAAAAGAAAGATCTGAAAAAGAAAGATCTCAAGAGGAAGGAGAAGAAGAAAGAAAGAGGCTTCATTGCAGAAGCTTGGAGTGAAACAGACTCTGAAGACAGCACCTCATCTAAAAGTGACAGTGAAGAGTCTAAGCAAGAAGACCTATGCTTAATGGCTCTTGGAAGCTCAGAAAAAGAATGTGTTGCTGAATTATGGAGTGAAACAGGTTCAGAAGGAAGCATCTCTTCTGAAGATGAAAAAGAAGATAGCTTATTCTCATATAGGAATCTGAGGATAAGGATGAGGTAAGCATTTTTGATGAAATAGATTTTCTATGTGATGATTTCAAAAGTGATTTTAAAGGACTCTGTTTAGATCAACTAAAAGCTAAACAAGAAATTAAGGATCTAAAAGAACAAATCAATATGAGAAAAATAGAGGATACATGTTCAAAAAATTATGAACTAAGGTGTGAAATCTATAAAACAGAAAAGGAAATACAAAGTGCTAAAATAGAAAATCAACTCCTTAAGAATAAGGTTTCCCAGGAAAAAGCTTTTGAAGAATCTATAAAAGTCAGAAGCCAAACACTTAAAGAAATCACTGAAAAACAAATAATCAGACATAAGAATCTGGGGCTAAGGGCTGATCCTTCAACCAGTTCAATACCATCTACCAAACCTGCTTGGATGAGCCCTGTTAAATTTACTAAACCCATAAAATCAACAAACTTAGAAGAAGACTCACAGAATAAAGAAGAAGACTTCACCTTCAAGGAGATAGACCATTTTGATGAAACATCATACTATACAGATGAAGACTCTCAAACTCCTCCTAAGAAAGCTACTAGGCCAAAAGAAACAATTCATAAAAAAATAAATCTCCAACCAGAAAAAGGGAAGAATAAAATCTGTGAAGACACAATTACGTCGACTTCATATCGACGTATGAATGACAGTACATCGAATTCTACTCGACGCAATCTCTTAGATGCTTCGACCTCAAATCGACGATGAATAACATTACGTCGACTTACAATCGACGCAACTACTCCCATGCATCGATTCGAGATCAACGCAATCTAGAGAACGCGCCGAATATAAATCGATGCAACTCTCATCATACGTCGAATAGATATCGACGCATAAAACCTCAGAGCAACTTAAATACAGAACATCGATATTCTTCAAAAACTTTCTATCTTAACAACCATTCAGGACCCTTTCATCCTGATCAAAATTTCTATCCTAATCAAAACTTTCATCCTGATCAAAACTTCTATCCTAATCAAAACTCTTATCTTAATCAAAACTTTTATCCTAATCAACAACTCTATCCTAATCAACATCTCTATCCCTCTCTAAACTTAAATTCCCATAATCTAAAGACAATTAGGTGTTATATCTGTAATAAAACTGGCCACACAGCCAAACAATATTGGCACAATTAATCCAATTGTTTATAAAATTAGTCCAAGGGTGACTTAGAAAACCTTAGGATTAGGAAAAAATAATCTCTCAAGAAAAACCTGGAATTTTCAGACAAAGTAAAAGTCACGCCGATCTCTTAATCGACGCATACGTCGATAGGAAACCCTATCCGACTATACCTACGCATACATCGACTTCCACTCAACGCAACGTCGACTTCATGAAAAAGAGCGGCAATACTAAAATATTTTCAGTCACATCTACTGTTGTACCGAATAAACCTCGAGTTGTGTCTCGTGTCGACGTTTCACCTGACTTAAATAGACTCTTCAGTTAAAATTCAGCACGCTCCTTGCATCTCTCATCCTTCTCATTTCTCAGTCCAACCATCTCTTCCTCTATTTCACTGACCTAAATGGCTCCCAAGATCAACTCTAGTTTCGATATTGATCTTGAATCCTTCCAAGCGGCCGCCGAAAACTATAAGAGCATCATAGCTCTCTTCACTGAAGCTGGTCTAGACAAACTCATTTCCACAAGATGCAGACTCCTAGAGACAAAACTCACTGAGTTAATGAATCATGTTCAAATGTCTGAACAAGGAGAGATCACAGGAACACTCTATGAGACACCTGTCTCAATCTCTGCAGAACATCTTAGGGATACCTTTGATCTTCCATCAGGTACACAACAACACTATCCTATTTCAAATCAAAAGGAAAGCAAATTATTTTCTAAGAATAGCTAAATGGATCTCCATCATCATTCCCTTATCAGGTGATGAACCTGTGGAACTCACCCCTGAGGAAATCAAAAATCTATTACTCATCATGAAGTTCTCCAAAGATAAACCAATCCACCTGAAGAAAATAGATTTCTCTGATGAATATAGGCTATTGGCAGACATAGTAGGAAAAATTCTACTATGCAAGATCTCTGCCCATGATGCAGTGCCCAAGCAGCAACTGAACATCATGGGGGCCCTTGTGCTGGAAAAGAAGGTTGACTGGGCTAGCTGCTTACTAAAAATGATAGGCTACAAATATTCTCACAAAGAAAATGCCTATATGAGGATCATGAGTCAGGTACTCCTTCACTCCTTCCCTGACCTATGTAGGTCAAAAGGAATTCTCATTCCTCCTAGAAAAAGGATGTCCATAGCCCTCTTCTCAAAATGGACCAGGCAAATCCCCAAGCCTGGCTCCATTCCTGAAAAGACTCCCTCTCCTCCTAATTCTTCTGTGCATCCATCTTCCCCTCCTCCTCAACATACAGACATCTCTTCCCTACCAACATCATCCACACCAATAGTCTCCACTACCCTCACACCTTCTACCTTAACTACATCTTCACATACACCAATTCAATCACCACCTCTACCTCCTCCTACTATCACATTTTCTCTACCTACATCATCTCACACACCTCATATATCAACAACCACTTCCCCACCTTTATCCCCTCCACCATTATATCCTTCACCACCACAACCTGAACCATCTCCATCCACTGAAACTCTCATCACTCAGTGTATCCAGATAGCAGCCCAAAAATTTCAAGAAATGTTGGATGGACACTGCCTTCAAATTCACTCCTCTATCAGGCACATGCAAACCCAGTTGGATGGGGTAAATGCCTCTGTGCAAGTACTCAAAACCTCTGTGTCTTCATCTAAGGTTACTAAATCATTCTTAACCTCCTTGGCTAAGAAGGTCAAGGAGGGGGAGAAGTTAGATGAAGAACAGCTCTCCAGTCACAAATCTCACTCATACAAAACCTCTCCAACATCAAAATCGGATAGCCTTGCTCTGCCTAAGACCATTGGGAATGAAATAGTACCTGAGCTACATACTACAGAACAGCTAACAGATGTACTTTCTATAACAAGAGAGGCTGAACAACAAGTAGCTCTCTTACAAGGGGAGGCAAGTAGAGTAGAGAAAGAAGCTGAAAAAGAAGCTGAAGAAGCAGAAAAAGAAAGTATAAAGGAAGTTCTATCTCAGGGGGAGCAGACTGCTTTGACTCAGGGGGAGCTGAATGAACAGGAACAACTCACCTCTATAAAAAGACCTGATCTCCCTTTAGTATTCTCTAGGAAGAGAAAAACTCCTCCCACTCCTCCTGAATGATATGTTGAACAATTTTGAGCAGAGCTCTATTTTTAATACTTAAGTACTGCTTGATCTGTACAAAAAGTCTGTTATATGATTTCTTTCTCCATTATCTTCTGATTACCTAATATATCTCTTTTCTATAAATATGCTTTGATGTGTTGATTACAAGCTGATAAAATTTCTCTCTGAATAGGGCTAAGACAAATAGGGGGAGATTGTTGGGAAAATGATTTATCTTAACCCCTAGAAATGAATAGAATATGTATTCTCAGAGTGAAAATTAGTTTAAGTAAATATGCGTCGAATAGTAATCGACGCAACGTCGAAGTGTAGTCGACGTATCTCTCATACTGAGTCGAAGTATTTCTAAACAGAATTCGATGTAACCAAAATTGACGTAACTTTGATTTCTAGTCGACGCACCCAGTGAAGTCGACGCTATTTCCATATTCTCTTCTCGACGTCTATCCAGGCTGAAATCGACGCTTATGTCGAATAGTAATTGATAGTTTATATAGGTGTAGTCAATAATACCTAGAGGGGGGGGGGTGAATAGGTTTTACTTAATTTCTTCCTATAAACCTAATGTTTCTAGCTGCAGAAAATACAATCACAGAAAACACACAAGGATGTATAGAGGTTCCTCAAGACAGGGTGTCTTGAGTAGTCCTCTTTCCCCCTTCACCTTTCTAACAATGAGTTAGACAAGGCCAACTCCTCCAAACTTCAATCTTAGCTCCTTGAGCTTACACCACAAGTTCCTCAGAACTTCTCAGATCAAGAGTGATCCTACCTCAGGCACATCAGCCCTACACTCAGGCTCAGTAGCCCTACACCTCAGGCACATCAGCCCCACACTCAGGCTCAACAGCCCTACACCTCAGGCACAACAGCAGCCCTACAACTCAGAGTTATGAACTCCTACCACTCAGAAATCCCACAGATTTCCTACTTCAGACCTATCAAGAAGTCCTACCGCTCAAGCTGTCAACACAGCTTTACACACAGGCTCAACAGCCTTTTACTCAGGCAACAATGCCTTACAAAGATATAATAGAGTTTGAGTTGAACACAGAGGACAAAAGGATTACTCTTAGGTCTTCTGAATCCTTTCTTCAGATCTGAAAACAGCAGCTTCAGATTTGTATCACTTTGATCTTCTCCTTCAGCCAAGCAAAAGATCAACTTGCCCTTCTTGAGTTGGCACAGGAAGAGCTGTCTAATCTCCCTTAGAAGATTAACTTCAGCAACAGAGAATGACTTCAACTGGCTGAATCGCGAATGCTCGATTGCGGCGTGTAGCAAAAGCTTCTCAATAGAACAGTGCTCGTTGTTGTGCCCTAGCATCTCCTTTTATACCTCCAGAAGGCTTCAACGGCTATATCGATCCTCCTGACACGGTATGGGGCCGATTGGACTTGCTTTTTCCTCTCAAATGTCATTTGCGCCAAAAGCAGATCCCGTCAAGACATTTGGATCTGTCTCAGCGGTTGGGCTAAGACAGCATCCAGTCTCAGCGGTTGGGCTGAGACAGCATCCAGTCTCAGCGACAGCTCCAGTCCCCTTCTTAGCGGTTGCTCCAGTCTTCTTCTCAGTGGACCCGCAGAGACGGCTCCTCGTCTCAGCGGTTCTGACCCATCGTCTCAGCGGTTATGCTGAGACAGATCTTCATCTCCTTGTGGATGATTCCTTCTTGTCTAAGGCCATGTTTGGCCCTTTCTTTTGAGTCACCTGTGCCTGTATATTCTACACAAGTATAGCTTTGTCAAATACAATATGTCCTTAGTATTGAGAGTGATGCCTCTTCAAATCAAGGTAATATTGAGGGCAATTTACCCAACAGTAATCGACGCACGTCGATTTCTGTGACAGATTCAAAAACACGCCAGATCTCTTTCCTTCTTTTTGTAGATCTGAATTTTATGGAATTATATTATTCTTTTCTAGCCGTTCTGAATCAATCTTTCCTTCTAAATGATTCTTGGATAATTTGATTGAGATTATTATGGACATTATTTGAAAATAGAATGATCTTTTTCCTTCTACAGATATAATGATTATGGAAACTTTCTACTCTTACTATTTCTCTGACTGCCAATTGATTATTCTCCTATAAGCAATATTTTGAATAAACAGAGCTATAAATACACAAGGAGGTCGGCAAAGAAGAAAAGAAGAGAGAAGTGATCCATTCCATCCATTTGAAAAAGAGGAAAAGCTCCCAAGTGAAAAGTGAGAAAGCTGAGAAAAGTGAAAGAGTGTTGCAGCAAAGAAAAAGCCTTCTTCTTCTCCTTCTTCTAAAGCCATACTGCTTCCATTTCTGAAAGCTCTCACTTAAAGAGAAAAAGGCCTATAATATCCTTCTCACTATAGAAGAGAGATTTCAAATTCACTATACTTGTGCTTCTAATCTTCTTGCTAGGGAGAAGATTCTTTCTTGCTTTAATTGTTTTTTCTTCTACTTCTTCTTCTTATTCTTGTTTCATTTTCAAATTGTGTAAAAGAGTTTTTAGAATCTCTCTTCAAAAAATTCAGTTGTAGTGGTTCTAAGAGTCTCCTTATCAAAAGACTCAGGCTGGTTCTAAGAGTCTCCTTATCAAAAGACTCAGTGCAAGATAGTGAATTCCTACCAAGGGGGTAGAAGAGTGGACTACCCAAAGTTTGGGGAACCACTATATTTCTTTGTGTTGTGCTGTGATTTTCTTTTTGCTATTTCTTTTGCTTAATTCTTGTTGGTGTGTGGAAAGCTTAAATCTGTAAATATTACACATATATATATATATTTATTAACTTTGCACAAATTATTTTTTAAATCTCTATTCACCCCCCTTTAGAGAATTCTAGTGAGGCTAACTGTGCACTTTCACTTTGATTGAGAGTCTGCGCCAGAGCAATGAGGCTCTGACTAGGCAGATGGTTGCAATGTAGTCGTAAGTTGAGGCGTTGTTGTTTGCCGGTGCTAGGCAGCAACCCGAAGTGCAGGCCCCCGTGGTAGGACAGACAGTACCTACTCCTCCTGCTCCCTTGGTACCCCCAGTAGCGATACCTCCAGAAATGAATTTCATTTCGCACTTTCAAAGGTTGGGTCCTCCATCGTCTGACGGACGAGCTGATTTCGTTGCCCTGTACGATTGGCTTATAGCCATTGAAGAGATGTTCTCATATTCATAAATCACTGTGGATCAGAAGGTGATGGTTGCCGCGTACCAGCTTAAGGGTCTCGCAAAGAGTTGGTGGTTGAGGCAGAAGGAAGACCTTTCCGAAGGATGTTCATGGGAAACCTTCAAAGGAATGTTATTAAGGACGTTTCTGCCGTCGGTAGAGCAAGACCGGTTGATGAATGATTTCCTGCATCTGAAGCAGAGACAGCTCTCGGTGAGCGAGTACGAGATTGAATTTTGCAAGTTGAGCAGGTTTGCTCCGACCCTGGTAGCCTCGGAAGAAGGAAGAGTAAAGAGATTTCTGGTTGGTCTCCTCAGTGATATCCAGCAGCTGGCCAGTGCATACAGGTCAGAGAAGTACGTCGAGGTAGTAGAAGCAACGCTGAAGGTTGAGGCAATTGATAAGGCCAAGAATCGAGGATCAATGATGAAGAAGGGAAAGATAAAGGCTGGAGAAGAAGGAAATTCTGGTGCGCCTGCCTTGGTCTTGAAGAAAGGAGGTGGTGAGGTGTGCAGTTTCTGTGGCCGCTCTGGCCATCCGTTTGAAAGGTGTTTCAAGAGGAAAGGAGTTCAAAAGCACCAGCGAGTGCTAGCAGTTTAGGGTGCTCCGAAGGAGAGGTGCTTTGCCCGTTGTGCAAGCGCAAGGGGCATGATGTGGCCCAGTGTTGGACCAAAGATAAAGTCTGCTTCCAGTGCAGACAGAAGGGGCACTTGAAGTTTCAATGCCCGCTAGTTCAACCCCTGTTGCAGCCAATTCCGCTTCGAGCCTTGCCGTTGTCGTAGCATCAGGATAAAGGAAGAGGAAAGCTGAACGTGTTAACCCAGGAGCAAGCGCAGTCTTCAACCCAAGTGATCGCAGGTTAGACCTTAAGCCAACTGTTTAGTCTTGATTCCTTTTAGTTTCACTGTATTAGACTAGTTTCTTTTTCGCGCTTATAGGGAGATTTAAGGTAAAGAATCGTTGGGCGCGTGTTCTGTTCGATTCGGGTGCTACCCATTCATTCGTAGCAAGGGCTTTCGTCGAGCATCACCGTTTGACCCCTGAGCTGGGCAACGATTCGTTCCTCGTTAAGTTCCCTTCTGGTGTTTTGGTATCCTCGAACCAGTGCGTCCGAAGTTGCCCCGTTCTCTTAGGAGATTTCTTGGCTGTTGCTGATCTCAAGGTGTTGGACCTAGAAGACTTTGACGTGATATTAGGTATGAACTGGTTGTCCATTTATGATGTGGTCATCCGATGCAAGGAAAAGCGTCTGGACTTTGTGATGGACAACGGTCATCCCATGAGTGTTTTTGGCTCTCCGTACCAGTGTTCCCCGATAATTTCTGCGGTATATGCTCAGAAACTGTTAATTTCCGGTTGTTTGGCTTACCTTGTTTCTGTAGTAGAAATTGTTACTGGATCGCCATATATTGAGGGTATTCTGGTGGTGTGAGAGTTTCCTGATGTCTTTCCCATCAGTCTTCCTGGCCTTCCGCCTGATAGAGATGTGGAGTTCGTTATTGATCTTGAGCCTGGTACTCGTCCTATCGCTAAGGCCTCGTACCGTATGGCCCCGCGCGAGTTAGAAGAGTTGCGAACTCAGTTAGATGAGCTGTTGCAGTGTGGTTTTATTAGGCCAAGTTCTTCGCCCTGTGGTGCTCCAGTTTTGTTCGTGAAAAAGAAGGATGGTTCTATGAGGTTGTGCATAGATTATAGAGAGTTAAACAAAGTGACCATCAAGAACAAGTATCCGTTGCCGAGGATAGATGATCTGTTTGATCAGTTGCATGGTAGCACGGTGTTTTCGAATATTGACCTTCGATCAGGCTACCATCAGTTGAGGATCCGTGAGTCGGACGTTCCCCGGACTGCCTTTCGTTCCCGTTATGGTCATTTTGAGTTTCTGGTTATGTCTTTTGTCTTGACGAATGCACCCTCTGCGTTTATGGATATGATGAACCGCGTGTTCAAGGATTTTCTGGATCATTTTGTTGTGGTATTCATCGATGATGTGTTGGTATATTCTAGAAGTGCTGAGGAGCATGATACGCATTTGCGCTTAGTATTGTCTACTCTTAGAGAGAACAAATTGTATGTGAAGCTGAGTAAGTGCGAGTTCTGGCTTCCTCAGGTATCCTTTCTGGGTCATGTGGTGAACAAGGATGGAATTACTATAGACCCCGCTAAGATTTCTGCTGTGTTGGATTGGAAGACACCTTCAACGCCTAAGGAAATAAGGAGTTTTTTAGGGTTGGCTGGGTACTACAGGAGATTTGTTCAAGGGTTCTCAGTACTGTCGGCACCTTTAACTAAGCTTACCCAGAAGAATACCGCTTTTGTTTGGAGCGATAAGTGCGAAGAAGCCTTTCAGGAATTAAAGAGGCGTTTGTGCAGTGCTCCTGTGTTGGCCTTGTCGATCGAAGGAATATAGTATGTTGTTTATGTGGATGCATCTCACATTGGACTTGGGTGTGTTTTGATGCAAGAAGGAAAGGCGATTGCCTATGGGTTTAGACAATTAAAAGTTCATGAAAAGAATTACCCTACGCATGACTTAGAATTTGCGGCAGTGATTTATGCTTTAAAGCTTTGGAGACACCTTCTTTATGGAGTGTCATGCAAGATGTATACGGATCACAAGAGTCTGAAATATGTCTTCACCCAGAAAGAGCTTAATTTGCGTCAGCGTAGATGGTTGGCGTATGTTGCGGATTATGAGGTTGATATCCTGTACCATCCGGGTAAGGATAATGTGGTGGCCGATGCCCTGAGCAGAAAGACCGCGCATGTCTTCAACCTTTCTGTGCAATCCTTGGTAGAGGAGTTTATGTTGATGGATATCTCAGTCGGTAGTTGTACCGTTCCTTCGAGCTTAGAGGCTGAAGAGCCTTCTTGGATTACCCTTATGAGATTGCACCAGAAGGAAGATCCTGATTTGCAGCATCTCCGAAATAGGACCGAGAAGGGAGAATTACAAGATTTTTCGATTGATGATAAAGATACTTTGAAGTACCAAGGTAGGTATTGTATCCCCACGTTGGATGATATTCGGGAAAAGATTTGTAGTGAAGCACATGACTCTAGTATTTCTATCATCCTGGTTCCACAAAAATGTACAAAGACATGAAGCAGATCGTTTGGTGGTCAGGTATGAAGAATGATATAGCTAGATATGTTTCTGAATGTTTAACTTGTCAGCGCGTGAAGGCGAATCATAAGAGGCCTGGAGGTAAGTTGAACCCGTTGGATGTTCCAAGCTGGAAGTGGGAGAGTATTTCAATGGACTTCATTACCGGTTTGCCGAGGTCTCCCGGAGGACATGATTCGGTATGGCTCATAGTTGACAGATTAACAAAGTGTGCTCACTTTGTGCCTTTTAAGATCGGTTACTCTATGGAGAAAATAGCAGAACTTTATTTGAATGAAGTCATCAGATTGCATGGTGTGCCCGTGAGCATTGTGTCGGACTGAGATTCAAGGTATATGTCTCGCTTTTGGAGGAGTTTGCAAGGAGCTTTGGGCACTGACCTTAGATACTCTACCGCTTACCATCCTCAGACCAATGGTCAGACAGAGAGAGTGAATCAAATTTTGGAGGATATGATAAGATGCTATATTCTAGATCATGGTGGAGCTTGGGATAAGCGTCTTGGATTGATGGAATTTGCCTACAATAATAGTTTTCGGGAGAGTTTGCAAATGGCCCCCTTTGAGGCTCTGTATGGGAGGCATTGCCGAACTCCCTTGTTTTGGGCCGAGGTTGGTGAGAGTCCATTGTTAGGCCCAGAAGCTTTGGAAGAGATGAGCATTGCCGTGACTCATATCTGTGAGAAGCTTCGTATCGCTCAGGAGCGGTATGATAAGTATGCCAATCGGAGAAGGGTGGATCTTGAGTTTGCCGTCGGAGACTTGGTGTTCTTGAAAGTTTCTCTGATGCCCGGCGTTAAGAGATTTGGAAGGAACCACAAGTTGGACCCCCGGTATGTGGGACCTTTCCAGATTGTTGAGCGCATCGGAGCGTCAGCTTATAGATTGGATTTGCCTGCTTCCTTCCCAAATGTTCACGATGTGTTTCATGTGAGCCAACTGAGGAAGTGCCTGTGTAGTGATCAGCTTGTTCTTGATTCAGTGCCCGTATTGCAGCCCAATATTTCGTATGTTGAAGAGCCTGTCCAAATCTTGGAGACTCAGGGGCGTGTGTTGCGGAGAAAGACGATCCCGATGGTTAAGGTTCTTTGGAAGAATCAAGGTGTCGAAAGCGCAACATGGGAGCTGGAGTCTGCCATGAGAGAGACTCATCCTAGCCTCTTCTCTTAGATTTCGGGTAAGTCTTCTGTCAGGTAACCTTTGGATTTGATTCTGTATCTTTCTTGATCTTTGGATTTTAAGTTTCGGGACGAAACTTCTTTTTAGGGGGAGTGACTGTAATGCCCCTGATTTTCGTTAATTATTTATGTGGCCGCTGTGACGTAATTTTGGCGTTTGGGCGTTACGTCAACTCGTCAGGTTTAGTTTTGGGCCTTAGCCTAGTTAAAGTGTGTAATTTGGACCGAGCGTGTGAGAGTTCGCATCGTTTCGAGTTTTGGGAAATTATTTATGTAATTATTGCATTTATTATAATTCTCTGGCGCTGCGTTCGACGAACGGCAGTGGCTCTGCGTTCGACGAACGGCTTTGGCTCTGCGTTCGATGAACGACAGAGGGGCTGCATTCGATGAAAGGCTTTGGCTCTGCGTTCGACGAACGGCAGAGGAGCTGCGTTCGATGAACGGCAGTGGCTCTGTGTTCGACGAATGGCTTTGGCTCTGCGTTTGGCAGAGGGGCTGCATTCGACGAACGGCTTTGGCTCTGCGTTCGACGAATGGCAGAGGGGCTGCGTTCGACGAACGGCAGTGGCTCTGCGTTCGACGAACGACAGAGGGGATGCGTTCAACGAATTAGGATCAGTCTGCGTTCGACGAACTCACTGATGTTGCGCTCGACGAATTCGTGGCTGAGTTCGGCGAACTCCTGGAGGCTTAGTATTTATACTTTAAGTTTAGGTTTTATCTTTTCATCTCCTTCCCCTTTCGGCCGACCAGAGTTCTATCGGGCGAGAGGGCGAGAGCAGCGTGCGTGGAGCTTCCGGCCGGCGATTCGAGGGTTGTAGTGGTCGGAATCGCGTTTGGAGAGTAGATTTGGAAAGCTCTCGGCGGGATCTTCGTTCTAGTGGTAAGTTTTTCCCGTTTCGTGGAATTTTTGGAGTTATGGTTGTGACCTAATTCCTCTTTTCGACCCAAAAGGTTTCAGGATTTCGTGCTTGAGTGAGTTCTTGGACGATCCATAACTTTTGGAGCGGAGATCTTCGAGTTTGCAAGGTTTAAGGCAAGTGGCTTTCTCCTCCTTCTTTCTTATTTCTTGAAGCACTGTTTTTTCCTTGTTTATGGGTTCTTGCTGTGCTTTTGGCATGTATTTTGAGTGTTGCTTGATAGTTAACAACTCCCCCTTCTGTCTTTATTCTCCCCTATGTATCTGATGTTTTCCCTGATGGAACTGTGTTGGCCTAGATTATTTTTTCCTGCTGTTTGTTGAGTTCTCGAGAAATGTATGATCTTAGCCTTTGATTTCTCGAGAAATGTTCATTCCTAGCCTTGGATTTCTCGAGAACCTCATGTTCTCTGTCCTTGATTTCTCGAGAAATCATGTTCTATGATTTGGATTTCTCGAGAACTTCTTGTTCTCTGCCTTTGATTTCTCGGGAACTTCTTGATCTCTGTCCTGGATTTCTCGAGAAATCCCAATCTCATCTCCTTCCTGTTCTCGAGAAGTCCTTGGCTTGAACCTGCTTCTTCTCGAGAACACCCCAGCTCTTCCCCTCTGATTCTCGAGTAATGCCTAGGTCTAACCTCTAGTTCTCGAGAAATGCCTTGACTGCTCTTCCAATTTCTCGAGAAATTCCCTGGTTGCTACCCTTGCTTTTGCTATTTTCCGTACTTTAATTCACTCGTGCTTGTTTCCTTATGCCTATGTAATTGTGTGCGGACCACAGACTCTTATGAATCGTCTTGAGTGGTGTTTGCTTCATATTGACCCTATCCTTGGGGTGTTGTAAAACCCCCCTCCCGGAACACAAAACACGGCCGAGGGGAGTTTTATGCCCAGGACAGCCGCCTTGCGGAAGCGCCAGCACACGGGCTAGCCACCTCCGCAAGACGCCTATCCTGCCGGCTAAACCAATATCATCAAGCCAACCCATCAATAATCAAAAACAAGAAGCCACGTATATATAAATATTCGCATAAGTAAAAGTCCATAAATATACAAGGCAGGCAGCTCCACGAGCTCCTGCAAAACTACATCAGAGTGACAAACTAAAGGATGCCCAAAGGGCTACATTTCATTCTACGTTCACATCTGTCACCAACGGTACTGCGGGTATCGCTGTCTCCGGCCCTGTCGACCTGACCTGGCTATCCGTCTCCCGCGCCGTGCGCTGCTGCTCCAGGGTGCACTCCTAAAAAGAGGTACGTAGCAACCATTAGTCATAAAGACTAAGTGGCTTCACGTCCGCTCCCCCGGCGACTCCAAGGCACCGGGCGGTAGAATTGAAAGAAAGCTGCAATATTAGCAATAATATACAAGCAGGTGACAGAAATGGTTGTTCCTATATGTCGGTTGTATGAGTACCCAAGTACTCGCAATAGTACTATCGGTTCATAAGTATATCAGCGGCAGTAAGTATATACACGAAAGTATAAGTAACAACAGACATAAGCAGAGTAATGAAGAACTGAATTGAACTTAACTTATAAGGATGCCCATACAAGCTTATAAGTTAAGGGTCTGCATATAAAGGTAACTCATCATATAAAGATGCCCATACAAGTTTATATGATGAGTATCCATTGCTGTGCAATGCAATGATTATGATATGAATGCGGTGCAATGAATTGAAGGATGAATGCAATGCAATGCAATACGATGATTGTGTATTGAACCCTCTCCCATATCCACAACTATCCGGATGGCGCCTTTGGGAACTGAACACCAAAGGACCCCGACCATCCACCGACCATCAACATTATGCCACCACGTGTCAAGCATGCGCAACCACAAATTTCCCATGCACAACCGTGCGCTATCGAATACCCAAGGACTCTCGAACGTAGCCTTAATTCATAACTCATACGCCTTTAGCCGACGCCCCGAACTGCACTCAAGGCCCCCAACAACTGAGTCCTTACCGTTTACCATAAGATATAACCGAATCTTATAGTCCGCTCCGAATCGCCAGTGCTAACCATACCGAGTTAATTAGCTCGCGTGTCGTGGTGTGCGTATAACAATATATTTACTAAGCCGACCCCGTAGGATTATTCGCGCGATTGATGGCATATCATATTTAGCGATTAGGCAATCCAACCAATATGATGGGAGAAATCCACAAAATGCCGAGATTGAAGGTGTTATGACACAGTTTACAAAAACAGGATTTCTGGGTGCTACCGATGTCCAACCGTTATGATCCACCCCAATTTGGAAAGCTAACAACAAGGGATACAACATTCGTGTTGAGTCCTAAACCCAGATCCCAGTGGGTCCTACCTAAAATCTGCCCTGAAGTTCACTGCAGAAACCTGGACAGCAAAAACAGCACGCAGTGGACCCAAACCAGCTTCCTGGTCAGTCCACTCGACTGGACTTTTAGAGAGCTACAGGTCACCCCAGAAAACGTGTAACCTATCGTTGGAAAGCTCTTTCCGAGGCCTACAACTTTTGGTTTAAGCCTGAAACCTGAATCCTGCTGTATCATGCCCACAACTGGACTTGAACACAGCTGCGCGCAGAAAACAGATTTCTGCATCGGTCTGCAGATATAATTTCTGCCCGAGTCTTAAGGTAAATCTAACGTCCACTGTTCATCTTCTTCCCCAAAAAGAGCTAAAGGTATACATATGTATATAAAATTGAAATCCAATTTAACAGGGAACTTTCTCATTTCTCAAGCAAGCTTATGAACCAAAATATATATATATATATATATATATGTATTTATAATTGAGATTCATTCGACAAGGACTTATTTCTCAAATCCAAATCAGCAGCAATAGAACATATATATAATGAAATTTAGGGCAACCACCTTCTCTCCTCCCATGCACCCTCACGAGGCCTTCGATTATCACGACACCAACGCCCCTGCATTCGTATTGAAGCGGGGAGTTGATTGGGGGTATTTTCGCGGCGATCGGCGCCCTACGGCGAAAACCCTAACGCGGCCTCAACCTACGGAACTTCATTTCGCTCCCATATCGACTCAATTGAGTTCGATATCTCGCCTAGGGGGTCTAAGATACTAGCACCAAGGGAGAGGGGTCGGAAGTCACCTGAATCCGGGCCGACGATCGCGGCAGTCTCCTCGGCGCCATGAACGAACTCGACCTTCTCCAAGCTAGCTCCTCTTCCAATGGTCGCACAAGCTTCTCCACGGGTTTTCTTGGCCAAAACCCTAAGTTAAAACCATCAGGTTGGAGGGAAAGAGATGAAGAAAAGAAGAAGAAGAAGAAGAAGCAGAGGAAAAAGATGAAGATGCTGATCGGGAGAAAAGCTAAGAATTTATCTTCATCTCGCATTAATGGCATTAATGACAACACCACCTTCAAGGCCATACATTGGAACTCCCAAATTTGGTGTCAGGGTAAGCATTCGGAAACAGCAGAATATTTCGTCGAACGGGAGACAATTCGTCGAACGGGTTGTTCGACTTTCGTCGAACGGAGGTTAATTCGTCGATCGCAGCTGGCAAAATCTTCGTCGAGCGCTTCCTAATTCGTCTACCTCCGAACATATGATTCGTCGAACGCCGTTCGATGATACATCGTCGAACGCCTTTCGTCGAACGCCGTTCGACGATGTTTCATCGAACGCCGTTCGACGAACTTTCGTCGAACACCGTTCGACGAACTTTCGTCGAACACAGAACTTAGTCGAACGTCGTTCGACGAACTTTCGTCGAACGCAGAACCTTCTTCGATCGCGGCAGCAACTTATATTTCGTCGAACGAAACTATCCTATACTTCGCCAAACGCCGCAATCCCTTCGACGTTCGTCGAACACTTCCCCTTCGACATTCGTCGAACGACATCCTCCCTTCGACGTTCGTCGAACGAAATCTCAGAAAACCTATTATCTTATTACCCCCCCCCCCCCCCCCATCACCTACAACAATATTGTTATTCCTTTCCCCCAATTAATCTAAATTTGAGCACGCACTGGAAAGCCCAAATCGGGTAGTCAAAACGTCTCCGATGGGTCTAGCGCGAAATGGGATGTTACAAATCCAATAAACGAAGAAACAATTTCGTCCCCGAAATTTAAGTTGGGCCTATGGGGATCGAAGGTCGACTTACGATATCGTTCTCCCGAGCACACACTAAATCCTACTCGTCACGGGTGAGGTCCACAACCCATTTTCACTACCTCACCCCAATTTCTCCCCGGTGTGCTCTCGTTATACTCCACGCACTTGGAATCCCCGATTTTCCCAACCTTAACAAATCAACTTCGTTATACCTTTGTCTAAAATTCGTCAGGGTTAGAGCCTACCATGCACGATGTTATCACTCGTCCTCTCAACCTTAGCCGATCAACATTCTTCGCACCTTTGATCTCTAGGTTCAGCGAACCTATTACGCACGAGGCTACCACTCGAGCTCCCGCACCAAATCCAGATTCCTCCTCTCAAGGAGTCATGTGTTTTATATTGCAAGAGTAAGTTGGTTCTTCCAATCTCAGGCATCGTTATCCAAATAACGTGCAACACCCTTATCGTCATCACTTAAATGTAGTCAACAGTTTAGCTTTCAAAGAACCGGCCTCAAAGTCAGGCGGGTAGTCTACCAGGTAAGGTATGGGGTCACGTACATGCTTAACACAGCCTAGGTGGCGGCTTCGGGAATGAACACCAAAGAATAGCCCGGATGGCGGCGTTGGGAATTAACACCAAACAATAGCCCGGATGGCGGCTTTGGGAATTAACACCAAGGGCCCGGACCATCCAGTTGAACAAACTACATTAGCCCGGATGGCGGATTTGGGAATTAACACCAAAGGGCCCGGACCACCCAGTTGAACGAACTACATTAGCCCGGATGGCGGCTTTGGGAATTAACACCAAAGGGCCCGGACCATCCAGTTGAACGAACTACATTAGCCCGGATGGCGGCTTTGGGAATTAACACCAAAGGGCCCGGACCATCCAGTTGAACGAACTACATTAGCCCGGATGGCGGCTTTGGGAATTAACACCAAAGGGCCCGGACCATCCAGTTGAACGAATTAAACTAGCCCGGATAGCGGCTTTGGGAATTAACACCAAAGGGCCCGGACCATCCAGTTGAACGAACTACATAGCCCGGATGGCGGCATTGGGAATTAACACCAAAGGGCCCGGACCATCCAGTTGAACGAACTACATTAGCCCGGATGGCGGCTTTGGGAATTAACACCAAAGGGCCCGGACCATCCAGTTGAACGAACTACATTAGCCCGGATGGCGGCTTTGGGAATTAACACCAAAGGGCCCGGACCATCCAGTTGAACGAACTACATTAGCCCGGATGGCGGCTTTGGGAATTAACACCAAAGGGCCCGGACCATCCAGTTGAACGAATTAAACTAGCCCGGATGGCGGCTTTGGGAATTAACACCAAAGGGCTCGGACCATCCAGTTGAACGAACTACATTAGCCCGGATGGCGGCTTTGGGAATTAACACCAAAGGGCCCGGACCATCCAGTTGAACGAACTACATTAGCCCGGATGGCGGCTTTGGGAATTAACACCAAAGGGCCCGGACCATCCAGTTGAACGAATTAAACTAGCCCGGATGGCGGCTTTGGGAATTAACACCAAAGGGCCCGGACCATCCAGTTGAACGAACTACATTAGCCCGGATGGCGGCTTTGGGAATTAACACCAAAGGGCCCGGACCATCCAGTTGAACGAATTAAACTAGCCCGGATGGCGGCTTTGGGAATTAACACCAAAGGGCCCGGACCATCCAGTTGAACGAACTACATTAGCCCGGATGGCGGCTTTGGGAATTAACACCAAAGGGCCCGGACCATCCAGTTGGTCATCTAGCGATGCGAGCAGTAATATAACAAAGCTCCCAACATCTTCATTTAACCACCACGTTGCAAAACCTTAGCACTATGAGTGCTACGATATAAACTAATTATCCTAAATATGTCACTTTAAGCACAACTCTTTGATCAACAATCGAATACGACTCCCACTCAACAAATTTCAAGGCGTCCCCCAAAATTTATTGCGCAGTCGTCTGACCAACCATTGATCATTGAGAGGCACTACAACACTATCGAGAGAGTTCAAGTTTCCACTTATTAATCCCCATGAGGTTCTAATGATGGAACTCATGCTATGAGGACCTAAGGACTACCACCGAGTCCTTATGTCATCCAAACGCTTGCCAGGATCCGACTAGTGCATAGCCGCACTCAAGGACTGCCAGTCTCAAGTCCTTACCATCACATCAGGATGTATTCATATCTTCCAACAACATACGTCAAGAGTTCCCAATATAGTGTTCATGATTTTCAACCATCTCTCACATGTCATTGACATTCACTTCTTGTGCTCAATTTACGGCTCACTCTATCACAACAAGGTTTTTATCACATTTGAGAGGTTGTCATCAAACCCCACTCTTTGCTAGATTATCGGACGATGTGCGCATTGATATCCATCATGTCGTCCACCGACTTCACCCAAACATGCGTCACCTCGCCTCATTTCAACCTATAGCATTCATCTATGTTCCGCCCAATTGACACATAAATTCGGGCACTCATTGCACATTTAATTGGAGAAGATTAATTTCTCTGTCGCTACCGCCGGCGGTAGCGCTACCGCCGCGCGGTAGCGCCCCCACCAGAGCGACCTGTGATGTTAGCCGTTTGTCTTAGCGACATCACGAACCACCGAATTTAGAATTCGTGCCGAGTTTCTTTCGGGATCCAGATAGTTCCATTTAGGGGCCTCTTCTCGTGAACTTAAATCCTTTGAGACATCCAATCACTAAACAACCCTTATCAATCTGCCGAATTTTAAAAGAAAAATGTTATCACCTCGTAGGTCTATATCCCTAGGTGTTAGCTTGCTGCTCTCCTTGTCACTTATCCACATAGTCTTATAATAGCAGGGAGAGAATTATCATCTTCAAAATGCTCTCTTCTGTTAATTACTAATTCGATTTCTATCAACCCAAGCATGGCATTCGTAGCCCATCGTGCTTACGACAAGTTAATTTTTCCCATGATCACAAACTCCGAGGTTGAAGTTACAAGGATTTTAAATCGTCTAGAAAATCCCAGACGGTAGGCACTAGCCCAATAAACGAAGAGATAAGCCCCCGTATCTCTTTAGCTGGGTTTCCTCCACTACCAGATCTAATGCTCTCCCCGAATTATCTACGAACTTTTCCGACACACACGAATAAGCGGCGCTTGCATTTCAAGAGTATTGTCGGCCTACCGCAAACAAGCACGATACTTGTAGATTTCAACATTATGCGGGCGCAAGCATATTAGCTAAGGGGAACAAAACTAAGATGCATGTGTACCTGCAATAACCTCCTGCAGATCCTGCTCCTGAGCTAGATCCAAAGCATACACCTGCTACTGAGCAGGCCTAGGGTTCCTACCCTGTTGTTCCTGTTCTCGACCTTGACCTCTTCCTTGCCGGGCGTCCCTTTGACGCTGCGTACAATAGCGCCGGATGTGGCCCGGCTGACGGCAATAGAAGCAATCGCCCTTGAGCGGCTGCCTTGGATGCTTCGGTAATGGTCGCGCTTGCTGCTTGTAACGGCCCAAGCCCCATTGTCTCGGACCGTTAGACGCCTGGCCCCATTGTCCAGAGCGCCCGGGCTGCAGCCCGCTTAGTAACACCCCAACCCATCGCTGCAGCTCAGTTGGTGATGAGTCCTGTTTGAAGAGGCTCATCAAGGGTAGGTCGGGTGTTCGATCCCCTCTACCAACACCCCACTGTAGCTGAGAAACAGGCTCAGAGAAGGGTTGGGGTGTGCTAAGCGGGCTGCAGCCCGGGCGTCCTGGACAATGGGGCCAGGCGTCTAACGGTCTGAGACAATGGGGCTTGGGCCGTTACACTGCTCCACCCTAACGTTCGGGCGATCACGCCCACCATCTCTCCTCTGGTCTCCTCCTGTATCCATAATGTTCTTCCTCCTCGCGAAGCTGCGTCTTGACTCCATCACACCCCTCTCGGGCCTCTTACTCCTGGCCTGGACTCCCAAGTGGTCCGCCTCCAACTTCTGTGCCGTCTCTATAATCTGTGCGAGGCTCGAATCGGCGACAAATAGAAGGGCCTGCCTCAGGGAATCTCGCAATCCCTTATAGAACCGCTTTGCGTAACCGCGGTCGTCCAAATCATAGGAATACGCGAATCTAGCAAGGTGTTGGAACTCCCGTTGGTACTCCACGACTATCCTAGATCCCTACTTCAGCTGCAGAAACCTCTCTTCAAGTTCATCCCGGGCCGTGGAAGAGACGAAGTGCTCCAGGAACGCGTCTGCAAACTCGTTCCAGCTTATGTCAAGGTAACTATGCCCTTCAAAGGTGGAGCCCATCAAGGACTTCCACCACCTCTTTGCGTGCAAATCCAAGGCTGAGACTGCCAGTGTGACTGCCATATTGCCCGGGCATCGAATTCCTGCCAGTAACTCCTGCATTGTGTCCAGCCACTCCTCTGTCTGAACTGCGGACTCCGTCCCATGATAGGTGGGAGGGGAAAGAGCACGGAAGGTGCTCAACCAATTTGAGTCTGGGGCCTGCGGCTGCACTGGCATCTGCTGAGACCTGAAGGCATCCAGGATTGCCGTCAAGGTTTGGCCCAGCTCTGATTGTTGAAAAGGAGCAGGTGCTGGAGGCACTGGGGTGCCAGCCGCTGGCTCCGAACGTGCCGGAATCTACACGTAACGTAGAATTTTGGGCTTAGGTTGGCTATTTAAAGGAAAATAACAGACATACTCAATGCGAATCCCCTATGGGCACACCACTGCTTCCGCTCATTCAGTTTGTCCTCAAACTGAAGAGTTGAGTGGGGTGGCACCAAAAGGGTATGGACTTCTTTATCTCAGGATCATTGCAAGCTGATACCATTTGTAAAACCCCCCTCCCGGAACACAAAACACGGCCGAGGGGAGTTTTATGCCCAGGACAGCCGCCTTGCGGAAGCGCCAGCACACGGGCTAGCCACCTCCGCAAGACGCCTATCCTGCCGGCTAAACCAATATCATCAAGCCAACCCATCAATAATAAAAAACAAGAAGCCACATATATATAAATATTCGCATAAGTAAAAGTCCATAAATATACAAGGCAGACAGCTCCACGAGCTCCTGCAAAACTACATCAGAGTGACAAACTAAAGGATGCCCAAAGGGCTACATTTCATTCTACGCTCACATCTGTCACCAACGGTACTGCGGGTATCGCTGTCTCCGGCCCTGTCGACCTGACCTGGTTATCTGTCTCCCGCGCCGTGCGCTGCTGCTCTAGGGTGCACTCCTAAAAAGAGGTACGTAGCAACCGTTAGTCATAAAGACTAAGTGGCTTCACGTCCGCTCCCCCGGCGACTCCAAGGAACCGGGCGGTAGAATTGAAAGAAAGCTGCAATATTAGCAATAATATAAAAGCAGGTGACAGAAATGGTTGTTCCTATATGTCGGTTGTATGAGTACCCAAGTACTCGCAATAGTACTATCTAACAGGTTCATAAGTATATCAGCAGCAGTAAGTATATACACGAAAGTATAAGTAACAACAGACATAAGCAGAGTAATGAAGAGCTGAATTGAACTTAACTTATAAGGATGCCCATACAAGCTTATAAGTTAAGGGTCTGCATATAAAGGTAACTCATCATATAAAGATGCCCATACAAGTTTATATGATGAGTATCCATTGCTGTGCAATGCAATGATTATGATATGAATGCGGTGCAATGAATTGAAGGATGAATGCAATGCAATGCACTACGATGATTGTGTATTGAACCCTCTCCCATATCCACAACTATCCGGATGGCGCCTTTGGGAACTGAACACCAAAGGACCCCGACCATCCACCGACCACCAACATTATGCCACCACGTGTCAAGCATGCGCAACCACAAATTTCCCATGCACAACCGTGCGCTATCGAATACCCAAGGACTCTCGAACGTAGCCTTAATTCATAACTCATACGCCTTTAGCCGATGCCCCGAACTGCACTCAAGGCCCCCAACAACTGAGTCCTTACCGTTTACCATAAGATATAACCGAATCTTATAGTCCGCTCCGAATCGCCAGTGCTAACCATACCGAGTTAATTAGCTCGCGTGCCATGGTGTGCATATAACAATATATTTACTAAGCCGATCCCGTAGGATTATTCGCGCAATTGATGGCATATCATATTTAGCGATTAGGCAATCCAACCAATATGATGGGAGAAATCCACAAAATGCCGAGATTGAAGGTGTTATGACATAGTTTACAAAAACAGGATTTCTGGGTGCTACCGATGTCCAACCGTTATGATCCACCCCAATTTGGAAAGCTAACAACAAGGGCTACAACATTCGTGTTGAGTCCTAAACCCAGATCCCAGTGGGTCCTACCTAAAATCTGCCCTGAAGTCCACTGCAGAAACCTGGACAGCAAAAACAGCACGCAGTGGACCCAAACCAGCTTCCTGGTCAGTCCACTCGACTGGACTTTTAGAGAGCTACAGATCACCCCAGAAAACGTCTAACCTATCGTTGGAAAGCTCTTTCCGAGGCCTACAACTTTTGTTTTAAGCCTGAAACCTGAATCCTGCTGTATCATGCCCACAACTGGACTTGAACACAGCTGCGCGCAGAAAACAGATTTCTGCATCGGTCTGCAGATATAATTTCTGCCCGAGTCTTAAGGTAAATCTAACGTCCACTGTTCATCTTCTTCCCCAAAAAGAGCTAAAGGTATACATATGTATATAAAATTGAAATCCAATTTAACAGGGAACTTTCTCATTTCTCAAGCAAGCTTATGAACCAAAATATATATATGTATTTATAATTGAGATCCATTCGACAAGGACTTATTTCTCAAATCCAAATCAGCAGCAATAGAACATATATATATATTTATATATATAATGAAATCCCAATAACAGGGAACTATTCATTTTCATCCTAAATGAAATTTAGGGCAACCACCTTCTCTCCTCCCATGCACCCTCACGAGGCCTTCGATTATCACGACACCAACGCCCTTGCATTCGTATTGAAGCGGGGAGTTGATTGGGGGTATTTTCGCGGCGATCGGCGCCCTACGGCGAAAACCCTAACGCGGCCTCAACCTACGGAACTTCATTTCGCTCCCATATCGACTCAATTGAGTTCGATATCTCGCCTAGGGGGTCTAAGATACTAGCACCAAGGGAGAGGGGTCGGAAGTCACCTGAATCCGGGCCGACGATCGCGGCAGTCTCCTCGGCGCCATGAACGAACTCGACCTTCTCCAAGCTAGCTCCTCTTCCAATGGTCGCACAAGCTTCTCCACGGGTTTTCTTGGCCAAAACCCTAAGTTAAAACCATCAGGTTGGAGGGAAGGAGATGAAGAAAAGAAGAAGAAGAAGAAGAAGCAGAGGAAAAAGATGAAGATGCTGATCGGGAGAAAAGCTAAGAATTTAAGCAATGGAATTTATCTTCATCTCGCATTAATGGCACTAATGACAACACCACCTTCAAGGCCATACATTGGAACTCCCAAATTTGGTGTCAGGGTAAGCATTCGGAAACAGCAGAATATTTCGTCGAACGGGAGACAATTCGTCGAACGGGTTGTTCTACTTTCGTCGAACGGAGGTTAATTCGTCGATCGCAGCTGGAAAAATCTTCGTCGAGCGCTGCCTAATTCGTCTACCGCCGAACATATGATTCGTCGAACGTCGTTCGACGATACTTCGTCGAACGACGTTCGACGATACATCGTCGAACGCCTTTCGTCGAACGCTGTTCGACGATGTTTCGTCGAACGCCGTTCGACGAACTTTCGTCGAACACCGTTCGACGAACTTTCGTCGAACACAGAACTTAGTCGAACGTCGTTCGACGAACTTTCGTCGAACGCAGAACCTTCTTCGATCGCGGCAGCAGCTTATATTTCGTCGAACGAAACTATCCTATACTTCGCTGAACGCCGCAATCCCTTCGACGTTCGTCGAACACTTCCCCTTCGACATTCGTCGAACGGCATCCTCCCTTCGACGTTCGTCGAACGAAATCTCAGAAAACCTATTATCTTATTACCCCCCCCCCCCCCCCTATCACCTACAACAATATTGTTATTCCTTTCCCCCAATTAATCTAAATTTGAGCACGCACTGGAAAGCCCAAATCGGGTAGTCAAAATGTCTCCGATGGGTCTAGCGCGAAATGGGATGTTACAAATCCAATAAATGTCTAGTCAAAACGTCTCCGATGCACTTTTTGTAACGGTACTGGACAGGACCGTCAACATATGACCTACAAGCCCAGTACCGCCGGCACCGACGGCCCAGGAACGTCAACAGACCTACTGGCACCGCCGGTTCAGCCTCACCCCAACGGGTTAACCACAAGCCTGCAGGCCGTGCACCCCAACCCCTCTCTGGCCCACCACAGGGCCCAGCGGGTTGTTGGAGACATACAGTCTCCCTTCGGTGAGAAGTGAGCCAGTTAAGCGGCGGCACGTGGACTTCCCAGGAGGTCACCCATCCCGTGACTACTCCAGCCCGAGCACACTTAACTACGGAATACTTTCACTTCTCATCACCAACTGAGCTGCACCGTCGGTGCCGGCAGTACTGGGCTTGTAGGTCATGTGTTGACGGTCCTGGCCAGTACCGTTACAGGTGTCCTGGTGATTGTTTCTTGGGCTTCGTCCCATGCCATGATTAAAGGAATTACTTAATAAGACCATTGCCTTTGTCCTTGAACGGTGGGTCGTGTTTTTTTTTTTGGGGGGGGGGGGGCAGTGGGGAGTGTTGTAGCCTTGCACGTTGGCCATTTTAGTGGTGAACCGCAGGCTTGTCCTGTGGTCCCGTGGGACGTGTTTGGGTGGTTAGGGATAGAAACCCCCACCTATTTTTTTGGCTTTGGGTGGCAGTGGATAAACGACCGCCCCCGTTTAATTTGAGCTGATCAGTCTCTTTAAATAAATTTAACAAGATAAATGAACTTTGCTTGTTCCTCTTTATGGTATTTGGTGCACTTGGTGCTTGTTTAGTTCTTTGTTTGGAGCTTCTCTTTCGGTAGATCTGGCTTGGGTTGGTACCCCTTATGCCTTATTTACTTTTCTGCTTGTTTTCTGCCACTTGTAATTTCCTTGCTGAGGCGTTCTTTATTTTATTGAATGCCTCAGGTTCAGAGCCTTAGCTGCTAGTGGTGTAGCCCAGAGTCTTCGGGAGTTTTACTTGCTGTTTTACCCCGCTGCTGCGAGGTAGTTGTGGTTAGTTTTCTTCTTGTGTTCAGACATGCTAGTCTGGAGCCAACGGGTTAGTATCAGGTTGTTGACATCCATTGTGCCCTTTTGATACATTATCGTTTACTTGCCAGTTAATTGATGCTACTTTTTAGATCTTGTGTATCTTGCTCCCTGACAATGATTTATGTCTAGGTGCATTATAGTTATAAAATGGATTTTCTTTCATCCACATTGCATACCTTTTAACTGAAATTCTTATCTTTAAAGTCACCTAAAAGATATTTTCTATACTTATACTACGCCTAGATATGTGCATATCATTTACTTTATGTCCTGTCATCACGTGCATTTTGGACCTTAAGTGAACTAAATCAAGTACTTTCCGCTGTAATTACATATATTTTCTCGGTGGACTAGTTGATCCACGAACTAAGAGACACAGTTCTTACCCCATACTCAAATAAATGATTTCAAATGATGACCTATCATGTAAACATGTTTTGATTAATTAAGTAATAGGTTCCCCCCTGAGCGTCTGCAGTTGTCTCCTGCATGATGTGGCATCATGACGCGTATTTTCTCTAACTCTGATATTCCTAAATTCGGAGAAAATGCGGGTTGTGACATCCGGGCTCCTTTCATAGCCTTGGGCAGGGGTAGCCCGATAATTTCGCTATCATAACGGAGAAAAGGAGGTTACGTGGATGGAGGAGAAAGAGAGTGGGGGTTGCATGGATCCCCACTATGGGAGTGTGATTAGCGTGTGCGCGTATACATGCATTTCAGTGATTATTTGGAGGACCAAAGGGACTCAGAATTACGCGAGAATGGGCCCGTTGGAATCTTATAGGCGAGCCGGTCAAAGTCGCAGCGAAAAATCACAGGTTCGACTGGGTTAGGCCAGGTCCATTTTGGGGAACCCCATCAAATGCTCCCCAATTTTCGGAGATCATTTTTTGTAGAAAGTGAGTCCGAAAATTTTCTTAATGAACGTATATCTTTGGGTGTGCGAGCTCGATTAGGCAAGTTTTGACTTACGTGGTTATGAGCTTGTTATTATGCGAACATGCTAGAAGTTGTCGCTCGGTGTTAGTGTTAGAGGTTGTCGTTTGGTTGGTGGAAGCTCGTTGCTTAGCGCAGGTACCAAAGTTGTCAGTTGGCGTTAGTGTCGAAGATCGCCATGAGCTTGGTGTTTGGTGTTAATGTTGGAGGCCGTGGAGAGCCTACCGCTTGACGTGGAGGGTTCGTCCTCCCTTACCGGGGGTTGCTTAGTTTGTTCTCTCAAAGTATTGTTTTTGGTAGAAGCGGTGTTGTAGCGAGAGGCTCGAACAGCGTGATGGCGAGGCTCCTAAGCGATTCAGTGGCGAGATGCCCTAGCAGCACGGTGGCGAGGTGCCCAAGCAGCGTGGTGGCGTGATTCCCAAACAGCGCGGTGGCTAGGCGCCCAAGTAGCGCGGGGGCGAGTTGTCCTAGTTGCGCGATGGCGAAGTGTTGTTTTTGGAATTATCACCTAGAGGGGGAGAATAGATGTTGTGGCTTATTTATAAATATAAATTTGAAAGCACACAGAAAGAAATCACAGCACAGAATTAATCACCAAGCACAACACACAGAACACACCAGATTTATAGTGGTTCCCCTAGACAATGTGTCTAGAGTACTCCATTGCCCCTTTGCGCCAATCTAGCAATGTGCTAGAATCAGCAATCTCCACAAAAACTCAGATCTTCAGCAAAGATCTTACAACTCAGGCACACAAGCCCTATAGCTCAGGCACTCAGGCCCTACAACTCAGATCATTCAAGGATCCTACCTCAGGTTCTAAGAACCCTACAACTCAGGCGCAAAGGCCCTCCGACTCAGATCTACAAGAGATCCTACAACTCAGGTGCAGATGGCCTACAACTCAGATTCAAAGAGTCCTATAGAAAAAGTATTGTGTTGCAAAGTAAAAGAATACTCCACACAGATCTAGAGAGTTCTTCTGAAGCTTGATGAAGATCGCTTCTGGACTTAACGAGAAGGCTTAAATGATATTGTTGATGCACACAAGATTCTCTTCTGTCTTCTCCTTCTTTCTGGAACACTGCTTATCAGTCGATGATGCTTGACTGAAACTTGGAAAACTGAAGGCAAGATCGTATTGTTCACAAGAAAACTCTTCTTTCTTACACATGTTCTGTGTTCCAATTCTTAGTTCTGTATTTTCGTCTCTTATTAGGGCATACATCATGTCTTTTTATATGACAAGGCTCTTTAACGGTCTATTCTGTGCTTTCTTTATTGTCAGAATCACATTCCTTAATGGTATTTGCTGATTGGTCTCCTTGACGGATGCATTAAATGCAGACAACGTGTTTAAAAAAAATCTCGGTATATCTCGACGATATGACCACCATCTCGATGATAGAACTTGTTGTCTCAGCGATCCATTTGGGACTTAGACATTTCTTCAAGTCTTCTTATCTCTTCTCCTGAGAAGGATATCACGACGATATAAACTATCTCAGCTATATATATGTATATATATATGTATATATATATGTATATATATATGTATATATATGTATATATATATGTATATATATATATATGTATATATATGTATATATATGTATATATATATGTATATGTATATATATATGTATATGTATATATATGTATATGTATATATATGTATATATATACATATAAATGTATATATATACATATATATGTATATATATATATGTATATGCATATATGTATATGTATATGCATATATGTATATGTATATGTATATATGTATATGTATATATATACATATATATACATATATATACATATACATATATACATATACATATATACATATATATACTGTCACGACGACATGAGGTCTTCTCGTCGATATTGTCAAGGTCATCTTGTCATCCTGAGGTCTTCTCGCCGATATCGTTGAGATCATTCTGACTAATACTTCAGCTCCTAACAGTCTTATCGATCTCTGACTTAGTCTTCAAGACGAAACTACTTCTTTACGACGATACATCTTCTTAGCCAGACATTTTACTTAAGATTTTTGAAGAGCTTCAATAAGCCAGACTTCTCAATGATATTGTCGTGTGATACTTATTGACACGACGATACTGAGACTTGATTGATTCTTCTTGTTCACAAACCAATATCATCGTGTGTACTTTGTTGACACAACGATATCGTCGTATTATCCTTATTGTCACGATGATTAATGACTTAATCCTTCAATTGTCTTATGCAAGTAATCTCAACAATTTATACATACTATTTCAACGATATTTCCAATACTTATCAATGATTTTGGACTTAGATAGATTAAAGAAGTACTTGACATACTGTATATACTCTGCAGTCATAAGTGAGACATACCAACAAATACATAATGCTTTTATCATTGACCTAAACACTTCTTCAAATCAGGAACATTGCAGTGCACTGTTCCCAACAATCCCACATATTTGATGAAGTCATAACTCACCACAATGATAAATGCCAAACAATAAGTAGAATAAACATTAAAGATATGCAAGCAATATAGAGAGATTTAACTACTAACAATGTATAAATAATAGATAATGTCTTAAACAAAATAATCACAATCATTTGCCCAATTCATTTTTCGAAGACAAGCATTCGTAATTGTTCCTGTTGTTGCTTCCTCTTCCTTTTCTCCTTTGTCTCTCATAGAAACTGATTGGCTTGGGAATTCTTTTAGGAGAGGAAGGAGGACCATCGGGAAAGGCTAGCTTGTGGTTCCTCTTCTTCTCTTCTTGTTGCAGGTAGAGATTCCAATCAGCAGAATAATAAACCCTTTCTAAGCCATCTTGAAGATAACCATACTTAATACAAGCTTCTGAAATTATAGTTCTAGTGTTGGGACTCCACCTGCCTGATTGAGGATCTTGTTCAATTTCTCTCGGCCTCCTTTGCATGTACAAACTGTTCTGAGTTCTTTTCCTCTTTCTTGAAGTGGATGAATCTCCAATCTCAATACCATAATCATCTAAGTCTGAATTTTCAGTTGGTTCTGTCATTTCAAATGTAGAGGGTGGCTTTTGCATTGCTTGCTTGACTTGATTGACTGCCAACATGACATGATGGGAGCTAGCATTTATCACAACCTTCTCCCCCTTTAGGACTTGTTCAACTATCTGGTCATCCAGGGCAACTTTAACCATTTGATCCTTTCATGAAGGTTTTGCTCATCCTCATCTATGTTGTTTCTTAATTGGAGCAAATGCCCATCCAGAGTCTGATCATTAGAGTCCACTCTGTGAAAGATGTGTTGTCTATCTTCACCCATGAATTTGGTGACTTCTTGAAAGGCATGTTGAGTATCTCCTGCCATGATCATATAATTCTGAATGATTTGATGAGTGGATTGTCTTGTGAGATTCAGCTGCACACCAAGTGTTTCCATTGTTGGAGCGGTTATGTGGAGAAAGTGAGTATGTTAGGTGTTGAGATGATGCATGTTCTCCTTCACAGTCTGCAGCTTAGCCTTTATCTCTTTTCTCAAATCATCAATTGTTTTCAGAATGAAGGTCTCCATCTTTTTCCTTTGGGAATCTAGCAGAGAGGACATCATTTGAAATAATGATCTTGACTGTGCATTAGAGGTTTCAACAGTATTAACCTTAGGAGAATCTTCACAATCACTTACAATGAATTGGAAACTGGGAGAGTCAGTCTGCATGGTCTTTCCATATGTCAGGACCGAGTTCCCTTTGAAGAGTACCAGATCAAGTCCATTTATTGGTTCTGAGCTTTCAGCTCTCTCTGGTTCAAGAACATCATTCTTCTTAGACTCTTTCATAACTTCTTCCTAAACTCATTCCTCAGCAGAAGAGCCAACCCTTCTATCAACATCATCCTTATCTTGATCACTTAGGGCAGAGGACCCCAGATGGGTCTCCCTCTCAACAACCTCAGTGTCTTGGTCTGAGCTCCCAAGTAGGGACTCCCCCTTAACTGGATCAGCCACTTGGCCAGAGCTTTTTGTCAAGAGCTCCCCCTCAACGGTTACTTCTTTTTCCTGGTCTCCTTTTCTCTTATAGACAGCTGGAGAGTCACCCAAAAGTGTTCTCCTTTCCTCATGAACCTCTATGGTAGCAGGTTCATTTCTTGTCTCAAGAACAGCTGGAGCCTGGAATCTCTCCCCCTCTGTCATAGAAGGGTTTGAGGTAGATGGGACAGTGTCTTCCTCAGAACTGCTGGATGACCTGCTCACATCTGTAGGATCAGCAGTCTGCTCAGCTTCCTTCTTCCACTTTTTCAGAATTACTTGACTGTCTTTAGGTGATTTGGAGATCACCATGTCCCACCTCTCAAACATTTTGGAGTCCAGCTTCTTGGAATAGTGCAATGGCACTCCCATTTCTTGTTCAGAATATCTCCAAAGGAATTGAGGAGGAAAAGAGACAAAATCCTTCCAAAGGAAGGGGTTTTCAGATTATTTTTAATTCTTTGAAAGAGAAGGTCTCTCCAATCAGTCTTGTTGGAGATTATAATTTTACACAGTATCTCATACATGTCTTTAGAAATCCTGTCATGGGAACCAGGTTTACATAGTAGCACTTTCCCTACTATATCTGCCATAAGTTTTCCTTTCTGGTTGAATTCAGCTCTTTTTGATGGACCCATTAGTCATTCCACTATGGCCACACCATGTATATCCTGCAAAGATGTCGTCAGTAGATAATCCTTCCTCTTCCTCTTCTACCTCTAGTCGGGGCAATCATAAGTCTTTTCCTAGACTTTTGCATGAGACCTTGACTTTCTTTCCAACAACTTCAGATTTCAGGGAGGTGCACGTGTGATTAACTCTTGCACCCTCATAGAATTCGAGAAGTTCTCTATTCATTAAAATGCATGGTTCACATAGCAGGTACTCCAACCCATCCGCCCCTAGCAGCCCTATTACTAAACAAATTTCTTCTGAACATGAGTTGAATCCTCCTCGTAGAAGCTCACACCCAGAGTTTATTGAAGCCTCTTTCTTTTCTTTATCTTTCCTGGGAGCCATTTGATGCTGGTTGGCGGGAACGGTCGAGTGTCGAGAACGGAATAGGGCTTTGTCTCAGAGATGAACTTAGGGCAAATGATAGCGTAATTTTGTCCTAAACATTTATCTTATTTATAGTAAAGGTAGATGAAGGGGTGTACGCCTTGTCATACTTTCGATATGACTGAAAGATCCAATAAGGTTTTAAACAACTGGAATGCATTACGACGATACGTATTGTGTCATCGAAATATCCAGCCGACAAGCATCCTTTCACCGATATCGTAGGTCTTTCTCAATTTTCCAGACATATTATGCGTCGTTGTGATTCATGAAATGTCGTCGAGACGTTTCACGATATCGTTGATAAGACTAACTCTGTACCGTTGAGAGATCATCTGTGTCGTTGAGACAACCAACAGATATTAGTTTGACTTTGGTGAAACTTCATTATTTCTTAACGGGTACCTGTAGCACTCAGTAGACATGTGATAGTTTACTTTGGTAGTAGTCTAACTCACCTAGAGGGGGGGGGGTGAATAGGTTTCTTGGTCTCTTATATTGTTAATTAGTTAATTAGATGATTGTACTTAAGTAGAAGCAAACACATAGAAAATACAGAATGATTTATAGTAGTTCCCCAAGGTCTGGCTACTCCACTTTCTCTATATACCTTTCTAGCAGTGTGTTAGACAAGACAATCTCCTCCAACCACTCAGCTCAAAGAACTTATAACACAAATCCCTCGGGATTTCTCAGGTTTACTTCAAAATCTTACCTCAGGCCAACTGCCTTACCTCAGAGTTCTCCAACTCCTACAACTCAGTGACTCTCCTAGTCACCTACCTCAGGCCTATCAAGAAGCCCTACCTCAGGCTGGGATTATAACCCTACACTCAGGCACATAGCTCTACAAACTCAGGCTCACAACCCTACACACTCAGAACAACCGTGTTCTTACAAAGATGGATGATTCTAGGTTTCTATAACAGAAGATAATATATAAACCTTCAGCTTTTGGTCTTCTGATGTAGTACCATAGCAGATGTTGTCTTGAGCAGAGATAGTTAAAGCATCAGTACTGCTCCACTTGATCTTCCTCTTCAGCTGAAGGAAAAGATCCACTTGTTCTTCTGAACTTGATCTAGCAAGAACAACAATATGAGCTTGCTCTTTATCGTCATCAATATTGAGATATCAGATATGCAAGCATGTTGTTTTATTGACCTAACATTCACTTTTATACCTCATGTAATCTGCAACGGCTCTAAGAGATGCCTAGTCACAGTATGGACAAGGATGGAAAAGATTATCTTGTTTTCTTGCCACTTGCGCCAAAATGGATCTCGCCTGATTAACATTCATATTTGAATCTGTCTTAGTGGATGGGCTGAGATAGGCTTCACTCTCAGCGGCAAAAATAACCCGCGTCTCAGCGGATCTGCTGAGACAGTTAGCCTTCTCAGCGGTTTTCTATATATGCAGCTCAGCTGAGACAGACTTCTTCTCAGCGGCTATACAACTGCGTCTTAGCGGTTCAGCTGAGACCAGACTGTTACCTCAGCTGATCATGACAGAGAATTTGTCAACACTTTATCTGAAATTAAACCTGTATAATCATGAGATAAAAAGGCTTATCAAATACAATATGCACTTAGCATTGTATGTGATGCATCTTCAAATCTAGGGAACATTGAAGGGCAATATTCTCAATAATCTTCCCCTATTTGAAGAAGGCAGAACATACTACAATGCTAAAATGCATTAACATAATGAAACATATCATGACAAATATTGATAGTAGAAATACAATCTTGACAACATAACAAAAATTATTGTTAACAAAACTATAGACAATAACATTAGGAGTTTAATAGCAACATTTGCCTATCACATAAATCTCAGATATTGATTGATAGACCAAATATATTAATAATAAACTATCAACAGAATTTTATCATTAATATTGCATAATTTTGTCTAAAGAAAAAAATTAAACATTTGTTCAAAATTTTCTCTTCTTTGCAGCACTTGAACTTCCAACTTGATCCTCAGCAACAGTCTTTGCAGCAACAACATCATTCATTTCAGCAACCTCCTTCTTGTTTCTTTGCCTTTTGAAGTAAAGAAAGGGCTTTGGAATGTATCTGGATGCATCCTCTTGGGTTTGGCTTTGTTCACTAGATTTTCTTTGAATATTCTTTCCCTTAGGGAATTTCTTTCCAGGTGCCTAATCCATTCTTCTACTGGATAAATGCTATCAATATTTTTGCATAGATGTCCATGGTTAAACCAAGCACTCATGATTATGTTCTTTGAGTCATCACTCAAATATTCATACTTTGGATCTCTAGCTTGATCAACTCTGTTTTAACCATGAATTTATCAGCTAGCATTACTCCTTCTCTTTTCCTTTTGGTTGTAATCTTTGCATCCCGTGCAATCTTTGCTTGAGCATGGAACTCAAAATCTTCTTGTCTGAAATTATCTAGGATAGGAAGATTTAGAGCAATCCTTATTGCTTGAAGAACTTTAAGTGCTAGCTCAGCATTAGTCTCAGCATTGGTCTCCTCCCCCTTTCTGGCTTCTTCAAATATCTTTTGTTCAAGAGCTTGAGAAGTTGTTGTCATAGAGCCAGATAGGGTTTGAGATGCATTTTCTAAATCTGATTTCAGATCATCTTTCATCTTCTCAGCCTCTACTATTATAATGGTTGATGTGGACTACACATATTCTTCAATATGATTGACAGCTTTCTCTATCACTTCATCAGTATTGCTGACATAGTTTTTGACATATCTCATGTCAGATTCTACCATCTTGAGATCCTTTTCCATTGATCTGAGAATAGTGCATTAAGATACAACATTGTGTTCTGCCAATTCAAACTACTTGGTCATTTGGGTGTTTAGATGGGCTGAATCTTCCTTTATAATTTGGAGTTCAGCCATCACTTCATCCTTCACAGTTGAAACAGATTTATCTATATATTCCTTCATTGAGGACATATGACCATCAAGCATTGTCTTGATTGAACTTAGAAGAAGTTCGTTTGAATGTGTAGAGGTTGAGGGTTGTTGTTCAATAATGATGGGTTGTGTGAAAGGTGCTGACAGAACAGCAGGAACCCTTGTATGCTCCCCCTCAATTTGATCGCTGATCTTTTCAGTTGACTTATCAGCATCAAGCTCATCAACAGCAACATCATCATCAGCATCATCATCATCAATCTTGCTCCCCCTCAGATGGAGTATTCACATCCTCTTGATTATACTCCAAGAAATCTGTTGGTTCATCAGGAATCAGACTAATTCTTCTTTCAAGATTAGAGATGATGTGATCAATCTTACTTTGTAAGTTAGTAGGAGAGTCCAATTGCTCCTCATCATTTCCTTTTGATGCAGCATGCACATTCTGTGCATCACCAATAGTTTGGAAGTCTAGAGGATTGGGATCATCATTGTTATCTCCAACATGATCTCCTTTGTCTTGAGTATCAACTTCACCTTCTCCATCATTCTCTCCTTTATCTGGAATGTTGTCTTATCCTAGATTAGCAGCAACATTTTCTGCTGGTATTTCAGAATCTGATTCAGAACAGACAATCCTAGCCTTTCTTGTTCCTTTGATTAACCTTTTCTTCTTATCTTTTGCTTCAGGGGGTTGACTCATGTGGAGCACACATGTGAATCTATCCAATGTTTTGATATCCATCCTCTTTAGATAATGGATATTTGAGCCTTTTGAGCTGTCAAATAAGTCAGGGTAGAAATTGAATAGGTAGAGAGAAATTAATCTTCCCAAATTAGGGGCTTGGAGGCATTCTTTAATTCTTTGAAAGATTACATCAGCCCAAGATGTCTTTTTCTTTAGGACAATCCTTGCTATCAATTCAAACATACACTTGGAGATTGTGTCATGGGATCCTGGCTTGCAGAGAATAGCTTTGCCAACTATATCAGCTAATAATTTTCCTCACTAGTTGAAATTCTTCCATTTTAGTGAGCTAGTCTTAACATCATTATATTCACACCACTTCAGTGTTTTATCCTTGTCATTCTCAGAGACTTTATCTTCATCATTGTGGAATGATGGCAGATGTAATGCATTTTCAAGTTTCCTTGGGGTAATTTTGATCTTGTCACTTCCAGTCTTTGATTTCAGAGAGGTTTTGGAAGGAGATAACTTAACATTGCTATAGAATTCTAGAACCTCAGTTCTCAGAATCGTCGATGGCTTTGACAACATGAATTCCAACCCTTGAGCTTCCAGTAACTGAATCACTTGCTTTATTTCAGGTGGGGATGTTGAAATCTATTTCTTACTATTTCATACCCTTCCAGAAGATCCTCTGCAGACTTTGGCGCCATTTGGTCAAAAAGAAGAATCGCTGAGACGAGGGGGAAAGAGAGTTTGTCTCACTGGCTGGGGTTTAGGGTTTGCAAACTTATTATTGTTATTACCCTATTTATAAAGAGTAAGTTTATGTTTAGGTTTAAGTTTACCCTTATGAGAAATATTAATTTATCTTATCAATTTAATTGATTTAATGCCTTTAGATTCTTAATTAAGACTTGATTTCATTGAAATAGCCCGTCTCAGCAGATCCGCTGAGACGGAGTGATAAACCGCTGGGACATGGTGTTGTTGAAATCATTCAGCTCTTTCAACGATTCCGCTGAGACTAGATACTTGTCTCAGCAGTTCAGCTAAACTTTCTCAATTGTTTCAGCTGAACGTGCTGCCTTATAGTGAACTTTACAAATTCTAGTTTAAGGAATAATAATAGCATATGAATAATCAAATGAAATGTAAGGGATTAATCAACACTTAACATTCCTAACTCAATTTTAAATGAATTAAACTTAGCCTCATCCAATGGCTTAGTAAAGATATCAACCACTTGATTGTCGGTGGAGACATATTCAAGGCAGATATTTTCACTTTCTACATGCTCTCTAATAAAATGATATCTAATTTCTATATGCTTAGTCCTGCTTTGTGATACAGGATTCTTAGCAATAGAAATTGCACTAGATGAGTCACAATATAATGAAAAATGACTTACCTTGAGGTTGTAGTCCTCTGGTTTGTGTTGTATCCACAGTATCTTTGCACAACATCTTCTTACAACAATATATTCAGACTCAGCAGTGGATATAGCCACACCGGTCTGCTTCTTGCTGCTCCATGAAATCAATCTCCTGCCTAGGAATTGATAAATCCCACTTGTACTCTTCCTATCTACTTTGCAGCCTGCAAAGTCAGCATCTGAAAATTCAATTAGTTCAAAATCATTGTTTCTAGGGTACCAAAGGCCAAGAGTTTGGCTTCCCTTAAGGTATCTCAAAATCCTCTTTGCAGCTGAGTAATGAGATTCCTTAGGGCATGCTTGATACCTAGCACAAACACATGTAGCATACATAATATCTGGTCTACTATCAGTCAGTTATAATAGGGATCCAATAATACATCTGTACATGGATTCATTAAAGGGTTTTCCTTCTCATCCTTGTCCAGTGAAATGTTGGACCCCATGGGAGTTTTCATGCTGGAGGTTGATTCCATCCGAAACTTCTTAATAAGCTCCCTAGTGTACTTAGTTTGAGAGATAAATATCCCTTCATCAACTGTTTAACATGGAGGCCTAAATGTACATGAGCTCTCCCATACTGGTCTGCTTCTTGCTGCTCCATGAAATCAATCTCCTGCCTAGGAATTGATGAATCTCACTTGTACTCTTCCCATCTACTTTGCAGCCTGCAAAGTCAGCATCTGAAAATCCAATTAGTTCAAAATCATTGTTTCTAGGGTACCAAAGGCCAAGAGTTTGGCTTCCCTTAAGGTATCTTAAAATCCTCTTTGCAGCTGAGTAATGGGATTCCTTAGGTCATGCTTGATACCTAGCGCAAACACATGTAGCATACATAATATCTGGTCAACTATCAGTTAGATATAATAGGGATCCAATAATACATCTGTACATGGATTCATTAAAGAGTTTTCCCATCTCATCCTTGTCCAGTGAAATGTTGGACCCCATGGGAGTTTTCATGCTGGAGGATGATTCCATCCCAAACTTCTTAATAAGCTCCATAGTGTACTTAGTTTGAGAGATAAATATCCCTTCATCAACTATTTCACTTGGAGGCCTAAAAAGTACTTGAGCTCTCCCATACTGCACATCTCAAACTCCCCCTACATAAGGTTGGCAAACCTTTTGCAAAGGTTGTCATCAGTAGACCTAAAAATTATATCATCTACATAAATTTGGACTAGGAGACACTTGTAATTTATTTCTCTAAGAAATAATGTATTATCTATCTTTCCCCTCAAGAATTTGTTCTTGATGAGAAAGTTAGACAAGGTCTCATACCAGACCCTAGGGGCTTGCTTTAGACCATATAAGGCTTTCTTAAGTAAATAAACATGGGAAGTTAGAGTTGGATGAACAAAACCCGAGGGCTACTCCACATATACCTCTTCCTTCAAATTTTCATTCAGGAAAGCAGACTTTACATCCATTTGGTAGACCATGAACCCCTTGTGGGCAGCATAGGCAATGAATAACCTTATGGCCTCTAACCTTGCAACAGAGGCAAAGGTTTGGCTAAAGTCTATACCTTATTCTTGTCTATACCCTTTGGCTACCAATCTTGTCTTGTTCTTGATGATGACACCATTCTCATCTAACTTGTTCCTGTAAATCCACTTGGTGCCAATTATGTTGTGTCCTTGTGGTTTTGGCACCAACCTCCATACCTTGCACCGTTTGAATTGGTGTAACTCCTCTTGCATAGCTTGAATTTAGAAGGTGTCTTAGTTGGCTTCCTCAAACTTCCTGGGCTCAATTTGAGATAGAAAGCTCAGGAATAGAGCTTCATTGTGATCCCTGCTTCTGGTGTTCACACATTGGTTCTCATCTCTAATGATCAGGTTCCTTGGATGATCTCTCAGATGCCTAGTTGTTGCAGGCAATATGTCAGCATCCTGATGTACTTCTTCTGTAGCAGCAACTTCTTCAGCAGTCTGATCATCTTCATCTTGAATAGTCTCAATCTCTAAAATAATTCTGTTGGAGCTGGGTCTGGCTTGTATAGACAGCTCTTGCATCTTCTGATCATTTTCTGTCAAAACATGAGAACTGGACCAGCCCTTGTAAAGTAGGTTGGTCTCATAAAAAATAACATGCATAGATTTCTCAACTACATGAGTCTTCTTGTTGAATACTCTATGTGCTTTACTATGTGAGTTATAGCCAAGAAGAACACCAACATTGCATTTTTCAGCAAACTTTGTAAGCTGAGATTTTCCATTACTTAAAATGTAGCATTTGCACCCAAAGATTCTAAAATATGAAATTATTGGTTATTTGCCTTTCAGAATTTTATAAGGGGTTTTCCCTTAGGACTTATTAATGCATGCTCTATTCAGAACATAACAAGATGTATTGACTGTGTCAGCCCAGAAGTATTCTAGGAGTGAGAAGTCACTAAGCAATGTTCTGTCAGCCTCTATTAAGGTCCTATTCCTTCTCACAACCACTCCATTTTGTTGTGGAGTTCTGGGAGAGGAAAATTATTGGGTGATAACAAGTTCTTGACAAAACTTTGTCATTGCACCAGATTGAAACTCTGTGCCATTGTAGTTCATTCTGAATTGCCTTGACATAGCTTATAAAGATATCTAAAGTATCAGATTTCTTCTTATGGAAGAATACCCATGTATACTTTGAGTGATCAACAATCACTAGAGTATACAACTTCCCACCTAGGCTCTGAATGGGCAAAGGACCAAGCAAGTCCATATGCAACAAATATAGACATTTTTCAGTGTATTTAGAGACAATACTTTTAAAGGTGGCCCTAGTTTGCTTACATTTGGCATGCATGACATGGACCACTTTCAACACATTTTAAATCTGGACTATTTCTGACTAGGTTTTTAGAAAATAATCTATACATTGTCTTATAGTTAATGTGGGCAAGTCTATTGTGTCATTGAACACAAAGTGACTCACTCTCATTAGCTACAAGACACACAAGAGATAAAGAACTATTGCAAATGAAATCTAAGCAATAAACATTCCCACTCCTTGTGCCTAAGAGAATGACCTCTAAGTTAGTTGACTTTTTGATCAAGCACTTATCATAGTGGAATTCAATGACATGGACCAAGTCACATAGGCGACTTATGCTTACAAGGTTGTGTTGCAACCTTTCAACATAAGCTACCCTTATTATTTAAACTATGACATTGGTGATCATACCATAGCCTCTTATGATACCTTTGTCAGATCCTCCAAAGATAACCTTTGGTCCAATCTTTGTTGGTATGAATTGAATGAGTAAGCTTCTTGTTCTAGTCATATGTTTGGAACATCCACTGTCCAAGTATCATATCTGATTTAGATGGGTACTTGAACTAACCTACAAGATAGATTTTACTTAGCCTTAGGTGCCTAATTAATTTTGGGCCCTAGGTCCTTGTTAGTATAGTGAGAAACATTTCTACCTACTGCATTTTTTGCAGGAAAGCTCTTATTTGTATTAAGCACATTAGAGTTGTGCCAATAATCAATGGCAAAGTGTCCCACTTTACCACAACATCAACATTAATGGATATTGTACCTTCTTTTTTGAACATTTCTTAAAGTGGAAGGGGCATCAACATGCTTATGTTCAGTGAAGAAGGTAACAACATTCTTCCTATCTCCTTTAGCTAAGGGCTGACTGGATGCTCTATTATAATCAGTCCTTCTTGATTTAATATGTTTGATAGCAACAGATGTCAGCTTGGTAGCTGACATGGAGTTGATGGCATCAGATATTATCAACTGAGGGTAAATTATAGTATTGCTACCAGCCTGCCTTTTTGCTGGAAAGGATTGGGGAGAAGTTGCTTCCTTACCCTTGAATGTGGGGGCTGGAGCACCAAACACAAATGGTCCATGATGGGTCATTTGGATTTCCTCATGGGGAGCTTTCAAAGCACTCATCTGCATGCCATTTATTCCACCATAGTTAAGATCATTCCCCTTACTATATGAGCTTCCATTCTTCTAGTGACCATATATACTATCCTGGTCATACCTGCTGGAAGGAAGCAAAACCTTTTGATAGGTGATTTGAGGCTTGGGTTTAGCCTAGCTCTTTCTTCCATTCCCAGCACCTACTTCCCCTTCATTGAAACCCAATCCCCTCCTATTTGGTTGGGAGGAGAAGGTGTCAATGATGGGCAGTACTTATTTGGGCTTAGAGAATTGAGCTACAAAGCTTTTCTCCTCGAGAAACTTCTCTTCAAGATCCTTGATGATCTTGTTCTTCAGGCTTATGGTGCTCAGTTGGATAATTGCAATTCCTTTCAACTGACTAATTTCCCTACTCTTCTGAGCTAGCTGGGTAGCAGACTCAAAACATCCAGGTTTTGCCTGCTAAAGGGAAGCAATTTTCATAGTTTGCCTCTTGGCTAGCTTCTTGCTCTTTTTCAGAGCTTCCAAGAGGGCACCATAATTGTCAATCAATTGATTGACACCATCCTTTGATTCTGAACCACTTCCATCACTGGATGAACATGTTTGAGAATCAGCACCTGTCACATACTCAGTAGAGGAAATAGAATGAGTTGATACATGTTTAGGATCTGAATTATCCTGAGTGTCTTCACTATCAGATATGGCTATTAAGCCACATTATCCACTTACATCCTCATCCTCCTCAGTGTCACTATCTGAGTGTGACAGAGGGGCCCTGATGCCTATCCTTGCAGCTGGGTAGTCCTCATCCTCAGCAGCTACAAACATCCCTACGCAGGCTTCTTCATCTTTATTAGAATCTGAGGATGAAGATTCAGATTCACTCCATCTTCTTTCCTTCTTGGTCAGGAAAGACTTTTTACCTTTCCTGCCTTTATGGTGATGCTACTTATCACATTTCCCCTTTCTTTTGACTGGACAGTCAGCTATAACATGTCCAAGTTTGCTGCAGCAATAACAAACAATATTACTTGAATTATGTTTAATAGGTTTAGATTCATACTTGTCACCCTTAGGGTGCAACCTCCCAGATCTGCTATGCTCCTTCTTGGGTTGTGAAGATGAGGAGGGTTTGTTCTTCCATTGCTTTCTCTTCATCATCTTCTTGAAGTTCCTTGGGAAGGCAGCAAACTCTTCATCTGATGAGGTGTTGTCAGATGAAATGGCCTCTGAACTTTCTGACTCAGCAGGCCTTCTTGGAGGAGATAGAATCCTCTCATTGCTCTTCTTAGAGCTCTCGGCTTTGAGAGCCACTGGTCTATCCTTGGCATAAGTTCTGATGGTGATTTCCTCCTCCTTCCTTGTAGAAAGCTGCATTTAATATGATAGCAGCTTTCCAAAGAGGGTATGGGTAGGAGTCTCAGCAAGTCTGGCTGCTTCCATGATGTCACAGATCTTTATGTCCCAATCTCTTGTTAGGGATCTTAGGAACTTATCATTTACCTCATAATTGTTGAAGACCCTCCCATATGTCTTCAGCTCATTGACCACCCTAAAGAACCTTTCATAGCAAAGAGCTATGCTTTCCAGTTTGTGCTGCTTGAAGGCTTTATACTCTTGGTTGAGGAGGGATTTCCTATCATCCCTCATTTTTGTAGTACCCTCCATATACATAATGAGTGTATCCCATATTTCCTTGATTGTCTCACAGTGCACCAAGTTTTGGAAGGTGGAGTCATCAATTGCACTTACTATGATATTCTGAACTCTTTTATCCATAGTAGCAAGGGCAATTTCATGCTTTGTCATTTCAGCATAGGTCTTGGCCACTTGTAGAGTTGGATCTATGGTGGAGGCCTTTTGGAAGACAAAAGGATCGCTCTTCACAGTGATGTAGATCCTAGGGTTTGAGGCTTCCATAAATAGACTCACCCTTTGCTTCCGTATGCCAAAGGATTCCTTCCTGCATATGGGCAGCTTCATGGAGCTCATCTCCTTATGAACTTCAGGGGCAGCCATGAAGCAGTAGTAGACTACTCCTAGTAGGATCAGGTCAGACTATTAAGTCTTTTTTGACCAACCTCCCTCTGATACCACTTGATAGTTTACTTTGGTAGTAGTCTAACTCACCTAGAGAGGGGGGGGGGGGTGAATAGGTTTCTTTGTCTCTTCTTTTGTTAATTGGTTATTTAGATGATTGTACTTAAGTAGAAGCAAACACACAGAAACACACAATGATTTATAGTGGTTCCCCAAGGTCTGGGTACTCCACTTTCTCTCTACACCTTTCTAATAGTATGTTAGACAAGGCAATCTCCTCCAACCACTCAGCTCAAAAAGCTTACAACATAAATCTCTCAGGATTTCTCAGGTTTACTCCAAAACCTTACCTCAGGCCAACTGACCTACCTTAGAGTTCTCCAACTCATACAACTCAGTGACTCTCCTAGTCCCCTATCTCAGGCCTATTAAGAAGCCCTACCTCAGGCTGGGAGTACAGCCCTACACTCAGGCACACAACCCTACAAACTCAGGCTCACAGCCCTACACACCCAAAACAACTATGTTCTTACAGAGATGGATGATTCTAGGTTTCTACAACAAAAGATAGCATATAAACCTTCAGCTTTTGGTCTTCTTATGTAGTACCACAACAGATGATGTCTTGAGCAGAGATAGTTAAAGTTTCAGTACTGCTCCACTTGATCTTCCTCTTCAGCTGATGGAAAATATCCACTTGTTCTTCTGAACTTGATCCAGTAAGAAAACAGTATGAGCTTGCTCTTTATCGCCATCAATCTTGAGATAACAGATATGCAAGAATGTTGTTTTATTGACCTAACATTCATTTTTATACCTTCTGCAATCTGCAACGGCTCTATGAGATGCCTAGTCACAATATGGACAAGGATGGAAAAGATTATTTAACTTTCTTGCCACTTGTGTCAAATGGATCCCGCCTGATTAACATTCATCTTTGAATTTGTCTCGGTGGATGGGCTGAGACAAGCTTCACTCTCAGCGGCAGAAATAACCTGCATCTCAGCGGATCCGTTAAGACAGTTAGTCTTCTCAGTGGTTTCCTCTATATGCAGCCCAGCTGAGACAGATTTCTTTTCAGCGGCTATACAGTTGCGTCTCAGCGGTTCAACTGAGACCAGACAATTATCTCAGTTGATCATGACAGAGAATTTGTCAACACTTGATCTGAAATTAAATATGTATAATCATGAGATAAAGGCTTATCAAATACAATATGCATGTAGCATTGTATGTGATGCATCTTCAAATCTAGGAAACATTGAAGGGAAATATTCCCAACAATATATTTTCAAGGACTACTAATACATGATAATAAATTGGAATTGGGTTTAGAGTTCACTCTAAGTTTAACATCCTCAATTGAAATTTGAAGAAGTTAAACTTAGCTTCATTTAGGGGCTTTGTGAATATATCAACCACTTGTTTATCTGTGGGGACAAACTCAAGGGTGATATCCTCATTCTCCATATGTTCCCTAATGAAGTGATACTTGATCTCAATATGCTTAGTCCTGCTATGTGAGACAGGATTTTTAGAAAAAGAGATAGCACTTGAAGAGTCACAAAACATGGGTGTTTTGGTCATCTTCATATTGTAGTCTTAGAGTTGATGCTGAATCCACAACAACTGAGCATAGTAACTTCCATCAGATATGTATTCTGATTCTGATGTGGAGATTGTCACACTAGTTTGCTTCTTGCTACTCCATGAGATAAGTCTTCCTCCAAGGAATTGGCATGTTCCTGAAGTGCTCTTTCTATCTTCCTTACATCCTGCATAGTCTTCATCTGAATAGTCAGTTAGTGCACAATCATTGCTCCTAGGATACCAAAGGCCAAGATTGGGTGAATCCTTCAGGTATCTTAAGATCCTTTTGACAGAGGAGTGATGAGATTCCTTGGGGTTCACATGGTATCTAGCACAAACACGTGTGACAAACATTATATTAGGCATACTGGCTGTTAGGTAGAGCAAAGATCCAATCATGCTTCTGTACTTGGTTTCATCAAAGGGTACTCCCTTCTCATCCTTGTCCAGAGACACATTGGATCCCATTGGGGTCTTCATAGAAGAAGCACTCTCCAATCCAAATTTCTTTACTAGCTCTCTAGTGAATTTAGTCTGTAAGATGAATATTCCATCTGCAGATTGTTTCACTTGGAGACCTAGGATGTATTTGAGCTCTCCTATACTGCTCATTTTAAACATTCACTGCATCAAGTTAACAAACTTTTTACAGAGATGATCATCTGTAGAGCCAAAGATGATATCATCCACATAGATCTGCACTAGCAAGATCTTGCCCTTTACTTCCCTTATGAACAAGGTCTTGTCAATCTTCCCCCTTGAGAACTTGTTCTCAATGAGAAAGCTTGACAAGGTCTCATACCAGGCTCTAGGATCCTGTTTCAATCCATATCGAGTTTTTCTAAGAAAGTAAACATGATTGGGGTGTTCAGAATCAACAAAACTTGAGGGTTGTTCTACATACACCTCTTCTTTCAGATCACCATTCAGAAAGGCTGACTTGACATCCATCTGGTAAACCTTGAATCCTTTGTGGGCTGCATAAGGAAGAAATAATCTTATTGCTTCCAGTCTTGCAATAGGAGCAAAGATCTGGTCAAAGTCTATGCCATCATGTTGCATGTATCCCTTTGCAACTAGTCTGGCCTTGTTCTTTTTGGTTCCTATGATATTGTGTCTTTTGGGTCTAGGGACTAGTTGACATACTTTGCATCTCTTAAATTGGTTTAGTTCTTCTTGCATGGCTGCAATCCAGAATGGATCTAAGTTTGCTTCCTCGAATTTCTTGGGCTCAATTTGAGAGAGAAAACTCAAATACATGGCTTCATTCATGACCCTACTCTTTGTTAGAACTCCTTGATTGACATCCCTTATTATTTTCTCCTGTGGATGATGTCTGATGTGTCTAGTTGCAGCAGTCAGTCTTCTGAAGTTTTCTCCTTGGATTGGTTCTGCAGGCTATTCTTCTTCTGCTGTGTCTACACCTTCTACAACATCTTCCTCCAAGTCTACTGCTACTGAGTAATTTTTAATTTTCACTAAAGTTCTAGCTTGATCTTCAATGGATAACTTTTCCCTCCTTTCTGTTGTGCCTGCATCCACTAAAGAACTAGACCAGCCCTTGTGAATAAGGCTAGCCTCATCAAATACAACATGTAGAGATTCTTCTACAACTTGGGTATTGATGTTGTATACCCTATAAGCTTTGTTATAGGAGTTGTATCCAACAAAAATACCTTCAATGCTTTTGTCAGCAAACTTGGTTAGTTTGGATTTCCCATTATTAAGGACATAGCATTTGCTACCAAAGATTCTAAAATAGGATAATATAGGTTTTCTAACCTTCATAAGCTCATAGGGAGTTTTCTTGTGGTTTTTGGTGATGGAGGCCCTATTGATCACTGATGAGTCCAATATTTACACTATTTTATGGACTCATCCGGGCTAGTTTTCACTCTTGTGCACGCCTTATTCAAGCTATAATCACTTGTATTTCATTTGTATTCACTTTCACGCTATGTGCACCGTTTAGGCCCATTTTGGTGTGCAATTGCGGTTCATGTCGTTGGGGGTATGCACATGGTGCTCCCCAACCCTTTTTCTTCTTCTGGATTGAGCTGGAGGGGTATTCCCAACGGTTTTGATTTCTGTGTTGATTGTCGAGCAGGTGGACAGTTCATCCATTTTGCCCAGATTTCACATCTGCATGAATCGCACAGTCGTGGGTTTCCTTGATGCACGATTGATCCGATCGTGCGCAGTCATCTGGGGTTCAAAACGGTGATCTGGATTTGCTCGTGCGATTTGTTCATGCACGAGCAGTTTGCTCGTGCGTGAGTAAAATCGCACGAGCTCCTCTGGTGTTCTGAAATTATGGGTTTCGGAATTTGCTCGTGCGTTTTTACGCACGGTCAGCTTCGACCGTGCATGAGTAAAATGCATGGGCGCCCTACTTTGCCTTCTTGCGCTATCTGCTTTATTAATAATGCACGGTCCACGCACGGTCGTGCGTTCGACCGTGCGTGATGTTTTTTCTGACTGTTTACTATAAAATTTAGGAATTCTGCTGGCTTGCAAGAGGCTTTTGGGATCCCGCCATTTTAGCTCCAGTCTGCCCCTTTTTGTCGCTCCACCACCGTTCGACCTAGGAGAAGCTCTGACCATCTCTTTCTTGCAAATCTTCTTCCAAAGCTTCCTCCTCGGCCTCCTCCATCATCCACGAGCTCAAGAATGCCATTGATGAGAAGTTTCTGCTGCATTCAAAGTGTCTCCACCAAGAGCTAGCTTGAGCTAGACCATGAAGAAGACGGGTAACGTGGAGGATGGTGACAACTCCTCTGAACCCTGGATGACAACTAAAGACCGAGCTCGGACGAGGCTTGACATCCCTACGATTCTGACCGAGAACCTTTAGGGAGTCTTCGAGCTTGAGTTTACTCTTTCCCCTTGTGTATTGCTTCAGATCTTTCTTATGGATGTGTGTTGTTTTGGATGATGTGCATAAACCCTCGTTATAGTTAATGTGATTTCATATTTATGAGATTTATTGTGGTTTATGTGAGTTGAAGAGTGCCCCCATTCCGCCATCCACTCCATCGTTGCATTGTGCGACGCACTAGCAATTGCTAGTTGCATGTTTTGTGATGAGGTTCTTACGACGCTCACTCTGCCGGTTACGAATCATCCATCTGCAAGCCTTCTCGTTCATCCGTAAGCCTACTCGTCCATCCACCAAGCGAAGCGGTGGATCCGACCCACATTAGTTAATTTAGCTTTCATTAACCGCATCTCTCTCAACCAAACCCAAACCCCCCTTTTTTATTAACTTAGAAACCTTTATAATTTCTTACCCTAGCGAGAAAATCATACACCCCGACTTGCAGTACTTTGAGAATGATATTTGGGGAGTCTCTCCCAACTTTTATTACTTGTACGATCGATACACTTGCCGTAAATATGTCAAGTTTTTGGTGCCGTTGCCGGGGAACTGTAGCTGGTGCTGTGATTCCTTTGTTAGAAAAGTTTCTTATAAATGTTAACAATGTTTAGATATAATTCTTTTTGTGCTAATTCAAATGAGGCTCTGCTACAAGGAGAAGAGACTGATAACTATTTTGAGATCCATGTTGACCTTATTGAATTTGTAGCTCTGAATTGCCAATTTAGCAGGATTAATTGTGAGGATGCTGCTCTCCACCTACATAACTTTTCAGAAATTTGCAGCACATGCTTAGGCAGTGGAACCAAGAGTGATCGATGCAAGTTCAACTCTTCCCCTTTTCCTTAAAAGGAAAAGCCAAGGATTGGTACCGGAACAAGACAGTCAGGTCGGTAACTTCTTGGGATCAACTCGAAGAGAGATTCCTAGCGAGCTTTCACTCCAGAATGCATGTTCTAAGCAAGCAGAAGGGGATCATCTCTTTCACTCAAGGACGGGAAGAGATTTTATCTGATGCATGGGAGCGTTTCCAATCCCTGCAAAGAGATCGTCTGCTTGGGGGAATGACAAAAATATCTCTGCTTCAAATATTCTATCTTGGTGTGTTAGAGTAGTTCCGACCTTTTTTTGATGTTGCCGCTGGAGGAGATCTCTTTAGTCGATCAGGCGAGGATGCGTGGGAGGTTGTTGATAATGTAGCACGAACTAGTGAATGATGTGATCATTCTCAGTGTCCGTCATTTGATTCTAATGTCAGTACTGTGGCAGTCAGCATTGAGCGGGAGTTTGTATCATCAACTGAATTGGAGGAATTCTTATAATTTGCTTGTGGAGTTCTCAATTTGTTAAACAAATAGTTCGATGAATTTAAACGTTTGCAAGAGGCAGCCGAGAATCTTAAAAGGTTGACTCTTGTTTTAGTGACCCCTCAGCAAGAAACTATAAATGCGATGCGATTGAGAAGCGGGAGAGCCATCGACGAACCAACTCACCAAGTTCCTCCAGTTCGTCAACCAATCCGCCAAAGTTGTACCAAAGGTTCGGTTGTAGTTCCTACTTCTGTTTCCACCAATCATGATAATGCTCAGACTCCACATCGACATGTTACTGTACCAAGACCGCCTTTCCCTCATCGCCTGCGAAATGAAAAGCAAGAAAAACAATTCATCAAATTCATCGAAATGATGAAAGGCATCCAAGTGAGCATACCTTTAATTGAAGCTCTCACTCAAATCCCTTGTTATACGCGATTTTTGAAGAATTTGATCTCAAGGAGAAAAAATTAGAAAGTTTGGGGGAAATCAAGCTCACAAAATAATGCTCTACTCTGATGATGAATTACATTCCGAAAAAACAAAAGGATCCTAGCAGCTTCACCATTCCTTGCAGAATTGGCAGCTGCAAATTTAGTTGGGCCCTGTGTGATGTAGGAGCATCTATAAATTTGATGTCGTTATCCATCTTTCGAGATCTTGGGGCTGGTCTTCTTCGGCCGACGAATATTACAATACAGCTGGCTGATAGATCCGTTAAAAGACCAGCAGGAATTGTAAAAGACCTCATCGTAGGAGTTAATGGATTCATTTTCCCTGCTGATTTCATGATTTTGGATATGGATGTTGATGCTAATGTTCTGATTATCTTGGAATGGCCCTTCCTTGCTACTGTTAGGGCTCTAGTCAATGTCGAGCAGGGGATTCTAACCCTCGGGCTTAGAGAGAACATGATGGCATTCAATGTGCATGACACATCTCGAGCACTTGATGCTGCGAATATTGAAACCTCCGAATTTGTCGAAGATTCTGAAATTACTGGTGAAACGATTTTGAGCACTGAGATCTCTGTTGAGTGTGTCGACACTGCCTTCGATTCAACTGAAATAGAGAAGGACTCCAGTTCAGCATTCCCTTCAAAGGATTTAGCCCCACTGCTCGGTGGTGATCCCTTCGCATTGCATGTACCCTTATCTCTTACTCCTTCACTCAAACCGTTGCCTGACAATCTGAAATATGCATTTCTCGGTGAGAATAATACTTATCCTGTGATTATCTCAGCACAACTCTCTACCGTTAATGAGACGTTCCTAGTTAACCTCCTGAAAAGCATAAAAAAGCCTTTGGCTGGTCTCTCGCAGATATCAAGGGAATTAGCCCCACTGTTTGCATGCACTAGATTCTTTTGGAAGATCAATATCGGCCTTCTGCCCAACCCCAACGATGTCTAAATCCAAAAATGCAAGAAGTGGTGAAGGAAGAGGTAATAAAATTGTTAGACGCCGGAATCATTTATCCAATCAGTGATAGCAAATGGGTGAGTCCTGTTCAGGTCGTGCCAAAGAAGGGAGGAATCACTGTGGTGCCTAATGAATGAAATGAATTGCTGCCAACAAGGGTTGTCACCGGATGCAGGGTTTGCATTGATTACCGGAAGCTGAATGAAGCAACCCGAAAAGATCACTTCCCACTTCCATTCATTGACCAAATGCTTGAAAAATTAACCGGGCAGGAGTATTATTGCTTTCTCGATGGGTACTCCGGGTATAATCAAATTCTGATTGACTGGATGATCAGGAGAAAATAACATTCACCTGTCCATCTGGTACGTTTGCTTTCAAGTGCATGCCATTTGGATTATGCAATGCCCCAGCCACCTTTCAACGGTGTATGCTCGCCATTTTCCATGACATGGTTGGGGAATTTCTTGAAGTGTTCATGGATGATTTCTCTTTATTCGGAAGCAGTTTTGACTCGTGTCTCGCAAATCTCTGTAAGGTACTAAAGCGATGTGAGGATACAAACCTAATCTTAAACTGGGAAAAGTGTCATTTCATGGTCCGTGAGGGAATTGTGTTGGGACACAAAAACTCAAGTGAAGGTTTACAAGTTGATCAAGCAAAGGTGGAAATTATTAAGAACCTACCCCCACCGACCTCTGTAAAAGGCATCCGAACTTTTTTAGGCCTTGCGGGATTTTACCGCCGCTTCTTTCCTCTACTGCAAAACCCCTTTACAATCTGCTGGGCAAGGATGTGCAGTTCAATTTTGACAGAGGCTGCATGCGCGCATTTAATGCACTCAAAGAACAACTTGTCACCGCTCCCGTTCTAGTGTCACCTGATTGGTCCCTACCCTTTGAGATAATGTGTGATGTCAGCGACTACGCAGTGGGTGTTGTCCTGGGGCAATGATAAGATAAGATCTTCCACACAATTTACTATGCCAGTCGGACCCTCAATGACGCTTAAATAAATTACACTACAACAAAGAAAGAACTTCTTGCAATGATTTTCGCTTTTGAAAAATTCCATTCATATCTAGTCCTCTCCAAGGTGAATGTTTACACAGATCATGCTGCCCTGAAATACTTATTTGAAAAAAAAAAAGATGCCAAACCATGACTCATTCGTTGGATTCTTTTACTTCAAGAATATGATATTAAAATCCATGAAAAAAGGGAGTAGAAAATGTTATTGCGGATCACCTCTCTCGGCTGGAAGGACAGGTGACTTCAGACAATGAGGTAACAGAAATATCTGATTCGTTTCCCGACGAAAAGCTTTTCTCCATCTCAGCTCACTCTTCCACGACTCCGTGGTATGCTGATATTGCAAACTATCTTGCTTGCGGCAAACCATCGCCCAATCTTTCGTTTCAGCAGAGGAAAAAGATTTTCTCGGACAAGAAGTATTATTTTTGGGAAGATCCATTGTTGTTCCGTACCTATAGTGATGGTATCATCAGACGTTGCGTACCGGAATTGGAGTACAAATCTGTTCTTGAGCATTGCCACGATAAGGAAGCTGGAGGACACATGGGCACTGCTAGGACAACCTGCAAGGTGCTTTAAAGTGGATTGTTTTGGCCAACGCTATTCAAGGACGCTCACTCACACGTCTCGAAATGCAATAAATGCCAGAGAACTGGCAATATTTTACGGAAAGATGAGATGCCGCTTAATAATATGTTAGTATGTGAACCGTCCGACGTTTAGGGAATCGATTTCATGGGTCCATTCCCAATGTCTCACGGGAAACATTATATATTAGTGGCAGTGGATTACGTTTCAAAGTGGGTGGAGGCAGAGGCTGTTGCAGCTATTGATGCCCGCACAGTCTTGAAGTTCATCCATAAAAATATTTTTTCTAGATTTGGAGCTCCAAGGACAATCATAAGTGATGGTGGTAGTCATTTTTGTAACAGAAAGTTTTGGCAACTATTGAAGAAATTTGGTGTACATCATAAAGTCTCTTTAGCCTACCACCCACAAACGAGTGGGCAAGTGGAAGTTTCAAATAGAGAACTCGAGAGGATGATAGAAAAATCAATCCACTCGAATAGAAAAGATTGGGCAATGAAGGTGGACGCCGCCTTGTGGGCCTACCGCACTGCCTTTAAGACTCCTATCAGAATGACACCATTCCATCTTGTTTATGGAAAGGCGTGCCAACTACCAGTGGAGTTAGAACACAATACCTTATGGGAAACCAAATTCCTGAACATGGACATCATAGCCACCGCGGATAAGCGTCTTTCTCATCTAAATGAACTTGAAGAATTTCGGCAATTTGCCTATGAGAACGCACACTTATATAAAGAAAATACAAAGCAGTGGCATGATAGGCATATTGTGCCAAAGGAATTCAAACTTGGAGATCGTGTTCTTCTCTACAACTCTCATCTACGCTTATTCCCTGGAAAGCTGAAGTCACGTTGGAGTGGCCCATTCGTGGTGACTGGTGTCTCTCCATTTGGCACAATTGAGATCTCCAGAGAGAAAGAAGGAACGTTCAAGGTGAATGGTCATCGCTTGAAAATCTATGACGGCGACACAGTTTTGAAAGATTGTCAAAAAGTGTATCTAGCTGACTCAATTTTTTAGGGATAATTTTCTTTTTGCCTCTCAGTTGTGTATGAATACTTAATTTGTATAATTCTATTTCTTTACTTTCGTGGTTACTCCCTCTTGTTATAATGCTAATACAGGTATTTGGTCCACCTTAAGGACAGTAAACAAAAGGGCTCTTGGGAGACAACCCATTAGAACCACTTGGTTATGTTCAGTTTCTTGTTCTATTATATATATTAGTTTATCTCTGTTTTGTCTGGGAGAATGCTTTAATCGCAGGGTCAAATCTATTTAGAGCATGCGGGACTGCTGCGTTTGGACAAGAATCACTGATCTTCTGGTAGGCTCATTTATGAGCCTAGGTACCCTCTACCCTTAGCCCTTTTTTATTAAATGTTTTCTTTTGATATGGATGACATTAAGTCTGGGGAGAGCCATACCTAGTGTCCACTTGCACGTGCACAAAAGCACATCATACTAGAAGTTACAATCTTATAATTATTAGCTCATTCTCATCGCCCACCACAACACCCACTAGAGAGCACACTTAATCGTAGGCGCGTAACGAGTCTAACTCATTTCTTTTGTAGGATTGGGAAAATTGTTGTGCTGGCTTAGGATTGTGAGACGGAGTAAAATGTTGACTCCCGTAGTGCTCTACTCGAGTACTCGCGTCTTGTATAAAATTGTATGTATAATAAATTTTTCTTTATGTTTATAGTTTTGTATTTTTTCTATTTGCGTAATAATTGTTTATCCTGCTCAAAAGTGGTGAATCCAGTGTGAATCTGACGATAGCGTAGGGATGTGTGTAGACATTTGCTAGGTTTGTATTGCTCGAGTTGGGAAGAAGAATTATCTTTCTCGGTGGCTAAGAACTTGCCCCAAGCGACTCTTGAAGCATTGGTATAAGTTAGTTCAATGCGTGAGCATGATGTAGTCCTTCGTTTTGGCCAGGTTGAGCTTTGTGTACCGACCCTATCATAATCCTTGCTAGCCCATTTGTGCCTACCCCGTCTCTTGATTCAGCTCCACTTATATTTCACCAAAGTCTAAAAGCTAATCCTAGTCGCACACCCAATCCGAGCTCTAGTGTTGTATTATTTTCAATTGAGGGTGTTGATGCGGTGTAAATTATGTGAATGTGTGGTTTGCACTTCCTCGGAATATCGCTGAAAAAGTTTTGAGAAAAGAAAAAGAAATTAGAAAAAGAAAAGAAAAAAATTTGTGGTTAAGAAATGAGCTTAATTGAAAATCTTTTAAGAGTTGTTTTGGGAGTAGGCGGTGCATACACCCACATTTTCAGGTTCAAGTCTGGGGGTGTGGTACACCCGTGTGCTTATTGTGGTGCTTGGTTAGGTTCCGTTGCATGAGCTCTTTTGGGTTAGGTGCGTATACCTTTGTGTTTATCTTTGGATACCCTACCGAATTCCAAGCCTCGTATTTATCCTAAAGTCCTACTGACTCACACAATGAACCAAACTAATGTCGTGGAGAGAATGTGACCGGGTGAGCTTATGGTCACCGACATTGATGGATTTCAATGAAGGTTGTTTCGAGCACCGATCTTGAGCAATGTTCACGTTAGCGATTTGTCTACTTTCTTCCTACGCTTGGCAAGACGATTCACCGTGATTCGACTTTTGAGTAGAAATAATACATAATTACGCTCTTAGATTGTTACAAACTATTTGTATAATTAAAAATTTCTTCCATTGCATTTTTATGCGCGCGAGCATGCGACTTCGCAAGGCACTCCGCGTTTGCAATTGTTAAGCCAGCTATATATTTTTTTCTTGTCCGCATAAGGGATGATTTCCTCGGGACGAGCAAATAGTTAAGTCTGGGGGTGTGATGAGTCCAATATTTACACTATTTTATGGACTCATCCGGGCTAGTTTTTCACTCTTGTGCACGCCTTATTCAAGCTATAATCGCTTGTATTTCATTTGTATTCACTTCCACGCTATGTGCACCTTTTAGGCCCATTTTGGTGTGCAATTGCGCTCCATGTCGTTGGGGGTATGCACATGGTGCTCCCCAACCCTTTTTATTCTTCTGGAATTAGCTGGAGGGGTATTCCTAGTTGTTTTTATTTCTGTGTTGATTGCCGAGCAGGTGGACAGTTCATCCATTTTGCCCAGATTTCACATCTGCATGAATCGCACGGTCATGCGTTTCCTTGACGCACGATTGATCCGATTGTGCACGGTCATCTGGGGTTCAAAACGGTGATTTGGATTTGCTCGTGCGATTTGTTCACGCACGAGCAGTTTGCCCGTGCGTGAGTAAAATCGCACAAGCTCCTCTGGTGTTCTGAAATTATGGTTTTCGGAATTTGCTCGGGCGTTTTTACGCACAGTCAGCTTCGACCGTGCATGAGTAAAACGCACGGGCGCCCTGCTTTGTCTTCCTGCGCTATCTGCTTCATTAATAATGCACGGCCCATGCACGGTCATGCGTTCGACCGTGCGTGACATTTTTTCTGACTGTTAACTATAAAATCTAGGAATTTTGCGGGCTTGCAAGAGACTTTTGGGAGCCCGCCATTTTAGCTCCAGTCCGCCCCTTTTCGTCGCTCCACCACCGTTCGACCTAGGAGAAGCTCCGATCATTTCTTTCTTGCAAATCTTCCGCTAAAGCTTCCTCCTTGGCCTCCTCCATCATCCACGAGCTCAAGAACGCCATTGATGAGAAGTTTCTGCTGCATTCAAGGTGTCTCCACCAAGAGCTAGCTTAAGCTGAACCACAAAGAAGATGAGTAACGTGGAGGAAGGTGACAGCTCCTCTGAACCCCGAACGACAACTGAAGACCGAGCTCGGACGAGGATTGACAACCCTACGATTCCAACCGAGAACCTTCAGCGAGTCTTCGAGCTTGAGTTTACTCTTTCCCCTTGTGTATTGCTTCAGATCTTTCTTATGGATGTGTGTTGTTTTGGATGATGTGCATAAACCCTCATTATAGTTAATATGATTTCACGTTTATGAGATTTATTGTGGTTTATGTGAGTTGAGGAGCGCCCCATTCCGCCATCCACTCCATTGTTGCGTTGTGCACCGCACTAGCAATTGCTAGTTGCATGTTTTGAGATGAGGTGCTTACAACCCTCACTCTGCAGGTTACGAATCATCCATCCGCAAGCCTTCTCGTTCATCTGCAAGCCTACTCGTCCATCCACCAAGCAAAGCGATGAATCCGGCCCGCATTAGTCAATTTAGATTTCATTAACCACATCTCTCTCAACCAAACCAAAAACCCCCTTTTTAATTAACTTAGAAACCTTTATAATTGGCTACCCTAGCGAGAAAATCATACACCCCAAACTTGCAGTCTTTTGAGAACGATATTCGGGGAGTCTCTCCCAACTTTTATTACTTGTACGATCGGTACACTTGTCGTAAACGTGTCAATCACATAACAAGTTGTATGGGCTGCCTCTGCCAAGAAGAATTCTGGTAAAGATGTGTCACTCAGCATTGTCCTGCTGGCCTCTATTAAAGTTCTATTTTTCCTCTCAGCAACTCCATTTTGTTGAGGAGTTCTAGGAGAAGAGAATTCTTGGGAGATGGCTAGCTTTTAGCAGAATTCTGTCATGACACCTGACTTAATTCTATACCATGATCACTTCTGAATTTAACCACAGTACAACCCATTTCATTCTGAATTTGCCTGAAAAAGTTCTTCAAGTTAACCAAGGTATCTGACTTCTTTTTAAGGAAGAACACCTAAGTGAACCTTGAATAGTCATCAACTACTACAAGAGTGAAAACTTTCCCTCCTAATCTATGAACTGACATAAGACCAAACAGATCCATGTGCAACATGTAGAGGCACCTAGTAGAATCTTTGTTAGTAATACCCTTGAAGCTAGTCCTAGTTTGCTTGCCAAGTAGGCATGCATGACATGGACCTTCTTTAATGCACTTAATGTTGGGTCTATTTCTAACTAAGTCTTGTGAGAAAAGCTTGCCTATGGTTTTATAGTTGATGTGAGCAAGTCTCTTATGTCATTGGACACAGAGAGCTTCTTTCTCATCAGCTACAAAGCACATTGACATAGAAGAATTCAATTGAAGAAAATTAAGACAATAAATATTTCCACTCCTAGTGCCAGTTAAGATAGCCTCTGAATTAAGGGATTTCTTAACTAAGCACTTATCCTTGTAGAAAATAATAATAAAACCTAGATCACACAGTTGACTTATGCTTATGAGATTGTGAATCAATCCCTCCACATAAGCTACCTTCGTGATGGTGACTAATCCATTGGAAATGTTACCATATCCTCTGGTCACCCTCTTTTCTGAACCTCCAAATATCACTGAAGGTCCATTCTCTACTGAGGTATAGTCCCTCAAGTAGCTCTTATCTCCAGTCTATGTCTGGAGCAACCACTGTCTAAATACCAAATGGGAGATTGGTTTGCCTTTAGACACACCTGCAAGAAAAATTACCTTACCTTAGGCACCCAATTGAATTTGGGTCATTGGTTCCTGTTAAGAGTATAAACTGGAAGGACAAACCTCTGAGTGGTCTGCACACTCCTTGCCCTAGGTACTATTGGATTGATCTAACTGTACAAGGCAAAGTGTCCCATTTTCCCACAACACCAGCACTCATACTTATTATATCTTCTCTTCTGCCTCATCATTTAGGTGTGATGGTAATGCTGGTGAGCAGGAGTGAAGACATCTGACCTAACAGGTCTTGAGTGAACCTCACAAGTGTGAGAGTATTGTGGAGTTGATCTCACTGCTCTGTGATTCACCCTCTTAAGGGTTGACTTGGCAGGAACTGCCTTTCCCTTTTCCCTGGGTGCTGTTGTTGCAGGTCCATGGACAAAAGGACCTGGATTCTTCATTTGGATCTCTTCATGAGGTGCTTTAAATGCACTCCGCCCCAAACCTTCTCTTCTGTTGGTGATAGGGGGCTTACAACCACTAGTAAAGCATGCATTGGTCAGATGATCATATGTAGAGTCCTAATCAAAGGGATTAGATGTCAGTAGCACCTTCTTAAAAGAGGGTGGGGGCTTCAGAATCCTTACCCTTGACTGTCTCTTGGTTAAAACCTACACCACCTCTGTATGGTGCAGAGAAGCTGTCAATGATCAAAAGAAAAGTCTTTGGCTTTGAGAAGCTGACAACTATTCTCTTCTCAGCCAACAACAATTCCTCATGGTCCTTTATGACCTTGTTCTTCTGTCCTAATTCAGCATTTTTGACCTTTGTGTCTTCCTTGTATTTATCCAATTCTTTACTCATAGCAGCCAACTTTTCAACTGACTCCTTGGCTCAGACCGGGTATTTCTCAAGGAATCTAACTCCTTATATTGAACTATAAGGAGCTTCTTACTTTTCTTGAAAGTTTTCCATAATGCTTCATATTACTGCATCAACTCAGATTCATCCTCATGTGAGGATCTTGAGGATGTGTTGTTGTGAGCAGACTCACACTCATCATCATGCGTTGAATCTGCAACTGATTCAGAATCAGATGCAGATAGAGGGGCTCTGATATGCACCTTCCCATGAGAGAAGTTCTCATCTTGGATGTCTTCATTTATGACCATGAGGCCAATAAGGGCTTCCTCCTCAAAGTCTGAGGAACTTGAATCAGAATCACTTAGGACTCTGATTTTCTTTGCAATGAACCCTTTTTCTGCTTTCTTCTTGTCCTTTGAGTTTTTTTATCTTCATATTTATTTGTTTCCCTCTTTTTGGAGAGACAATCAACTATCATATGACCTGTCTTATTGCAGCAAAAACATACAGTATTAGCTAAATCAAATTTGTTAGGTTTAGATTTGTACTTGTTATCCCTTGATGATTTAGATCTATCATGGAGACCAGATCTCCTAGAGCTAGAAGAAGATGACCTATGACTGTCTTTTCTCCTTCTTGACATTAGCTTTTTGAACTGCTTGGAGAAGAGAGCCAGTTCATTGACTGTGTTGTCTGAGTTTGATGTGTTGGAATCAGAAGTCTCACTACTTTCAGACACCTCCTGAAAGACTGGAGTCTTGTTCTTGGTCTTCCTTAGGCTTTCAGCCTTAAGGGTCATGGACATTTCTCTAGTGCTCCCCCTTAAGCTTTCCGCTCAGCTTTTCTTATGTTAAGCTGAAGCTCATGGGACAGCAGCTTCCCAAACATATTCTTGGGCTCCATGATGCCCAAATGTCCCATCTCCCTGATGACACAGATCTTGATATCTCATTCCTTAGAGAGGGATCTAAGGAATTTATCATTTAAATTGGAGTTTGTGAACTCCCTTCCATAAATTTTAAGCTCATTCACTATCTTGAAGAACCTCTCATAACAGCTTGAGATGATTTCATTATTTCCTTGCTTGAAGGCCTCATACTCTTGATTTAGAAGAGATTTCCTATCATCCCTTACTTCTTCCGTCCCCTCCATATAGACAATCAAGGAGTCTCACATCTCCTTGGCAGATTTACAATGAATAATATTTTGGAGGGTAGAATCATCAATGACACTTACTATGATGTTTTGTGCCCTTTGCCCTTTTATCAAGGGCCACCAAAGCAAGTTCATCCTTGCTCATGTCCAAATACTTCTTTGGTACTTGCTTGGCAGGATCTATAGTTGATGCAGTTATGGGTATTTGGGGTCCCTCTTGAACAACACAAACACTCTTGGATCTGCAGCATCCATGAATAATCCGACTATTTCTTTCCAGATGGGAAAGTTCTCTTTGGAGCACACCGGAAGTTTCATGGATCTCATCTCCTTGTGCTGATCTCCTCCAGCCATTAGGAATAGTTCCAGGGATCTAGATCTGACTGTTAAGTCACTCTTTGATCAACCTACCTCTGATACCACTTGTGTTTATGGAACTATCACCTATAGGGGTGAGGAGAATATGACGTGGCTAGTTTATAATTTTAAATCTGAAAGCACACAGAAAGAATCACAGCACAGAATCAATCACCAAGCACAGAACACAGAGCATACCAGAATTATAGTGGTTTCCTTAGACAATGTGTCTAGAGTACTCCACTGTCCCTCTGCGCCCATTTAGCAGTGTGCTAGAATCAGTAATCTCCACCAAAACTCAAATCTTCAGCAAAAATCCTACAACTCAGGCACATAGGCCCTATAACTCAATCCTTCAAAGATCATATCTCAGGTTCCAGGAACCCTACAACTCAGGCGCGAAGGCCCTACAGCTCAGATCTCAAGAGATCCTACAACTTAGGAACAAAGGCCCTACAACTCAGACTGAAAGAGTCCTATAAAAAAAGTATTGTGTTACAAAGTAAAAGAATACTCAACACAGATTTGGAGAGTTCTTTTGAAGCCTGATGAAGATGGATTCTGGACTTGACGAGAAGGCTTAAATGATATTACTGATGCACACAAGCTTCTCTTCTGTCTTCTCGTTCTTTCTGGAACACTGCTTATCAGTCGATGGTGTTTGACTAAAACTTGGAGAACTAAAGGCAAGATCGTATTTTTCACAAGAAAACTCTTCTTTCTTTCTTACAGCCGTTCTGTGTTTCGATTCTTAGTTCTGTATTTTTGTCTCTTATTAAGGCATACATCTTGTCTTTTTATATGACAAGGCCCTCTAACGGTCTATTCTGTGCTTTCTTTATTGCCAGAATCCCATTCCTTAACAGTATCCGCTGATTGGTCCCCTTGACGGAGGCATTAAATGCATACAACGCATTTCGAAAAATCTCGGTCTATCTCGATGATATGACCACCATCTCGACGATAGAACTTGTTGTCTCAGCGATCCATTTTGGACTTAGACATTTCTTCAAGTCTTCTTAGCTCTTCTCCCGAGAAGGATATCATGACGATATGAACTATCTCAGCTATATATATATTATCACGACGACATGAGGTCTTCTCGTCGATATCGTCGAGGTCATCTTATCAGCCTGAGGTCTTCTCGCCGATATCGTCGAGATCATTCTGACTAATGCTTCAGCTCCAAACAGTCTCCATGATCTCTGACTTAGTCTTCAAGACGACACTGCGTCTTTACGACGATACATCATCTTAGCCAGACATTTTACTTAAGATTTCTCAAGAGCATCAACAAGCCAGACTTCTCAATGATATCGTCGTGTGATACTTGTTGACACGACGATACTGAGACTTGATTGATTCTTCTTGTTCACACACCGATATCGTCGTGTGTACTTTGTTGACACAACGATAGCATCATGTTATCCTTATTGTAACGACGATTAATGACTTAATCCTTCAATTGTCTTGTGCAAGTAATCTCAACGATTTATACATACTATTTCAATGACATGTCCAATACTTCTCAGATTTTGGACTTAGATAGATTAGAGAAATACTAGATAGATTAGAGAAATACTAGACATACTGTAAATACTCTACAGTCATAAGTGAGAAATACCATCAAATACATAATGCTTTTATCATTAACATGAGCACTTCTTCAAATCAGGAACATTGCAGGGCATTGTTCCCAACACGAGGTGCCCAAGCAGCGCGGTGGTGAGATGCCCTAGCAGCGTGATGGCGAGTTTCCCTAGCAGCGCGGTGGCGAGTTGCCCTAGAAGCGCGGTGGCGAGTTGCCCTAACAGCGCGGTGGCGAGTTGCCCTAGAAGCGCGGTGGCGAGTTGCCCTAACAGCGCGGTGGCGAGTTGCCCTAGCAGCGCGGTGGCGAGTTGCCCTAGCAGTGCGGTGGCAAGTTCCCTAGCATCCCGATGGCGAGATGCCCAAGCAGCGCGGTGGTGAGATACCCAAGTAGTGTGGTGGCGAGTTGCCCTAGTAGCGTGGTGGCGAGTTGTCCGAGCATCGCAGTGGCGAGATACCCAAGCAGCGAGGTGGCGAGTTGCCCAAGCAGCATGGTGGCGAGATACCCAAGTAGCGAGGTGGCGAGTTGCCCAAGCAGCGTAGTGGCGAGTTGCCCAAGCAGTGCGGTGGCGAGTTGCCTAAGTAGTGCGGTGGCGAGTTTCCCAAGCAACGTGGTGGCGAGTTTCCCAAGCAGCGTGATGGCGAGTTGCCCTAGCAGCGCGGTGGCGAGATGCCCAAGCAGCGCGGTGGCGAGATGCCCAAGCAGCGCGGTGGCGAGATGCCCAAGCAGCGCGGTGACGAGTTGTCCAAGCAGCGTGGTGGGGAGTTTCCCTAGCAGCGTGGTGGTGAGGTGCCCAAGCAGAGTGGTGGTGAGATTGTCTTTTGAGAAGACTTAATTAAGATTGTCATCCTCGACGCCTATCCTCCACTCGTAGGAGGCCTTTTCTAATCACCGCATTTGCGAGTTTGCTCCTTAGTGTTAGTACCAAAGCTCGTGGCCCAAACTTTTGTAGCCTCACTTCAAGAAATCCGTATTGCTAATAGAGACAGAAAGTAGCTGCAGTAATCTTAAATATGAAATAGATACATTTGCACAAGTACAATCTTGCAGTTTACTGTTTAAAAGCAAAAAAACTGGAATAAGCAAAAAATAGAAATTGATGATAAACGAAACGTGGCTTGTTCGCGCTCTTCTAGGGAAAAAGTTCCCCTGCCCGGTACCTTTGGCTCATCCGCATCGGGGTACGGCGTTGCCCTCTACTGGATTGTTAGCCTGAGGTTCGTGCTGGTTTGGGACTTGGTTTAGTAAAAACCTTCTGAGGAGGCCTTGTCAGACAAGACGCTTGATTTTCCACTTCAACCGGTTGCAACCTTCAATACTATGTCCATGACCGTGATGGAAGTCACAATATTGCGACTAGTTTCCTCTGTTCGGTGCAAGCGGCTCGGTCCTGCGAAGCGCGTTGCTATCTCGGATGACAAGAAGAACGTTAGTTCTGGTAGTGTTTAGAGGAGTGTAGTCCTGATGCTGGCGAGATCCTAGGTCTCGGCTGGGGTTGTCGCGTTGCTTGTTGTTTTATTGGGAGCTAACTTCGACGACGACTCCTCCCTCTTCCTCTTCGAGCTCCCCTCGAACTGCTGGCGGTGCGCTTCAATTGCCTCATCAGCTGCAATATGGGCCTCGACTCGATGAACGAGGTCTAGGTAGTTGGGCATAATTTCCCGCATTAGTGCAGAGTAGAAGCCACCGGGGCAGAGCCCTCCAAGAAAAACTCCTCGTAGAAGCTCGGGGTCCTCCCATGGAATTTGTCGTGCCTCAGTAGTGAAGCGGCGGAAGAAATACTTGAGAGTCACTGCCTCACTCTGGCATATTCGTAAAAGGTGGGAGGGTCTCGGACGGTTCTGTGGTTGGCGATGAATTGGTCGGTGAATTGCTGAGATAGTTCCGCAAAATTATTGATGACTCCTTCTCTCAGAGAGTGGAATCAAGTGCGTGCTTGTACCTTTAGTGCTGCCGGGAACACTTGGCACAACAGTTGGTTAGTGGCGTTGTAAATTCTCATGATGTTGTTGAAGTGGCAGATATGCTTTTTCAGATTGTCTATTCCGTCGAACGTCTCAATGTTGGGAAGCTTGAAGCCGTCCGGGATTGGATGTGTCAAGACCTCAGGTGCTAACGGTGAGCGATGATGGAGAGGGCGGTGGGCAAGAGCGGCCCGTCGCCTAACTTGTCAGTATTCATCGGCGATCACGTCGCGAATTTCCTCGTGAGTGAACCTTCCTCCTACATGTTCGAAGCCTGATGCATCCGGGCGGTAGTGGAGATGATGAGCTTCAGGTTCTCTGGCTGGACAGACTGTGCAAGCTGAGCTGGCCGCGTTGGAGATCTCTTCTTCAGGAATATGGTGCTCGCGAGTGAAGTGCTCGGCCGGAGCATGATCCAGAGCTGAAGGAGGCAGACTGCCTTGCTCGGGGCATAATTAGGAGCTCATGACGCTCCTCTGTTCCTTAGGAGCACGAGCATCTTAGTTTGGTACTATTCCACCTGGCGCATGTGTCCCTCCAATGCCACAATGGGTGTGTTTGCATCTTCTCCCGCGAGAGGTGTGTTGATGAGCGAGTGGGAGGGAGTTGGATCGACATGCCCACCAGGGACCAATCCTTCAGTAGTGCAGATACCTCTTCTTGCCATTGTTGTTTGTCACGAGCATCGTTGTGTTGTGGATACTATCTTCAAAGTCTTTGTAGAGTTTGGGGAAACACCTTCCAACAAACGACGCCAAACTATTGCAGGTCACTCGACGCTCTGGTAGATCGGTCGAATTGAACCACCTTAGCTCAAGAGTGAGACGAGCAAGCAAACAGTGAATAAGAGAGTTAATAAATAACAAGGAGACTTTATCGCGGAAAAGGTGAAAAACCACGCGGTCGGAGCTGTGCCGACCAAATTCCACTATCTTCTAGTTCGTTACAATTGAAAGCTAAGAACTCGAGCACGACATGCCGCTACTCGTTACAATGGTGGGGAGAGAGAACCTCGAGGGTGACAGACCACCTCTCGAGAGACTAAGTACTTTTTTAGGAACGAAAGTGAGATCCTCGAGGCGTTCTGAGCGTGGAGGCGTTCGACGCGCGACGTGCACTTTGGGGCGTTCCACACGTGCCGTGAATGTGGACTTAGAAGGTGGACGCGCCGTAAGCGTGGAGGCGTGTCGTTCATGGTGATGCCGGGGAGGTGTGGTCCCGCCGGTCAAGTTAGTGCAATAAAGGGTGCACGCGAGGTGGTGTGGCTAGAGCCGAATGTCGAGCCCGTGCGGTGGTCGCGCATCAAGTCTTGCACGATCAAGGAGGCGCTGCCTGCACTGCGCGGTGAGTGTTGGGCGACAAGTGCCAAGCGGCGAGCGCCGCATCGCGGCGGCACGATTTGCGCTGCACCAAGGTGGTGCGGGCTAGGGGAGGCGCCGCGGTGCTGGCCGTACGCGGGAGGTGCGGCCTTGGACGCAAGGACGCACCTTGGCGGTGCGGCCTTGGCAGCACCTCCATGTCCGCACCTTCCAGTTGCGGCCATGGCCGGGAAGGTACGGCGGGCTCGGCTGGCGCCTGTCGGGTAGGTGCGGCCGGCAGCTGGCGAGGCGTGCAGCGAGTCCAGCGGCGAGGTTGATGGCGGTTAGGGGAGAGAGATGGAGAGATGGTGGTATGAAAGAGAGAGAAGGAGGTTACGTGGATGGAGGAGAAAGAGGTAGGGATTGCATGGATCCCCACTATGGAAGTGCGGTTAGCGTGTGCGTGTACACGTGCGTTCCAGTGATTATTTGGAGGACCAAAGGGACTCAGAATTACGCGAGAATGGGCCCACTGGAACCGTATCGATGAGCCGGTCGAGTTAGCGACGAAAAATCACAGGTTCGACCGGGTTAGACCATGCCTGTTTTGGGGAACACCATCAATACTAAATGAGGAAGCAAGCAAAGAGGAATTTGTTTTTACCTGGGCAGAATCGGAGAATCGACCACCAGGTGCACGAAGGAATCAGGTTTTACCTGGGCGACGGAAACCTCGCACAAAATGGCAACGAAATCGTAGAAGGAACTGATGCCCTGGTTCACGAGGGAGGACGCGTATTCGAATCAGCGGGAGGAGCGTCAAGCGGAGCCACGGGGGAGTAACGATGAGGCGACCATTGGAATGCTTGGAGGATTTGGGGTCTGTGTGTAACTAGGGTTTTGGTAAAGAAAAAAGAGGCTTTTAATTTGTATTCGTGGCCTGCATATAGCCTAATGCGACCTGCATATACCAAAGCTCTATTTTAATTATGTAGGTATATATATATTTGTTAAATAAAAATTTTCAAAATTTTATGTTTTAGTCGGCTTAGGCTTCGTTTAGCGCGATGATGGCGGTCATGAATACAGTAGTTATGAACTGTCATTCGTGAACCCCAAGACAAGGTACAACTGTATGGAAGGTCAATAGAACCTCACTGGATCCGGGCTGGGATAGTGGCACCCATTCCTAACAAGTTCCGGAGAGATTTGATCATGCTGGAGGGAGCATCCAACTTAGTGATCGTGAAAGTGCACAATTAACCTCACTAGAATTCTCTAAAGGGGGGTGAATAGAGATTAAAAATACTTTGTGCAAATATATATATATGTATAATAATCACAGATTTAAGCTTCCCACACACCAACAAGAATTAAGCAAGTAAAGAAGAAAAATAAGAAGAAAATCACAGCACAACACAAGGAAATATAGTGGTTCCCTAAACTTTGGGTAGTCCACTCTTCTACCCCCTTGGTAGGAATTCACTAACTTGCGCTGAGTCTTTTGATAAGGAGACTCTTAGAACCAGACGGAGTCTTTTGATAAGGAGACTCTTAGAACCACTACAACTGAATTTTTTGAAAGAGAGATTCTAAAAACTCTTTTACACAGTTTGAAAATGAAATAAGAATAAGAAGAAGAAGTAGAACAAGTATAAGAACAGAGATCAATATATGTAAGAAGGAATCTTCTTCCTAGTAAGAAGATTAGAAGCACAAGTATAGTGAATATGATCTCTCTTCTATAGTGAGAAGGAGATTTGTAAGCTTTTCTCTCTTTTGTGAGAACTTTCAGAATTTGCAGCAGAATGGCTTGAGAAGATGAATGCCTTTTCTTTGCTGCAGCACACTATCTCTTTTCTCAATTTTCTCACTCTTCACTTGGGAGCTCTTCCTCTTTTTCAAATATATATGGTGGATCACTTCTTGTTATTCTCTACCGACCTCCTCCTTATTTATAGCTCTGTTTAAAAGATATTGCTAAAGGAGAATAATTAATTAGCAAACATAGAATTTAGAAAGAGATTTAGAGTTTCCATAATCAATATTCCTGTAGAAGGAAAGAAATTCATTCTGTTTTCAAATAATATCCATAATAATCTTAATCAAATTAGCCAAGAATCAAATAGAAGGAAAAAGGCTGATTCAGAACGGCTATAAAAGAATAATATCATTCCATAAAAATCAGATCTACAGAAAGAAGGAAAGAGATCTGGCGTGTTTTTGAATTACTTATAGATATCGACGTGCGTCGATTACTATTCGACGTAAACGTCGATTTCATCATGGCTGGATGTCGAGAGGAGAATAAGGAAGGTGCGTCGACAAAGATGCGTCGACTTTATCAAATGCGTCGACTAGAAGTCAGAGGTACGTCAACTATGATTACGTCGAGTTCTTCTAAGAGTTACTTCGACTCATTCTGAGAGAAACGTCGACTGTATTTCGATATTGCGTCGAATACTATTCGACGCATATTTACTTAGACTAATTTTTCATACTTAGAATTTATGTTCTACTCAATTCTAGGGGTTAAGATAAATCATTTCCCCAACAATCTCCCCCTATTTGTGTTAACCCTATATAGAGAGAAATTGTATCAGCTTATAATCAATCAAAGCAAAGCATTTATATAGAGAAGAAATATGCTAAGCAATCAGAAGAAAATAGGATAAGAAATTATATAAACAAATTTCATGTTCAATTGACTAATCAGCCTATAAGCATAGACAATTGTTCAAATAGAGTATATCATCACTGTTCAGGGGTAGGAGGAGTTTTTCTTTTCCTAGTGAATACTTTTGTGGGTTGCTCCTTCTCAGTAGCAGGTGATTTCCTCAGCTCTCCCTGAGACTCAGTAGTTTGCTCCCCCTGAGTCAAAGTAGTTTGCTCCCCCTGGGATGGAGCTTCCTTTGAGCCTTTTACTTCTTCTTCAGTTTCTCTTTTATCTCCAGTTTCAGGTATAACAACATCTGGCTCCCCCTGAGCTTCAGCTTCATTCTCTGCTCTACTTGCCTCCCCTTGCAATAGATCCACTTGTTGTGTAGCTTCTCTTGCTATAATCAGTACATTTGATATCTTCTCTTCAGTGTGTAGCTCTGGTACTACTTCATTCCCAATGGTCTTGAGTAGAGCTAAACTATCAGATTTTGAAGAATGGGGGGTTTTGTGAGAGGGAGTTTTGTGGCTGGAGAGCTGCTCTTCATCTAACTTCTCCCCCTTCTTGACCTTCTTAGCCAAGGAGGTTAAGAAAGATCTGGTGACTTTAGAGGAAGAGATAGAGGTCTTCAGGCTTTGCACAGAGGCACTGACCCCATCTATTTGGGTCTGCATGTATAAGATGGAGGAATGAATCTTGGAGCAGTGCCCATCCAGCATTGCTTGGAATCTTTGGGCTGTGGATTGGATGCACTGAGTGATGAGATTTTCAGTGGATGGGATGGTTCAAAATGTGTTGGAGGAGGAGGAGTCAATGGAGGAGGAGTTGTTGTATGTGATGAAGGTGAAGAGGGGACTGTATCATTTTGATGAGGTGTATTAGATGGAGAGGGTGGAGGAATAAAGGAGGGTTGAGCAGGAGATTGAGTTGGTATTTGTGAAGGTGTGGATGATGGTGGTACAGAAGAGATGTTTGTATGAGGAGGAGGAGGAGGAGGTGAAGATGGATGAGCAGGAGAGATAGGAGGAGATGAAGTCCTTTCAGGAATGGAACCAGGCTTGGGAATTTGCCTGGTCCATTTAGAGAAGAGGGCTATTGACATCCTTTTTCCTGGAGGGATAGGGATTCCTTTTGACCTACATAGGTCAGGGAAGGAGTGGAAGAGTACTTGAGTCATGATTCTCATATATGCATTCTCTTTGTGAGAGTATTTGTAGCCTATCATTTTGAGCAGGAGGCTGGCCCAGTCTACCTTCTTCTTCAGCACAAGGGCCCCCATGATGTTCAGTTGTTGTTTGGGTACTGCATCATGGGCAGAGATCTTGCATAGTAGAATTTTTCCTACTATATCTGCCAGTAATCTATATTCATCAGAAAAGTCAATTTTCTTCAGGTGGATTGGTCTATCTTTTGAAAACTTCATGGTGATTAACAGATTCTTGATTTCATCAGGAGTGAGTTCCATAGGTTCATCACCTGATAAGGGAATGATGAAGGAGACTTGTTTAGTTGCTCTTTAGAAATTGATATTCTTTCCCTATTTGAGTTGAACAAAGATAACATTGGAATGTACCTGATGGAAGATCAAAGGTGGTCCTAATGTGTTCTGCAGAGATTGAGACAGGTGTCTCATGGATTGTTCCTTGGATTTCTCCTTGTTCAGATATCTGAACACGAGTCATGAGCTCTGCTAGTTCTGTCTCCAGGAGCTTGCATCTTGTGGAAATGAGCTTGTCTAATCCAGCTTCAGTAAACAGAGCTATGATGCTCTTGTAATTTTCTGCGGCGGCTTGGAAAGATTTGAGGTCAATGTCAAAGCCTGAGTTGGTCTTAGGAGCCATTTTAGGTCAGTGAGAGAGAGGAAGAAATGGTTGGACTGAGGAGCAAGAAGGATGAAAGATGCAGCGGTCGTGAATGTTTCTAACTAAAGAGTCTATTTAAGTCAGGTGAAACGTCGAAACGAGGCACAATTCGAGGCTTATTCGGTACAACAGTGGATGTGACCGGAAATATTTTAGTATTGCCGCTCGTTTTCATGAAGTCGACGTTACGTCGAGTGGAATTTGACGTGAGTGTCAATATAGTCTGGTTTGGGATGATAGGGTTTCCTATCGACATATGCGTCGATTGGAGTCGATGCATGCGTCGATTTTATTTATTGAACTGAGTTATCGACGGTGCGTCGATTCGAAGTCGTCGTGACTTTATTTGACAGATTCTGGGTTTTCCTGAGGGATTCTTTCTTCCTAATCCTAAAGTTTTCTAAGTTATCCTAGGACTAATTTTATGGGCAATTTGATTGATTATGCCAACACTGTTTGGCAGTGTGACCAATTTTATTGCAAATATAACACCTGGTTTTCTTTTGACTAAGAAAATTTGAGTTTAGGGAGGAATAAGGATGTTGATTTGGATAGAAATTTTGATTAGGATAGAAATTTTGGTTAGGATAGAAATTATGATTATGATAGAAATTATGATCAGGATGAATGGGTCCTGAATGGGGGTTAAGATGGAAGGTTTTTGGAGGATGGAAGTGTTCTGTCTTTATGTTGCTCTGAGTTTGTATGCGTCGATATCTATTCGACGTATGTTGATAGTTGCGTCGATTTATACTCGGTGCTTTCTCCAGATTGCGTTGATCTGGAATCGATGCATGGAAGAAGTTACGTCGATTTGAAGTCGACGTACTATTATTCAAGCGTCGAATTGAGGTCGAAGCATCTGAGAGATTGCGTCGAGTAGAATTCGACGTACTATCATTCATGCGTCGATATTTAGTCGACGCAATTGTGTTTTCACAAATTTTATTTTTCCCTTTTTCTGATTTTATTTCTTTATGAGTTGTTTCTCTTGACCTAGTTGCCTTCTCAGAAGAAGTTTGAGAGTCATCAGCTGAATAGTATGATGTTTCATCAAATTAGTTTATTTCCTTGAAGTCTTCTACCTTATTTTGTGAGTCTTCTTCTTGGTTTGTTGATTTGATGGGCTTAGTAAATTTAACAGGGCTCATCCAAGCAGGTTTGTTGGATGGAATTAGACTAGCTGAGGGATCAGCTCCTAGCCCAAGATTTTTATGTCTTCTTGTTTGTTTTTCTGTGATTTCTTTAAGTGTTTGGCTTCTCATTCTTATTGATTCTTCAAAAGCTTTTGCTTGGGATACCTTATTCTTAAGGAGCTGGTTTTCTATTTTAGCCCTCTCTATTTCTTTTTCTATGATATTAGCTTTTAACTCATGATTTTTAGAACAAGAATCTTCTATATTTCTCTGGTTTTTAATGACATAAATTTGTTCTTTTAGATTCTTAATTTCTTGTTTAGCTTTTAGTTGATCTAAACACAACTCTTTAAAATTATTTTTGAAATCATCACACAGAAAATCTATGTCATCAAAAATGCTTAACTCATCCTTATCCTCAGATTCCTCTATGAGAATAAGGCTATTTTCTTTATCATCTTCAGAAGAAATGCTTCCTTCTGATTCTGTCTCACTCCATGATTTGGCATCATGTTCTTCCTTTAAGCTTTCAGCAGCCATTAAGCATAGGTCTTCTTGCTTAGACTCTTCATTGTCACTTTTGGATGAGGTGCTGTCCTCAGAATCTGTTTCACTCCAAGCTTCTGCAATGAAATCTCTTTCTTTCTTCTTCCCTTTTTTCTTAAGATCTTTCTATTTCAGATCTTTCTTTTTCTCAGTATTTTTTGGACATTCTGGTGCTATGTGTCCAGGTTTCCTGCAGGAATAACAAATGATTTCTTTAGTAGGAGTTTTATCATACCTTGATTTTGATTCTCTCCTTCTAGATCCATCTGTCTTGACCCATTTTTTGAATCTTCTGGCCAGGAGGCTGAACAGTTCTTCTTCAGTGACTGGGGTCTCTTCTTCTGTTGCTTTCAAAGCAATGTTTCTATCTTTTGAGGAGGTTGGAGTGCTTCCTCTTCTTTCCTTCTCTTCTCTGGTTTTAAACAGTTGCTCATAGGATTTGAGTTTTCCTAAGATGGCATCTGTTGAGATTTCCCTTTGTCCTCTTGTATCTCTTATTGCCCATATTCTTGAGTCCCATGAACTTGGGAGACTCATTAACAGTTTGTCATTGATCTCTGTGAGAGAGATCTCTCTATCCAGGCTCCTTAATTGATTGATGATCAGACTGAATCTATCATACATCTCAGATATGCTTTCTTCAAGCTTCTTTTGAAAGTTCTCATATTGAGAGATCAATAGAGCCTTTCTATCTTTCCTTTCATCAGCACTTCCTTCTACCATCTTTGTAAGAGCCTCCCAGATTTCTTTGGCTGATTCACAGTCAACCACCTTTTGAAAGATTTCATCTGAGAGGGTTGAGACAAGAATGTTCACAGCTTTTGCATCACATGTTCCTGCCTTTTTCTCTTCAACTGTCCACTCAGCTTTTGGGACAAGTGTTTGAGTCACTTCACCACTTGAGTCTCTTCTATAAGGCTTGGGAGGACCTGTCAAAATAGTATTAAATAATTCTTCATCAATAGAATTCATATAAATCGTAATTCTTGTTTTCCAAATTGCAAACTTTTCAAGATTGCACATTGGTGGTCTGGTGGAAGCATAATCTTTGATTTGTGTCATGTGAGAAATAATTTTTAGAAATATATATATATATATAAGAGGTAGGATCTTTGTGATCAAAGAGTTAACCTTTTTAGATCAACGTTGCTTTGATACCAATTGAAAGTGCACAATTAACCTCACTAGAATTCTCTAGAGGGGGGGGGGGGGGGGGGGGGGGGGGTGAATAGAGATTAAAAATACTTTGTGCAAATATATATATATATATATATATGTAATAATCACAGATTTAAGCTTCCCACACACCAACAAGAATTAAGCAAGTAAAGAAGAAAAATAAGAAGAAAATCACAGCACAACACAAGGTAATATAGTGGTTCCCCAAACTTTGGGTAGTCCACTCTTCTACCCCCTTGGTAGGAATTCACTAACTTGCACTGAGTCTTTTGATAAGGAGACTCTTAGAACCAGACTGAGTCTTTTGATAAGGAGACTCTTAGAACCACTACAACTGAATTTTTTGAAGAGAGATTCTAAAAACTCTTTTACACAGTTTGAAAATGAAATAAGAATAAGAAGAAGTAGAAAAAGTATAAGAACAGAGATCAATATATGTAAGAAGGAATCTTCTTCCTGGCAAGAAGATTAGAAGCACAAGTATAGTGAATATGATCTCTCTTCTATAGTAAGAAGGAGATTTGTAAGTTTTTCTCTCTTTTGTGAGAGCTTTCAGAATTTGCAGCAGAATGACTTGAGAAGATGAAAGCTTTTTCTTTGCTGCAACACACTATCTCTTTTCTCAATTTTCTCACTCTTCACTTGGGAGCTCTTCCTCTTTTTCAAATGTATATGGTGGATCACTTCTTGTTATTCTCTGGCGACCTCCTCCTTATTTATAGCTCTGTTTAAAAGATATTGCTAAAGGAGAATAATTAATTAGCAGACATAGAATTTAGAAAGAGATTTAGAGTTTCCATAATCAATATTCCTGTAGAAGGAAAGAAATTCATTCTGTTTTCAAATAATATCCATAATAATCTTAATCAAATTAGCCAAGAATCAAATAAAAGGAAAGGCTGTTTCAGAACGGCTATAAAAGAATAATATCATTCCATAAAAATCAGATCTACAGAAAGAAGGAAAGAGATCTGGCGTGTTTTTGCATTACTTATAGATATCGACGTGCGTCGATTACTATTCGGCGTAAACGTCGATTTCATCCTGACTGGACGTCGAGAGGAGAATAAGGAAGGTGCGTCGACAAAGATGCGTCGACTTTATCAAATGCGTCGACTAGAAGTCAGAGGTACGTCGACTATGATTACGTCGAGTTCTTCTAAGAGTTACTTCGACTCATTCTGAGAGAAACGTCGACTGTATTTCGACGTTGCGTCGAATACTATTTGACGCATATTTACTTAGCCTAATTTTTCATACTTGAAATTTATGTTCTACTCAATTCTAGGGGTTAAGATATAAATCATTTCCTCAACAGATCGGTCCGCTAGTTCACGCAAATCTGAAGAAGCTATCACGGACGAGCCACATGCAGGGAAACTTGCACGTGCGATTCTGGCCGGGCTTTCCTTCGTATCTAATAACCTTGCTTCTGCTCGCCGCTGGCGATGCACGACCTCACCTAAGAAACTTCGTCCACTTTTATGCTCTAATCTAGTTCTATTTTCTTTGCCGCACTCTATGAATTTATTCTTTATAGAACTGTTAAAAATAATAAAATATACGTTTTTTATTCAATTTATGCCCAATTTCGGCAGCAAGCGGTTTTATTTTTAATTCCAATTATTGAACATAACGGTTCATCTTTATTTCTCTGATTATGATGATAATTCTAGTCTTACTGAATTATTAAAAAAATGTTTAAAACAGCTACACAATTATAGATAATTTTTAAATCAGTTCCCAAATTTAAGTTACTTTATAAAATAGGTCTCAAAAGTTTTTGTAGGAAAGAAATCGTTCCCTAAATTTAATAAATTTAAATGTGACGAAAATAACAAAAATATTTAGTGTAAGCCAAATTAGAACACTGAGTTGGACGGCGAGGCTTCTTTTTTTGGCGATTGTTATCAACACTTCAGTTTTACCTATCTTCCAATATTTTATATCCGCAATTCGCAAAGCAGTATTTGATAAAAATCAAATTGTTATGCGCAAAGCAAAATTTTGAAATTTCTTAAATAGTAAATCTTGTTCTGAAATGTTCCAAAAGTCAATGGATTGTATTTTTCAAAAATTTCGGAGAATCCAACATCGTGTGAATCCGGATACAAAACAACCTAGTAATAGTAGAACAACAAGTAGATCAATAGTTTGTCGCTAGGTTAAAACAATTTTTTTAGCCTATTGAAAAACTATAAAAAAATATGTAAAAGAGTTTGTTTGGGGTTTAGGGAATGAAGAAATTATACCAAAAAAATCTGCGAAACTCTTGTTGGCAGCGAGAAGAAGCTTCCGGCGGTGTGCAAGCAGTAGGAAGGTCCGGCGAAACCCTTCCGGCAGCGTATGGAAGAGGCGTGCGGGTGCTTTGCGGTTATCAGATTGAGGAGAAAAAAATAAACAAATTTCGAGTGCTAATAGCAGAAACTGCAACAATTGCTTCTCTTTTTGGGTCGATGGTGGAATTTCATTGGGGAAGTTTCCTTTCTTCTCGTCAAAGCTTAGGGTGAAGGAAATTTACGGCGGATGTTATTTTTTCCTGCTCATCGAAACCTCGATGTAAATAAGCTCGCTAGTGACTTTTCTTTTCTGCTAGCAATCCAATTTGATTGAGGTCAGCATGATTTGGCATCAAAATATTTATATTTCATTTCATGCAGTGACAATTTATTTATTTTATTTATTTATCTCAATGATTCTCCAGCTCAATATTCTAGTCAATTTTTCATCAAATATTTCTGTTATTTTGCAGACTTTAAAACAAGGACTGATTTTAGCGTTTTAATAAATTTAAGGAGTTATTTCCTTCTAAAAAAAAGATTTTTGGACCGATTTAATATTATAGGTTATAAATTTCAGGAGTGATTTAAGGGTTTATGTTAAATTGTTAATAGAGTATGCATCTCATTAATTAAATAGATTAATTAAAAAAAGGCTGTCAGAAAAAATATGGCGCAGAAAAGAACAAAGTCCATCGCCCTCCTCCTCGCTCTGAATTTTATCTCGGCATCTCTCTCTCTCTGCCCCCCTTCTCGCCATAGCCGATAGCTCCCTAGATCCCCCAGCTCGTCGCTTTTCTCACAAATTATTGACGCTGCTCGTAATCTCATTAATGGCTTTCGTTTAAACCAGGGAAGAGAAGTCGAGAGAAGAGAGATATAAGAGAGAGAGGGAGGAGAGAGAGAGAGAGAGAGAGAGGGACAGTGCAGTGGTACCCTTGCTCTGTTTTGGCTTTCCCCATTTGGCTGCGTCTCGTTTCCCATAAACATTCCTTTCTTATAACCCTTTCCATCTCTGTTCTAGCCAACTCACCGGTCATCTGAGCCCCCTTCGAAAGCCGACTGCCATTAGTCCGCCTTTATCTTTCATGCGCTGCCCTGGTTCTCTATTTGGGAAACTTGGTTGTTTGTTCGCATAGTGCTCTCCCCTCTTCAGTTTCATGCCGTCGTCTCTGGGTTCAATTCGACAAACTTTTTGAGGATTTGTCCGGCTTTCCCGCTTTTGATCGAAGGTCCCGAAGGAGATGGCGGGCGACGAGAAGTGGGGAGGCATGGCGAGAGACGAAGTTCACGGAGATCAGTTCCCCATTGGGATGCGCGTTCTTGCCGTCGATGATGATCCAATCTGCCTCAGGATTATGGAGACACTCCTGCTTCGCTGCCAATACCATGGTTCGGTTCCATGATCAGATTCCATCATTTTTCGTTTACCGTTTATTCCCTCTTCTTCTTTTCTTTTGAAATTAGGTCAAGGGTTTTGTGTGTCAGTCGAGTAATTGTTGGGTCTTTTACTGGAAGGGTCGATTCTATGATACATATGCTCTCGTTAAAAGTTCCGGGAAGATTTATGATCCGAGATTTTGATTCATGGAAGTTGATTTGAACTAGGCTTACTGTTGGATCTTGTGTTATTTGACTTATTTCCAGTTACAACGACTAACCAGGCGATCAAGGCTCTGAATATGTTGAGGGAGAACAAAGACAAGTTTGATCTGGTTATCAGCGATGTACATATGCCGGACATGGACGGATTTAAGCTTTTGGAACTGGTGGGGCTCGAAATGGATCTCCCTGTCATTAGTAAGTTTGACCCTTTTAATCTTTTTTCTTCATTTCTCTTCCGCTCGGGGAGCACAACTTTGCCATGGATGATCCCAAATTGCCATTAGGTGGCATCAATCCGTTGGTTTCCAATAAGAAATCTTAAAAGCGGCATAATAATGTCTTTGCCACTTCAGTTGAAGTGATTTAACTTTAGAATTAAGTTAATAATGGAAATCTTGCAAATTCAGTGTTATCTGCAAATGGAGAAACCAAGGCAGTAATGAAGGGGATTACACACGGGGCATGTGACTATCTGCTCAAACCGCTTCGAATTGAAGAACTCAAAAATATTTGGCAGCATGTTGTGAGGAGGAGAAGATTCGATCAGAAAGACCGCCAGAGTCTTGACAACGGAGAGGATTATGAAAAGTCGCAAGCTGGAAATTCTGAAGGCATGCAGGGCGCCGGTGTTAATGGAACATCGGATCACAATGGCAAAGTTAATAGGAAAAGGAAGGACCAGAATGACGAGGATGATGACTACTATGAAGAGAATACTCATGAAAGTGAAGACCCATCGAGCCAGAAGAAGGCGAGGGTTGTTTGGTCGGTTGACCTCCACCGCAAGTTTGTTGCTGCAGTCAACCAATTGGGAGTTGATAGTAAGATTTTCATGTCATTGACTATCTGTTGTAAAAGATTATTTTGCTTTTATGATGCAAAAATCTTTTCTTTTAGTAGCGGTCAAGTGTTGACAAATTTTCTTGTCTTGTGAGTTGTGACTGATTTTTAGCATATTTGATGCAGAGGCTGTCCCTAAGAGGATATTGGATCTCATGAATGTTGATAAGCTTACAAGAGAGAATGTTGCAAGCCATTTGCAGGCATGTTCTTACTGAATTCTGAAGTTTTTTCCTTTATAATATCTCGTTCTAGTAGTAGCACGCATCTATTGGTTTTCTAGTAGTGAAAATATTCTCTTTTGAAAAAGATTAACACGTTAAACTGAAGAACCTTTAAGGCCTTGTTTGGGAGAGCGGCGGCGGGTGTGCACGTTGTTATGAAAAACGCAAGTAGTAGTGTTTGGGTAGGCGTGGTCAAGCTTTAGTAGCCGTAAACTCTCAAACCCAGTAAAGTAAAATTTGGGCTAAAAATATATCATTGAAGTTCCAAACGTAGGTAATGCCACCATTTTGTTTATTACTAAAGTTTCACACCACAATACTCAAACAACATAACTACCCCAACAATAGCCTAACTATAGCATCTGCGCGAGATATTTGCATTGCAATGATTTTTTAACTGCGTATTCGTCATCATTATCAACATTATTAACATCAATAACATTACACTCACCAATGGGTCTGTCTACATGAAAACTTCTACTTTTGTCTACATAAAAATTTCTACTTTTATCACTCTGATCTATGTAAATGTTACCAACTTCTTTCGATGATATTTTTTGGTCTAACAGTTCTCCTTAGTTTTAAAATATATTTTCTTTATAATTGGTACATCCTTTGCCCCTCTTAGCACATTTCAAATCACCTACAAATAATTATACAATCCATCTTTGTAGGTTTACCGCATCCATATTATCTCATTATTTCTCTAACTTGATTGCTAGTGAATTCCCTGTTCCCCATTGTGGCGTTGCGTACAGTTTGTAGAGTTTTCTCATGTTTTTGCTATATTCTCTCATTACATTGGACGACTATATAGTGGCTCTTATTTATACACAAATCTTTATCTTTACCAATACCTCCTCAAATGTGTCCCCTTTATTTGCCTTAAAAATAAAAACAGCTTAAACAGTTACATATACCCTACACTTATTACATTCATTCATTAAGTATGCATATTGCATTATCATTTTGTTTTACTAATTCTACACACCCTTTATGTTTATTCTTAATAGGTTGCTTCTTTGCTCCTAATCATTTCTTTTTCTTCTCTTTCACTCAGTATTCTTCTCATTGATGTTTCTTTTTGCAGAAGTATAGACTCTACCTTAAAAGACTAAGCGCAGTGGCAAGCCAGCAAGCTAACATAGCAGCTGCTCTAGGAGGAAGAGATAACTCTTATTTACATATGGGCTCATTTAATGGTTTCGGGAATTTTCAAGGTCTGTCACCTTCAGGGCAGCTTCAAGGCTTCACACAATTTCAACCAAATGGAATATCAAGTAGAACTAACCCAAATTTGTTAGGGCTGCCCGGACTCGCTCACGGGACTGTCCAAATCAGCCATACTCAAAACAACACGAACAATCCCATGAACAATCTCCACAAGTTTCAGCACATAAATATTCCAGCAAACCAGCACGAAAATTTGCTTCAGGGAATCCCTACATCCTTAGAACTCGACCAACTTCAACATAAACATAAATGGGTGCACGAACAGAATAACCGCTTGCCGGGGGTTTTCTCCGGTGCACCAAACAATAGCTTCCTCATCACGGCGAACAATTCTCTGGCATTGCCAGGGCACCAGCTGCAGACGCATATGAGAGGATTAGGAAATCAGTCCTCGAATCCCATACCACCATCCATTGGAGTGGATCATCCTGATCTCAGTAGATGCAATGAAGCATGGGAACATGCTCCTTCACTGAGTGGATTCAATACCAACACTTTGTCTATGGATTCAAGCAATATCATTGGCAATCTCTCTTCGACGGCCCCACAGTTAAACAGAAGCTCTTTGAATATTTCGTCAAACAACTTGTTAGGAACAGCCCAAGATACTTTGATGCGAAGGGATTTGCAAGGTCAAACCAGCTCAGTTAGTGGGAATCCATTGATTATGTCTTCGGGAATCGATGCAGACCCGAAGTTCCTGAATTTTAGAAATTTTTCTAATCTTAAGCAGAAATTGGACGATCCAAAACTGCAGAGCACGGTTGAACCAAACTATATGCTGAGTTCTTCATTGAACTCCAGTTTGCCGAATCAGCCTCTTCTTGATTCTGTTGCTGATAGCCAGAGGCACAATCGAGTTTTCCATAATAAGTTGGAGATAAGTACGCTGAGCCAGCCTAGTTTTGATATTTCTTTCATGTCACATCATGCCAGAATGGATAAATCGATTGTTGATAGCCGCATTTCATTTAATGATGAGAATATGTTGGGGACATCAAGAATGCAGGACGGGTTTGTCTCTGGTAATTGCAACTTTGACGAGCTAATGAACGCAATAATCAAACCAGTGAGTTTCCATTTTTGCATACTTGTCCAATTTTTATATAGACCCTATTACTTCTGTTCATCTATATTGGCTGATTATATTTTTATGAAACGCACCTAGGGTAAGAAATAATAACTAGTCTTCATTATGTAACTAGTAGATCTTGTAACATAATTTAATCAAAATTTTGATTCACCATGTTTATTCTTTTTTCCATTTAGAACATCCTTGATTGTAAGTAATTGATCTTTTAACATAATTTAAAATCTAAATTTCAGTTCTACTTATCTTCCTTGCTTTTTTTCATGAGAGGTTACAAATTCAATGTCCAGCCATTCTACACTCACCATCTTTTCTTCTAGGTTGTCTTCTCAGAGGATTTTTCTTTTCTTTTCTGGAATTTATCTGTAAGCTTGATGTAGAGTAGGCTACGTGTCTGTGAATACTAAAATGCAATCCTAATATGCGTGCGGGAGAATAACTCAATTCATTTAACGGCTAAATGCGACACACTTGCAATGAATGACGATGAATTCACGAAATAAAGGAATAAATCGCACACATATTTTAAAGCAAAACAAAATAATTTCTTTTAACTTTTAAGCAAGCAGACTTAGGCTTTCCTCAGCGTAGAGGGTCAAATCGAGAGCGAGCAGCCTTAGGCGTGCCTAAGGCTCAAGGCTCATCAGGCTCAGAGGTTTGCGCCTTTGTGCATCTATTTTGCGCCTTTGGAGCATAAATGGCGCGCCTGGGTGAGGTTTTTGTTGTAATTTTTTTTTCAAAATAAAGAAAAAAATAATGTAAGAACTAAATAATTTTGCATGATTAAATGTTTGTGAAACATAATCGAGCACTGAAACTTATATATGATGCAAGTGACCACATTGATTCTATTTTTTAAGAAATATAAATGATAGTAATGAATGATTAATGAATAAAATAGATGAAGAATCTGATCAAGAAGATGAACTGATGTTTGATGATGATTATTTAAAATGGATGTGTTGCGTCTTGAGCCCAGGCTCGAAGACCCCTTTACACCTTTGTGCGCCTTGAGCCTTTAATAACTCACGTCATGCAAATCACAAGATTTCTCAGAACAAAATTCCACAATATAATAGATCAAAATGAGCAAAAGTTCACAATAACATATTTTAATCTTGAAAACAAAACTTCATACAATAGTAATACATTTACATAGTAAAGGGAGGTTGTCGTGAGGTGGAGATCCGATGATTCATAGCGAATTGGTGGCTGTCCGCAGGGGAGGAAGGGGGAATTGGGGCTGGATTGAAGTGGCTGATGTAGGGGATGGGCGTGGACTGCCCGAAGGAGGTCTGGGAACGTGAGGAGGGCTGGGATCAGGGCATCCTGGAAGGCGTTTTGGGTGTTCGGTGGAGGGGTTGAGGCGTGGGGTGTAAGGAGGAGACGGAGGGCTTTGGGGGAGGCTGGATGGGTTGCGGTTGGGAGGAAGAAAGAAGGCGGACGGGTGGGTGGGGGGATTTCCGGGTTGATAGGGCACCGGTGGTAGAGGCGTCGTGAGGGTGTTGCGGCTAGCTTAGGGTGCGGGTGTTCAACAACCGTGGAGAAGAGGGGATCTTTGGTGGAGTTTGACCGGATCAGCAGTGGAGTTGTTCGGGATTTGTAGTGGAGATCGAGGGTTTCAGTGAGGAGTTTTAGGAAGGGTATGGGCTGCGGTAAAGTGGAAATGCAAAGGGATACAAGAGATTATACATGAGTCATCACCTAAGCCTCACGTAGACGTCACCATGAGGATATCACCGAATTCTGGGAAGAACGTTCTCTCCAAAATATGCAATGAGAACCGTCAACCCCCCTTTACACATATTTATAACAAAGCTACTGTAGGGCACCACCTCATCAACAACTATGATTTGTCGTTTATGTAGAGGCTCCGATTACATGAAATAATAACCAAACATAATAATATATGAAAACGTAGGTAAACGAAAATCCAGACACATCCGTGGAATCGGATCGTCGATCCGGCCAAGTCCTCCTATGTGAATACATGAACGTGGGTCCCGCTTTGCGGCGAGCCATCTCTGGTGGGTGATCCTCATCAACCCCCCCGACTGAAAAGTCTTCTTCTCCGTTGAATTAAGACGATCATACTGTAGTCGAAGTGTATGGGTGAGTCGGTCATGCTCTGCGGGCGCTATCCTAGTGTCATCGGTGAAGGGTCGTGCTCTGTACTAAGTATTGACATGCAAGACTGCCCGAAGAGGGGGCATACTCATGCGACACTATCTATGTGATGCTGTATGCACTCAACTCACATGCTGGTGGTCCTGGTGCGATCAGTGGTGCCAACGGTGAAGCCATAGAAGACGACCCAAGGTGGGCGGGGCTCGAGAGTGGACTAGATGTGGGACTGAGGATGTGGAGGTGTATTCTCAGGAGGGTCTCCACCATATAAGTCCACATACTTAGGAGGCTCGTAGTTTGGTCAGGTCCTCAATATTAAATACAAGATGGATACCCATGCTCCTAGGGATATCAAGCTCGTAGACATGCACCCCGATTCATCTCATGAATATGTAGGGACCCATTCGCTCGATTCTCAATTTTTTAGCAGACGCCCGAGGTATACTCTCAACGCGGATTTGCACCATTAGTTGCTCGCCTTAATGAAATACACCTGCTTTCGCCTGTGAACATTTACATGCGATTTATGAGATTCATTAATAGTATTGATCCTCCGTCGAACCGACTCATGTAACTCATGCAAATGATGTGTAAATGACTCAACTGACTCACTGGGGCGGTACTTTAGTGGAATATGGATAAGGTCAATAGACTTCCTAGGCTCATAACTTTGTACACATGAAATGAACTCAAACTAGTAGACCTATTGATTGAACTATTGTAGACGATCTCCGCAATGGGGAAGACCGAATCCTACATGAAATGAACTCAACCTAGTCGACCTATTTACTGAACTATTGTAGGCGATCTCCGTAATGGGGAGGACCAAATCCTAACTCGATGCATGCTCATCCATAAACACCTAAGCTGGTTCCCTAGACTTCTATTAACCACCACAGTTTGTCCATCAATATGAGGGTGGTTAGCCGATGAAAATTTCAGGGTTGTGCCCGTTTTTTACCATAGTGCCTTCCAAAAATAACACATGAACCTCACATCTCTGTCAGATGCTATGGACTTCGGTAGACCGTGCAACCTAAAGACGTCCCTCACGAACAGTGATACTACGACGCGTCCGCTGTCTCACTGCACGCATTGAAATGAGTCATCTTCGAGAATCGATCAACGACGACATAAATAAAGTTTTGCTTCCTCAGGGTGCGAGGTAGCCCGAGCATGAAATCTATAATAATATCTACCAAGGACTGGTGTGGGACAGATAAAGGAGTATACAAGTCGGTGTTCTGTTTAGTCCCCTTGGCCATTTGACAGGTACGATAATGTCGAATGATGAGGGCCACATCCTTCTTCAGGCTCAGCCAATAGAAGCGGACCTCTATGATGGCTATCATCGACTTATCCCTACCAAAATGTTATGCTGCTCCACTCACATACATCTCCCAGATCAGATAATCACGATAGGAGGTCCTGGGTATGCATAGGCGAGAGCCCGATATAAATAACCCTCAATAATTTGGAACCTATTAGTAGGCTTCAGGGGATCTCCGGAAAACGCGGCGTACATCTCACCAAATCATGACAAGTCAGTTAGTCCGTGATCACTTTCTCAAACCCATCCACTTGTGCACTCAGTGTCTGCAACAATATGACTCGGTGACTCGGAGCCTCCTCAAATGTATTCTTAACAGCCGCGCATTATTGTAGAATATAGTGAAAATCGTGCAGGTATTCAACTCACTTGATGTGTCGATGTCCTAAATTCCTCTGCGAATCTAACACAACGCCTGGTGATTAGAGTAAAGCACAAACTCCCGGGGTAGGAGATAGTGCCTCCAATAGCATAAGGACTGGGCAATAACATAGAACTCTCGATCGTAGTTCGAGTACTGCTTGGATTCTTTCAGTTTCTCATTAAAGTAAGAAACCAGATATCCCTCCCGACTCAATACACTGCGTATACCAACACCAAACACGTCGTTCGCGACCTCAAATGCCCCACTAAAACCAGGGAGTCTCAAAACATGGGCGGTCATCAATTTCTACTTAATCTCTTCAAATGCTCGAGTGGCCGCTGCGATCCACTGATAGTCGCCCTTGCGGAGGCAACTTGTGAAAGGGGTCATAATCATGCTAAGCTCCTTGACGAACCTCCTATAAAAGTTAGCAAGTCCATGAAAATTGCGGGCCTCATTAATAGTTGAGGATATGGGCCACTCACAGATGAACTTGATCTTCTCAGGATCAACATATACTCTAGTGGTAGAGACGATAAATCTTAAGAAGTGAACCGACTCAGACAGGAATGAACACTTCTTCAAATTCACAAATAGTTTTTCCTTGCGGAGGGTATCAAACAAGAGTTTCAAGAACATAAGGTGGTCAGTGTGAGTCTGACTGTAGATCAGAATGTCGTCGAAATATACAACTAAGAACTTGTTTATGTAGGGCCACAACACTTGTGTCATAACTTTGATGAAGGTACTCAAGGTATTCGATAACCCAAATGATATGTCCAGCCATTCATAACCGTCCTTGGTCTTGAAAGCAGTCTTCCACTCGCCCCCTTCTCGAACTCGAATCTGGTGGTACCCGCAACAACGGTGTATCTTCGAAAAGATTTGGCACCCACCATTGTGTCAAATAAGTCGTCGAGAGGGGGGATAGGAAGGCGGTACTTCCCTGTAATCTTGTTTATAGCCCGGCGTTTATGACACCAACTCATCAATGACTATGATTGAACATTGATGCAGCGACCCTGATTACATGAAATAATAACCAAACATAACAATATAATATATGAAAACATAGGTAAAAGAAAATCCAGACACATCCGTACAGTTAGATCGTCGATCATGTTAAGTTCTCCTACACGAATGCATGAGCGTGGGTCTCGACTTGCGGCGAGTCAACTCCGGCGGGTGTTCCCCATCAAAGCCCCCACTGATAAATCATCAAAAATTATTTCTTGGAGATTGTTATCACTTCATTCTAAGAAAACATTAGAATTTATTTTTTGATCCAGTAGTTTTTTTTATGTGCGACATTTCCTCAATCATTGCTTTTTTGCAATAAAGAAGGCTAAGTGGCAAAAACAACATTTTCTCTCTCTCTCTCTCTCTCTCTCTCTCTCTATATATATATATATATATATATATATATATATATTTGTTTGTTTGTTTTTTGCACTCGGTGAAAATATTTTTAAAGGCATATTTAGTGGTGGCATGTTTCTGGGAGTTAAACAGCCTCTAGAAACATAAACCTTTTATTAAATATTTCGTATCATTATTGTTTGCAAAATTGATCATCTTTTGTCGATTATGTCTTGGTAAACTCTAGTAGTACCCACGAGTCCATCATTCATGCCAGTAAAATTTGTATTTATTGCACCATTAATAAGACTCTTATTTTGTTTTATTGTATTTTAATTCTATTTTTAGGTCCTTGAAATTTATGACTCTTGGTTGCTTGATTGATCTGGGTAGGATGGACATTCTCATGCTTTCATCTAGTTTTGTTGAAGTCGATTTTGAAAAACTGCTGAAGTTTGTGTTTTGCTCAAACACAAAACATAACCGTTCTATGAAACTCACGATCAGATGTTATTAAGCAACCTTTGTAATATTCTCAACTCGATGCTGCGGAACTCGTGATTATTAATTAACTAGGTAGGTGTGATATATATCGGATTTTAATGAAACCTATGCTAAGCATTTTGATTTAACATATTGACTTTAAAAATTAATGTGTTTAAACAAACCAGCCCAAATTTGTTGAATTACCTATTCAAATTCTGCTTATTATTTAATTCTAAATATACCCATTTAATTAAATCGTACTTAGTTGGTATAATTTAAATTCAAAATTGAATTATATTTTCTTTCTTTAATTTTAATTGTTCATTCTACTTTGATTTGAGATCATGTCATAGGGTTGTTCTCCATGCGACATCCTAATCAACTATTTGTGCAGTTTATCTGACGTTTTGTAGTACCTCAGTTTCCCAAGTGCAAGTATTTTTGAGAACATGTTAGCCAGTTCTCAGATCCTTTAATTTTATTCAGCAATACCCTTCTTCAATCAGTCATATGATGAAATGATACTTTCGGTTTAATGTACTTGGTCCTACAACGAAACTGTAGAAGAATGCAAATGGAGAGAGAAAAGAAATAATATTTATCAATTTCTTATTGATTTCCTTGAATACAACACAAATATTTGTACATATAAATAGGAGGAGAGAGGAGAGCCTAAACATCATCCTAAGGCGTGAGACTAATCCCTAAGAGGGCTTTACATGGGCCGATTATACGGGCCTTCCTTTACAAGTTATTTAACACTCCCCCGCAAGATGGAGCATATAAGCCGTAGGATCCAAACTTGGACAAGAACTGAAGATATAGTGGTCGCGATAAGGCTTTGGTAAGAATATCAACAATTTGTTCTGCAGCAGGAACATATATTAAGTCCAATTTCCTTAGCTGAACCTTTTCCCGAATAAAGTGACAATCGACCTTGATATACTTGGTACGTTCATGGAACACTAGATTTTTGGCAATATGAATAACAACTTGACTATCGCAGAACAAGGTGGCAAGAGAGGAGAGTTTGACACCCAGGTCTACCAGAAGACTTTCCAGCCATGTGAGTTCAGAGACGACAGAGACCATTGATTGATACTCAACTTCTGCAGATGATCGTGCGACAACAGACTGCTTCTTGCTTCACCAGGTAACAAGATGTCCACCAAAGTATGTGCAGAAACCACTTGTGGAACGAAGATCATCCAAGGACCCAGCATAGTCTGCTTCAGAATAGGCAATGAGAGATAAAGACAGCTTATATACGGGCCCTTGTCCAGGAGCAGACTTCAAATATCGGAGAATGTGTTCAACTGCCTGGAGATGAGAGTTCTGTGGAGCATGCATAAACCGACTGACAACCCCAACATCAAATGATATATTAGGTCTTGTAACTGTAAGATCAACATTCTCACAAGACGGAAATAGTACTCTGGGTTTGGTAGACGCATATCAAAGTCGGAGGTATAGGCGCAAAGCTTGTGGTTGACATTCATGGGTGTCTCAGCTGGCTTGCAACCAGAGTAACCAGCATCATGAAAAAAGTCAAGGAAATACTTTCTTTGAGATAGGACAAGACCATCAGGACGACGAGCTACTTCGATGCCGAGAAAGTATCGTAGATTTCCCAAATCTACGATACTTGACGCATATCAGAGTCGAAGGTATAGGCGCAAAGCTTGTGGTTGACATTCATGGGTGTCTCAGCTGGCTTGCAACCAGAGTAACCAGCATCATGAAAAAAGTCAAGGAAATACTTTCTTTGAGATAGGACAAGACCATCAGGACGACGAGCTACTTCGATGCCGAGAAAGTATCGTAGATTTCCCAAATCTTTGGTCTGAAATACGGAGACCAAGTGTTCCTTGATCATGTGGATGCTTTTTAAATCATCGCTCGTAATTAGAATGTTATTAACCTAAATCAAGAGTATCACGGTGCCTGTTGGGCGATGACATGTGAATAAAGAGAAGTCAGCCAAGCTTCAAGTAAACCCAACATCACTAACAACTCGACTGAACTTGTCAAACCATGCCCGAGGAGATTGTTTGAGACCATAAAGTCAAAGAGATATCTTGAGGTGACATACAAGTGACTCCCCCGTGGTCTCAAAGCCGGGAGGTTGATGCATGTAGACAGTCTCAACAAGATCACCATTTAGAAAGACATTTTTACATCCAACTGATGTAACGGCCAATGACGATGAACAACCAGCGAGATCAAGACACTGCAGTATTTAACTTTGCAACAGGTGAGAAGGTCTCCTCGTAGTCGAGGTCGTGTTGCTGAGTAAAACCACGAGCGACAAGACAAGCTTTTATACGTTCAACTGTCCCATTTGGAGCATGATTGATAGTAAAGACCCATTTGCAACTCACACGTCTGGCCAGGTGGGAGAGGGACAAGATCCCAGATGTGATTGGCCCAGAGAGCAGTCATTTCCTTATCCATAGTCGCCCGCCACCCTGGATGTTGAAGAGCCTCCTACAAAGAAGTAGGGGTGGAAACAGATGACAAAGAAGTCGCAAATGTGTGAAGCACCGGAGATAGTCGATGCAAATAAAAAAAACTGGTGATGGGGTGAGCTGTAGAACTCGTGGCCGGATCAACAGAGCGCAGAGCTTCATCAGTAGGGCTAACGATCTTAGAGCATTGGATCGAGAAGGACGACGAATGTGCATATGAAGAGGGGGTGGGTTGGTGGTTCTGGTGGGTGGTGTGGGAAGGATAGTTGATGCAGGAGAGGTGACAGGAATGGCAGGATGTGGTAGGAGAGGGGTGCAGGACAAGTTATAGGTAAGGAGTGAAAAGGCTGATCTCTGAGGAAAGTTACATCCGTAGTCATTACTAATTTGCGAGTAAAAGTAGAGTAACAAACATAGTCTTTCTGAGTGCGGGAGTAACCGACAAACATATACTTCGTAGCTCGAGGATCAAGCTTGTCAGTTTCAGGGCCAAGGGAGTGAACATAGCAGGTGCAACCAAAGACACGAGGCGTCACGGGAAAGGGAGGAGTGGAGGGGAAGAGAAGACTGAAGGGAGTGACAAAATTGAGAATGGAGGATGACATGCGATTGATGAGATAGCAGGCGATAGACACCGCAAAATGCCAATAGAGCTTGGGTACCTGCAATTAAAACAAAAGGGAACGAGCAACATCCAAGAGATGACGGTTCTTGCGCTCAGCAACACCATTCTGTTGTGGCGTGTAAACACATGATGTTTGATGGATGATACCGAGCTCAATACAAAGATTTTGAAATGCATGACTCGTATACTCGCGCACATTATCGGTTCAAAGAGTTTTAATAGTGACAGAGAACCGAGTACGTATCTCAGAATTAAAGACATGAAATACACGAAGTAATTCAGAGCGGTCGCGAAGTAAGTATAACCAGGTCATGCGAGAGTAATCATCGAAGTAAGAAAAATTCGATAACCAGAAACACTAGGCATTTTATAAGGGCCTCAAATGTCCGAATGAACTAAAACAGAAGGAGCATTGCTTCGAGTATAATGAGAAGAAAAAGTCGAGCGATGCTACTTGCCGAAGATACAAGATTCGCAGTTGAAGTCAGTGAGTGACAGATCTAGAAGAGCTTTCTTCAGAATGGGGAGAGGAGCATGCCCGGGACGTCGTTGTCAGTCAACGAAGGTAACAAAAGAGAGAGCGGTTGATGGGGATCGACCGCTTATTCATGATCGGAGATCGGGCCACTACTCGGCGGGACCCGTTTTTGCTGATTTGGCGGAGATACATTGATCAGATCGGCGAACCGAGACCGCGTCCGGAGCGCCATCTTTCATTTTATATGTATTTTTTTTTATATTTTTTGGACTTGTATTTATTGTTTTAGGACACCGGGCGTAACGGACGATCATAGTCGTTTACGCCGGGTGCCCAACCGCCCCCTCTCGTTATAAATATGGGCGGATGTTCTCATTTTCAGATCATTGCTGAGTTTTGTGAAAGAATCCAGATTCCGGCAATCATTCGTGGTGCGACGCCGCGAGCCCGGGGTGCGAAGTCCCGGTTCCTTATCAGTTTTATCTATTTTCCCGTTCCTAATTTTCAGTTATATTTAATGAATTGCCTTTTTCGTCATTGTTCCGGCCTCAAACCCACGATCTAAGAAGGAACCGCACTGTTCTTCATCTCCCTCGCACGAAACCGCCCACTCCTGGACTTCTTCCAGTCCACTGTTCATCTTCCCCGCGTTTGCATCGTTCCCGTCAGGGAAGCCGTCTCCGATCCCGTCCTGGCATGGAGTAGCCCTTCCCTTCCAAACGCAGTCGTTGCAACCTTGTTCCTTCGATTCCGCTACAGATGCGGCTTCTTTCCCGCACGACATCAAGGCACGCTTCTGCCTTCTCCTTCGCACACCATCGACCTTCCCGCAACCCTCCAACAAGCCGCAAATTGTTAGCAAGAGGACAGTTGCATTGCATTAACGTAGAAAATAAAGATACAATCGAGACGAATCTCGCCAAGCATCCGGAGGCTGGGTCCTCCTTGATACTCCACTCTCCAAGAGAGCCCAAACCCTAGACTTCCAAGCTATCCCATCTAAAGAGACTACCACTCTTATATATAGTGAGTGGAGCGTACAATTTACCAAAATGCCCTTAGGCTACATAAACAGAAATAAATCGCAGCGGTCGCTTCGTATCATCTGGTCCCGCCGGAAAAACGACCTTGTCCTCAAGGTCGAGGGCCATACGGGTCGTCAGAAAGCGTCAGTGGATCCAGCTCCCCAAAATCAGGATCAGTATCTTCAGCTCCCAGTAAAATGCATAGGTTCCGTTGAGGGCAGACGTGGGTGGGGGAGTACGGTTCCTGGCAGCGGAAGCAGAGGCCCTTCCGGCGAAGCTCTTCGTGTTGTTGGTAAGACAAGTGATGAGGCCGTCGCGGGGGCGGTGGCCGTGGAGCTGGCGGTTGCTGGGGCGGAGGCAGAAGCTGGGGCCCAGGTGGGGGCAGAGGGTCCATCGGCGGCCGAGGTGGCAGTGGTGGCCGCGGCGGTGGGGCCGGCCATGTCGAGTGGGTTGGTGTAGCTGGGTTGAGTTCCTCGTCCAGATATCTAGCCTGCTCCATTGCGCGGGCAAGAGTAGTTGGGTTGTGGACCCGAAGGCGCGCGCGGAGGTGGGGTTGCAGACCCGCCAGAAAATAGCCCAAGTAGTGGTCGGGTGCCAGATCGGGAACGTGTGTAGCGACCGCGATGAAATCGTCAATGTAGGTTGTCACAGAGTCGGACTGGCGAACGGAGCTGAGGCGCTCAAAGGCATTGCCCGCCCGGCGGCTATCGTAGTGGCGGAGGAGTTCCTCCTTCAATGTGGGCCAGGTAATGTCTGGTTCCTGCTGGCGCATCCAACGCACCCAATGGAGCGTCGAGCCTTCCATATAGATTGTGGCGAGGGGGACCTTCTGGTCGGCGGGGGTGGCATGCAAGTCGAAGAACTGCTCTGTGCGGGCAATCCACCCGAGAGGGTCTGTGCCATCAAACACCGGAATTTCAATCCGGCGGAGGTGGGCCGGGACACCATCGGCCGTGGGGTGCAAAACCCCCATGGGGTCGAGAACCACGGGAGTTGGTGGCGGTGGGGGGGCCGTAGGTCGATTGAATGCCGCGGTAAGTCCCCGAAGGAGGAGTGTGAGGTCCGCCAGTTGGGCTTCAATGTGATCCATGCGTTGAGAGTCTGAGCTTGCTGTGGCGGATGCGTTCTCATCAGCGTGAAGGGTCATGGCCCTAGTCTTGGGCATGAACTGCTGCTAATAGGGCGGCACGGGCCGCTGGAGAGACGGCTACGCTGAGGGGAGGCTCCGGAAGGCGGGGAGGAAGCCGGCGGTGGGTGGAAGCGGAGCCAAAGCCCAGAACGGCGGAACGACGCCGACAGAAGAAGAGGACGGCGCTGGACTCAACGGAGTCTTGGCAGTTGGCAGTCCACGGCGCCGGAGGATTGTAGAGGCCCGCAGAAACAGTCCTTGGACGCGGAAGGGGTGCGCTGGCGTGCGGGAGCAGTCGGCGGCAGTAGCAGGCGCGGGATCGGTATCGTATTGTAGACGGGGCGGCGGAGCAGACGCGCCTGGTAGGTCGGAAGCGCGTGATCGGTATCCGATCGTGGATGGTGGACGGGCGGCGGAGCAGACGCGCCGAGACTGCGATCCGGAGGTGTAGACGCGGGCGAACGATGCAGGAAACCGGTAGCGGCGAAAGGAGATAGACCGGGTTATTAGGGTTCGGGGAACCCTAATCGTGGCAGGTCGGACCAATTGTTAGCAAGAGGACAGTTGCATTGCATTAACGTAGAAAATAAAGATACAATCGAGACGAATCTCGCCAAGCATCCGGAGGCTGGGTCCTCCTTGATACTCCACTCTCCAAGAGAGCCCAAACCCTAGACTTCCAAGCTATCCCATCTAAAGAGACTACCACTCTTATATATAGTGAGTGGAGCGTACAATTTACCAAAATGCCCTTAGGCTACATAAACAGAAATAAATCGCAGCGGTCGCTTCGTATCACAAATCCTCATACACTCCATTCTAGCCCAGATCCGCCTCCCTTAAACGCAGCAGCCACGCCAACCCCGTCATCATCCCTGCTCTGCGACACTGTTCATTATCTTCTTCCCCTGTCGTGGATCCTCCAGCAAAATCATATCTTCCCTACCAGCAATAGTACACCCTCTTCACCTCCTATCAACCACAAGCCTAGTTTATTTACCCTTCCTGTGACACCTCCCCTTACTCCTCCAACCAGACCTAAAATTGAGGGTTTCTTTACCGTTGTATCCTTCATCTCGTGGAGCCTCGTCAGCCGCCACCATCGGATTCCCGTGAATGTGAGTATTTATGGTATTGTGTTGTATTTTTTTTCTGTGATAAATTATAGATGAACATGCTATGTTTGCTTGGATTTCGTGATCGTTAGTGTCATTGCTTAATTTCCTTTAGTGCTATAAATCTTATTTGCGCAAGTTGTAGTGGAAAGCACCCCTTGTGAGAAGAACGTGTTTACTTGCTCACACACGTGAAAGTCACTGTAAACACTGTGTACATTTGCTAGCCACGTATAAGTTTATTGTTAGTGTTAATTCCGGATTAATGGGAAAACACGTGCATGCATCATTTAGGTTTAGTTTGATCGCCTCCACTATGCACGCTCACGTAGGATTGCATTAGAGAGCGTGTCGGCACCGCCGATTATTTCACACTGTCTTTTTGTCCTGCGTCAGTTTGGTATCAGAGGTAGGTTAGGGCTTACTTTAAAATACGCGGGACTACATATTACGCCACCCAATGTCTATCATAGTGGCCGTCACTACACTGGTCCTCAATTTGAGGAACCACCATCCGTCTACACTCGATCCCATAGAGTGTCGTCAGAGAGGTCTTCACATTATTATGACGATTATCGTCGTCCTTATCCCCGCACTCGAATGGATCCTGTTGATCCTTCGACACAATCTTATGATTGTAGAGTTGAGTATCGTTCAGGTCATCGTCGCTACACATCCCCTCTATTTGAGGAACCTGAGTCTGTATACGCACGATCACCACCGCACGTTCGTAGGACTCACGTCCACCCACGAGCACAACCTGATTACCCTCAAGAATCCTATAGAGGTCACCCTCAGCGAGGCAGCACCACACATAGTGGCCTTCATACTGTTCCGAAAGCGGACATGACGGAAGCCGAATTTTTGCACTTGGTTTTTAAGAGGTTTGATCAGTTGGATGCACAATATGATGATCTCCGCACTCGTGTCACCGCCATTGAGGATCGACGAGAGCACTCCACTTCCCAAAGCAGGGAAACCTCACCCATTCCACCTGATATTCTCTTTGAAGAAGAACGGGTTGTCCTCCCACCACAGGATGTGAGTGCTAGGGATCAGCCACCACGAGAGGCCGCTCCGCTTATAGAGCCCGCCCTCGACCCTATACCTATTAGCTCACTATTGAGTATAGAATTTTCCCACACTTCACCCGATAGCGCACCGAGCCGCATTACGATCGGGTGCCGAGAGCCTAATAGTGATCTCGTGGTAGCCACCTCACCCCTATTGGGGAACACGACCCCTTATGATGGTTTGCTTTTGGAGGTCCATCCCCCTGTTGACGGGTTCTTTGGCAACCCCCCTACTGAGCCTCCAATTGAGCCACCTCGTCCTTGTGAGGATGAGATTCAGGTGAGTGACATAATTATGAGTATTGAGATATTGAGAAACCTCCATTATCACCCCTGATATTGTTAGTGCTCCAGAGAGAGGATCTTGAGTGTTACATCCTGTATGTAGGGTTCTCCCCAGAAACACTTAAGTATGCGGAGCGGCCTCTCATGGTGGCTGATCCCTAGAACTCACATCCTCCCACCACAGGATGTGAGTGCTAGGGATCAGCCACCACGAGAGACCGCTCCGCTTAGAGAGCCCGCCCTCGACCCTATACCTATTAGCTCACTATTGAGTATAGATTTTTCCCACACTTCACCCGATAGCGCACCGAGCCGCATTACGATCGGGTGCCGAGAGCCTAATAGTGATCTCGTGGTAGCCACCTCACCCCTATTGGGGAACACGACCCCTTATGATGGTTTGATCCCCCTGTTGACGGGTTCTTTGGCAACCCCCCTGCTGAGCCTCCAGTTGAGCCACCTCGTCCTTGTGAGGATGAGATTCAGGTGAGTGACATAATTATGAGTATTGAGATATTGAGATCTCTCCATTATCACCCCTGATATTGTTAGTGCTCCAGAGAGAGGATCTTGAGTGTTACATCCTGTATGTAGGGTTCTCCCCAGAAACACTTAAGTATAATTCAGATGTTTTGAGAGTTTGCCATCTGGTCGCTCGCACTCGTGACGAGTTTTGGGTCGTACCACCTGCTAACCCGCCAGATGAGTTTCTTGTTAGGGACACTCACCGCACACTAAAGTCACATCATATTATCGATGCCTACGATTTTCACTTAGGTGATCGTCGCATTTACGTTGATTTTTCATGTCCCTCCTGGTGAGCCCCCTGATGCGTCACATTCCCTTAGCAAACATATCACGTTTGCCACGCTTCACCTGCATCATCGTTTATCTGAAGACACTCCATATATTTTTGGGACCTATATTGGTACTCGTCGCATTTGTGACGAATTTTATTATACCCCTCCCGGAAAACCCCCTGATGAGCCACATGTCGATCCACCGCTCATTTGGGATATATCCATCTTTAGTAGGACACTCGAGTTTGAGGGTGCACTCACTGACCTGCTGATCTTATGTCTTACTACCCACACTTGTAGAGACAGTTCACACACTACATTGACACATCTTATTACTGATGTCTCAGCGGTTCACTGGAGTGATCGTCGAGCCCGCGACGAATTTTTCTATGTCCCACCTTCTGAACCTCCTGATCATGCACCCCTTTTAGGAGTTTCTTATAGTACCCAAAACCCCCGGTGTATTGAGTTGGTCGTGTAAGTAGTTCGTCTTTTACATTTGTTGTTTGTTCATTTACATTTAGTGCATGGTTCATTGTTGTTGCATGACTCCCACACGTTGTTTGTTTTGCATCATTCGCATGAAATGCATAAACTAATCCGGAAGAAAAATATTAGCAATATTGAATTACATATGGTATGGGCAAATATGCATAGACGTGAGCAACATTTTCTGGTGTGTGAGCATATCATGGTCGGACTTTACAAGGAGGGGATCCTTTTGGGAGCCGATACTAAACTACAACTTAAGCGAATGAGTCCTTATAGGGTTATAAAGAAAATTGGGACAAATGCCTACGAGATCGATTTCCCTGCAGATATGAGTATTCATCCCGTATTTAATACGAAAGATTTGACACATTACTTTGAGCCTCTCGAGCATAGGGACCCATACCTTGAGCCTTTTCTGCCACCCTCCCAGTTACAGCTTGCCACTTCCCATGTTCACCTTGGATGAGCACCCGCGGACTTGCCCACACCACCCATGATTCCACCGGTTTGTCTGGATCCACCAACATGAGAGGTGAGCGTTGAGAGCATTATTGTTATTATGGCGCACGAGTGCATCACCACTACAATCGGTCGGTCTGTCCGTTACTTGGTGCACGAGAGTGGACGCCCCACCTTTGATGATACTTGGATACCGGCGACAGAGCTTGATAGACTTACCCCCGATCTTCGACTACAGCTCAGTCATCTTCATTCCTCGGAGATGAATGTTTTTCAGTCGGGGGGAATTGATAGGGATCGGCCGCATGTTCATGATCGGCCACTACTGGCGGGACCCGTTTTTGCTTATTTGGCGGAGTTGCATTGATCGGATCGGCGATCCGAGACCGCGAGCGCGTCCGGAGCGCTATCTTTCATTTTATATGTATTTTTTAAAATATTTTTTGGAGTTGTATCTATTGTTTTAGGACACCGGGCGTAACGAACGATCATACGTTCACGCCGGGTGCCTAACTACCCCCTCTCGTTATAAATAGGGGCGGATGTTCTCATTTTCAGATCATTGCTGAGTTTTGTGAGAGAATTCAGATTCCGGCAATCATTCGTGGTGCGACGCCGCGAGCCCGGGGTGCGAAGTCCCGGTTCCTTATCAGTTTTATCTATTTTCCCGTTCCTAATTTTCAGTTATATTTAATGAATTGCCTTTTCCATCACTGTTCCGTCCTCAAACCCACGATCTAAGAAGGAACCGCACTGTTCATCTCCCTCGCACGAAACCGCCCACGCCTGAACTTCTTCCAGTCCACTGTTCGTCTTCCCCGCGTTTGCATCGTTCCCGTCAGGGAAGCCGTTTCCGATCTCGTCCCGGCAAGGAGTAGCCCCTCCCTTCCAGATGCAGTCGTATAAGTTTATTCAAGGCCTTGAAGCTGGAGAGGATACCGCCGAGGACGAGAAGCGCGGTTACATCGAACACGGAGGCAGTCGCTGAGAGGGCGGGCTCGACGATCACAGAGAAGGAGGCCGCGAAAGGAGTTGAGGCGACTGCAGTTAGCGAGTGAGCAGTGACCGGGTGGGCATGCGAACAGAAACCACAGTGAGAAGTGTAGTAAACGCGGAAAGACCACTGGAGGGAAGTGGAAGCGCGTGAGAGAAAAACGGCCAGGAGCTTGGCGACCACGCGAGCAGGCCATCTGAGCGATCAGGATGCTGGCAACCACGAGAGCTCGCGGAGCTTGGAGCAGGAGCTCTGCGAACAAGCAAACATGCCAGAAGGCGGCCAAGAGCTTGCGAACAAGAGCGATGCGAATAGGCGAGAAAGCGAGCAAGAGTGCTGCGAACAAGCGAGCAAGAGCACTGCGAACAACCGAGAAAGCGAGCAGGAGCTCTACGAACAAGAGCAAACGGGGTGGCCAAGAGCTTGCGAGCAGGAGCTCTGCGAACAAGCGAGAACACGAGCAGGTGATCCGGCGAGCAAACTAGGAGAGCGCGTGAGAGGGGGGGGGGACCAGGTGGGACCCGGTAGATGCCAGAGGCAATCTATAAAACCAGCAGAGTAGGGCAGAAGGAGCCGGAGCAGAAGCTCAACGGCAGAGGATGCGGTCAGAAAAAGAGACCGCCAAACCGCGCGGTCAGAAAGGAGATTGCACGGTACGAGACCGAGCGAAGAAGATTTTAGGATCCATTTCCCTCTGATACCATGAAGAATACGAATGGAGAGAGAAAAGAAATAATATTTATCAAATTTTTATTGATTTCCTTGAATACAACACAAGTATTTGTACATATAAATAAGAGGAGAGTGGAGAGCCTAAACATCATCCTAAGGTGTGGGACTAATCCCTAAGAAGGCTTTACATGGGCCGATTATTTGGGCCTTACTTTACAAGCTATTTAACAGAATCATTACATTTTTCGCAAAGTATATGTAACTTAGACGGTCATGTAACAAAATGATGTACTTCCACATTGTCCAATGGATATTTTTCCTTCTAATCCCATCCGAATTAGGGTAGTGCCTCTAATATTGATCTGCCCAACTTACAGATTTTTCTTTTCCCATACACATTGCTGCATCTCCGGGACAGTCTGCTCTTGCAATTGCCATTATGATTTCTTGTGCAGGATTTAGACCTGTCTTATTATCGACATTCCTTCCTAGATTAGCCCTTACTAAAGAATCAGGCAAAGGCATGATTCTTTTCTTCTAATCTCCTCTCTCAAGACCAGGTCACGAATGCCGTTCCACTTTAGCTCTGTTGAACCATGTGATCTGCTGACTACGGTCACACTTCGAGACCAACTATCAGGTAACAAAAACAAAGGGGTCAAGACTTGGACTTTATCATCAAACCCTAATAATTTGTGATCAAATTAAATTGGTTGATATGCTGTCCCACAGAAGTTCTATCTTTCATACTGAGATTGAAATTCCTTATCCTATCTATTAAAGAAGCTCATAGATGTAAGCAAAAGAAGTTATTTGGGCTATAAATACCTAGTTATGTGTAATAAAGCTATAAGCTTGTTCAGTACGTCTAAAGTCTAGTAATCTGGAGTTCCATATTCTTTGATAAATTTACCTGATATGCAATATATTTTGTAAATATGTTCAGAGTGTTTTATCTACGTCTCTCCTTTTGTCCATATGTACTGTCGCAAGTGCATAACGCTGTATCATAAGAGTAGCTTTCATGAATTCACTGTATAATCTCTCGTTTTTGTAAGAACTGTATAATCTCTTTGGTCAATGGAACTTGGCATGGTGCAATATTTTCTTCTTACCATATTTTTCTATCATATTTAAAAATTGGTGTACAAAGCTGAATTTACTATTTATTCTTTTTTTTTAATGATAAAAAGGTAACTGGGCCCTATTGTGTGATTGATTTGCTCATTTGTCCATTAGTTCTTTCCCTTCACATTGTCATACTTCACCCTTTTAGATAATGTAACTTTTGAAATTGTCAAACTTTTCTCATGTGTACTTACTTTCATGCTTCCTAACTCATACAGTTTTTTTCAACCTTTTGGTTTATCACTAGCATTTGGTTGAGCGCTATTGTCTATGATTGTGTGTGTGCGTGTGTGTGTGTCTCTCTCTCTCTCTATATATATATATTCACGAATAATTGCCAAAACTCCCCCTGGAAGTTAGCATAATTACAGATTGCACCTCCCTTATTATTGAAATTACAAAAACCTCTCCTGAATGTTACAAAACATAACATTTACCTCCCCTGAAGTTCACATTTCATAGCATCCATGCACAAAATACCCTCCCTGAAAATGTACTCCGAGGGAGTTATTTTTGTGCACGAATGTTATGTAATGTGAACTTCAAGGGAGGTAAATGTTATGTTTTGTAACATTTATGGGAGGTTTTTGTAAATTTCAATTATAAGAGGGGTGCAATCTGTAATATTCAAGCTTAGAGGGGAGGTCCCGGTAAATGCTCCTGTATATATTTGTGTGTGTGTGTGTGTGTGTGTGTGTGTGTGTGTGTGTGTGTGTGTGTTGGCTGACTTAAACTGTTTTTACATGTATGCTCTGCAGTTGAATGTTTCCCTTCTTTGGAGCTGGGGCTATTTGGTTGCTCGTGGACAAGTTTTCTTGTTGGAAAAAACAATGAAAATTTGTGTTAGGAATGGATTTTGAACTTTATGTGCTTAGGAGATTATAAAATTAAATGGATTTTGAACTTTACAGAACCCTCCAATGTTCTAATTTCACTTTGGCAATGGATCAGTGAGACTATAGTCTCAACACATCCACTAGCGTGTAGGTTCATTGGCCTCAAATATATATATATATATATATATATATATATAAATATATATATATATAGACACACACACACATACATACCACATAAAACTGATTAAATACTTTTTCTTATATAAAGTTATTTTTGGTCTAAATTTTTATTTAAGGTCTTTGTTATGTGACCGATGGTCTATTTTTTTTCTTGACAGGAGAGGGATGACATGATATTTGTTGATGGAGAAATCGGCTCTGATCTCTTCCCCCTGAGCACCTGCATGTGAAAATTGAGCCTTGTTTGCTCGACGGTAGAACTGCAGGATCAGAACGCTCTCAACTTGAGAGGTTTGCTTCACTAAACTTGCGATGATTTCGTCGTCTTATTTGTCATTTATGTTCCTCCTCATGTATAGCCTTTATTAGATAATGATAGCTGGAGAACTGTGAGCTCTTCCTTTTTAATGCTGTTTTTTTACTTAGATTAGTTTTTTTTAAATCTTATTCTGATTATTCATTTCCAAGTTTCAGCTTTGTCATTGTTGTTGATAGTAGTTTTGAATAGAGGACCATGGATTCTCATAATGAAGAAGGGTTTGTATCATTTTATGTAAGTTTTTTCTTCACAAGAAAATCTTCTATTTGATTCATTCCCATCTTCAAGATTTCCCCTTTTGGATGTCACTCATGCCTAACTTAGAAAAAAGAAATTGCGCAACGACACTTGCCCAAATACTCGGTGTGGTCTTCGAATTCAATGCATTCTTCGACCTTTTCTCGACTTCCTATATCATCGTGTTTTGTTTGTGAAGCTGAATTGTTGGTGATATAAATGCCTGCATTGTTGTTATGATGTAGTTGTATTGGTTCCTTGGATTCATAAGGAACTTCTCAAAGGAGAGAGCCGGTAGTATTGTTTGTAATTCTATATTCTTATTCAGCCCTCTCGAATGCCATGAACATTTTTCTTGTTTTTTTTTCATGAGAGCAAGGGGTTCGTCGGCATCTCATTTTACAACTCGGTGGATTTACGACACCGCATATTTATTGCACAAATATAAACGCCGCAGATAGGGTGGAACGTCGAGATGCGGTCCCGTAGTTTGTTACCACACGGTCCGACGATTGTTTTTGGACCAAATGAATGGGCCCATTTCACGGTTCAGATTTAATCTTATTTATCTTATGGTGCAAAATATCTTGTCTTTATGAATGATAATAAAGAGTGGCATTACTTGAGATGTCGGATAAAAGAAGAAACGATCTAGATCGTGAAATGAATAGTATCCATTATATATACGAGTGACAGTGCACGTGGGCCTCCCGTGTGATGACCGTGAGAGTATTCCGGCTGCGGCAGAACACCGACCGTGATAGTACCTCCTCCGGTTGCGACGGACTTCGTCCATCAATAGGTTGCAAACGGGCTCTACCCTTTGGCGGGTTGCGAACGGGCTCCGGCCGGCTGTGGTTTGCAAACGGGCTTCGATCGTTCGTGGTTTGCGGACAGGCTTTGCCCTTTTGTGGGTTGCAAACGGGCTTTGCCCTATCGTGAGTTGTGAATGGGCTCCACCCGTCCGGAGAAATTGAAAACTTCACATTAACTTAGTTCTCACAATAATTGAAAAATGCATTGCAAAGTAATCATGCAAGTAGAGGCAGCTCAAGATTATGAACCATAAAATTTTAAAGGCCAGAGAAAGCGAGAATGGAGGGGCAGTATTGCTTTGATGGTCATATATGAGAAGCCCAAAGAACTTTTTAGAATAGCATAGCTATAAGTGGTCTTATTGAGAGGACTCTATGCCAATAGCAAAAATACAATACCTAAAATATATTAACAAAGAAAGCTAGCTCCCATTTTCCCAGTAGCAGACTCCGGCTGACATCATCTCTTTCTCTCTAAAGTTCTGATCTTTACAAAGCAACCAAGAAACCAAGTGAACAGTTAAAAATAGGGTAAAGTGGCGCAGAAGCGGAGGATGGTGGTTCCGTTGCCGAATTTCCACTTCAACGCTGCGACCCCGTGAAGCCTGCCAGCCCGCTTCTCCACCAACTCCGGTTTCAATTTCCACCACCAGCACCACATCTGCGCCCCAAACAGCCCCACCTCCGCCGCAGCAATTTACACCTTCCTAGGCAGAAGCCGGAAGGATTTGAGATCCTTTCTCCCTTCAGAGGTAGGGGAGGAACTTAGTTTGCACCTAGTATTTTTTGAAAATAAAAAAAAAATATTTGTATAAATGAGTTTTACATTTTTGTAGTGGCTTGTGCATAGCTAAAATTGATTTGTATTTAACAACACTCTAAATAATTTAGGCTCTGTTTGGCATGGATGTGACAATCATGAACGTGGTGGTTATGAACTCCCGACCACATTTAATGAATACCACAAGAGCAAAAACTTTGCGCCAAACGTAACCTTAGAAAAATATTGTTAATGCTTAGTACTATAATTATATCTTTTACCGCAAATGCAAACTGTTTTTTTTTTCTAATTATATCTTTTACTGCAAATGCAAATGCAACCTGTGTAACATTTTAGGAGTTGAAGGATAAGTAGTCAGCATTACAAGATTTAGTTGGCAAAAGATGAAAATGGCTATATGGGAAGGGAATTGGAGAAAGAGAGAGGGAAACATGATGTCTTGGATATTTGGAAAATATGGGGAATTTAGAGTCTCTTCATTTGGACTCAAATCGGGTAGTTTTCAGTAATCCTATTCTTTATTTTTATTTTTCATATAGCCAAAATATTTCACTGAAAAAAAAATCAATCCAGACCATTAAATGGAGCATCTCAATCCGAATTTGGGAGTGGAAGCGAGGAAGGCCGGTGGGGGACTGGCTCGGCAAGGACTTCGAGAACAGAGAGCTGACAACTATGGAGTGCTCTTGAAGCCATGACCGAGCAGATAGGAAGTTTAAGGGGATATCGAATGCTTGCAAGGGTTCGCATGAATATGGCAGAAGAGGAAGAAGAATATATGGTAAAAAAACAAATGGGATGCCGTTTCAATAAAAGGAGCCCTAGAGAGAAATTTCGCGAGCGTTGGTTGGTTGCCTTCCAACGGTCGAGTGGTAATTGGGAGAAGAACACCATCGGAAATGAGTAGAAGAAGAAGATTGCTGCCGATGTAGTAGGAGTCCTAGAAGGATTTTCGTGAGTACCGACGAGGGTCCTTCGAGCGGTCGAGCGGGCGAGAGCAGGATGGGGATTAGAGGAAAGGGGTTATGGGATTGTTTTTAGAGATTTTGAAATTAAAAGGTGGTTGTGATTTTGAATGGAGGATTGTGATTGTTTTGATGATATTATATGCCAACAAAAATGTAATCCTTCGTATATAATAGTATAAATAAAATCTTATCTTATTTTCCGTCAGAAAGTGAGTTCTGAGCTGATCACCTGCTCTGGTGGTCACCGCTGGATCATAACCTGCATATGCCTCGCATCATAGAATGTGATATTTTCTTTTATTCCCTTTTTTTTTGCCTAAATGGGCAGGTTTCAAAAACCAAATAAGGTTGCATTAAATGTTTTTTTGTAAATAATATGTTGCTGATGTGATGGATAATTATTATTTTTAATTTCTTGACCCTTTTCAATATCCCATTAGCTTTTATAAACATATATTCTATGCATGCATTGCTTTTGGATTTTGGAAACATGGCGTTCATGTATTTTATGTAATTATTCAGATGTTTGTATTTTATTTATTTATTATTATTTTTGGACTGTCCAATTGTCCCCCCCGGTCGCGGTCGGGCCTCACTCTGGTAGACTGAATCCGACTGAATATTATTATTATATTCAGCGCAACGTAAGAAAATATAAAATATAACGAATCGCGCCTCTTCAATCCCGCGCCCCTTCATTTCTCCTCTCCGTACTCAGCTCTCCACGCTCTCCTCGCGGATTTCTCTCTCGCAGTTCCGCGTTTTAGGGTTTGATTCCGGCGCAGCAATTCCCCCATCGTCTCCGGCAGTAATCACACAGCTCTCCGGCGCTCCTTCTCCAATCCGATTCAGTCTACACAAGAGCACTCCGGCGCAGTCTACCCATCCTCTCCGCAAGGTATGTATCGCATCCACCATTATCATGTTCGAACCCAAAAGATAAACGACTCTACCCGGAGCCGGTGGCTATCCGCGTAGAGCCAGTGGCTATCCGCGTAGAGCCAGTGGCTATCCGAGGAGAGTAGAATGGCTCTCCGCGTATCGCATCTGTTTGGCTCTCCGCTGAGAGCCAGTGGTTATCCGAGAAGAGTAGAATAGCTCTCCGCGTAGAGCTAAACGACTCTCAACGGAGAAATACATGGCTTTCCGCTGAGATCCACTGGCTCTCCGAGGAAAGCCGAATTGCTCACCGCGGAGAGCCGGAGAGCCGTTTGGCTCTCCGCGGAGAGCCGTTTGCTCTCCGCGGAGAGCCCAAAATTGGATCTCAAGGTTTGTTCATTCTTCTTTGACAATCCTTGGAAATAAATTATAATTAGCATATAATTTGGAAGGTGAGGTAGGAATTTTACTAGGCAAGCTACTATAACCAATTATAGTTACTCAAAATAGGATCCTTGTATTATGGCTACTAATCTAAATTTTGGGTTTGAGTGACTAGATTATTTGACTATTTGTCTTTATCGGCAATTAATGGTATTGACATTGTGCTGCGGGACATTGCGAAAACACAACGATCAGTAGAGACCCTCGTTCATCACTGCCCTGAAATTCTACCCGAATCGATTCCGACGCAAACGCCTCCATTCTATTCGTCAGCCTTCGACCGCCCCACTACTGAGCCGTGCATTTGTGGGAAGCAATCAGGCACGTTGAATAAAATTCAGGAGGATTGGATCAAGATCCAAGTGAAAATGATGGAGGATGACATTCGCCCTCCCATCCGAATCGATCCGCCCGTGCCACTGTGGAACAAGCGACCTGACCTGAATGCGTATCTTTTGAAACCGTTGTTCGTGATCGATCCGGAACGGAGCGCACATGACGTCGGTCTTGTTCAAATGGCATACGACTTGTACACGTCCCGTTCCGGCATTGCTGATGCAGCCAAGGTGATTCGTTGTGCCCGAACGACTCGATACATGCGTCAAGCCGCACTATATCGTGGTCACGTGTCGTGGTATTTGGATATGCGCTTATGGGATGCAACACTTGGGCAAACGTCATGGCAGAAGAATCAGGCAGTGTTCCCTGATTTTCCATCATTTTTTCAGCATTGTAACGGGTACAATGACACTCTTGGTCCAGTGGAATCAACGCTATCACGCCTAATCAATGACTGCATTGCTCGCCAACTTTCGTTCTTCAACCGAATGGAAGACGCCATAACCGGGACTCATCTCTCGGCTGACCATCATCACAACATGCCGGGACGCATGAAATTGACGGACGAGTTCAATGGCAGGAAATTTTCCCCCGTTGAAGGATTGCACTCCGTCATGAACGAGCGCCAACCAATTCTCTCCCATCAATTCACATCGACTACGGGCAATGCAGAGCGTCGATTTGTTGGTCAGAGTTTGCAGAACCGGTACAATGCTTACAATATTGATACTTCTCTGCTCATCATGTACCTTGACAAGTGCTGCGATGACCGAGAATGGATACAAGATTTCGACAACATCATTGTTCTCCTAAACAATCATCACCTGATCACGAGGTATATGGACAATTCGAACGGCACGGATCGAGCTCGGCAGGAACTATTTATGGATGGCGTGGCCGAAATCATTGTTGGCAATGGACATGCTTCAATGCGGGAAGGCTCCATCATTGAGGCTGAACTTGATACATTGTTGGATCGAATTAAAAACTGGGAAAATGAGAATGCTGTGCCACCGTCGAAGCGCATTGTGACGACCAAACTTCTATCTTGCCACGAGACACAGAAAAAGCACATCAGAAATTGCTTAACACCGCCTGTAGGGGCGTCAAACACCGTCGTGGATCGCTTCTTTCGTTCGACTCTACGCCGTGGATCGGGGAAGAACGAAAACTTATGGCGTCAAGGACGAGCCATTTTCCCGGAGACTATGTCCCTGGATGGAGGAATCTTGCTGCTCCATGCCGTGGTCGCTCAAATCAACTTTCGCGGCGAACTCCAATTTGATCCTCGCTGGGCATATTTGCCAATCTCGGGTATGCATATCATTCTCACTCAATATCTCGCAGCTCTTTCGGCCGATGGCATAACTCCCTCACAAACGTCTCTGTCGACAATGTTTCGTATGTTGCCTCTCTCGATTGAGGATTGCGACGGCGAGTTTGGATTAACGGCGGCATTTGGACAATCCCTTCCTCAACTTCCAGAAATTCCAGCAGGACAGCTAGAATCCGTTGGAATGATTGCCGAATCAATAGCTGATAATGCAATTTGGTCGAGCCACACGTTCGACGCGATTGTGAACGATGCACTTGAGGTTGCCGCAACTGCTGTGGAGAGGACTCCGAACGATGATCATCACTGCGTTGGAGAAGACAAAGCACTACCGCTAAACCATACTGATCTGAACCAGACCGAAGTTATCGATATAAGCAACACGCCCCATTCTATTCAGTCCAGTCGCAAGCGCAGAAAACCCGGAGCAACATCGCATGGGCAAAGCTCTTCATCAAATCACCATAAAAAATGTCGCAACCTCAACGCATTGGGCAATGAACGTCAATCGGCATTAGAAGGCCTTAATCTCTGGGAAAAAGTGATGAGCACTTCACCAATGATCAACCCCTTCGAACGGCGCTTACTCAGAACGGTGGCTCTCAAATTTCTTCAACCCGATGAACTGCTTGATCTGAAAGATTTTCCCATTGAATCCTTGCATATTCTACAATTGCATCGAATTTGGTCTGTTCTTGTCTCGGCTTTACATAGCACCAATTACGCTTTCAAACGGTTCATTCGGCCAAAATCAGAACAGGTTCTTAAGCAGCACTTGGAGGATATGGTTGCCCAGTCTCGTTTCAGATTGCCCATTCAACGAGCAGCGCCCAAACGCAGCATCATTACTGCACTAAATCTGGCCGCATCATTGATTGCTCCAACGCAGGCGGGCCGTGATGATAGTTTCATCCAGTTAGAAGAGACTGTCACCACAACAGTAACTCGAAGCGTCACTTTTACCACCGGCGCCCCAAGTCACAGTTCAAGTCAGCCCCTTGCAACAGATCTGCAATCGTCCCCGCCCGATCTAGTAATTGAAAGATCAGCGGACGATATCATTGATCGACTTGTTCAAAACGAGATTGATGCTGGGCATGCCGGCAACATTCACTGGACCAAAGTGGTCTCCCCAGCTTACGCCCACATTGCTGCACGTCGTGAGGATCTAGTTCAGATGACCCACAAGGAGATTCAAAATCGTTGGGATTATCTTAGACGTCTCAAAAGGAAAAGGACATCAAACAGTTTGCAGTGGCATACCGAAGCGCAAAAGGAGCTCGGTGATCAAGACGCCATCTACATTCAACCATCGCCGGTTGTTATACAATCATTGCCCGCCGAAACTCCGTCCACAAATAATTCAACTCAACCAGCGTCTTCTGCAGTCATCACGACGACGGAGGAACCTAATGCGGGCATCTCGTCCGCTGTCAGTGAGATTGGTTCCCGTCCGCCATTCATGGTCAATCAACAATTGCCGACTTTCAATCAGATAAAGGAGGCCATCGTCCCCGCCCCAGCTACGGGAGAGCCGTTCTCCCAATCGGAGAAGGAGCTGCTCAATTACTTGCTAACTAGTCCAGCAAAGCGCTCCCATGTGAAATCGTCGACTGGTGATCAAATGCCTTGGAAGAGCCTAGCCAAGCGTTTCTTGTACTGGGGGCGAGTCGCACAGGTGTTGGGGATGAACCAGTTTCGGGTTAGATCCGATGTGCAGCTCAAGCAAAAGGTTAAGGATATTAACAAAAAAAAGAGCTTGCAACAGTCTGTGTGAAACCCTAAAAGGTATGCTTTTTATATGTAGTATAGTACAAAAAATGATTTGGAGATAACACAATAATTTGCACTTAATATTCCATGATACAATTGTACCTCATTTAGGCCATTACCCAATTGGATCTCCATGGAGAGCCAATTGGATCTGAACGGAGAGCCAAATGGCTCTCCATGGAGAGCTAATTGGATCTAAACGGAGAGCCAAATGGCTCTCCATGGAGAGCCAAATGGCTCTCCACGGAGAGCCAATTGGATCTCAACAGAGATCGAAATGGCTCTCCGCGGAGAGCCATGTGGCTCTCCGCGGAGAGCCAAGTGGCTCTCCTCGGAGAGCCATTTGCTTCCTCTCTTTCTCCCCCCAATTTATTCTTCTTGTCCCTCTATTGTAACATCTGTTTATAAATTTTGCAGATCAATGGGGCAGAAAAAGATCCATTTTTTGAGCTCGAGGTGATATTTAAACTCATTTGTTGGCCTAACTTCAGCAATACTAGAACGATTGGAGGAGGATCAGAAGAAGATGCTGATGGATGCCAACATCTGGCATATCTTCCATGCACCGAAGGTACCGCAGAACACTCCCCTTCTTTACGGTCTACTAAACTTGTATGATATAGAGAAGGATGTCTTCGTCATTGGATCGAGGGAGCTAACCTTCTCCCCCAATGACGTGGCATTGATATTGGGTCTGCCGAACCATGGGGAGGAAGTCACCCTGACTACCAAGCCATTTGGACCGCTAACGAAGTCCGATTTGAAGACGAAACTTCAATCGATGGAGAAAGGATCGTCCCCTGTGACGATGAAGATATTGATTTTGCACCTTCTGTGCAATTTCTTCTTCCCCTCGAGCGCGGAGAGGATGCCAATGTTCTTCGAGGAGGTCTCCAGGTTGGAGAAATTTCAAAAGTTCAATTGGCCAGAAGCGATCTATACCTTCATTATGAGGTCGCTCAGGTCGATGGTGGAGAAGCTGCCACCTGTTGCAGAAGAAGGCCAACTGCAACATTGGCCAGAGTCTTCAATGGGATACATCTATGGATGCACCCATGTTCTCGTTGTAAGTATCTATATTTCTAATTCCTAAAATGAAATTTGTTTCATATGTTCTAAATTATTGCAATGTTTGATATAGATTTGGTTCCTCGAGCACACCACCAGCATCGCTCCGCACTATCCGTCATTGAGGCCACGAATATTAAGATGGTCGGAGAAGGTCTCATTTTCAATGAAAGAGATGGGGACTGTTGCAAAACTCTTGGATGAGCAGGTAAATAATTTAGTTTATTCGATTAACAACCACTTTTGAACTATCCAATACAATAGTTGTATTTCTTCTTTTTAGGTGTTGGAAGTACTAGATGAAATATCACCGGCAGAGAAGTTGTTATGTTCAGACGTGACAACACAGTGGACACCACCACCTCCCACATCTAAGAGAAAACCAATAGTCTCGCCATCTAGGGTAGTAAAAAAATGAAGTTTGCACCACCACCTCCCACATCAATACCACCTCCCTCATCATCATCACCTCCCCCATCACCCAGCACATCATCACCTCCCCCACCACCTAGCACACCATCTATCCCTCCTGTACAATTTTGGATTGATTTCCAGCATAGGATGTTAGATCAATTTGCATTATTAGATAGCAAGATAGATAGTTCTGTAGATAGATTGGACAAAAAAATAGATAGAGTACATAGTGATTTAATTAGTTTTAGTCACAGTGTAGGTGAACGTCTTGATTCCATGAGTGCCGATATAGACACACTCATTCATCATTCCTCGCCATCATCTAGCCCGAGTATCTCTAGATCCCCCACCCACCAAAACGCTACCACCCTCACTACCCCTCACGATACTTTCATTACTCATATTATAGACTCCCCATTAGGAGAAAGAGACATTAAAACTACAAAGGCGGATGAACTTGATGTCTACCCCGTTGACTATCCGGGGAGACCGCTAATAGCTGAAGAAGATAGAGATATCATCCATCGACGTATGAGCGCCATAGCATCGAGGTGCCCTTTTGACATTATACACTTTTATATTTTCATAATTTTGATCTATGCACATTGATATTGACGATGACTTTCTAATGTTTCAGGAACGACCAAGCATTCAATAAATGGAATATAGTCGGATTTCGAGATGGCATGGATGCTCTTCTGACGGACAAATACGTTGAAGATTGTCACATTGATGCCTACGCAAAGATCTTGACTTTGCGTAGAGATCGGGATAAAGAAGCGTATCATTCGTTTATGTATATCAGTCCTAACTTTTTGATATGATCTCCTTATCTGTGCTTTGTACATTAATAATTCTGTTTGCATTGCTAAAAATGTTACAAATTATGTAGTTGCACTTCCCACGGTCCAATGACGGAGAATCTAAGCTTGTAGCTGCATTCCTTGAGGGCATTACCAAGGAGAATCTCGCCTATATCAAAATGATTATAATGCCAGTATGTTATAGTCAACACTGGTATTTATTGGTGGGTATGGTTAAAGAGAAGAAGTGGCTTATACATGACTCTCTGCGTAACGCCCAGCGGAAAGTTTCCGCTAAAGAAGCTGTAAGTACAGTTCGTTTACATGTAATGTAGTATTGTACATTACGAGTTACTAATGTATGAATAAATTTGTGTTAATGCAGATTTCTGCGCTCCAGAAGGCGACCGTTAAAAAAGTCCACGCAGGATTTTCCAATTGGAAACTTGACTTGACTGCTGGTATACCACAGCAGGAGAACTCCATGGACTGCGGTGTCTTCGTTTTGAAGTATATGGAGCACATAGCGAAGGAAGGGCTGATGAGCTGGGAGAGTTGCGTAGACTGGCAGAAAAATATGCCTATGTTTAGAGCCCAGATCTGTGCAGACATCTTTAGAAATTTTGTGGTTAATTGATGTAAATTAAGAAACATTATTCGTGTACATTTGAAATGTTTGTCTATAATAGCAATTGTTTCATGGATGAATAACGTTTTCAAATGGGTCAAAATTATAGCTTTAAATGAAATCAGTGGAGATATAGAAGGCTCTCCGCGGAGATCCAAAAGGCTCTCCGCGGAGATCTAAAGGGTTCTCCGCGGAGATCCAGAAGGCTCTCCGCGGAGAGCAAAACGATCTCCGCGGAGAGCAAAAAGTTCTCCGCGGAGATCCATTTAGATATCCGCGGAGAGCCATTTGGATCTCCGCGGAGAGCCAAATGCCTATCTTTCGCAAATTGTGGTCGCGTTCTTCCTCCCTCCCTTCATTTTTTCTTCCTTTCCCTCTTTTTTCTTCCTCCCACCCCCTTTCCCTCTCCTCCCCCTCTTTTTTCTCCTCCCCCTCTTTTTCTTTTTTCTCCCCCCTCCCCCCTTTTTCCCCCTCATACCAGAGTGGAACCCGGCGGCCCCCGGTCGGGCCTCACTCTGGTAGACTGAATCCGACTGAATATTATTATAATATTCAGCGCAACTTAAGAAAATATAAAATATAACGAATCGCGCCTCTTCAATCCCGCGCCCCTTCATTTCTCCTCTCCGTACTCATCTCTCCTCGCGGATTTCTCTCTCGCAGTTCCGCATTTTAGGGTTTGATTCCGGCACAGCAATTCCCCATCGTCTCCGGCAGTAATCACACAGCTCTCCGACGCTCCTTCTCCAATCCGATTCAGTCTACACAAGAGCTCTCCGGCGCAGCCTACCCATCCTCTCCGCAAGGTATGTATCGCATCCACCATTATCATGTCCGAACCCAAAAGATAAACGACTCTACCCGGAGCCAGTGGCTATCCGAGGAGAGCAGAATGGCTCTCCGCGTAGAGCCAGTGGCTATCCGAGGAGAGTAGAATGGCTCTCCGCGTATCGCATCTGTTTGGCTCTCCGCTGAGAGCCAGTGGTTATCCGAGGAGAGTAGAATGGCTCTCCGCGTAGAGCTAAACGACTCTCAGCGGAGAAATATATGGCTTTCCGCTGAGATCCACTGCTCTCCGAGGAGAGCCGAATTGCTCACCGCGGAGAGCCGGAGAGCCGTTTGGCTCTCCGCGGAGAGAGGTTTGGCTCTCCGCGGAGAGCGGTTTGGCTCTCCGCGGAGAGCGGTTTGGCTCTCCGCGGAGAGCCGTTTGGCTCTCCGCGGAGAGCCGTTTGCTCTCCGCGGAGAGCCCAAAATTGGATCTCAAGGTTTGTTCATTCTTCTTTGACAGTCCTTGGAAATAAATTATAATTAGCATATAATTTGGAAGGTGAGGTAGGAATTTTACTAGGCAAGCTACTATAACCAATTATAGTTACTCAAAATAGGATCCTAGTATTATGGCTACTAATCTAAATTTTGGGTTTGGGTGACTAGATTATTTGACTATTTGTCTTTATCCGCAATGAATGCTATTGACATTGTGCTGCGGGACATTGCGAAAACACAACGATCAGTAGAGACCCTCGTTCATCGCTGCCCTGAAATTCTACCCGAATCGATTCCGACACAAACGCCTCCATTCTATTCGTCAGCCTTCGACCGCCCCACTACTGAGCCGTGCATTTGTGGGAAGCAATCAGGCACGTTGAACAAAATTCAGGAGGATTGGATCAAGATCCAAGTGAAAATGATGGAGGATGGCATTCGCCCTCCCATCCGAATCGATCCGCCCGTGCCACTGTGGAACAAGCAACCTGACCTGAATGCGTATCTTTTGAAACCGTTGTTTGTGATCGATCCGGAACGGCAGTACGACGTCAATGTGACACCGGGTGCATGCCCATCTTGCAACAAAGTCGGCTTTCTTTCCCGCAAGCAATTAAGTGCCCCGCGAGTTGTCGATTGCATCGACACCACTGCTTTCTCTATCAGTGCTAGATACATGTGCAAGAAGTCGAACACCTCCGACGGCTGTGGTGCCACGTTCCATGTCATGGACGAGGCCAAAAATGAGAAGTTGATCCCGGCACCCATCATCCTTAACTATCCTGTGCAGCTTTTCGAACAGAGCGCACACAACGTCGGTCTTGTTCAAATGGCAGACGACTTGTACACGTCCCGTTCCGGCATTGCTGATGCAGCCAAGGTGATTCGTTGTGCCCGAACGACTCGATACATGCGTCAAGCCGCACTATATCGTGGTCACGTGTCGTGGTATTTGGATATGCGCTTATGAGATGCAGCACTTGGGCAAACGTCGTGGCAGAAGGATCCGACAGTGTTCCCTGATTTCTCATCATTTTTTCAGCATTGTAACGGGTACAATGACACTCTTGGTCCAGTGGAATCAACGCTATCACGCCTAATCAATGACTGCATTGCTCGCCAACTTTCGTTCTTCAACGAATGGAAGGCGCCATAACCGGGACTCATCTCTCGGCTGACCATCATCACAACATGCCGGGACGCATGAAATTGACGGACGAGTTCAATGGCAGGAAATTTTCCCCCGTTGAAGGATTGCACTCCGTCATGAACGAGCGCCAACAAATTCTCTCTCATCAATTCACATCGACTACGGGAAATGCAGAGCGTCGATTTGTTGGTCAGAGTTTGCAGAACCGGTACAATGCTTACAATATTGATACTTCTCTGCTCATCATGTACCTTGACAAGTGCTGCGATGACCGAGAATGGATACAAGATTTCGACAAGAACATTGTTCTCCTAAACAATCATCACCTGATCACGAGGTATAGGGACAATTCGAACGGCACAGATCGAGCTCGGCAGGAACTATTTATGGCTGGCGTGGCCGAAATCATTGTTGGCAATGGACATGCTTCAATGCGGGAAGGCTCAATCATTGAGGCTAAACTTGATGCATTGTTGGATCGAATTAAAAACTGGGAAAACGAGAATGATGTGCCACCGTCGAAGCGCATTGTAACGACCAAGCTTCTATCTTGCCACGAGACACAGAAAAAGCACATCAGAAATTGCTTAACACCGCCTGTAGGGGCGTCAAACACCGTCGTCGATCGCTTCTTTCGTTCGACTCTACGCCGTGGATCGGGGAAGAACGAAAACTTATGGCGTCAAGGACGAGCCATTTTCCCGGAGACTATGTCCCTGGATGGAGGAATCTTGCTGCTCCATGCCGTGGTCGCTCAAATCAACTTTCGTGGCGAACTCCAATTTGATCCTCGCTGGGCATATTTGCCAATCTCGGGTATGCATATCATTCTCACTCAATATCTCGCAGCTCTTTCGACCGATGACATAACTCCCTCACAAACGTCTCTGTCGACAATGTTTCATATGTTGCCTCTCTCGATTGAGGATTGCGACGGCGAGTTTGGATTAACGGCGGCATTTGGACAATCCCTTCCTCAACTTCCAGAAATTCCAGCAGGACAGCTAGAATCCGTTGGAATGATTGCCGAATCAATAGCTGATAATGCAATTTGGTCGAGCCACACGTTCGATGCGATTGTGAACGATGCACTTGAGATTGCCGCAACTGCTGTGGAGAGGACTCCGAACGATGATCATCATTGCGTTGGAGAAGACGAAGCACTACCGCTAAACCATACTGATTTGAACCGGACCGAAGTCATCGATATAAGCAACACGCCCCATTCTATTCAGTCCAGTCGCAAGCGCAGAAAACCCGGACCAACATCGCATGGGCAAAGCTCTTCATCAAATCACCATAAAAAATCTCGCAGCCTCAACGCATTGGGCAATGAACGTCAATCGGCATTAGAAGGCCTTAATCTCTGGGAAAAAGTGATGAGCACTTCACCAATGATCAACCCCTTCAAACGGCGCTTACTCAGAATGGTGGCTCTCAAATTTCTTCAACCCGATGAACTGCTTGATCTGAAAGATTTTCCCATTTAATCCTTGCATATTCCACAATTGCATCGAATTTGGTCTGTTCTTGTCTCGACTTTACATAGCACAAATTACGCTTTCAAACGGTTCATTCGGCCAAAATCAGAACAGGTTCTTAAACAACATTTGGAGGATATGGTTGCCCAGTCTCGTTTCAGATTGCCCATTCAATGAGCAACGCCCAAACGCAGCATCATTACTGCACTAAATCTGGCCGCTTCATTGATTGCTCCAACGCAGGCGGGCCGTGATGATAGTTTCATCCAGTTAGAAGAGACTGTCACCACAATAGTAACTCGAAGCGTCACTTTTACCACCGACGCCCCAAGACACAGTTCAAGTCAGACCCTTGCAACAGATCTGCAATCGTCCCCGCCCGATCAAGTAATTGAAGGATCAGCGGACGATATCATTGATCGACTTGTTCAAAACGAGATTGATGCTGGGCATGCCGGCAACATTCACTGGACCAAAGTGGCCGCCCCAGTTTACGCCCGCATTGCTGCACGTCGTGAGGATCTAGTTTAGATGACCCACAAGGAGATTCAAAATCGTTGGGATTACCTTAGACGTCTCAAAAGGAAAAGGACATCAAACAGTTTGCAGTGGCATACCGAAGCGCAAAAGGAGCTCGGTGATCAAGACGCCATCTACATTCAACCATCGCCGGTTGTTATACAATCATTGCCCGCCGAAACTCCGTCCACAAATAATTCAACTCAACCAGCGTCTTCTGCAGTCATCACGACGACGGAGGAACCTAATGCGGGCATCTCGTCCGCTGTCAGCGAGATTGGTTCCCGTCCTCCATTCATGGCCAACCAACAATTGCCGACTTTCAATCAGATAATGGAGGCCATCGTCCCCGCCCCATCTACGGGAGGGCCGTTCTCCCAATCGGAGAAGGAGCTGCTCAATTACTTGCTAACTAGTCCAGCAGAGCGCTCCCATGTGAAATCGTCGACTGGTGATCAAATGCCTTGGAAGAGCCTAGCCAAGCGTTTCTTGTACTGGGGGCGAGTCGCACCGGTGTTGGGGATGAATCAGTTTCGGGTTAGATCCGATGTGCAGCTCAAGCAAAAGGTTAAGGATATTAACAAAAAAAGAGCTTGCAACAGTCTGTGTGAAACCCTAAAAGGTATGCTTTTTATATGTAGTATAGTACAAAAAATGATTTGGAGATAACACAATAATTTGCACTTAATATTCCATGATACAATTGTACCTCATTTAGGCCATTACCCAATTGGATATCCATGGAGAGCCAATTGGATCTAAACGGAGAGCCAAATGGCTCTCCATGGAGAGCTAATTGGATCTAAACGGAGAGCCAAATGGCTCTCCATGGAGAGCCAATTGGATCTAAACCGAGAGCCAAATGGCAATCCATGGAGAGCCAAATGGCTCTCCACGGAGAGCCAATTGGATCTCAACAGAGATCCAATTGGATCTCAACAGAGATCCAAATGGCTCTCCCCGGAGAGCAAATGGCTCTCCCCGGAGAGCAAATGGCTCTCCCCGGAGAGCCAAATGGCTCTCCGCGGAGAGCCATGGGGCTCTCCGCGGAGAGCCATGGGGCTCTCCGCGGAGAGCCATGTGTCTCTCCGCGGAGAGCCATGTGTCTCTCCGCGGAGAGCCATGTGTCTCTCCGCGGAGAGCCATGTGTCTCTCCGCGGAGAGCCATGCGCGGAGAGCCATGTGTCTCTCCGCGGAGAGCCATGTGGCTCTCCGCGGAGAGCCATGTGTCTCTCCGCGGAGAGCCATTTGCTTCCTCTCTTTCTCCCCCCATTTTATTCTTCTTGTCCCTCTATTGTAACATCTGTTTATAAATTTTGCAGATCAATGGGGCAGAAAAAGATCCATTTTTTGAGCTCGAGGTGCTATTTAAACTCATTTGTTGGCCTAACTTCAGCAATACTAGAACGATTGGAGGAGGATCAGAAGAAGATGCTGATGGATGCCAACATCTGGCATATCTTCCATGCACCGAAGGTACCGCAGAACACTCCCCTTCTTTACGGTCTACTAAACTTGTATGATATAGAGAAGGATGTCTTCGTCATTGGATCGAGGGAGCTAACCTTCTCCCCCAATGACGTGACATTGATATTGGGTCTGCCGAACCATGGGGAGGATGTCACCCTGACTACCAAGCCATTTGGACCGCTAACGAAGTCCGATTTGAAGATGGAACTTCAATCGATGGAGAAAGGGTCGTCCCCTGTGACGATGAAGATATTGATTTTGCACCTTCTGTGCAATTTCTTCTTCCCCTCAAGCGCGGAGAGGATGCCAATGTTCTTCGAGGAGGTCTCCAGCTTGGAGAAATTTCAAAAGTTCAATTGGCCAGAAGCGATCTATACCTTCGTTATGTGGTCGTTCAGGTCGATGGTGGAGAAGCTGCCACCTGTTGCAGAAGAAGGCCAACTGCAACATTGGCCAGAGTCTTCAATGGGATACATCTATGGATGCACCCATGTTCTCGTTGTAAGTATCTATATTTCTAATTCCTAAAATGAAATTTGTTTCATATGTTCTAAACTATTGCAATGTTTGATATAGATTTGGTTCCTCGAGCACACCACCAGCATCGCTCCGCACTATCCATCATTGAGGCCACGAATATTAAGATGGTCGGAGAAGGTCTCATTTTCAATGAAAGAGATGGGGACTGTTGCAAACTCTTGGATGAGCAGGTAAATAATTTAGTTTATTCGATTAACAACCACTTTTGAACTATCCAATACAATAGTTGTATTTCTTCTTTTTAGGTGTTGGAAGTACTAGATGAAATATCACCGGCAGAGAAGTTGTTATGTTCAGACGTGACAACACAGTGGACACCACCACCTCCCACTTCTAAGAGAAAACCAATAGTCTCGCCATCTAGGGTAGTAAAAAAATGAAGTTTGCACCACCACCTCCCACATCATTACCACCTCCCTCATCATCATCACCTCCCCCATCACCCAGCACATCATCACCTCCCCCACCACCTAGCACACCATCTATCCCTCCTGTACAGTTTTGGATTGATTTCCAGCATAGGATGTTAGATCAATTTGCATTATTAGATAGCAAGATAGATAGTTCTGTAGATAGATTAGACAAAAAAATAGATAGAGTACATAGTGATTTAATTAGTTTTAGTCACAGTGTAGGTGAACGTCTTGATTCCATGAGTGCCGATATAGACACACTCATTCATCATTCCTCGCCATCATCTAGCCCGAGTATCTCTAGATCCCCCACCCACCAAAACGCTACCACCCTCACTACCCCTCACGATACTTCCATTACTCATATTATAGACTCCCCATTAGGAGAAAGAGACATTAAAACTACAAAGGCGGATGAACTTGATGTCTACCCCGTTGACTATCCGGGGAGACCGCTAATAGGTGAAGAAGATAGAGATATCATCCATCGACGTATGAGCGCCATACCATCGAGGTGCCCTTTTGACATTATACACTTTTATATTTTCAAAATTTTGATCTATGCACATTGATATTGACGATGACTTTCTAATGTTTCAGGAACGACCAAGCATTCAATAAATGGAATATAGTCGGATTTCGAGATGGCATGGATGCTCTTCTAACGGACAAATACGTTGAAGATTGTCACATTGATGCCTACGCAAATATCTTGACTTTGCGTAGAGATCAGGATAAAGAAGCGTATCATCCGTTTATGTATATCAGTCCTAACTTTTTGGTATGATCTCCCTATCTGTGCTTTGTACATTAATAATTCTGTTTGCATTGCTAAAAAATGTTACAAATTATGTAGTTGCATTTCCCACGGTCCAATGACGGAGAATCTAAGCTTGTAGCTGCATTCATTGAGGGCATTACCAAGGAGAATCTCGCCTATATCAAAATGATTCTAATGCCAGTATGTTATAGTCAACACTGGTATTTATTAGTGGGTATGGTTAAAGAGAAGAAGTGGCTTATACATGACTCTCTGCGTAATGCCCAGCGGAAAGTTTCCGCTAAAGAAGTTGTAAGTACAGTTCGTTGACATGCAATGTAGTATTGTACATTACGAGTTACTAATGTACGAATAAATTTGTGTTAATGCAGATTTCTGCGCTCCAGAAGGCGACCGTTAAAAAAGTCCACGCAGGATTTTCCAATTGGAAACTTGACTTGACTGCTGGTATACCACAGCAGGAGAACTCCGTGGACTGCGGTGTCTTCGTTATGAAGTATATGGAGCACATAGCGAAGGAAAGGCTGATGAGCTGGGAGAGTTACGTAGACTGGCAGAAAAATATGCCTATGTTTAGAGCCCAGATCTGTGCAGACATCTTTAGAAATTTTGTGGTTGATTGATGTAAATAAAGAAACATTATTCGTGTACATTTGAAATGTTTGTCTATAATAGCAATTGTTTCATGGATGAATACTGTTTTCAAATGGGTCAAAATTATAGCTTTAAATGAAATCAGTGGAGATACAGAAGGCTCTCCGCGGAGATCCAAAAGGCTCTCCGCGGAGATCTAAAGGGTTCTCCGCGGAGATCCAGAAGGCTCTCCGCGGAGAGCAAAAAGATCTCCGCGGAGAGCAAAAAGTTCTCCGCGGAGATCCATTTAGATATCCGCGGAGAGCCATTTGGATCTCCGCGGAGAGCCAAATGCCTATCTTTCGCAAATTGTGGTCATGTTCTCCCTCCCTCCCTTCATTTTTTCTTCCTTTCCCTCTCCTCCCCCTCTTTTTTCCCCTCCCCCTCTTTTTCTTTTTTCTCCCCCCCTCCCCCCCTTTTTCCCCCTCATACCAGAGTGGAACCTGGCGGCCCCCGGTCGGGCCTCACTCTGGTAGACTGAATCCGACTGAATATTATTATTATATTCAGCGCAACTTAAGAAAATATAAAATATAACGAATCGCGCCTCTTCAATCCCGCGCCCCTTCATTTATCCTCTCCGTACTCATCTCTCCTCACTCTCCTCGCGGATTTCTCTCTCGCAGTTCCGCGTTTTAGGGTTTGATTCCGGCGAAGCAATTCCCCCATCGTCTCCGACAGTAATCACACAGCTCTCCGGCGCTCCTTCTCCAATCCGATTCAGTCTACACAAGAGCTCTCCGGCGCAGCCTACCCATCCTCTCCGCAAGGTATGTATCGCATCCACCATTATCATGTTCGAACCCAAAAGATAAACGACTCTACCCGGAGCCAGTGGCTATCCGAGGAGAGTAGAATGGCTCTCCGCGTAGAGCCAGTGGCTATCCGAGGAGAGTAGAATGGCTCTCCGCGTATTGCATCTGTTTGGCTCTCCGCTGAGAGTCAGTGGTTATCCGAGGAGAGTAGAATGGCTCTCCGCGTAGAGCTAAACGACTCTCAGCGGAGAAATACATGGCTTTCCGCTGAGATCCACTGCTCTCCGAGGAGAGCCGAATTGCTCACCGCAGAGAGCCGGAGAGCCGTTTGGCTCTCCGCGGAGAGAGGTTTGTATCTCCGCGGAGAGCCGTTTGGCTCTCCGCGGAGAGCGGTTTGGCTCTCCGCGGAGAGCCGTTTGCTCTCCGCGGAGAGCCCAAAATTGGATCTCAAGGTTTGTTCATTCTTCTTTGACAATCCTTGGAAATAAATTATAATTAGCATATAATTTGGAAGGTGAGGTAGGAATTTTACTAGACAAGCTACTATAACCAATTATAGTTACTCAAAATAGGATCCTAGTATTATGGCTACTAATCTAAATTTTGGGTTTGGGTGACTAGATTATTTGACTATTTGTCTTTATCGGCAATGAATGCTATTGACATTGTGCTGCGGGACATTGCGAAAACACAACGATCAGTAGAGACCCTCGTTCATCGCTGCCCTGAAATTCTACCCGAATCGATTCCAACACAAACGCCTCCATTCTATTCGTCAGCCTTCGACCGCCCCACTACTGAGCCTTGCATTTGTGGGAAGAAATCAGGCACGTTGAACAAAATTCAGGAGGATTGGATCAAGATCCAAGTGAAAATGATGGAGGATGGCATTCGCCCTCCCATCCGAATCGATCCGCCCGTGCCATTGTGGAACAAGCGACCTGACCTGAATGCGTATCTTTTGAAACCGTTGTTTGTGATCGATCCGGAACGGCAGTACGACGTCAATGTGACAGCGGGTGCATGCCCATCTTGCAACAAAGTCGGCTTTCTTTCCCGCAAGCAATTAAGTGCCCCGCGAGTTGTCGATTGCATCGACACCACTGCTTTCTCTATCAGTGCTAGATACATGTGCAAGAAGTCGAACACCTCCGACGGCTGTGGTGCCACGTTCCATGTCATGGACGAGGCCAAAAATGAGAAGTTGATCCCGGCACCCATCATCCTTAACTATCCTGTGCAGCTTTTCGAACAGAGCGCACACGACGTCGGTCTTGTTCAAATGGCAGACGACTTGTACACGTCCCATTCCGGCATTGCTGATGCAGCCAAGGTGATTCGTTGTGCCCGAACGACTCGATACATGCGTCAAACCGCACTATATCGTGTTCACGTGTCGTGGTAATTGGATATGCTCTTATGAGATGCAGCACTTGGGCAAACGTCATGGCAGAAGGATCCGGCAGTGTTCCCTGATTTCCCATCATTTTTTCAGCTTTGTAACGGGTACAATGACACTCTTGGTCCAGTGGAATCAACGCTATCACGCCTAATCAATGACTGCATTGCTCGCCAACTTTCGTTCTTCAACCGAATGGAAGGCGCCATAACCGGGACTCATCTCTCGGCTGACCATCATCACAACATGCCGGGACGCATGAAATTGACGGACGAGTTCAATGGCAGGAAATTTTCCCCTGTTGAAGGATTGCACTCCGTCATGAACGAGCGCCAACAAATTCTCTCCCATCAATTCACATCGACTACGGGCAATGCAGAGCGTCGATTTGTTGGTCAGAGTTTGCAGAACCGGTACAATGCTTACAATATTGATACTTCTCTGCTCATCATGTACCTTGACAAGTGCTGCGATGACCGAGAATGGATACAAGATTTCGACAACATCATTGTTCTCCTAAACAATCATCACCTGATCACGAGATATAGGGACAATTCGAACGGCATAGATCGAGCTCGACAGGAACTATTTATGGCTGGCGTGGCCGAAATCATTGTTGGCAATGGACATGCTTCAATGCGGGAAGGCTCCATCATTGAGGCTGAACTTGATGCATTGTTGGATCGAATTAAAAACTGGGAAAACGAGAATGATGTGCCACCGTCGAAGCGCATTGTGACGACCAAACTTCTATCTTGCCACGAGACACAGAAAAAGCACCTCAGAAATTGCTTAACACCGCCTGTAGGGGCGTCAAACACCGTCGTGGATCGCTTCTTTCGTTCGACTCTACGCCGTGGATAGGGGAAGAACGAAAACTTATGGCGTCAAGGACGAGCCATTTTCCCGGAGACTATGTCCCTGGATGGAGGAATCTTGCTGCTCCATGCCGTGGTCGCTCAAATCAACTTTCGCGGCGAACTCCAATTTGATCCTCGCTGGGCATATTTGCCAATCTCGGGTATGCATATCATTCTCACTCAATATCTCGCAGCTCTTTCGACCGATGACATAACTCCCTCACAAACGTCTCTGTCGACAATGTTTCATATGTTGCCTCTCTCGATTGAGGATTGCGACGGCGAGTTTGGATTAACGGCGACATTTGGACAATCCCTACCTCAACTTCCAGAAATTCCAGCAGGACAACTAGAATCCGTTGGAATGATTGCCGAATCAATAGCTGATAATGCAATTTGGTCGAGCCACACGTTCGATGCGATTGTGAACTATGCACTTGAGGTTGCCGCAACTGTTGTGGAGAGGACTCCAAACGATGATCATCACTGCGTTGGAGAAGACGAAGCACTACCGCTAAACCATACTGATTTGAACCAGACCGAAGTCATCGATATAAGCAACACGCCCCATTCTATTCAGTCCAATCGCAAGCGCAGAAAACCCGGACCAACATCGCATGGGCAAAGCTCTTCATCAAATCACCATAAAAAATCTCGCAGCCTCAACACATTGGGCAATGAACGTCAATCGGCATTAGAAGGCCTTAATCTCTCGGAAAAAATGATGAGCACTTCACCAATGATCAACCCCTTCGAACGGTGCTTACTCAGAATGGTGGCTCTCAAATTTCTTCAACCCGATGAACTGCTTGATCTGAAAGATTTTCCCATTGAATCCTTGCATATTCCACAATTGCATCGAATTTTGTCTGTTCTTGTCTCGGCTTTACATAGCACCAATTACGCTTTCAAACGGTTCATTCGGCCAAAATCAGAACAGGTTCTTAAACAACACTTGGAGGATATGGTTGCCCAGTCTCGTTTCAGATTGCCCATTCAACGAGCAGCGCCCAAACGCAGCATCATTACTGCACTAAATCTGGCCGCGTCATTGATTGCTCCAACGCAGGCGGGCCGTGATGATAGTTTCATCCAGTTAGAAGAGACTGTCACCACAACAGTAACTCGAAGCGTCACTTCACCAATGATCTGCAATCGTCCCAGCCCGATCTAGTAATTGAAGGATCAGCGGACGATATCATTGATCGACTTGTTCAAAACGAGATTGATGCTGGGCATGCCGGCAATATTCACTGGACCAAAGTGGTCGCCCCAGTTTACGCCTGCATTGCTGCACGTCGTGAGGATCTAGTTCAGATGACCCACAAGGAGATTCAAAATCGTTGGGATTATCTTAGACGTCTCAAAAGGAAAAGGACACCAAACAGTTTGCAGTGGCATACCGAAGCGCAAAAGGAGCTCGGTGATCAAGACGCCATCTACATTCAACCATCGCCGGTTGTTATACAATCATTGCCCGCCGAAACTCCGTCCACAAATAATTCAACTCAACCAGCGTCTTCTGCAGTCATCACGACGACGGAGGAACCTAATGCGGGCATCTCGTCCGCTGTCAGCGAGATTGGTTCCCGTCCGCCATTCATGGCCAATCAACAATTGCCGACTTTCAATCAGATAATGGAGGCCATCGTCCCCGCCCCAGCTACGGGAGATCCGTTCTCCCAATCGGAGAAGGAGCTGCTCAATTACTTGCTAACTAGTCCAGCAGAGCGCTCCCATGTGAAATCGTCGACTGGTGATCAAATGCCTTGGAAGAGCCTAGCCAAGCGTTTCTTGTACTGGGGGCGAGTCGCACGGGTGTTGGGGATGAACCAGTTTCGGGTTAGATCGGATGTGCAGCTCAAGCAAAAGGTTAAGGATATTAACAAAAAAAAAGAGCTTGCAACAGTCTGTGTGAAACCCCAAGGTATGCTTTTTATATGTAGTATAGTACAAAAAATGATTTGGAGATAACACAATAATTTGCACTTAATATTCCATGATACAATTGTACCTCATTTAGGCCATTACCCAATTGGATATCCATGGAGAGCCAATTGGTTCTAAACGGAGAGCCAAATGGCTCTCCATGGAGAGCTAATTGGATCTAAACGGAGAGCCAAATGGCTCTCCATGGAGAGCCAATTGGATCTAAACCGAGAGCCAAATGGCACTCCATGGAGAGCCAAATGCCTCTCCACGGAGAGCCAATTGGATCTCAACAGAGATCCAAATGGCTCTCCCCGGAGAGCAAATGGCTCTCCGCGGAGATCCATGTGTCTCTCCGCGGAGAGCCATGTGGCTCTCCGCGGAGAGCCATGTGGTTCTCCGCGGAGAGCCATTTGCTTCCTCTCTTCCCCCCCCCCCCCAATTTATTCTTCTTGTCCCTCTATTGTAACATCTGTTTATAAATTTTGCAGATCAATGGGGCAGAAAAAGATCCATTTTTTGAGCTCGAGGTGCTATTTAAACTCATTTGTTGGCCTAACTTCAGCAATACTAGAACGATTGGAGGAGGATCAGAAGAAGATGCCGATGGATGCCAACATCTGGCATATCTTCCATGCACCGAAGGTACCGCAGAACACTCCCCTTCTTTACGGTCTACTAAACTTGTATGATATAGAGAAGGATGTCTTCGTCATTGGATCGAGGGAGCTAACCTTCTCCCCCAATGACGTGGCATTGATATTGGGTCTGCCGAACCATGGGGAGGAAGTCACCCTGACTACCAAGCCATTTGGACCGCTAACGAAGTCCGATTTGAAGACGGAACTTCAATCGATGGAGAAAGGGTCGTCCCCTATGACGATGAAGATATTGATTTTGCACCTTCTGTGCAATTTCTTCTTCCCCTCAAGCGCGGAGAGGATGCCAATGTTCTTCGAGGAGGTCTCCAGCTTGGAGAAATTTTAAAAGTTCAATTGGCCAGAAGCGATCTATACCTTCGTTATGAGGTCGTTCAGGTCGATGGTGGAGAAGCTGCCACCTGTTGCAGAAGAAGGCCAACTGCAACATTGGCCAGAGTCTTCAATGGGATACATCTATTGATGCACCCATGTTCTCGTTGTAAGTATCTATTTTTCTAATTCCTAAAATGAAATTTGTTTCATATGTTCTAAACTATTGCAATGTTTCATATAGATTTGGTTCCTCGAGCACACCATCAGCATCGCTCCGCACTATCCGTCATTGAGGCCACGAATATTAAGATGGTCAGAGAAGGTCTCATTTTCAATGAAAGAGATGGGGACTGTTGCAAACTCTTGGATGAGCAGGTAAATAATTTAGTTTATTCGATTAACAACCACTTTTGAACTATCCAATACAATAGTTGTATTTCTTCTTTTTAGGTGTTGGAAGTACTAGTTGAAATATCACCGGCAGAGAAGTTGTTATGTTCAGACGTGACAACACAGTGGACACCACAACCTCCCACATCTAAGAGAAAACCAATAGTCTCGCCATCTAGGGTAGTAAAAAAATGAAGTTTGCACCACCACCTCCCACATCATTACCACCTCTCTCATCATCATCACCTCCCCCATCACCCAGCACATCATCACCTCCCCCACCACCTAGCACACCATCTATCCCTCCTGTACAGTTTTGGATTGATTTCCAGCATATGATGTTAGATCAATTTGCATTATTTGATAGCAAGATAGATAGTTCTGTAGATAGATTAGACAAAAAATAGATAGAGTACATAGTGATTTAATTAGTTTTAGTCACATTGTAGGTGAACGTCTTGATTCCATGAGTGCCGATATAGACATACTCATTCATCATTCCTCGCCATCATCTAGCCCGAGTATCTCTAGATCCCCCACCCACCAAAACGCTACCACCCTCACTACCCCTCACGATACTTCCATTACTCATATTATAGACTCCCCATTAGGAGAAAGAGACATTAAAACTACAAAGGCGGATGAACTTGATGTCTACCCCGTTGACTATCCGGGGAGACCGCTAATAGCTGAAGAAGATAGAGATATCATCCATCGACGTATGAGCGCCATACCATCGAGGTGCCCTTTTGACATTATACACTTTTATATTTTCAAAATTTTGATCTATGCACATTGATATTGACGATGACTTTCTAATGTTTCAGGAACGACCAAGCATTCAATAAATGGAATATAGTAGGATTTCGAGATGGCATGGATGCTCTTCTGACGGACAAATACGTTGAAGATTGTCACATTGATGCCTACGCAAAGATCTTGACTTTGCGTAGAGATCGGGATAAAGAAGCGTATCATCCATTTATGTATATCAGTCCTAACTTTTTGGTATGATCTCCCTATCTGTGCTTTGTACATTAATAATTCTGTTTGCATTGCTAAAAAATGTTACAAATTATGTAGTTGCACTTCCCACGGTCCAATGACGGAGAATCTAAGCTTGTAGCTGCATTCCTTGAGGGCATTACCAAGGAGAATCTCGCCTATATCAAAATGATTCTAATGCCAGTATGTTATAGTCAACACTGGTATTTATTGGTGGGTATGGTTAAAGAGAAGAAGTGGCTTATACATGACTCTCTGCGTAACGCCCAACAGAAAGTTTCCGCTAAAGAAGCTGTAAGTATAGTTCGTTGACATGCAATGTAGTATTGTACATTACGATTTACTAATGTACGAACAAATTTGTGTTAATGCAGATTTCTGCGCTCTAGAAGGCTACCGTTAAAAAAGTCCACGCAGGATTTTCCAATTGGAAACTTGACTTGACTGCTGGTATACCACAGCAGGAGAACTCCGTGGACCGCGGTGTCTTCGTTATGAAGTATATGGAGCACATAGCGAAGGAAGGTATGATGAGCTGGGAGAGTTGGGTAGACTGCAGAAAAATATGCCTATGTTTAGAGCCCAGATCTGTGCAGACATCTTTAGAAATTTTGTGGTTGATTGATGTAAATTAAGAAACATTATTCTTGTACATTTGAAATGTTTGTCTATAATATCAATTGTTTCATGGATGAATAACGTTTTCAAATGGGTCAAAATTATAGCTTTAAATGAAATCAGTGGAGATACAGAAGGCTCTCCGCGGAGATCCAAAAGGCTCTCCGCGGAGATCTAAAGGGTTCTCCGCGGAGATCCAGAAGGCTCTCCGCGGAGAGCAAAAAGATCTTCGCGGAGAGCAAAAAGTTCTCCGCGGGGAGCAAACAGTTCTCCGCGGTGAGCAAAAAGTTCTCCGCGGAGAGCAAAAAGGTCTCCGCGGAGATCCATTTAGATATCCGCGGAGAGCCATTGGGCTCTCTGTGGCTCTCCGCGGAGAGCCATTTGGATCTCCGCGGAGAGCCAAATGCCTATCTTTCGCAAATTGTGGCCGCGTTCTCCCTCCCTCCCTTCATTTTTTCTTCCTTTCCCTCTTTTTTTTCCTCCCTCCCCCTTTCCCTCTCCTCCCCCTCTTTTTTCTCCTCCCCCTCTTTTTCCTTTTTCTCCCCCCCTCCCCCCTTTTTTCCCCCTCATACCAGAGTGGAACCCGACGGCTCCCCCTCACCCCCCACTCAGAGCTGCAGTCGCGTAAATGAATTGTTGAGTTATGCGTACATGGATGGGGCGTAGAGCCGCGTGCTCGTGATCGTGTTGCGAGGTTGTCGCTCTAATGGCGAGTTAGCTGCTCAGTGTAAGCACTGGAGGTAGTTGGTGTAATTATTAGCGAGCTACCTGGTGTTGGTACCAGAGTAGTTGATGTTATTGTGAGCATGCTGCCTGGTGGAGATAGTTGTTGTATTTGTTAGCGTGCTACTCGATATTGGTACCAATGGTAGTTGCTCTAACTGTGAGTGTGCTACTTGGTGGAGGTACTTGCTTGTTGAAACCAGAGAACTGGATTCAATGTTCACAACGGATATGCAGCCTGCCCTTACTTCACCCGAGCCAGAACACGTGACCAGCTGCGGAGAGTCGAAGAACCTTGCACCGAATAGGACTTGAAGCACAAAACAGACCCCTTGAGCTGCAGCGAGGAGGTTCCACCACACACCCGGAAGATCAAAGAGAGCTTCCCCTCCCAAGCCAATGCTGAGCCTGGGCACCCTGGAGAGCACTAAGGAACACCTTCCTGTTCGACTAGTCGGACAGGGGGTAGGAGTGCTGGCTCACATGTAACACACGAGGGAGAGGATGAACCAACCCCTTCCAAGGTGCCCATGAGGGTCTATTTATAGCTTTTCTACAAATGGTCTGCGGATCGCCAAAAAGGTCTGCCAATAGCCGACTTCCGCTGCCTGAAAACATGAACCATGATCATTTCACCTAGCCCTGGGCGAGTGGACCGAGGTCCACTCGTTCCCCCTGGCACTGGGCGAGTGGACCTCGTCCTCTTGCCCCACTGAGTGTCGGGCGAGTGTACGGGAGTCCACTCCCCACTCACCGGGCGAGTGGACTCCATCCACTTGCCCCACCTTTTGTCGGGCGAGTGGACCCCGTCCACTTGCCCTGCCCTTTGCCGGGCGAGTGGACGGGAGTCCACTCCCCACTCCTCGGGCGAGTGGACCCCGTCCACTTTCCCCACCCTTTGTCGGGCGAGTGGACGGGAGTCCACTCCCCACTCACCGGGCGAGTGGACTCAGTCCACTTGCCCCACCCTTTGCCGGGCGAGTGGAAGGGAGTCCACTCCCCACTCATCGGGCGAGTGGACCCTGTCCACTCCCCTTGGCACCGGGTGGGTGAACCGAAATCCACTCGTCCCCTTCTACGCTAGTGCCAAATTGTTCAGATCTGGTTCACTCAACAAATATGGGGGTTGTACACAATTTCCGCTCTTTGCGAGCTTGTCTCAAGCTCGTAAAGAAAGTCCAACCCGCTTATTTGGCGAGCAGGTAAGACCTTTTAGGGGGAAATTTGAGCGGGCCCCGCCCGCTGGCTATAAAACCATGAGAGGGGGAGAGTAAACCTTCACTCAGGAATCTCACCCCTTCCCCCCTAGTCTGGTCGATATGCACCCTCCCCAAGATATTCGTACTCGTCTCAAAGCTCTCTCCGGGAAGAGTCGAGGCGCTCGAATAAGTCTCGCTACCCACTCCCCAATCACTGGTAAGTAGCTTTACCCGTGCTTAATAGTCACGACTACATCCACATTACCGACTCTCCTTCTTATGCTTTTGCTTTGCAGTACCTCCGTTCTCAGTCGCGGAGGATGTCTGGCTGGGAGGGACTCCAACTTACGATCCCTCCCAGGAGCTTTGTTGAAATTATTGAAGTGGAGAAGAAGGGAGTCCGGCCGGTCTGAAGGCTGGAGACCGCAGAGACCGCGCGGTCTGCGCTGGTGCTCTGGCGGTTTGGTTCTGCGATCTCTCCCTGCTTGTTTGTTCTGGAGATCTGCTGTGATTGGCCAGTCTGTTCCCTGGTTTGGTCGCTAGTTCTGGCGACCTGCTGCAGGCTCTCCCAGTCTTGCTACTGGGCAGTCTGTTCGGTTTGTTCTGGCGACTTGACTCAAGTCGGCCAGATGTTCGTCCTTGTCTTGGTGATCTCAGGAAGGATGATCATGTGTCCACATGGCTTGTGCGCGGCTTGCTGCTGACTTCGGTCTAGGACAGAATCTTGTCCAAGTGTTGTGTTCGCGCGGTCTGCCATGTGAGACCGTTCACGATCTGATGGGCGGTTATTGTATCCCGGTTTGTGCGGTGACGACATCCGTCTCTCCGTCTATAAATAGGGGTGCAGGGCCCGTCATTCCTAACAAGAACTGTAAGAGCAAGAGCCCGGATTGTTTCTTGCGGACTCAAGTTTTGAGGTCGCACGACTTGGATGCGAGTTAACCGTTGTTGTGTTCGCAGGTTTGCGGTCAGCAGGGTGCGGTCTCCTTCCTTGGTGATTTCCGGTGGCTTGAATAAACAGTTCGTCTGCGGTCTGTCAGCGAACTGGTTTATTGTGTTCTTGTGCTGTTCGCAGCGAGCTCAGCGATCAGGCGACCTTCAGCGGTTAGGTGATCAGAGTTGCGATCTGGCGACAGCTTCAGTTCTTTGTTCAGTTCCATAAAGCTTCAGTTCGTGCGGTCTAGGATTGCGGTCTGGCAGTGCAGGTTGTCTGCTTCTGTTCGCGCGGTCTCAAGGTGTTTCTGCGGTCTGACTGTGCAAGCGGTCTGGGAGTACAGCAGAGCAAGCCAGGCTACCTGAGCCTTTTTACGGTCTGTGCGTTCTCTGCTTTGGCAGATCGCCAGTTTCAGTTTTGGTGTGTTTTTTGTTCTTCTCATCTCCGTGATTCTTATGAATCATGTCTCGCCATGTATACCTCGAAGTGTAAAGGAGTTCTGTTTCAATAAAGATTTCTTGTGTTGCTGTTTTGGCATTGTGGTTGTTTGGCTATAACTCTTGTTGATACAACTCCTGCTTACTCCTAAACGGTCTTTCAAAAATTTTAACATGGTATCAGAGACAGGTTTCTGGAGTGGATAAGCAGTGATCAACTAAGTTGCCATCGTCTTTGTGAAGAAGAGACCACATAGATTGCCATGGAAGGTGGATACGCAAGAGGTCTTGGTATTGAACTCCTCACATCGGCTAACTTTAAAAAATGGAAGTCATGTATGGAGAGTTACTTGCTTGGCGAGGATCTATGGGAGGTAGTTGGCGGAGAAGACACACAAGAGGTGTTTCTAGCAGGAGATAATATGGCAGAGGTGAGACTTTGGAGGAGGACGAATGCTAAGGCAGAGTTCACTCTCAAAAGGGCTATCTCACCGGAGCTGTTTGATCACATCATTGAATGTAAATCTGCTGCTGAGATTTGGACATCCTTGGATGGGTTGTTCAATAAGAAGAATGTAGCGAGGCTACAATATCTTGAAAATGAGTTGGCGAAAGCCTCTCAAGGTGATCTTTCTATTTCCACCTTCTTTCTCAAAATGAAGAACCTCACGGCAGAGATTTCTGTGTTGGACCCTGATGAGCCTATCTCTGAGGCAAAACTGAAGAGGCATATCATCCGCGGGTTGCGGAAGGAGTATCTTGCCTTTGTGACTTTAGTTTAGGGTTGGGCAAATCAACCGTCGTTGTTGGAGCTGGAGAACCTTCTTGCTTCGCAAGAAAGTTTAGCAAGACAGATGGCGGGGGTTTCTATCTCCGGGGGAGAAAGTGATGTGATGTTCTCTGGGAAGAAGAAGAAGAAATGGGAGAAGAAGAAGCCGGGTCATGATGGACCCTCCACTTCAGGTCAGCAAGATAGAGGCTATGCCCCTAAGTCTGATGGGAAGAAGAAAGGAGAGGGACCGAGGTGCTTTAGATGCAATAAGACCGGGCACTTCAAGAAAGATTACCGGGTGAATCTTCAGCCGGGACATGCAGTGGAGAAGGAGATGCCAAAGTCTGATGAAGTTGGATGGGGAGGAGCCTTTGTGTCTAATATAACGGTGATGCCCGTTAAGGCCTTGGCTTCCATCAACTATGATGAGGACTGGATTGTTGATTCAGGGTGTGGGCATCACCTCACCGGGGATGGATCAAAGTTCTCTTCTTTGGCACCTTACTCAGGTAACAATGCTATCATTACGGCTGATAATTCTATTCATCCAGTAGAACACGAAGGTTTTGTCTCTCTGAGCAGTGATAAGGGTCCACTCACATTGAGGAGTGTTTATCACGTGCCTGTTATGAAGAAAAATCTCTTCTCTGTGACCAATGCGGTCGACGTCGGTTATCACGTTCTGTTTGGCCCAACAGAAGTGAAGTTTCTCAAAACTCAACCGGAGATAAAGGGAGAAGTTATTCATGTCGGCAAGAGGGTGAAGGACTTGTTTGTTTTATCGACAAGTACCTATGTTGATAAGACGAGGACCAATGATGGCGCGGCCATCTGGCATGAAAGGTTGGGGCATGTAGGCATGGACAAATTGAAGGCTATGGCGGTAAGGGGCCTTGTCAATGGCTTGCCTAGCTTGTCCTCCTATGGAGACGGTCATGTCTGCGAAGGATGTCAGTTTGGTAAGTCTCATCGACTTCCATTTGACAAATCGCAAACAAGGTGCAAAGTACTGTTGGAGTGCATCCATGGTGATTTGATGGGACCGACTGCCACCCCAAGCCTTGGAGGCAACAGATACATGTTGGTGTTGATTGACGATTACACCAGATATGTCTGGGTGTATTTTTTGAAGGAGAAGTCGGATGCATTTGCAAAATTTGTGGAGTTCAAGGAGCTCGTTGAAGGCCGGCTAGGCCTGCGGGTTAAAAAACTTAGAACTGACAATGGTGGAGAGTTCACCTCTGGTGAGTTCTCAAGTTTTTGCAGGAAGCATGACATCAGGAGAGAGCTTACTTGTGCCCATACTCCACAACAGAATGGCGTTGCCGAGAGGAAGATCCGTCATCTGACGGAAACTTGCAAATGCTGGCTTCATGCTAAGAGTATCCCAAAGTCCTTCTGGGCGGAGGGAATGTCTTGTGCAGCTTATGTCATCAACAGGTTGCCCTTAAGTCCTATCAACATGAAGACCCCTCACGAATTGATGTTCAAGGAGAAGCCGAGTGTTGCACACCTTCGGGTGTTCGGGTCAACCTGCTATGTGCATATTCCTGATGCTCTTCGGACAAAGCTAGATGTGAAAGCAAGGAAGCTAGTCTTTGTTGGGTATGATGAGCGGAAGAAGGGATGGAGATGCATGAATCCTGAGACACGGAGGTCAATTGTTTCTCGGGATGTGGTGTTCGATGAAGTGACTTCCTACAAGGGGAGTTTAGGAGTTGAGCTACCGGAGGGCAGGGTTGATGAAGGAGGAAAAGCTGCGGGAAGTCTTCAAGTGGAGTTGCCTGTTTCACCAGGAGCTCCAGCTGTGTCAAGCTCTGAGATGGAGGCTTCAGGTTCTGGAAGCAGGGGGAGCGATGCTCCAAGTTCGTCTGGAAGAGGAGCTTGCACAGAAGAAGCAACTGAGGAGGTGATTAGTCAGGAGCAACCTCTTAGGAGGTCGAAGAGGACTATTCAACCACCTGATCGATACACAGGAGGGAACATGGTGAACTTTGTTTCATGTTTCTTTGCTGGTCCCCTGGATGAGAGGGAGCCGTCGAGCTTTGAGAAGGCCAGAGGCGTGAAGGAGTGGGACATTGCTATGCAAGAAGAGATGGAAGCTCTCGAGAAGAATGAGACCTGGTCTCTCGTGCCCAAGCCCAAGGGCACCACTCCTGTGACATGCAAATGGGTCTACAAGCTCAAGAAGAAAGCTGACGGCAGTATCGAGTGGTACAAGGCTCGCCTTGTAGCTCGCGGGTTCTCACAGCAGTACGGAGAAGATTATGATGAGACGTTCAGTCCAGTGGCAAAGATGACTTCGGTTCGATTTGTTATTGCCTTGGCGGCTTCAAGTGGTTGGGAGATTTGGCAACTCGACGTGAAGAATGCCTTCTTATACAGCGAGATTGACAAGGATATTTTCATGATCCAACCGCAAGGCTTCATCTCGAAGGAGTATCCGGACTACGTCTGTAAGTTGAAGAAGGCCCTGTATGGGTTGAAGCAAGCGCCTCGAGCGTGGTACGGGAAGATTGCAGAGTATCTCTTATTTTGCGGATTCTTTGCTTCAGACTCTGATTCTAGCGTGTTCATCAAGAAGGAGGGGGTGCTTCGGGTGATTGTGCTGCTGTATGTGGATGACATGATTGTCACGGGAACTCGAAGGAAGCTGTTGCAAGACTCAGGGCTGAGCTTGCTATCAGATTCGAGATGAAGGATCTAGGGGAGCTCCACCATTTCCTTGGACTCGAGGTGCAGAGGCGGGAGAGCGGAGTGCTCATTTCTTAGGCTGGCTATGCGGAGCGGATTGTTCAGCGATTCGGCATGGAGGAAGGGAAGAGCAGCTCTATACCTCTGGAGCAACATCATAAGCTTCAGAAGGATTAAGGGAGAGTTTTATCTGAACCGTTGGTGTTCCGAGCTCTGGTTGGGAGTTTGATCTGCTTGACGATCACAAGGCCAGATATTGCTTATGCAGTTGGCAAGGTGAGTCGATACATGGCGGAACCACGGAAACCTCGTCTTCTGGCGGCAAAAGGCATCATGAAGTATGTGAAGTCGACCTCTGATTTGGGTCTCCTATATAGGAGAGGGTCAAGTTTGGAGTTGCATGGTTTCATGGATGCTGATAATGGGGGAGACGTGGATGATCGGAGATCAACGTCTGGTTATGTCTTTATGACGGGCCCCACAGCTATCTCTTGGTGCAGCAAGAAGCAAGACTCGGTGTCTGTTTCTACCACAGAAGCGGAGTACAAGGCTTCGGCCTTGGCAGCTCAGGAAGCCATTTGGCTCAGGAGGTTGGTGGAGGACGTTCATCAGGAGGTTCGAGGTCCCACCTTGCTACGCGGGGACAATGAGAGTGCTCTCAAGCTGGTTAACAATCCATTCTGTCACGCGAGGACCAAACATATAGAGATTGAGCACCATTTCATTCGTGAAAAGGTGTTGGGAGGATCTCTTATGGTCGAGCATGTTCGGAGTGCGGACAATGTCGCAGACATCTTCACAAAGCCGCTGGCGAAGGGACCGTTTACACGGTTAAGGGAGTTGCTCGGGCTAGTTTATACTTCCCACTTCAAGGGGGAGTGTTGAAATTGTTGAAGTGGAGAAGAAGGGAGTCCGGCCGGTCTGAAGGGTGGAGACCGCAGAGACCGTGCTGGTGCTCTGGCGGTTTGGTTCTGCGATCTCTCCCTGCTTGTTTGTTCTGGCGATCTGCTGTGATCGGCCAGTTTGTTCCCTGGTTTGGTCGCTAGTTCTGGCGACCTGCTGCAGGCTCTCCCAGTCTTGCTACTGGGCAGTCTGTTCGGTTTGTTCTGGCGACTTGACTCAAGTCGGCCAGATGTTCGTCCTTATCTTGGCGATCTCAGGAAGGATGATCCTGTGTCCGCACGGCTTGTGCGCGGCTTGCTGCTGACTTTGGTCTTGGACAGAATCTTGTCCAAGTGTTGTGTTCGCGCGGTCTGCCTTGTGAGACCGTTCGCGATCTGATGGGTGGTTATTGTATCCCGGTTTGTGCGGTGACGACATCCGTCTCTCCGTCTATAAATAGGGGTGCAGGGCCCGTCATTCCTAACAAGAACTGTAAGAACAAGAGCCCAGATTGTTTCTTGCGGACTCAAGTTTTGAGGTCGCACGACTTGGATGCGAGTTAACCGTTGTTGTGTTCGCAGGTTTGCGGTCAGCAGGGTGCGGTCTCCTTCCTTGGTGATTTTCCGGTGGCTTGAATAAACAGTTCGTCTGCGGTCTATCAGCGAACTGGTTTATTGTGTTCTTGTGTTGTTCGCAGCGAGCTCAGCGATCAGGCGACCTTCAGCGGTTAGGCGATCAGAGTTGCGGTCTGGCGACAGCTTCAGTTCTTTGTTCAGTTCAATAAAGCTTCAGTTTGTGCGGTCTGGGATTGCGGTCTGGCAGTGCAGGTTGTCTGCTTCTGTTCGCGCGGTCTCAAGGTATTTCTGCGGTCTGACTGTGCAAGCGGTCTGGGAGTACAGCAGAGCAAGCCGGGCGACGTGAGCCTTTTTGCGGTCTGTGCGGTCTCTGCTTTGGCAGATCGCCAGTTTCAATTTTGTTGTGTTTTTTGTTCTTCTCATCTTCGTGATTCTTATGAATCATGTCTCGCCATGTATACCTCGAAGTGTAAAGCAGTTCTGTTTCAATAAAGATTTCTTGTGTTGCTGTTTTGGCATTGTGGTTGTTTGTCTATAACTCTTGTTGATACAACTCCTGCTTACTCCTAAACGGTCTTTCAAAAATTTTAACAAGCTTGCCACTACCAGCACGCCGGTGGACTCGATTCCACCCGTACGTGAGCCGACCAGGCGGCGTAGTCCTGGGGGACCTCCTTTGATAACTGGTGCAGGTAATCTCTGGTCCTCCCTCCTGCCGACACTTATGGTATGCTGCCAGCACCCTTCTCAGGACAGCGATGCGAGCACGCGCCCTCCCGTTACGGAAAAGAGGCGAATTCCCCGCGAGGTCAGTCCATTGTTAAAAACCTAAGCGCGCTGGATATATAAATAACAAGATCCTTAATCCTGCAGGTCCATATGGGGCCTCGAACAACAGGTCGGGACGGATGGGGACTCCCTCGCCACCCCTTCTCCTTCAGTGATAGACGAGCTTGTCCAGAATCCGTCCAGCGTTTTTGAGCTGAGGGATCGTTTGGTTGACATAATTCGGAGGCCAGGGCACTTGCTCCATGAGCTCCAAGAGGGGCGAGGGTTTGCTGAGTTGAACCCCCTCGCCCGAGTCCGCGCGCTAGAGCAACAGATGCAAGTGTTAGGAACGGACTTCGCCCTGCTCGCAGAGGAGGTTCAACTTTCTTCTGGAGGCGCGGTGGAACTGATAGAGGACCACCTACGCCGAGTGGAGGCTAACATGCGTGTTGTGAACGAGGAGCTCACTTCGACCCGTGAGTGCGTTGGCTCCTTACGCGGGTTGAAAGTTCAGACTCGAGGCCGAGGTTTTTGGAGATGGACTCAACTCTAAGCGTCCCTCACGAAACTTCTCTTACTTATTGCTTTTATCTTATCTTTTTGCAATGTCATGTAATAAAACGACTATGCGTAATTAGTTAACCTGCTCCGCGCGGTCATAATTAACTCTCCCCCTTCTTCCGCTTCTTATGTTTTAAGCGATTTGGCTTACTCACATTATATTTGCATGGCTTAACACGATTGTTAGATGAATGTAGGTATGAGTTGAGGTGCCGAGTGGGAGAGTCAAAAAGGGAGCGAGTGGGAGAAGGTGAGTGGGGAGGATGAATGGGCGGGAGTGGGAGAGGGTGAGTGGAAAGAGGCGAGTGGGTTGCGCCTGCTTGCACAACCTCCCACTCGTCTTCCACTCGCCTGAGCCCATCCTTTACTATAAATACCCCCCTTTCATGACTTCTTACTTCACCAACTTCCTTGTTTGCCCCATCCTCTCTCTTTTTCACTTCCACTCTCACTCTCCTTCCCTTACCATTCGAGATGGCTCCCAGTCGTTCGTCTCCGGGTAGGAATGGGCGGGAGCAATGCGCGACGAACTTCTCCGATCCGAACATCTCTTCCCTATTGGGAGGGTGCCAGAGGAGGAGTTCCTTGCTTTTAAGAACTCCTATCTTCCCGAGGGACTTGTAGCTCGTCGCCCAGCGGAGGGCGAGGCTATCAATACCTTCTATGTTGATTGGCTTGCATTCCCACTTTCCCATTTTGAGGCTGGACTCCGTCTTCCCCTTTGGCCTAAGGCGAACCAATTCCTTAGGTATTTTGGGATTGTCCCGGCGCAGCTCAACTCGAAAGGGGTATCCATGCTAACCGCTTTCGCTTACTATTTGCTTGAGGAGGGGATCGAATTCAGCTTAACGGTTTTTCGGAAGGTATTCATCTTTCGGGCCACCACTGACGGAGTGTGCTTCCTCACCGGTGCGCATGTTAAAGTGAGCGAGAACTCAAACAAGGTTCATCATTGGAACGATAAGTTCGTTTTTGTTCAGGGCGATCTCGGAAGGATCCCCTACTCGCCTATTCAAAGGCTTAAGAAGATATGCAAGGCACCTCGCGTGGATGGTGAGGCAGTTGAGTTGTATGAATACCTTGTGGGTGTGGGTTTCGAAGTTGAATATTTGCGGAGGAACATCCGCCGACTTGCTTATGTGCTGCCCGGGACAAGTGTTTTCCCCTTCCCCTGGTCTTTCCTTCTCTCATCCACCATTTTACTTGAGCTTAAACCTCTCTTCTTCATTCTCACTCATACAGGTGAGCGGATTCTTCCCCGACATCCCCCTATGTGAGGGGGAACACTTTCTCCTCTACTCGTCGACTAGCTCAGATGGCTGCGGTCTCTCGTTCTCCCCTTCCGGAGGCTCCCGCGACGAGACAACAAAAAGAGAAGGGTTTGGTGGTGGAACTGGAATGTCCTCCTCCTCCTCCGCCAAAGGAGCCGAGGATGCGTCGGGGGAGAGCCGTTCGCAGGGGGAGTGGATCTCAATCCATAACGAGGGAGTCAGGAGGACCCAGCGACCCGGACGCGTTGGCTCTCCATCCCAACTTTGAAATGGGGGGGGGGGGGTAACGCCAAGGACCGTCTTGGCGAGCCTATCCTTTATTTGGACGAGACGATGAGTCGGGTCTCGATATCATCCCTTCAGCCCTCTTGGGCCGAGGGAGGCTCCATCAACAACACAGTGTATGACCTTACTTATGGTCTATACGGTAGGCAGGATGCGGCCGCCTTCAAGGAGACCTCCATGCGCGACCTCGCATACGCAAGCTTGCAGGCGCAGCTCCGCACAATCGAGCTCTCTCACATGACCGCTCGCCAAGGCCTTAAGCTCTCGAGGCGATTCACGCAGGTTGATACGGAGAGGCGGGTCGCAGAGGATAGGGATGCTGGCCTTGCTACGCGTATGGAGATGACCGAGAGGCTCCTCGAGCAGTCATCAAGGGGCCTGGGTTGCATTCTTCTGAATGAAATTTCTCTCCCTTTTTTCTTTGTTTCTTTTCGTTTATACAACCGCCCTTTTTTCGAAGGGACCGGATGCTGCTAACTCGGTTAGGAGGTGAGTCGAAGAGTTAGAACAAGAGGTGGAGACTCTAAAGACTCAACTCGCTGAGGCCCATGCAAGGGAGCGACTAAAAGGACAAGGTGAGTCTTCGCGGACGGCGGAGCTTCTCCATTTCACCCCTGCCGAGGTCGAAGTTGCCCGCAAGAAAATTGTGGTGAAGACCGCCTAAACTGTGGTCAGCTATCTTCGCGAGTCCAATGCGTTTCGGGGTGAGTGGCATGAAGTCACTACCGACATGCTACTTCCGGATTACTTCCCCTCCACCTCGCACCCCGACTCGCCTTCCTCCGGCCACGGTTATTCACCTTCAGCCTGAGAGTCGAAGAAGCCCACCCTGCTTAGTTGTTGTCCTCCTTTTTGTATGGGCGAGTCCCTCTCCGTTTTTCTTTATGCATGGATCAGTGGGGACGAAGCACCCAACCCTGCAATCCTTTCTACTTTATAGAGAATTTTCATTTATTAACCTCCATGTTTGTATGCCATTTTTTTTGCCGTTCGAATGAGTTCCCTTGCCCTATCGGCATTAACGAGCCCGATTATCGGTCTCTTTTATGGTACTTTAACTAAAAACCACTTTCCTGCCGCTCGAGTGAGTTCTCCAGCCCTGCCGTCATCAAAGAGCCCGGTCAGCGGTCTCTTCTCGGGCCCTTAACCAGAAAACCACTTTCCTGCCTCTCGAGTGAGTTCTCCATCCCTGCCGGCATCAAGGAGCCCGGTCAGCGGTCTCTTCTCAGGGCCTTAACCAAAAACCACATTCCTGCCTCTCGAGTGAGTTCTCCAGCCCTGCCGGCATCAAGGAACCCGGTCAGCGGTCTCTTCTCAGGGCTTTAACAAAGAAGCCACTTTCCTGCCTCTCGAGTGAGTTCTCCAGTCCTGCCGACATCAAGGAGCCCGATCAGCGGTCTCTTCTCGGGGCCTTAACCAAAAAACACTTTCCTGCCTCTCGAGTGAGTTCTCCAGCCCTGCCGACATCAAGGAGCCCGGTCAGCGGTCTCTTCTCGGGGCCTTAACCAAAAAACCACTTTCCCGCCTCTCGAGTGAGTTCTCCATCCCTGACGGCATCAAGGAGCCAAGTCAACGGTCTCTTCTCGGGTCCTTAACCAAGAAACCACTTTCCTGCCTCTCGAGTGAGTTCTCCAGCCCTGCCGGCATCAAGGAGTCCGGTCAGCGGTCTCTTCTCGGGGCCTTAAACAAAAACCCACTTTCCTACCTCTCGAGTGAGTTCTCTATCCCTGCCGACATCAAGGAACCCGGTCAGCGGTCTCTTCTCGGGGCCTTAACCAAAAACCACATTCCTGCCTCTCGAGTGAGTTATCCAGCCCTGCCGGCATCAAGGAGCCCAGTCAGCGGTCTCTTCTCGGGGCCTTAACCAAAAGTGTTTCTATTCTATCTAGCGGGAAGCTTCCAGTGTTTCGTGCCCTGTTTTAACCGGATCGAAACAAAATTCATCATAAAAGATAATTCATTGAGATAAGATGCTCATTGCTTACTACAAATACATTGATGACGGACATACATACGACGCCCCAAGCAATGATTCCCATGCTTCTCTGGATATACTCCTGGATCTTCTTCTGGTCCTCCTTACTCAGCCTTCAACTGACCTGCACTTTCTCGGGCCTCCCTCCCTCGCCAATGACTTCTTCTTCCTTCATCTCTTCTGCTAACCCCAACCTGGCCATACTCTCCATCACCTTTTCCACCTCCACCGCTTTCTCCTTCCAAGAGATAGTGTTAACCGCCGTGACATAGCACTGGCGGACCACCTTGGGGTCTCCTCGGACCCGGATTTGCAGTCCTCCTATGCTATAGTTCAAGCATTGGTGGTAGGAGGAGGGTACACATTTGAAAGCGCTGATGAGGGGGCACACGAAGATCACACTGTAGCTGCTTGGTGCATCCACAATGACGAACCGACAATTTTTTGCCCTCCCTCGACTTCCTTCCTTTCCACCAAAAACCTGAAAAGCGTCCCGTCCGACGTGACCACCCTTCTCGCTTCCACCTTCATTCCATCGAAGGCCTTCTTGAAGATCACGTTTACCGAACTCCCGTTATCTACTAGGATTCAGGAGACCGTGAAATTCTCCATTGCGGCCTCGATTACAAGCGCGTCATAGAAGGGGTCTTCTTGCGCCGACATATCCTTAGAAGAAAACGTGACCTTCTCCCCTAGGGGCGGGGTTTGGGAGGTCGAAGCGATGCTTCGTCGGTAGATGGCATGAAGGCTCCCCTTGTGGGTGGCCTCGATCCCTACCCACATGAATCACCCCGATTCTGCCCAGTGCCCCCGAGTATACCCAATCCTCGCACCTATCTTCCTCTTCTCTTCCTTCTTCTCTTCCCTCTCTCCCGTCTCCTAGAAGCAGCTGCACCCCCTCTGCAGGGTCCCTCATCCCTTCCCCGACTTCCAAGAATTCAGGATAGGCGGCCGTCGCGTGACCAGCCACCTGATGGAAGTCACAGAAAGGTAGATCCCTTCCTTTTCCTCTCGTTCTGCCTCCGCCTCTGCCGTTACCAGCGCGGTTCCTTCCTCCCCTTCTTCCTTGGCTGACCTCCATCGCATGCTGAGGCTGCATAGGCCTCAGGCCTTGACGCCAACCCGGACGGTTGAAATGCCCTTGTCCTCCATAGAATTTTTCACCTCTCTGAAAATTGCCCCTTCCTTGGCCCTGAGGGGGCCCTCCTGCTAGCCTCCAGGATGGTCGGTTGGCCGGCGGTTGGAACCCCCATCCTGATTCTTGCACTACGGGAGGTCCTTGGAAACCCTGCCTCCTTGTCTCTTCCCTCTTTTTCGTCTCCGACTGCTGAGCCTCTCCCGACTTCCCTTCGCCTTCCGTCCACTTAGCCATCTTGGCAACGAACTCCTGGTTTGTCGCCTCTACCTCGATCTCACGCCCTGCTCGCTCCATCAACTCCTCATAGGACAGAGGGGGGTCCCGGGCCAGGCTCATGCGAAACATCTCTTGCCGCAACCTGATGGTAAGCGCAAGCTGTAAAGTATGCCTGGGCACCTCGTTAACGAGAAGGACCTCTTCTTGGAATCGATCCACATAACTTCCCAGGGACTCCCCTGCCTTTTGCTTGATCTCGAAAAGGGCCTCCACCCCTTTTCTCCTCTTCTTCGACGTAGAGAACCTTAACAGAAAACTTCGCCTCAGATTGTCGAAGCCATATATGGACCCTGACGGGAGCTGGTGAAACCATTCTCTCGCCTTTCCTCCTAGGGTGATGGCGAACAGTCTGCATTTAAAAGCATCGATCATTTGCCTGATGGACATGACGTCCTCGAACCACTGGAGATTTTGGATGGGGTCATATTTTCCCGCATAGTGGGACATAACTGGTTTCGTAAATCCTTCTAGAACGGGGGCGGACAGGATCAACTTGCAGAAAGGGCTCCCCCTTTCTACCTGACGAGTCGACATCACTCGCCCAGTCTCCCCACCCGGATGCAGAGCACTCTCCGGGATAGGAAACAACACCTGTGCATGAAGAGTTCCATTATCCTCTACCTGCACTTCCTTGCCGGGTCGCCGGCTGGTGCCGTCTCACCCAGAGTTGGCGAGGCGAGAACAGGAACCAGTGGAGTCGAGCACTCGCCCGCAGGGGTGAGTGTGAAGTGCAGAGTCTCCAGGATAGACTTCCTGAACTCGTCGAAATCGCTCTTCTTCACGTAATCGCCGAGAGTGGGTGAGTTCTCTGGCTCTTCACTTCCAGCCATTGGACTCACTCAGGATTTTTCCGAACAAGCTACTTCAATGCTCACCGCACCAGAATGTTGAAACCAGAGAACTGGATTCAATGTTCACAATGGGTATGCAACTTTCCCTTACTTCACATGAGCCAGAACACGTGACCAGCTGCGGAGAGTCGAAGAACCTTGCACGAAATAAGACTTGAAGCACAAAACATACCCCTTGAGCTACATCGAGGAGGTCCCGCCACACACCCAGAAGATCAAAGAGAGCTTCCCTCCCAAGCAAATGCTGAGCCTGGGCACCCTGGAGAGCACTAAGGAACACCTCATCACAAGAATTAATCAAAAGAATTAATAAGGAATTTGGATTTATTAAAAGTTACCTGATACCCTTCATCACATAATTGGCTTATGCTGATGAGGTTGTGCTTCAGTCCCTTGACATAAGCTACCTCTTTGAAGGTGACTTCTCCAACCTTGACTTTTCCATATCCTTTTGTTTGTCCACAGTTGAAATCTCCAAATATCACTTTTGGTCCAAGCTTTGCCTTGTAGTTGTTCAGATTGGCCTTGTTTCCTGTCATGTGTTTTGAACAGCTACTATCCAAGTACTATTGTTCTTTTATTCTTGGATAGCTGTGTACCTGCAAAGACAGAAAAACAATCTATTTGTTCCTGACCCAGACTACCTTGAGTCTTTTTGAATTTCCACAAAAATCAGAAATAAAAGACATTTCAGGTTGGTCCTTATAACCTTGTGGATGATATCTCCTTGGAGGTATTATCCATTCAGTGAAAGGATTGATAGTATATGAAGAATAAGAATTGTTCAGATTTGCTGTATATTTTCTGTTCGACTAACTGGGCTGAGTTCGTCGATCGCCGTTCGATGAATGGGTGTGCTTTCGTCGAGCGCCGTTCATATAATGACTAACATGAAATCTATCTTCAGAGTTCGTCGATCTCCGTTCGACGAAGTGAATTCATTTCGTCGAGCTCCGTTCGACGAATTCTGCTGAATTCCTTTATTCTTGACAGCCTTACTTGAAATATTTTTATTTACATCTACAACCTCTTTGCTCTTAGCAGAAATGAATTTTATAGGTGTAATGATAGTATGTTTTTCTAATCAGATGTGCCTCACTTGATGAAGCACCCAATTAGCCTAGTTTGCTATTAAGTCTAGCATTAACAGTGCTTGTAATGTCCATCAGTTTGATGCTTCTCCCATTTAGAGATTCTTCAAATTTCTTGGCCTCAGAAAGTTTATTCTCAAGGAGAATAATTTGTTCTCTAGAGGCAGCCAAATCTTTCTTAAGATTTACATTTTCTTCACTTATTTGATTCATTTTAGCTAGCTTATTTCTGAGAGAGATTATTTCCTTCTCAGATTTGAGTAAGTCTAAGTAAAGAACCTTGAATTCATCTTTGAATTCAACTGAATTGAAATCAAAATTAGATATTACCTGATCTGCATCATTGTCAGCTTCAGCTTCTGATTCTTCTTCTTCTGAGTTGTTTGCTGAGGCATTGATAGCCATCATGCAGAAGTTCTTCTCTTCTTCATCATCTTCATCATCAGAAGAGCTGAATGAAGAAGCACTTGCTGACTCACTGCTTGAGTCATAAATTGCCATCAGACACTGATCATTCTCATTTGATTTATCTTCATCATCAGAAGAACTTGATGAAGATTATGATTCAGTTTCACTCCAGGTTTCTGCTACAAATCCTCTTCCCTTGTGTTTGTGCTTATGGGAGGAAGTTTGTTGGAGTGCTTCTTGTCTTCCTTTTCTTTTCTCTTTTCCTTCTCGTCCTTCTTGTTTTGATTCTCTGGACAGTCAAGTACAATGTGTCTTGGTTTCCTGCAACCAAAATATATAATTTCTTTAGATGGAGCTTTGTCATACCTTGATTTTTCATGGCTCCTGGATGACTTTCTCCTGAAGTCTTTTCTTGTCATCTTGTAGAATCTGTTGGCAAGTAGACTCATCAACTTCTCATTGTCAAGAGTCTCTCCTTCATCTTCTGTAGCTTTGAAGGCAATGTTCCTTTCCTTCTTTGTTGCAGGAGAAGAAGTGGACTGTTCAGCTTCTCTGAATTTGACAAGCTGCTCATAGGACTTGAGCTTGCCTAACAATGTTTGAGTAATAATCTCATTGAGGTTTCTGGCTTCCTTGATAGGCCAGATCCTAGAGTCCCAAGTGCTGGGGAAGCACATTAGGATCTTGTCATTGATCTCAGTGATAAGGATCACTTTGTCCAAAGATTTCAACTCATTAATTATGAGACTGAGCCTATTATACATATCAACAACTGTTTCAGATTCTCCCTTATTGAAGTTCACATACTGAGAAATGAGGTGGGATCTCCTGTCCTTTCTTTCATCAGCAGATCCTTCAACCATATTGTTGAGAGAAGTCCATATCTCTCTTGCAGAAGTGCATTTTACCACTCTTTGAAAAATGTCATCAGATATTGTTTGAGCCAGAATGTTCATGGCTTTTGCATCAGCACTTCTTTGCTTTTTCTGGGCTTCAGTCCACTCAGGAGGTGGAACAACATTGTTGGTGGTGGTGGTTTCAGCACTAGTTGTTGCTGTGGGAGCTGGAGTCCCTGTCAACATCACATTGAAAATTTCTTCATCAATAGAGTTCATGTATAACCTAATCCTTGCTTTCCATAGTGCAAACTTATTGAGATTGCACATAGGAGGTCTTGTGCTTGAATACTCTTTGTTTTGTGCCATGAGTTTTTAAAACAAAAAATATAAATAGAAACTCTAAAATAAATTTAGATCTAATTGATCTTTATGATTCAGGTGTTAGCCTGTAAAATAAAATCAACTACCCTCTGATACCAATTGAAAGTGGAGGTTAGATCTTAATGTTACTCTAGAGGGGGGGGGGGGGGGGGGGGGTGAATAGAGTATTAAAAACTTTTTATTAGTTTTATTGCGGAATTGAAAATACTGATATATATATATATGTATATTGAGTGAGTAATAAAAACAAACACAAAGAAGGCACACAACACAAACACAGAAAAGTAAAACAATCACAGAGGACATAAGGAGCTATAGTAGTTCCCCAATAGATCTGGGTACGCTACTCTTCTACCACCCTTGGTAGGAATCCACTAGGATTTTTGATCAGGTGCTGTAACACCAATGAGCTTTTGATAAGGTGCCCAAAAACCAAGCTGGATTTTTTGATCAGGTGTCTTGCCACCAAGAGGTAAACTTTTGACGGGAGTTTTAACCCTTTACAGAATGGGATAAAGAGAGGTTTAGATTGTTCTTCTCTGTCAATATGATGAGAGAAGACTCTAGTGGATGTTGATGTAGAAAAGGCTTCCTCTGTCTGATATGAGAGTGTTTGACAGTAGAATGACTGGAAGCTTTCTTTTGAATGTATGAGCAGATCTTCCTGTAGCTGATAGATCTGAGAGGATAAATCCTTCAGATTTTTGTTGCTCTTTTGAAGATCTGAACTTGCAGCAAATGACTGAGAGAAGTATTGTTGAAGATGTTCTCAGTATGTAAGAGTTGCTAGAGGAAGAAGAAGATCTGTGTGCTTTTTGTTCTTCTTGTTCTTCCTGTATTTCTCCTTTTCTTTTCTCTGTACAGCTTTCTGAAAAAATATGTTATGTATTGATGTTGTCGTGTAAAATATGGAAGTATTTTGCTGTATATCTTCTTCCTGTTTTTCTTTTTAAAATCTCTGACAGAAATTAAATGAAAATCCCTTATATTAAGGAATATAATATATCTGAAAAGATATTTTGAAAACACAAATCTGCTGCGCCGTTTGCCTTTTTCCTTTTTCATGGATATGTCCTTTTCCAAGAAATGTCAACGGCTATAATCTTGAAATAATAAAAGGAAATATATTATCCTTACTTATCTGATATAAAAGAGCCGTTGTTGTAGTCGATCTGAATTCAGAGAATGAAATGATATAATCTTCTGAAACTTTCTGAACTTAAATAAGAATTCTTCAATCTGAACAAAATTCATCGATCTCAATAATTTTCGTCGAGCACAATATTTAGTTCGTCGACCTCAATTGAATCTAGCTGGAAGAATTAAATTATTTGAGCTGAGAAGATATTTCGTCGATCTCAACAAATTTCATCGAGCTCAGAGCTGTGTTCGTCGATCTGAAGATACTTGTCGAATGCAGATTCGTCGACCGCTGAACCACTGAGACTGAAGATCGTCGAACGCTGAGATGCTGAGCCGCTGAGACGAGCTTGAAGCAAGCCGTTCGTCGAACGCAGAATGTAAGCCGTTCGTCGAACGCAGAGAGCAGTTCGTCGAACGCAGTGTGGAGTTCGTCGAACGCAGAATCTGAATGAATTATTGAGTTCTAACAGCCTAAACACTTGACCCATTGGCTATACATTGGGGTCAACTTGATCCTAGTCAACAGATAGTGATCCTAGCCCAAATCAGAAATAGGGTTGTTCCAACACTTCTTCTCTTTCTAACTCAGATGGCTTCCTACTCGCAGGAGAGCGGGACCTGCCGCTCAACCCCCCTTACGCGAAGGTGGGGCATATCCCGCCTGCCCTTCAGCTTGCCACTTCTGCCGCCGAGCTCTGCCGAGAGCCTGCCCCCACTTCGACCCCGACCTCTCTTAAGCGGCCCTCTCCTGCGAGCCGCGGGTCGAAGTCTCTACCTCCCCCCCCCCCCCCCCCCCCCCCCCCCCAAAGAAGCCGAAGACGCTTCCTCCGATTAAGGGGAAGGGGGGTCCTCAAGGTCTCGTCCGGGGGAGATCGCCCAGCGACCCGGCCCAAGGAGAAGGTGCCCAACGAGCCCTCTACTGTGGTGGGCGGCACCTCGAAGGTGCCTGCTCCGACACGCCACCGAAACTATGGCTTAGGGGTCAAGCATTTGGACGAGGCCGGCGCGCCTCTGCTGGTCTGGGATGAGAAGACCAACCGGGCCTCGATATCGACTCTCCTCCCCTCCTGGGTGGAGGAGAATACGATTGGTGGCGACGCTTTCGCCCTGTCCTTCGGACTTTATGGGCGGGAGGACGCGAAAGATTTCAACTCCATGACCTCTCGGGTACTCGCTCATGTGAGCGCGCGGTCCCAACTCCGCTCTCTAGAGCTCGCTCATATGCTGGGTCGGCGCAACTTCCAGCTGGAGAGGAACTCGGAGGAGCTCATGCGCGAGCTGAGGATCGCCGCGAAGGAGATCGCACGTCTGAGGGAGGAAAAGAGCTCTGAGGCTCTTCGGGAAGAGTTGAAGGCTGCGACCGAGGAGGTGGCCGACCTCAAAGAAAAATTAGACGTCTCGGACGGTCTCGTCGCCAGCCTCCAGGGTGGAATGGTGAGTTTTTCGGTCATTCGCCTACCCCTTCTTATCCTTCCCTACTCGCGCCTAATTCTTTTTCTTGCAGGATGCCAAGACTGCCAGCGAGCTCCTTACTCGCAGCACCGCCCCGGCGCAGCAAGTAGAAGGGTTGAAAGCCTTGAACCGCGAACTAGTCCAGGCCGCCCTCCCGCCCAGTCCCAGATCACTAAAGGCCAAGCAACTGGAGCATAAGACAGAGATGCGGGAGGGAGCGCTCCACACAGCGACATTCGCCTTCCACACCTCCGTGTCAGCGAGTACCCGGCCTGCCTATCTGGGGCGCCTATCTCTCGATCGCTTAGCTCAGGTGTTTGACTCGCGATTTATCTCCGCTTTCTCGCCCTTCTGTTCTCTCAGCGGTCGCGGTTTCTTGGGATTCTCCGTCGCATCTCCCTCCCGCGAGGAGTACGCCTTCCACCCATTAATCTTTGCGGGCGATGCTTTTGCCTTGGCTTCTTTCATAGTCTTAAAGGACGAACAACTTCTTGCATGTCTAACACCTCCGTGTCAGCGAGTACCCGACCTGCCTATCTGGGGCGGCTACTCCTTTGCTGTGAGGACCCTGTTGGGCGAGGCGTCCCTCGCCTAATGCGAATGAGTCAGGTTCTCTTCCCCTGTTATGCGAGCACGTCGCAATCAGGCGAGTGAGACGGCCTTCTTCTGGTGTAACTTGACCCCATCTAGCAGCCTACCTGTTTTCTCGCGCTTGCTTCGCCAGCCCCTCCTGAGATCAACCTGACCCACCGTCTATGAGAGCTCGGCAATGGAATTGACCTGGGGCATTCCAGCACCAAAGAACTTGCCACTTGCCAGCCTCTCCAGAGATCAACCTAACCCACCGTCTATGAGAGCCCGACATCGGAATCGATCTGGGGCATTCCAGCACCAAAGAACTTGCCATTTGCCAGCCTCTCCAGAGATCAACCTGACCCACCGTCTATGAGAGCCCGGCAGCAGAATCGATCTGGGGCATTCCAGCACCAAAGAACTTGCCACTTGTCAGCCTCTCCAGAGATCAACCTGACCCACCGTCTATGAGAGCCCGGCAGCGGAATCGATCTGGGGCATTCCAGCACCAACGAACTTACCACTTTCCAGCCTCTCCAGAGATCAACTTGACTCACCGTCTATGAGAGCCCGGCAGCGGAATCGATCTGGGGCATTCCAACACCAAAGAATTGGTGAAGGAGGAAGAGGGGAACCCAGTCAAATGAAATCAACAACTAATGTGTGTACATGGAAAACTCCAGGAGGGATGAAAAACTACGGGGTCGTGCTCAGTTCCGCAAAATCCACTAGTAAGGTTACCAATATAGCTTTTTGTTTCTCATGACGGCAAAGTGCCTCTTGTTTTACAAATGTTTCCATGAAAGTCACACAAAAGACGTGTTCGGTCTCCCCTCGTTCGTCATGGGAACCTCCACGTAGAACTGCGAAGTCTTTCTTGGAATCTCCTGGATGTCACGTCTACACTGTGTAGCTCGATGCAGTTTATAGTGGGAGTTACCTGCGTAAGAAGCTAGGGAATTCTCTCAACACTTCTGTCCCTTCTAATGAAAGATTGGGCCACATTTATAGTTTTTAAAGGGGTGTTTTAGAGACTTTCATCCTCCTAGCGAATAGAATCGTATGAATTGTCTCTTGGATTGTCGATCTTGATAGCCAGACATTTTTGCCTCTTAGGTTGATCTGGGCGGATTGCTCAGGCTCGCCGAAGTAGGGCGGCCGGTGGTGGCAACCCCTGCCTAAAAAAGCAAACTTCTCAAACGATTCTGAGATCAGAGTCATAGAACTCAAGCAATCATCGTTCAAAAATTGTAAAAGTCGAAATCTTTCATCCCCAAAATCTCTGCCAAAATTTCACTTATTAAATTTTCAATTAAATATTGTGTTTTTCCGTCACAAATCCATTGTCGCATTCAATTCAAATTTCATCAAACGGTTCAAAAGGTACACTCTGGAACTTTCAAAATCTCTCTTCTACATGGCCGTCCCTTTCTTCCTCTGCCAAGCCTGGGCGCCCTAGCATGGGAACGTGGGTGAACCGGCCTAGGCAAAACCTGTTCGGGTCGCCCCCTTCTACGTGTTGCTTAAGGGGTCAAATTGACTCAGAATCACATGAAAATAGATGCGTTGGAACCGTCTCATCGAGACGCTCCCTATTCTAACCTCGATTTTTCACTTGGACCACATTGATTTTTTTGGAATACCCAACATGAGTAATTTGTAGCCACCCAAGAAAAAGAAAATGTGAGACAAACGGATCTTGTGAGAAGATTTATTGTAGCTTTCTTCTCAATTTATGTTTTTTTTGGGATAAACTCATCTTAAAGGCTGATTTCACCTCTGGATTTGGAAGGCGGAAGCTGTCGAAATTTTTTAGAAGGTTATAGAAAAATTTTAACATGATATTCCTTAATTTTAAGGAGAATAACCTAAATGTCTCTGAAAGGCTGTAGAACCTTCTAGAAAAAATCTGCCTTTAGAAGCTTAGTTTTTGAACAAGCAGAGACCAAACGACGGCGAGCAACCTTGTTAGATTATCAATAAGGCAATGCTTTCACCCACCACTTCATAGTTCTTGCTTCTCAGCTGCTTGGATGAAACTCAAATCACGTCGAGCTCGGAAAAAATTCGTCCTAAAATCCATAATTCGTGCAACATGCTTAAAAACAGTGGAATGTGTGTATACGCAAAGCCTTAACCTGCGCACGACACTCCTCCCAAAGAACTTAAAAAGAATATAGAACTTGCAGACATTATCAACCAACAAAATGACAAAATTCCTTGATGAATAACTTCATCATAAAATATCTATTCCTTGCTGAATAATTTTATCATAAAATATCTATCTCTCACTTAACATCCACCTTTCTAGCAACCACTTCAAGTTGCTCACTTAACAGCTAAAAAGCCATAACCAAAGCAGACCCATGCTTGATAAACTGGGAAAGTTAGAAGAAAATTAGAAGAATAAGCTTGTGGTTATAGGCATCATAGCAAAATCACATTGGCATATGATTAACAAGTTCAGCTGTGACCTCGCTGCTACAACAAGGCGCCGAGTTGAGTATCTCGCCAGCCGAGCGCACGGGCCCGCCGTTCCCAGAACGCCGTTAGCTTCCTCTCTTTCGAGAGCGCCGCCTCCGCCTGCTCCCTGGCCTCCTCACAGGTTTCGGTAGCAGTGTTGCACTTCTCCGCCTCCTTTTGGTACTGGGACGCCAGCCTTCTCGCATCCAGAAGGGTCGCGTTCATGTGGTGCGCATGCTCTTCAGCGACGAATTCCCGCAGTTTTAGCTCTTCTGTGAGGAGATCGACAAATTGCTTCTCCATCTCTTTGCTCAGTTCGGGATCATTCTTTCCGCAGTCTGTTACAGAAATCGAGTAAAAATAGTATAAAAAAAAATTGGCTGGAAAGAATGAGGCCTTCAGATTCTCCTTGGATCTCCTGTGTAATTTTTTTATTTTTTTACTTTCAGTACAAAAAAATTAGAATGCGAGAAATACTCAAAATGTTGTCGGCGATGGAAGGAAGAAGGAAATCACCTCGCTGCCTACTTTAAGCTCACCATGGTTGAGCGGATAATTAGAGTATATTCTACTAACAAGCACAAAAAATGTTCACTTAAGCTCTGTTTGGCATGGCGTTTTTGATCCGGTGAGTGTGGAGAAAAACTCCAACTTCATTGAATGCATGTTTGACATGACAATGGTTATGACCGCCACCAAGAAAAGATTACTTGTTTTGAACATAAAAGTGGATGAAGTTCCTTAGGTGAGGTCGGGCGTTCACGAACAACAGTTCATAACCACGGCATTCACAACCGCCACCTCCGCGCAAACCGAGCCTTAATCACAGAACTTTAATCATCCTTTCAGCATTTATTCTGAATTTATTTTCCTAGACGTAACTCAAATGTTTCAATACCATTGTAGTCGGCGAGTTGGGACCGGAGGGGAGGGGAGGAGGCGCGGCGGGTGCAGACGCGGCAAACGCCACCGCCGGGCGTTTGGTTACCCTCCTTGCGGCGGCGTTTGCCGCAAACGCTGCCTCCAAACGCCGCGCCAAATGAAGCCTTAGTGTGTGCTTGGTTGGAAGGAATTGGAAGAGAGGAAATGGAAAGGAAGTGACAGAGAAATTGAATTGAAATTAGTTTAGGTCTATTTGTTTGGTTGAGGAGAAATTGAGTGAAGAAAAAATTACTTTAAATGGAAATATGCATTGTTCATATTTCCTAGACAAATAGATTACATTTAAGCTCCGCTTTGCCTGAAGGAAATGAAATACAAATGGAAACTTAAACCGCAAAGGAAAAAATTGGTCGAAGAAAAATGTTTATATATACATTTTATGACTAGGAACATGAGTCATTTATTTATGTGGCATGTAAAAGTGCATGATACATACATACATATATATATACACACATATATATATATGTAAATATTTATATTTGTCTTAGTGCATATATGCACCTATGCAATGAAAAACTTATATACGATTGAATATCTATGTAGGCTGAACTAAGAATTTGTACTAGAAGCAAATTTGACAAATCGTGATCCGAATCGTGGGATCGTACGATTCATACCTATTATTCAGACCTCGCAACCCGACTAAAAAAAAGGAAATATGTCTTTTCTAAATAAAACAATTTTTCCTTCAGACTTATTTTGAACGAAAGAAAACTATTTCTCTATTTTATTGAGTCATTACATTCATTGAATGAAGTGCTGATCAAATGGTTTTTACTCAGAGAACCTTTGAGTTTAGCTTCGGCTTTCTTAAATCATCGTGGTTCTAGTATGAATCTGAGGTTTCAATTGATTCATAGGGTCTCAACAAGAGAAATCCTACAAAAACAGGGAAGAGAAGATTGAAACCAATCTATATCTCATTGAGGATCACTTTTGGCTACTCATTTAAGATTTTGATCTAGATTGTAGGATTGGTAGGATCGTGATCCTAGGATCGATCTGGATCTGGATTACAAAGGATATGGATCCAATTAGATCCAGATCCGCGGTATAATTAAAAATCTGCGGTTCTGCACTCTAATCCCACCTTCTAGACTCCCAATTCCTAAGTAATGATGAGTAACAACTATCCATGATTAGTAGGCGCAAGCACAATGGTCCTTGCTTCCTCTAGGGGCCCTCCACTACTCTAGGTAGCAGAAATTCACCTTCAGCGGTCCTTTGGCCTCCACGGCTTGACGGAGCACCCCTCCAGTGGCCCTCCACCTTCGATCCTTCCTCCTCTCAAGACCCCGAACTCCCGTTACTTACTCCTTTTCTGTTTAGAATTTTAGATGTATACTTCAGGTTCAAGCACCATTAGCAAAGTATCCCGAAAGAATGTTTTCGGTTCTAGAAGTGATCCGGGCTAGCAAAATAGGGTTGAGAATGATAATGTGTTTAGAAAAGTGCAATGTAAATATTGCCAAGTTATTCGACCTTGTGGCATATATAGATTGAAACATCATTTGGCCGGGACTAGATTTACTGTGGAAGCATGTCCCCAATTACCCAAGGATATGAAGAATTACTTTTTGAGCATTCTTCAAACTCATGGAGAAGAGGCTCAAAAGAACGAATAAAATATTGACTTAGATGTTGATTCATTGATTGTAAGGTTGAAGTTGAAAAATCAAATAAGCAAAGGGAAAGGAGCCAAGGGATTATTTTGTTTGTGTCATGCTATCATCTCATTTAATTTCATATTTTGATTTTAGGTGGAATATAGGATCTCACAATAAGGAGAAATGACATTGATGCTCTTGAGTATATTAGTGAGGGGGAATGTGATGATGATGGGAATGAAAGTGATTGTAGCGAATAAGAAAATGCAATGTTTAATGATGAGGATATAGTTGATCTACCTATAAAGAAATTGTATTAGTGATTTTGTGGTTGTCCTTCCATCGTGCAAACAAAAATTGTAGTTTGATATTTTTCAGTGGCACATACTTTATATTTACTTGTGTAGAAGTTAGAACGATTCAATTGCTAATTTATTTTATTTTATATTTTAAGGCTTGATTTGTGAATTTTGTAGGATCTTACGATCTTCGAGCAGATCCTACGATTCAATCCGATCCGATCCAACCTCAAGCAAGAGTCAGATCACTTTAAGAATGAATCAGCCACATCTCTTAATTTTGGTAATTTTAGTATTCCTCTCAGTGCAATGAGTATCCCTCTAATTCTCATAAGAGAGGGATATGAGAGATTATGGATAGTTTATTGATCTCCAACTAAAAATTACCCTCGGTAGGTTAATATTAGGTGTGCAATATAAAAATAAAATGATTAATTCATTTTCTTGAAGAACAACGCTATGGGGACAAACCTGTAACAGAAAGATTCAAGAGCCCTGCAAAAGAAAAACAGAGACACATTAATAAGGCTATAAGATCATCAAGCATAGTAAACTTAGAGCAGGAGGAGACAGCAGATGAATAACCAGTTTCTCCATAAGTAATATGCATGTAGGGACATTAGCAGATTATATCAGGAAGTGAATCCAAGTACTATTTTTTTACAGGTTAGAATAATTAGTGATAGTTAGCATAGATAATAAAGAAATATCAAAAGTCGTAAAATAAGAACATCAACAATACAGACTAACAAATCTTTAGTTAAACTCGTGTCAGAAAAATAAACAAAAACCTTGAAGGATGATGTAGGGTAGGCTACGTGGGTGCGCGACTATAATGCAATCATAATACGAAGTGTGGGAAGATCACTCTATTTTCCTTGACGCTAGATGTAACACACATGTAAAGACCGACGGCGAAATCAAAACACAGCAATGAAAGATTAGATCACACGTAGGTATTATTTAAGCAAGCGAGCTTAGGCTTTCCTCCACCCGGAGAGCCAAAGCAAGAGCAAGCGGCGAATGGTTCCTGCAAATCACAAAATAATCTAGAACAAAATTCCACAATACTATAGATCCAAAAGAACATAAGTTCACAACATCGTATCTTAATATTGAGAACAAAGATCCATACAACAAGGAGACACGGAGTAAGGGGATGCCGGCAAGGGAGCTAGATCCGGTGGAAGGAGAAAACCATTGTCCCGGGAGTGATGGTGGCGGTGGATCTGAGGTCGTTGGTGGCTGTCAGGGAGGGGTTCTGAAGGGGGGGATGGGGATGTCGAATGAGGCATGACTGAAGGAGATCAAAGACCCAGATGGGGTTCCTGGGAGCTGACGAGAGGGTTCCTGCAGGGAGGAAGTTGGGGTTGTAGGATGAGAACTAGCTGGAGGTGATCTGGCAGATTGGGAGGCTGAGGGACTGGACCGTGGTTGGGATCAGAGAGATGGGCCAGGGAAAGCCAATCCTGAAGCAGGGATGGGAGGCTGCAGCCTGGGTTTTCCAAGGAAAGGGTTGGGACTTTCAGTGGAGGTAGAGATGTGAGGTTCCTGGAAGAGGGAGGGGCGTACTATGGCGTGGGTTTTCTTGGGGAAAATTGATGGTTCTCGGTGGAGATTTGTGGAGGGGTGGGATGCAGTTAAGAGATGATACAAAGAGGATACAAGGAGTCGTCACCTAGGGCCTCATGGAGTCGTCGCCGTGAAAGGATCACCGGATTCCGAGAAGAAAGTTTCTCCAAAATCTGAAATGAAAAGATGGCTGCCTCCCTTGCTCTTATTTATAACACAACATTATGGCACTCTGCAATCAACGGCTATGATAGGTTGAGACTATCAAGTACTCGATCTCATGAAATAATGACCGAAAATAATAAAGTAATATATGAAAAAATATGTAGACAAAAATCTAGACGCATCTGTGGATCCGATCAGGTCATCCTACGTGAATACACAAATGTGAACCCCGCCTTGAAGCGAGCCACATCCTGTGGGGGATCCCCACAACTCCCTTGACTGAAAAGTCTTCATCTCCGATGAATGGAGACAATCATACTGTAGCCGAAGTCCAAGGGCGAGTCAGTCAAGCTCTTCAGGCGCTAATCATTGGTGAAGGGGCATCCTCGCCAATGTATCAAGTATCGGCATACAGGACCGTCCGAAGAGAGGACGTACTCATGCGATACTATCTCGGTGATGCTCTATGCGCTCAACTCATATGTTGGTGGTCCCGGTGCAATAAGTGGTGCCAAAAGTGAATCCCTAGAAGACTGGCCCAAAGGTGAGTGGGGCTTAGGAGTGGACTGGGTGTGGGACTAAGGATGTGGAGGTGTAGGCTCAGGAAGGTCTCCACAATATGGGAACACATACTTGTGAGGCTCGTAGTAAAACGTCAGGTCCTCAATATTAAATATTGGAAGGATACCCATGCTCGTATGGATATCAAGCTCGTAGGCATTTGCTTTGATCCGTCTCATGACTGTGTATGGACCCATTCGCTTGGCGCTCAATTTTTTAGCAGGCCCCCGCAGGAGCCACTTAGCGTGGATTCTCATCATCATCTGCTCGCCTTCATGAAATACATGCCCTCGCCTATGAACATCTGCATGTGTTTTATAAGATTCATTACTAGTTGTGATATGTCGTCAGACCAACTCATGTAACTCATGCAAATGGCGTGTAAAGAACTCATCTAACTCGCTGGGGCGGAACTTTAGGAGAACGGGGATAAGGTCGATAGGCTTCCTGGGCACGTAACCTAGTACTACATGAAATGGACTCAACCCAGCAGACCTATTGACTGAATTATTATATAAGAATTCCACAATGAGGAGGATCGAATCCCAACTAGATGCATGCTCACCCATTAGACACCTGAGCAGATTCCCTAGAGTCTTGTTAACCACCCCAGTTTGCCCATCAGTCTGAGGGTGATAAGCCTGTAACGCCCCGGTCTACTGTGGGTGCGCTACAAGTCTGCAGACCAGTGACCTCAACCCTTCTCCATAGATCTAATTGGCCGCAACCGCTAATTCCAACGGCGGGTTGTTGAGGCTGAGCCTTGAACTATGGACTTTGGTAGACAGTGTACCTAAAGACATCTTTCACGAGCAATGCAGTGACATGAGGCGCATCTACAGTCTTGATGCACGAAATGAAATGAGCCATCTTTGAGAATCGATTGACGATGTCATAAATATAGTCGTGCTTTCTCAAAGTGCGAGGTAGCCCGAGCATGAAATTCATACTAATATCTACCCAAGGCTAGTGTGGAACAGGCAAAGAGTGTACAGGTCAATGTTCTGTTTAGTCCCCTTGGCCGTTTGACAAGTACGACAATGTCAGATGACGCGAGCCACATTCTTCTTCAAGCTCGACCAATAGAAGCGGTCCTCAATAAGAGCTATTGACTTATCCCTCTACCGAAATGTTCGGCGGTGCCACCCGCATGCATCTCCCAGATCAGGTAATCACGATAGGAGGCCCTAAGTATGAATACGCGAGAGCCAAGTATAAACAACCCTCAATAGTCAGGAATCCCTCAGTAAGCTCCAGGGGATCTCTCGACAACGCGACGTATATCTCACCAAAATCAGGACAAGTCGGATAGTCTGTGATCACTCTCTCAAACTCTTACACTCGTGCACTCAGCGTCTGCAACAATATAACTCAATGGCTCAGAGCTTCCATAGGTTTGTTCTTAACACCCGCACGATGTTTAAGAACATAGTGAAAATCCTGCAGGTACTTGACCCACTTGGCGTGCCGATGTTCTAACTTCCTCTGCGAATCTAAGTAGCGCAACGCCTGATCATCAGAGTAGAGCACAAACTCCCGAGGTAGGAGGTAGTGCCTCCAGTGGCGCAGAGACTAGACAATAGCATAGAACTCTCAATCGTAGTTTGTGTATTTCTGCTTGGCTTCGTTCAGTTTCTCACTAAAGTAAAAAACCGAATGTCCCTCCTGACTCAACACACCGCCTATACCAACGCCAGAGGCGTCGCACGCGACCTCAAATGCCCTATTGAAATCAAGGAGTCTCAAAACAGGGGCGGTCGTCAATTTCTCTTTGATCACTTTAAATGCCCGAGTGGCCGTTGCGGTCCAATGAAAATTTCCCTTGGGGAGACAACTCGTGAAAGGTGTCATAATTATGTTAAACCCCTTAACGAACCTCCTATAGAAGGTAGCAAGTCCATGAAAACTGCGGGACTCAAGAATAATTGAGTGTATGGTCCACTCGCGAATGGACTTGACCTTTTCAGGGTCAACAGATACTCTGATGGTGGAGTCGATAAATCCTAAGAAGTGGACCGACTCATAAATGGACACTTCTCCAAATTCGCAAATAGTTTCTCCCTGTGGAGGATATCAAATTGGATTCTCATGTGCATAAGGTGGTCAGTGTGAGTCTTGATTGTAGATCAGAATGTCGTTGAAATATACCACTACGAACTTGCCCATGTAGGGCCGCAACACCTGCGTCATAACTCTCATGAAGGTACGCAGGGCATTTGATAGCCCAAATGACATGATCAGGCACTCATATAGACCGTCCTTGGTCTTGAATGCAGTCTTCCACTCGTCCCCTTCTCGAACTCGGATATGGTGGTACCCACTACGAAGGTCAATCTTCGAAAAGATCTGGGCGCCCAGCATCGTGTCTAATAAATCATCATCGTGTCTAATAAATCATCAAACCGGGGGATAGGGAAGCGGTAGTTCACTGTAATCTTGTTGATAGTCCGACTATCTATGCACGTGTGTCAGCTGCCGTCCTTCTTGGGAGTAAGAAGGGTGGGGACCGCGCATGGACTCAATCTCTCGCGAATGAAATACTTCTGGAGAAGCTCACCGACCTGCCTCTTAAGCTCAATATGCTTATTGGGGTTAATACGATAGTGGGGGAGGTTCAGTAATGAAGCTCCCAGGATTAGGTCGATGGTGTGTTGAATGTCATGCAGGGGTGGTAGCTCGTCGGGTATAAAATCAGCAAACTCATCCAAAATGTAACGAATGCCTGGGTGAGGCTCGGGGACATCAGCGAGGCACTCAGAATCCATTGTATCTGCGATTACATAGACAATACCCGCACCAGCGCTATCCCTCAAAAACTCATTTCGTCTCAAGATATGTAAGGGTCTCGAAGAGCTCGTAATAATTGAGGGCTCAATCAGATCCTCATATTTCCCCTTGGGTTGGGTTGGGGACAACATGATCTTTCGACCTTTATCATAAAAAATGCACGTGTTCGATCAACTGAAACGCGTGCATCACCATCATATAGCCAGGGTCTCCCACGCAACACGTGGTCAACGTCCATATGTATGACATCACACCACACTCGATCCTCAAATGTAGCAAAACTGGTCGGAACAAGGCACCGCTGGGTGACTTGGATCGCAGTCTTGTCGACCTAGATGACATGGTAAGGGTGGGGGTGAGGGTCAACCTTCACCTGCATACGCTCAAGACCTCCCACAATCTATAGCCAGTTTGCAGGAACCGCTTGCACTGGGGAACTAGGTATAGAAGATAGTGGTGCAGCATCAGTCCTTGTCTGCACATGGGGTAAGCAGGAGACGTATAGCTACTCCCATCTCCAGTGACCTCTCTGCAACACTCTCCCAACCATCCTCTACAGTAACTACAATCACCTCCTCGGTCGCATCCGCAATCTTACTGTTGGGATCGTTTTTCTCGATAAGTAGATTCTGTGTGGGACACTGCACCGCCACGTGGCCTCTACCAGAGCATCTAAAACACTGGATTCCCCGGGGCATAGGAGCAGTCGCGACAATCATTTTTTCCTTCGTGTCATTAGGCACATGTGAGGTAGTATGTGTGGTTGGGGGTGGCCTCCTAAATGTGGAACTGTTCGTGCGCACGGGCGCCTTCCTCGGACCGATAGAGCGGAAGTACTTCTCATACTCCAAAGCTAATTAGAAAATCTATTCGACCGTCTCAAGACGATGGGGAATAAGCTCTCTATGAATGTCAGTCTTCAGCCCAGCTCGGAAATAGAATATTGTCGTGATGGGCTCCACTAAAATATCATTCTGAATGACCAACTCGTCAAAGAGGGACATATAGTCAGCAACGAATAGGGTCCCCTATCGCAGAACGTATAACTGGTCCAGGAGCTGATCACAATAAGACATTGACATGAACTTATCCTTAGTCTTTGCTTCATGTCAGCCCATCTGGTGATGGGATAATAGCCATCACAGTTTAAACTCCTCTCAAGGCTCGTCCAAAACATCTTCGTCTGACATTATTGTGAAGAGGACTCGACGCTCGTCGCTCATCTCATACCACTCGAAATAGTGGTCTATGTCTAAGAGCCAATCATTGACGGCTTTCGGGTCTAGATGACCATCGAAGGAGGGAGCAGCGATGCAGATGCGTCAGGTGATGGCATCCTCCTGGTGAGGGCCACCTCTATAAGGCTCCTGATAATCCTCAAATAATCGTCATGATCGTAGTCGTATCGAGCGGGCGGGGGATCGTGCTCTCTACGATAGGGATCATAATAGTCCTCTCGATCATGGTCGTGGCGACCAGGTGGGATTCAACGATCTCTCTGACCATGCGACTACGGATGCCTAACATAGATGAGGCCCTGTGGTCGCTCGTGGGTGTGGTCAAGGTTCTACCTCAAAGGTGGTGTGGGACCCCGATGGGGAGCCTTACGATGGTGTCGATCAAGGGGAGTAACACCTCTAGGACAAAGGTCAGGGCGAGGGGGCATGTCCGGGTCCCCCTTAGGAGGGTCATCCTGTTGTGTCGATGTTTCTCTCAGGTTTTCTAAATTTTCAATTCAGGTGTTCAACTCGGTGACGTCATGACAAAGATCCTCAAACTGGGTGCCTAAGGCATCGAAGCGATTTAAGACTAATCGTTGGAACTCAGCATGGGACATCCCGAATTCGAGCTAGTCGCCCGGTGTCAGTGACGCGGGGATCAAACATATGGGATTTGAAAAACCTACCACTACGGAGCATAAAAGTGTCTCAAACTTTGGGCTTTGATACCAACTAATGTTTGGTAGGTTATGTGAGTGCACGACTATAATGCAATTTTGATGTGAAGTGCGGGAAGGTAACTGTATTTTCCTTGACGCTAAATATGTAACACACATGCAAGGACTGACGACGAAATCAAAACACAGCAATGAAATAGTAAATCACACGCGAGTATTGTAAGCAAGGCAAAATGATTATTTAAAGAAGCGGGTTTAGGCTTTCCTCCATGGAGAGGGCCAAAGCAAGAGGGCGTGGCGAATAGTTCCTGTAAATCACAAAATAATCTAGAACAAAATTCCACAATGTTATAGATCCAAAAGAACATAAGTTCACAACACCGTGTCTTAATATTGAGAACAAAGATCCATACAACAAGAAGACACAGAGCAAGGGGATGTCAGCAAGGGAGGTAGATCCGGTGGAAGGAGAAGCAAGACCATTGTCCCGGGAGTGATGGTGGTGGTGAATTTGAGGTTGTTGGTGGCTGTAAGGGAAGGGTTCTGTAGGGGAAATTGGGATGTCGAATGGGGTCTGTCTGAAGGATATCAAAGGCCCATTAAGGTTTCCTGAGAGCTGACGGGAGGGTTCCTGCAGGGAGGAAGTTGGGGTTGTCGGATGAGAACTGGCTGGACGGTTTAGGAGACTGAGGGACTGGATCGTGGTTGGGATCAGAGAGCTGGGCCAGGGGAAAGCCAATCCTGAAGTGGGGATGGGAGGGGCTGCATCGTGGGTTTTCCAGGAAACAGTTGGGACTTTCGGTGGAGTTAGAGATGTAAGGTTCCTGGAAGGATTTTTTTTGGTGTGGGTGGTGGGGGGGATTTGGGGGACTGTGGCATGAGTTTTCCTGGGGAAAACTGATGGTTCTCGATGGAGATTTGCAAAGGGGTTGGATGCGGTTAAGAGAAGATATAAAGATAATACGAGGGATTACCTAGGAGTCGTCACCTAAGGCCTCACAAAGTAGTCACCGACAGAGGATCGACGAATTCTGAGAAGAACATTTCTCCAAAATCTGCAATGAAATGGTGGTTGCTCCCCTTGCTCTTATTTATAACAACGCAACATTATGGCACCTTAACATCAACGACTATGATTGGCCGAGGCTGTCAAATACCCGATCTCACTAAATAATGACTAAAAATAATAAAGTAATATATGAAAAAATATGTAAACAAAAATTTGGATGCACCGTGGAGTCGAATCGTCAATCAGGCCAAGTCCTCCTGTACGAATAGTCGAATACACGAACATGGGATCCGCCTTGCGTCCACGGGCGGACCCACCCTAAGAAACGGTCAGGCACGTGCCCGAGCGTCTTTTTCGGGTAATCGCGCTTAGGGCATTTCCGTTTCCTCATTTTCTCCGCGCGAGCCTTTCTCCCTTCCGATTTCTGGCAACGGCGACGACTGACGAGCCCACTTCTGCGATACCTGGCCACGTCGGCGTGATCCCTCATCCCTTCTGCGATTTCTGGCGGTGTCAATGGTCTCCCCTTTCTCCCTTTCATGCATGTTTCCTTCTCTCATGCCCGTTGCGCGAGCCTCTCCAGCTTCCCGGTATTGTTGTCGTTCGCATCAACTTCTCCTACAAACATATTAGGGTTCTCTCGCGCTTAGCCGCTCTAAAATGGCGCCGCAAAAGGTAATTAAGCTGCCCAGTTCCTTCAATTTTTCTTCTAATTCAGTATCTATTTTAATCCGGAAGATTTTTTTTCCTTGAACTTCCTGGTTTCTACTTTGTTCCGGAGAAGAATCGGTATTTTCCTATCAAAGGACAGCTTACGGGCTCGAAACTGCATCACCTTTCCTCAACCACCTCTTCTCGATACAGAGAGCCCGGATTCAGGCAGGGTAAATTTACAGAGATCACTCACTTTTTCTTTTCAATATTTTTGTAAATTAAATGCTTAATTTGTGGAAAAATAGTACTTGGAGTTTACCTTCTTGGTGAGAAAAAGGAATTTTCTTAAAATTTTGAAAAATGTTACAATAATTTGCTCACGTAAACTAGGTCATTTGCATTATTTGAAATCCAAGATAATTAGATTAAACCCATATGCAAAATCGAAGGGGTTTATTGCAAACTGTGCAGAGATTAAGGTTGTTGATAGTAACCAAAACACATAACTCACTTGTTGTACCAAAACACAACTCTTTCCAGACTTTCAATTTTCAGAAAATCAGACATTCATTCCGATTTCAGCCCGTCTGGTAATTTTTTTGACCTAGACTCATTGGATGTATGTCTAATATCTGAATTTGATTGTTTAGGTCTCTATCTATTTGACTATTACATTCTATTTTCACAGCTTCCAAGCTCTATAATCAAGAATCTTAAATTGTTCATTCAAGTTGTGTTATTGTTTTTCAATTATGTCTAATGAGTGCTTGGGAATTGGGGCCTCCCAAGGCAAAAATGGGGAGAAACATAATTCCAATGCAAAAAAGAACACCCTCAATTCCAGTGCTCAATCTTCTTTCCATGGAGCTAATCACAGTTCTCACTTCCCTTTACATGGATTAGCTTGCTCATCTTTCATGTATTTATGCATGTTTGGTTTTGATATGTATGTTAAAATTTATTATGCTCGGGCGACACCAAAATCCTAGTTCCACCACTGCTTGCGGCGAGCCACATCCGGTGGGTGATCCTCATCAAAGGGCATGGAAGCTTTGTGGCTTTATTTCAGCTTGAAATTAGAAGTACTACATAGTTTTTATTTTATTTTATGTCTTGACATTCCAAACTACAGCATTAACTCGTTCTCATCGAGGATCACATATCATCAAGAGACATTGGTGCAATCATAGTGCAAAACATCAAACCAATACTGTGGATGGAAATTTAACAGAATTTTGGATGGGATCAGGAGTTTCAATCGGAGCGTGCACCTCGGGGACCGGTAAGGATCAATTGTTGCCACAAACAGTTATAGGGCGGTTGTGATTGGAACCCGTGGGTGAGAGCAGATTTTTTGATGGATCTTCCTGTATTTGTTTTTATTTTTTTTTAGTTGTATTTTTCAATTTTCAGTTAGATGCGATGATTGGACGACCTAGACCATTTATCACTTAGGTTTCGGGTACTTTGAATAGGAGAGTAAATGTTGGTTTGAGGTATCGAAATTTAGAGGACTTTTAACATATAGCAGCTTAGTCTCAGAAGGACCTCTTCTGTTGGTAGCCACGTCGATAATACATTCGCCTTCCACCAAATCCATAGCTACTGCTCTTTTGATTCATCCAACCGCAAGCAACCTCCTCCCCACATTTACTTACTTCGTGCAGCTGCCTACCTCTCTAGCAGCCGCAACAACCAGCATTGCCCTACCACTAGCGTCTATTCAAACCCATAGCATCGCTTCCTCTAACCAACCCCTACTTTATAACTGTAGCATCTTCAAACCCCCACTCCAGATGCTTCCAGCTAACCATACCCCAACAACTGCCGCCACATCCTCCTACAACCGCCACAACAAGTCCCCTCATACCACCACCGCAGAATAATCTTCTTGTTTGACAATTGCTAACCTCACGAAAGCACTTACGCATCGCTCTGACTACCACCATATGCACAGCTATTCATCATGTTCGCCACAAGACTGGTTACTCCGTGAATCTTGTATTTAACTTCTTATCTGTATACATTGTAAGAGGATAGGTATATGATTAGTGATTATTTGTTCTGAGCTTTGTATTTATTGATCTTGGAGCTTGCCAGCCTTATTTGTTTCGTATTTAATTTCAAGCACTCCCACCGAGTGTGAAATTAGATTTTGTAAATTGTATTTGAATTGGTTGTGGTCGAATAAGATTGTTGTTTATGGTTAAAGTTTAGTTTAATTAATGAAATCATGTGCCATATATCACTCTATGAATTCATATAATTGCATTAGTATTAGATTAGTAATTGGCCATAGCTATTTGTTGTGTGCCTTCATGTATTGTCATATAGATCGACGCCTTCCTCTAGAGCCTTGTGTTGCATCAGATTAGGCATCATGTCTAAGGATTCGTTTATGCTATATTGTGAAGGCATATAGGCTATCCATGACAAGTTCTAGTAACATTGATGTCTGAATGACTAGTTCTAATACGTAGATGTCAAATATCAAATTTCAAAAACACATTAGATCGGTTTAATCATATTGACACGGGCTTAGACAGTCTACAATTGAGAACTTTGACCACAAAATCGATGAATTAGGCGCACCTAGAAGTTCAGGTCAGCCATCCCACCTCGGCAAGACCCTACCTTTCTACTTCCTGAGTAGTTAGGCAAGACACGTGGTCTCGATGGTCACCATGGCCATCCCTTTAAGAATCCTCCCACTCATTAGAGGATCCTGAGCCCGTTTATGACTGGCCCAAAAAGCTCCTCAGTATAGATCCTAGCTCCATCAAGCATATCATCATCGTCCCCGACCACCCTTATGTAGAGATCATGTTGACCATCCAACACGTTTAAATTATAGTAAGGATGAATATTATGATAATTACTAGTCTCGCAGAGGGGGTCGCCATATTGAGGATGACATTACTCAGAGTCATGATAGGGCATCATCATTTGATGGTCAATTAAACCCAAAGGAATTTAATGATTGGCTTCTAGATATGGACCACTATTTTGACTATTACAAGCTGGTGAATGCGCCCGCGTAAAGTTCTCTAAGATGAAGTGTCATGGTCAAACAAGATCTATTGGACTAGCTTAGAGCAAATGATAGTGTGAGGGCCTTCAACAAATTTGTTAATGTGTAAACATGAAGCGAAAGTTAAAAGAGAAGTATCTCGCAATGTCATACATGAGTCATCTCCTTGATCATTTATATACATTATGTTGGGAAAAACCCTTGTGATTTATCTAATAAATTATTTAAAGTGATTTTACTCCTTAGGTTATATTACCCACATTGTATAGAAAGGGCAAAATGGTCATTAGATGTCTTAGGATGTCACACTCATCTTGGAGTATCAAGGTCAGGTCAAGATAATCAGAAAGTCAGTTAAGTTAAGACTTGCGTCGAATGAAAGTCGACGAAACTTCGACTTGATGTCGACGGAACTCTGACTAGAAGTCGAAGCAAATTAATTAGCCTGTCGAAGTATAAGTCAAGCCGACGCAACATCGAAATGTACTCGACGCAGATGGTCAAGCCAGCCGAAGGCATCTCAGTAGTCGACGCAACTTCTATGACAACTCGACGCAGAAGATGAAGTCCAAGTTCAAGCTTCCAACTCGACGGATACGTCGAGAAGTATTCGACGTAACGTTGACATCTGAGTTCATTCAGAGCTGAGAACTATTTCAAATCCACTTCAATAAGAACTCAGAGGTGCGTCGATAAGAAGGAAGTCAATTCGACGCTACGTCGATATCTGAGTTTAGTCAGTAAGAAGGATTTCGAAGCTACTCCTATAAGAACTCAGAGGTGCGTCGATAAGAAAGAAATCCAATTCGACGTTGTGTTGAATACAGTCAAAAAAAGTATGTTTTCTGTTGTCCTTTCTGGTGCGCTTCCAGATGATTTGCTAGGATGAAATCTGTTCTCTAACGGCTCGTTTATTGTCAAGAATAGAATGAAGTATTTCAGAGACACAACAAAAGACTTTCTTGGAAGTTATTCAAATCAGATGGACGGGTCGGGAATAGAAATAGAAGGAGACATTTATTGTCCAATGGACATTCCTTCTAAAGACAGTCTAGAAGAGGAAAGAGATTCAAATTCTAATTGACAGAGAATAAGTATTCAGGAAGAGGAAGAAAAAGAGGACCAACGAATTAATAATTTGTGTTGCTACTCCTTCCTCAAGCTCTCTGAGAAAAAGAGAAGAACATCTCTGTACAAAAATACAAGGTTGATGTTTCTTCTTCTTCTTTTTGATACAGCAGCAAGCAAACAGTAGTACAGAGATCACAAGGATCATAATCTCATAACCCTTGCACTCATCACTATCATAAGCAAGGGTTCATCTTATACAGATCCAGAAGAGTATCTACAACTCATATCTGCTGAAGGATTTATACAGCAGAATCATTTCCTTCCTCTCTTCTTCTAACTGTTCTTTATTCTTCAACTGTAAAAGAGTTTTGTTAATCCCTTTTCAAAGGATTCAGTGGTTCTAAGAGTCTCATTATCAAAAGACTCAGTGGTTCTAAGAGTCTCCTTATCAAAAGACTCAGTCGTTCTAAGAGTATCCTTATCAAAAGACTCAGGCACGTGTTGTGCAATCCTACCAGAGAGGTAGAAGAGAGGAGTACCCACATTTTGGGGAGCCTCTATAAAAATTCATGTGTCCTTTGTGTTTGATTTTCTGTGTTGTCCCTACTTCTAGTTTTTTGTGTTTATATTTCCTGCAATCTGTGTTTACTTTATTCTGTGTTTTGGATTGTTGAGTGCATAATACTTAGTATTATTATTGTGTGTGCATAATTATGGTACTCTATTCACCCCCCCCCCCCTCTAGAGAATACTTAGAGGCACACTGTGCACTTCCACATTACGACGAGTGACTATCAGTTGCAGATTAAATGACTCAATTCGACGAGTTAGCGGTGAGGAGTGACATCCAGCAGGATCCGGTCCCGGCTGCTTCCAGATTTCGGGTTGGCTCTATTCTGAAATACGTCGAGTTGATTCCTCGCTTTTTAGAATTCGTCAAGCAGATATTTCAGCTCGCCCTCAAGTACGAGCAATATCTTAGATTTGTGGGATCAAGGCAAATTGGTTTGCAGCCTGACAAATCCATTATTAGAAACACTTCCCAACCTGAGGCCACTATTGTGCCTGGTCGTGTTCCCATAAAGACAAAAGACCAGGCCCGGTTACAAGATCATCCTTTTCTGACGAGACTCGATGCTTTAAATACAAAGGTAGAGGAAACGGAGCAATCAAGTGCCCACAGGAAATCTACCTTTCGATGATGAGGATGAGTTTGACCATGATCAGGTAGCACAAATTGAGGGAGATATTGTTGTGACTACCAAGAAGGGTTGGGAAAGTAATGTGGATTGAGACTTCGGGCTGGGTGTAGTGTGATGTCTAGTGTCTACACCATGATTAGCTGAGGATTGGAAACACACTATGATATTGTCCATTTATTTATTTAGCAGGGTGGTGCCTACAAGATTTGTCATTGGCAGTGAGAGTTGTGTTAATGTGGAGCATCTTAGTGTATGAGATTGAAGGTTGAGCCTCAACCCAACCGCTATCGGGTTATTTGGGTTTACATGATGGTTTTACAGGTCGTACAACGATGCTTTATACCAATCAGTCTTGCAACATTTTGGTGTGATGTTCTTCCTATGGACGTTACCCATGTGTTTTTGAGCAAACCTTAACTTTACCATAGCGATGTTACGCATTATGGGCGATCAAACATGTGTGTGTATGATGATAATGGTCATAAGATTATTCAATCTTCGACTCAACCCAGAGATTGTGGTCAGAATAAAGTTCAGATGAAAGACGCATCTATAAGTACAAGGTCATCGATGTCTCTTCATCTCATATCTACGAGTCAGTTCATAAGTGACAGTCGAGGGGTTGGAATTGATTATGTAGTGGTTGCCTCGCCTATGTCTGAGAGCATTGCCTATGTCTCGGGTATTCATTCAGATGTTTGTCACACAATCAACGAATACTCTGATTCCACATCAGATAAGCATCACAATAAGTTACCCCCTCTGAAAGATAATCAATGCATTAAATACATCCAAGTGAGTCCATTGAGTCAGTTGCTCGTCATTTGTATGATTTGCATGATACTCCATTTGATGTAACATTACATTGAATAATGAATGTGATCAAAGGATAATTTGCACTCAATCTGGGACGTTCCCATTAGGAAATGCTATGAAATTGAGTGCTAGGCGAATAGGTCCCTATATAGTCCTGAGAGATATTGACTCACTTTTTTATGAGCTTTTGATATCAGTACGAATATGGGCATTCATAATGTACTTATTGTAGAAGATTTGACTCTATATTATGAGTCACTTAGTTATTGGGACCCCAATCTGACACACCACACCAACCTTAGCCACACCCTCACGCCCAATTTCAGCTTCCCCTTTAGCCACAACTTACACCTATGCAAGGCCTTCAACAACTATAGTAGTGCGCTGATTTCCTGAGGATAATACATCTATCCTAAAGATCATGGTGACAACAGTGGGATCTACAAGAAGACAATTGATACATTGGAAAGGATGCCCATTCACTGCCCATTCACTAATGATACTTGTGCGGAATTTGAGGAGCTAGAATGATCCGTAGCTATTTTGTGTTGAGAGTGTGACAAACTCCATTCATTAGAAAGGGATGCTTCCAAGCAGAGAAGAATTAACGGGGATCAGGAACTTCAATCGGAGAGCAAGCTTCAGGGCTGCTCAGGATCAATTTTTGCGAGGATAGTTATGAGGTCATTATCTGGACAATCCCGCAAATGCAATCAAAGCATTTTATATTAGATTTGTGTTTTTTTAACTTTTTTCAAGTTGCATTTTTAGTTTTCAATTAAATGCAATGATGGGAAGACCTAAACCTTTCATCACACTTAACCTAGGTTTAAGGTGCTTTAAATAGGAATGGAAATGCATGTTTGAGGTACCAGTAATTTGGAAGCTTTAAATCTAAAGTCGCTCAGTCGCATAAGGGGCCTACACTGCTGAAGCTGTGTATTTCATCCATTGGTGGCACTGAAGCCATGTTTAGTAGTAACTAGTAACCAAGCTTTCTTCACTAGCTGCAATCTCCACCTTCCACCAAATCCACAACAGTTGATCCTTCTATTCACCCAGTCGCAATTCATCTCCTCCCTGCATTCATTTACTCACTTGCAGCCACCTACCCCTCCAGTAATTGCAACAACCAGCCTTTTCCTACTACCGCCGCCTCTTCAAACCCCTAAAACCGCTAGCTCCAGACAGCTCCTGCCACACAGTCGCTACCTCTTCAAATCATTGTCACCATCGTCTCCGACCAACCACTCCACTACAACCGCTGCCACATCCTCCTCCTGTAAATGATGTTGAAAGTCCCTTATCCTACCACCACCATAGCCTAGTCTTTTTGTTTTCCCAATGCTAACCGCAAGATAACACCTACATTTCGCTCCTATTACACCTACACCCACCAACATCCTTGCCTCTGGGATGATTACTTGATGAGTTTCATATTTAGTTTACTATCTATCCACATAAGCATATTTATATGATTAGTGAGAATAAGTTATTTGGCTTTTCCTTATATTAATCTAAGAGCTTGCATGGCTTATTTATTTCATATTTAATTTCAAATGCTCTCACCAAATGCGCAAATAGATCTTGTAAATTGTACTTGAATTTCCTGCGATCAAATGTGACTGTAATTTAAGTTTAAAATTTATTTAATTAATGCAATCGGATGTCAAATATCATTGCTTATGAATTTATACTATTACATTAGTGTTACGTCAGTAATTAGCCGCATTCATTAATTGTGTGTTTGACTGCATTGTCATTAAAAAATAGGCCAATGACTTCTCCTATAGCCATGTCTTGCATCAATTTTCCTACAAGAACAACCAAAGGAGTACATTTAAGAGACATTGTAGAGACAAGTACTAAAAAAAAAAATCCTTAATAAAGTTCATTAGCTAGTAATTTCAGATAAATCCAAAATAACTCAATGTTAATATAGTAATAATTTAAAGGAATAATTACATCCTTACCCCACAGGTCTATCAAAATGAGCAAATAACTCTCATATATTTTATAAGTATACATTCACCCCATCAAATTTCTAAGTGTCACGTTTATGCTTTCCTTCACATAAGACAACAACAACAACACTTAAGCCTTTATCCCACCATAGTGGGGTCGGCTATATGGATCCTTTGTCGCCAATGCGCCCTATCTGTAATCATAGTTTCACTAATGCCTAAGTACATCATGTCTTTCCTTATAGTTTCATTCCAAGTCTTTTTGGTCTACCCCTCCCCCGTTTAACATACCTAGTAACTAAACTTCCACAACGCCTACCAGGTGCCTCTAATGGTCTCCTATGTACATGTCCGAACCATTTTAAAAGAGCTTCACATAAAACAAATATAAGAAAAATGATAATCATGCCTATAGAGTAAATTGTATAATGAGAGTATAAAACAACACCATCCTCTGATTGCTAGCTCCTAAGATATCCATGAATCATCCTGCATTGCACCTCCCCCTCTGATGAGGAGATCGAATCAAGATCTTCACTGACTACTTGTTGGCTTTCTTGATAGACTCAACCTCTCTCCCCTTGTATCTTCACATCTTTTGTAAGTACCTTTGAGCTTTACCACCATCATATGATGGGAGTCCAGTTCATGTCGGTTAGAGTTTGAAATGTCGGATATTAGATTGTGTGGGATATATTAGGGACATGTTATATATATATATAAGAGAGACAGAGACAGAGAAATAAATTTCTTAGTGTATTATTGTAGTAAATGTTGAAGCTTCATAAGCCCTAACAATTAGCAAATCAATCGTAACAATAACAAGTTAACAAATATAGCATACATACAATAGCAATTAACAAAATAAAGCGATCATAACAATAATAATTAACAAACATGAGAACATTATTTTATAAAAAAGATCAAGACATACCTTATTTTTATCAAGAAAATATTTAGGTTATAACATTGTTGATCACTCTCATAATCATAAAAATAACATTTGTAATATATCGGAAGACAACTCCAGCATATTCAGCACACTCCAATATCAATTGTCATAAAACAAAATGAATAAATAATATTTTCCACATAGATAACTGTGTTGTGTCCCCCTCCTCATCAGGTAACTTGTCTGATTGAGTTTTTAAATGTCGGACGGAAGTTGAAGATATGTCAATGTGATATTTTAAAATATAGAATTTTCATATTTATAATAAAAAAAAAATTTATTTTTATATATACTAAGTATAATTATATATTTAAAAAAAATAACATCACAAGTAGACGAACAATTATTTAAGTATATTCCAAAATAAAATAGAAGAATATCGAAAAAGATTTATTAACAAACACAAATAGATACATTATAACATATATCAATATTATAACAATAATTTAATTTTGATAACACTATGTTTTATAGCAAATAAAGAATATTTAAAGCTAAATATTTCTAAGCTTAATAAATTTACGTTAAAAACATCAAAATTATCAACTAATAGAAATGAGAACCATTTTAACATTTTTTGTAATATGAAATAAGAAAAATATAGTGCAAAGTAATTATATAAAATTGATTGTAAGAATAACATACTAATAAGTATAATCAATTTAAACGCATACACACACTTACGCGTACACACACAAATATATATATATATGGGGGCGCGCATGTTACGAAGATGGAAGAAGGTCGGCGATGAGGGCACAATGCATATGTCGACGTCAGGACCAAGGCGGTGCGGACACGGATCACAACTCAATGACGGACGTTCTCTAGTAGTGCGCACGGGCATAGCACACCCGTCATCGTTATCTTTAATTATCACACATGTATCTCGAGTCGTTATTATTTATCGTTTGCTCTCGCATATATTGTAACTAGGCACTATATAAGCCTAGGTTTGTCTTTCATTTGGGGCATCAAGGAGTAAGAACTATTTTGAAGGAGCCCTGGGGGCTAGATTCATCTCTCATCTTCTTCCCTTTCGTCTCATCCCTTCCCTCTCCTCCTCTTCAACACTATTTTCTAACATTTGGTCCGACCTGCCCTTCCATAGGTTGCGGTCTTCGTCGCCCGAAGCACTACCAGCGCTCCTCGTTGCAGCGCCCGAAGTCGCACCTGCGCTCGCCGTACAGTGTCTGCCTTCAACTTCGCACTCCGCAGATTTCGACATCAACATCTCCCATGCCCTGCGTTTCTTCCCCGGCATCCACGGTGACATCGGCCGACAACGTTTCCGCCGACATCCATAGTGACCACGCATGCGTTTCTTCCCCGTGACATCCGCAACGACATCGACATCGACTGCTACCAAGCAGTTTTTCTTCCTTCGTCGCCTTCAACCGTGTGCAGGTTTCACCTTCCCTACTCTCCTAATGAGTTCCTCTGGTTGTTTCAGCTAGTGCCTCACCGTGTGCATGCCCCCCTCGGCTCCGCTCCGTGGCACATTCTGCCTCTCCGACGCAACGACGCCTCCTCCGATGGATCCGGCCATCCTTCGTCGTCTTGACGGTCACGACGGGCCATTGCCTCGCTCCAAGCCCTCATGTTACGGATGGATGCGAAACTTGATTCCATCATGGTCGGTCGCCCAAGCACGGCCGCAACCTCCACTGCGGGCTCCCCGTCCCTCCTCGATGCACCCCCGAACTCTTACCAGGACACGATTCCGCCGCTGGCTTGTTTTTCCCCGGCACTCCGGTCCTTCGAAGTTCCGTCCTTCAACGACACCGATCCCATGGGTTGGATTGCCCGCACGGAGCAGTTTTTCGACATCCAACAAATCTCGAAGTTGCACAAAGTCAGCACGGCTATGATAGGCATGGAGGGCTCCGCGCTCCATTGGGTTCGTTGGCTCTGGAAGTCCACACCTGCTCTCTCTTGGCCCGACCTGCAGCAAGACCTCATTCGTCGATACGATTTTCATTACTCGGGCTCAGCGGTGGAGCGCCTTTGCAGTGTTCATCAAACGGGACTCCTCGACGACTACATCGATAAATTCATCGCTCTCGCCACGCATGTTCCCGGCCTTCCCCTTGATCACTGCCTCACCTTCTTCATGCATGGGCTCCTCCCACATATTTGTGCCCACCTGCGCACACATCACCCGCCCTCTATTGTCCAGGCCATGGACCTCGCCCACTTGGTAGAAGCGGACTTCAATGTCCCCTCCATCAACAACGGCCAGCCCCTGCGGAGTTCGACGCCCTTACCGGTCGCTTACCCTCATACACCCTTTTAGCCGCCACCTCAGGTGCATACCGCGGCTCCCCCGCGGCTCAGCCCACCGACTCGACCGTCCCACAGTCGCCGCACGACCCCCGAATGACTAATCAAGTGTATCACAATCTTCGCACTAAGGGCCTCTGTTTTCGTTGTAAACAACCCTATTCTCCGACACACGACTGTCCACTGAAGTTTCTCCACTTCACCATTGGCGAGGAAGACCCGGAGATCACCCTTGGGGATTTTGAAACCCTGGAGGGCGATTACTCCCTCGCTGTCACGGGACCCCATGCACGGCTACATCGCCTCGAACTTTTGTGCTCGGCGACTAGCAACCCCTTTGGCCCCCTCGCTATGACGTTCTCTAGGTCCATGTATGGCACTCCCCTGACTATGTTGGTAAATAGTGGGATCTGCCACAACTTCATCTCCCCGCGCTTGGTGACACTTTTCGACATTCACTTGTCTCCTGCTCCTCTCGCGGTTTGCTTGGGAGACGCACGCCACACTACTAGTGGGGGCCACTTTCCGGACCTGCACATGATTGTGGGCTCATGCCCTCTCCACGCAGATTTCTATTTATTCGAGCTCGGTGGCCTTGACGTCATTCTCAGCGTTGCGTGGCTTCGTATTCTGGGGGATGTGTATGTCAACTGGGCTCTCAAGACGATGTGTTTTCCTCAAGTGGGAGTCCTTTTCCTCCTTGTCGGGCGGTGTCCTTTCCTCGCCCGGTGGAGGCCCTTACCCCGTCTCCATAGCCAGCGGATGTGAACCTTGACACCCACCAACGGGACGACGTCGCGCCGAACTACCCAGCCACCCCTCCACCATCTTAGTTGTCATGCGCTAAGGAAGTTACTTCGGCCTTGAGGACAAGGCAAATTTTCGATAGGGCGGCATTGTTATGAAGATAGAAGAGGGTCAAGGACGAGGACACCAGGACACAACGTATATGTCGACGTCGGGGCCAAGGTGGCGCGGACACGGATCTCAATTCAATGACAACCATTCTCCAATAGTGTGTACGGGCATAGCACACCCGTCATCGTTATTAATTATTATTGCACATGTATCTCGAGCCGTTGTTATTTACCGTTTGCTCTCGCAAATATTGTAACTATACACTATATAAGCCTAGACTTATCTTTCATTTGGGGCATCGAGGAGTAAGAACAATTTTGAAGGAGCCCTATGGGCTAGATTCATCTATTTTCTTCCTCTTCGTCTCATCTCTTCCCTCTCCTTCTTTTCAACCCTAGTATTTAATTGTGTGTGTGTGTGTGTGCGGGGGGGGGGGGGCGCACGCAGGCGAGTGCGTGTGGGTGTGCGCGCGCGTGTGTGTGTGTGCGCATGTGTGTGTGCGCGTGCGAGCGCGTGTGTGCGTGTGAGTGTGCAAGCGCGCGCGCGCGCGGGGGGGGGGGGGGGGGGGGGGGGGGTGGGTGGGGGGCGTGTGTGCGCGTGCGTGCGCGGCTGAGAGATATACAGGCATACATGAATCACTCGTTCTCAAAACATCATCTTTGTTACCACTTATTAAGATGCTATGAAAAAAAGAGTAATGATTGAGCCTAATTGCATGTGATAAATTCTATTTTCTATTAAAACGTTGAAACCTAAGAGTGGCATCCAGCCATTTTATATTCATACATCTTTTTCAACTATCTTATGCATAACTAAACTGAATACTCTCACGTTACACATAAAACCATCTAGATATCATAATATAGAGCCATATATTAAAACTAGTTAAACAACTTATATAAATTCCACACAAAAGCTCTTGTGCTGTTGCAAGAAGTAGTTCATATTATAAACTACTTCTTGCAACATCACAAAATGGTTTTGAGGGGTGTATAAAATATGTGAGAGGATATTGCACTCACCATAAACAAAATACAAGAAAACTGATGGAGATCGGTCTCACGACATTGAAGACGATGATTGAATCAACATTTTTGAATCGTCAGATGGAAGATCGGAGTTCGTGATCGCACCGGGCTCATTTTTTTGCATTTTGTCATGCATTTGTTTTTATTTTTCGGACGTATATTTTGTGAATTAGGTTAAGTAATCCGGTTGGCCGATTTGGATCATCGGATCATTTAATCTAATCTCCCTCTATATCATGCAAGCAGACGGTCCATAGGGGGTATCAAGTGTTAGACTTTCTGTTGAAGGAAGGTGTTGAATCCCGATCCCCTGGTGCCGACTCCAGGGGTCCGCACACCAGCCGTTACCGCCTGCCATAGCTCCTCCAGCCTCTGACGACCTCACCGGAACTCTGTCCCGCCTCCAGCGAACCTTCCCTTCCTCCATCTTCCCTCTCCCACGACACCAGACGTTCCGTCGTTAGATCCCCCCCGCCCCCCCCCCCCCCGACAACCGCAGCTTTCTCACTTCCCAGCCACCAGTGCCTTCGCCTCAGCCTCGGGTACCTCTGACGACCTCGCCAAAACCTCCAGCGATATCTGGCAAACCCACCCCACCAGACTACCGCCTCTCTCCATCCTTCAGCCCTATTCCAGTGCCCTTCCAACCCACATTCAACCCGCCAACAACAGCCTAGCCCCTTCTACCTCCTCCAAGAGCAGCCCCAAGTCATCCATATCATCCCCAACTCAAAATTGACCACCTCCAAGGCCCGTCCGAGTCACTACCAGCTTACAAAATTACATTCTCCCCTCCGGCATCCCCTACACACCAACATTCTCCCTTCCGAACAACCGCCACCGGATCTTCCCCTCCACCACTGACATTGATTACTTGGTGAGTTTACATTGGAGTTTCATTTTCCTTTGCATTGTACGGGTATCCTCATTTATTGCTAGTAATGTTTCGCTCTGTTCAAGTTTGGTTAATTTTCTTCCAATTATGTGCATTTCTTATTCGCCTTTTACTTTAATTTTGTACACTTTCAATAATTTGCAGTTGTTATATGTTTACCTGAATTGCAATATTTGTGATTAATTGTGAGACGTGTGTGAGACTTTAAATTAACATTGTTTAATTAATTGTGTGCCGAAAGTAATTGCAGGTTTGAAGAGTTTCGTTACAAATTAGGGTTTAAGTTCAGGAATCATTAATCCAATGGATCGCGTGCTTGCATTCTCTCGCACCTTCATTTTAGGTTTTGTTGTAGGTTCATTGCATTCATCGCGTGCTCGCTTGCGTTGCATTTAAGGTTAGGGCATCGCGTGCCCACCACCTATAGATTCGTCTTGCGTAAGACGGTATCAGAGCCAGAGGTTTGGGCTTTATTTTGATACGCAGTCATTGTGTCTGTAAGTTCTGAAGGCTACTAATCGTCGTTTTCCCTCTCCTTTATTTGAGGATCCTTAGTCTTTCTATACCCGATCTCCTAGAGGCCCTTCGGAGAGATCGTCATACTACTATAATGATTATCCTCATCCCTAACCCATTGCTCATAGAGATCGTGTTGACCATTCGATATGACTCAATTATGGTAGGAGCGACTACTACAATGATTATTCACGTTCGTAGCACACAAATTTCAGAAATTGTGTCAACCCTTCAACATGATTCCACTATGCTAAAGACGATCAATACGATGATTATCGTCATCCTCATCCCCGCGCACGAGCGGACCGTGTTGAACCTTCATCACGACTTGATTATCTTAGGGATAATTACTACGAGGATCATCATTTCGAGAGAGATATTGAGTATAGATTCTGTGTTTTTGCCCCATCGTTTGACGGTTCATCGAGTCCCGAGTCTTTTAGTTATTGTCTCATGGACATGGAATATTATCTCAATTATTTTGAATTATTCAGTGAGCATCGCATCAAAATTTGCAAAACTTAGACTTCTAGACTAGGCGAGAGCATATTGGTCTAACATTGAGAGGACCATTGAGCGGGATCATCTTCACCACACCACTAGTTGGGTGGAGATGAAGCGGAGGTTGTGTCAGAAATATTTATAAGCATCGTATCGGAGTCGCTTGCTCAAGCAATTATTTACCCTTCGACAAGGTTCAATTTTCGTCGCAAAGTATATGGATTATTTTGATGAGTTAGTGGCGAGGAGCGACATCCAAGAGGAGTCGGCTATGAACACTTCCCGATTTCGGCCTGGACTTCGATCTGAGATATGTCATATGTACTGAGTTGAAATATCAGTACTTAGAGTCCCTCGAGCAAACATACTAGCTCGCACTTCCTTATAAGCAATCCTTGAGATCCACTAGAGTTAGTTGAGTGGACTCGCACCTTGACCATCCCTTCCTTAGTCATCCCCAGCCCAAGACCACCACCCTGCCTACTCATGCCCCCTTGGACACGAATGACATGACTAATGATATTCTTTGTCTGATAAGTGGTCCGTCATTTGATTCTAACTCATTTCTTGTGACCCCGGCTGAGAGTGATTCTGAGCGACCCAGTAATCATATAATTACATGTCCTTCCCCTACCCTGTGTTGGTTTAGATATTGCCCTAAAAATTGGCTTAACCATGAGTACTTGTGCATCAGAGCTTCAAGACTAGGTAGTGTTGAATCATGTTATGAGTGAGATTCGTGAGCATAGTATTGACTTCGTGGTAGTTGTTCCTTCTGGTCCCGATGACTTTATCATTCTCGACGATTATCATCTGGAGAGTCATCCTGCTATTGTCGACCCCCACGATGAATCCTTCCTCGAGAGCCCGAAAAATCCATTTGATGGGCCCCCCTCTCGGGGAGGCATTTTCCCTGGTATGGATAACTTGGGTACTCATTCGGGTGATCGTTGCATTTGCGTCGAATTCTATTATGTACCTCCGAGAGAGCCACCTGATGGGTTTTTTTAGGAGATATTCAACCCAACCTGACGTTACACTCTTTTGTCAATATGTTCACTATTCCTTTGGGAGATCGTATCCGTGACAAATTTTTTTATCAACCACCTGGTGAGCCTCCCGATAATTTCCGTTCCTGATAAGACATTTGGTACGCCATGATATTACAACTCAATGACAAAGTCCTATGTAGTCATTTGGGTGTTCGTACACTTGGCAAATATTTCTACGCCCCACTCGAAAAACCTGTCGATTAACCATCCATCCTTAGGAACCTTCATCGCTACATGTAGTATGTGTTTTGTCAGTGTGTTAGGTCCCTCATTGTTCATTTGCATCTGTTGCAAATTTGTATGACATACTCCGACTTAAAATATGAAATTATGAGAACTTTAAAACTTGTGTGGATAATCACATGAGAGAGCAAATGTTCAATGAAGGTGGTCGAGTAATGATTTGCGCATTCTTTGAGAGGTTCCCATTTGGGACAACTTTGAAATTAAGTGTTAGGCGAATAGGTTCATGCACTGTCATGAGAAAGTCTGAATCAGATTTCTTCAATTTCGATATTACTAGGAATATGAGTGTTCATCATGTACTCAATGTAGAAGATTTGACTCTAAATGTGGAGCCGCATAGTTTTGGACCTTCAGTCTTTCCTTTTTAGCTTTAGTTTCCACCATTACTGCAAACTCTCATATACCTCCAGCCTCCACTACATCCCTACCTGTCACCGTTGTATCTCTATCATTCACCCATACGGTGACTTGCTTGGTTCACGGGACCCTCGGGGACACGTTGACCTTATGCGGAGCGGAGACAGTTCCTACCAGGAGCGGTAGAGAGTCTCATCTGGCCTGCTTCGAGAGCATGTAGCCTCCATTCACCGAAAAGGAATGCTCCTGAGCCGAGAAGATTGATGGAGACCGGTAGCGCGAATTTGAAGACGATGATTGAATCGACATTTTTGGATCGTCAGATGGCCGAACGAAGTTCGTGATCACGTCGAGCTCATTTTTTTACATTTTTTCGTGTATTTGTTTTTATTTTTCAGACGTATATTTTGAGAATTAGGTTAAGTAATTCGGTCGATCAATTTGGACCATCAGATCATTTAGTCTAATCCATCCACTTTATATCAAGCAAGCAGCCAGTCCATGATGGGAATCAGTGGTAGGGTTTCTACTGAAGGAAGTCGCTTGATTCGGTGTTGAAGTCCGATCCCCCTGGAGACGACTCCAGGAGGGCGCACGCCAGCCACCACCGTGTCATAGCTCCTCCAGCCTCTGTCGACCTCACTAGAATCTTGTCCCACCTCCAGCGAACCTTCTCTTCCTCCATCTTCCCTCTCCCACAACACCAGCCACTATTTCTGCCATTACATCCCCCCCGTCAGCCGCAGTTTCCTCACTTGCCAGTCACCAGTGTCTTCGCCTTAGCCTCTGGTGCCTCCGGTAACCTCGCCGGAACCTCCAGCGGCCTTCGGTAACCCCACCTCACCAGATTGACGCCTCTCTCCCTTATCCAGACACCTTCCAACCCGCATTCAGCTCGCAAACAACAGCTTAGCGCCTTCTACCTCCTCCAACAGTAGCCCCAAGCCATCCAATCATCCCCACCTCAAAAATGACCCCCTCCAAGGCCCATCCCAGCCAATACCACAAAAGCCCATTCTCCCCTCCGACATCTCCTACACAACAACATTCTCCCTTACGAATAGCCACCACCACCGGATCTTCCCCTTCACCACTGACACTGATTACTTGGTGAGTTTTACATTGTAGTTTCATTTATTCTCATTTATTTCTAGTAGTATTTCGCTTTGATCAAGTTTAGTTAATTTTCTTTCATTAATGTGTATTTCTTATTCGTCATGAGCTTTAATTCTCTGCACTTTCAATAATTTGCAATTGTTATTTGTTTACGTGAATTGCATATTTGTGATTAATTGTGACACATGTGCGGGACTTTAAAATTAATATTGGTTAATCAATTGTGTGTCGGAAGAAGAGTTGCATCGCATTAGGGTTTATGTTCAACAATCATTAGTCCAGTGGACCGCGTGCTTGCATTCTCCCACACCTTCATTTTAGGTTTTGTTATAGGTTAATTGCATTCTTCGCGTGCTCGCTTGCATTGCATTTAAGGTTAGGGCATCACGCGCCCGCCACCTATAGATTCGTTCTGCGTCAAAACACAATCCAAGATGGATGTAAGCACCCAACTCTTAGGAAAAGCATATGAACAATAAAATTATCTTCTTATTTTATGGGGAGTCATTTTGTAGGAACACATGATCACAAATTAATGGAAGCATACCTTAGTTAGACCTTCTCTAGAAATTTTAATCTCTAATAATTAAAACTAGTGATACTATAATAATCAAGATTCATTTTTTGATAACTTGATCTAAGAAACAATTATCACAAAAGAAGTTCTTTTTTAAACCAGTATGCTCCGAAGATGCCCAATTAAAACTTATAGTTTCATTCCAAGTCTTTTTTGGTCTACCCCTCCCCTGTTTAACATGTCTAGTGACTAAACTCTCACAATGCCTAACAGGTGTCTCTAATGGTCTCCTATGTACATGTCTGAACCATCTTAAACGAGCTTCTCGCATCTTCTCTACAATTGGCGGCACTCCTATCTTATCTCTGATACATTCATTCCTAATTTTATCCAGTCTCGTGTGACCACACATCCAACTAAGCATTCTCATCTCCGCAACTCCCATTTTTTGCTCATGTACACCATTCACTGCCCAACACTCAGAACCGTAGAGCATTGCTAGCCTAATTGCAGTACAGCAAAACTTGCCTTTAAGTTTTAATGGTACTTTACGATGACATAAGATCCCAGGCGTGCCTCTCCACTTCAACCAACCTGCTTGGATTCTATGTATCACATCTTTATCTACACCTCCATCTTTTTGAATTATCGATCCCAGCTATTTAAAGCACTCACTGCGGGAAATATCTTGGTCACCCAATTTAATGACGGAGTCATCCGACCTTCTTGCACCACTAAATTTAAGCTCTATATACTCCGTTTTTGTTCTGCTCAACCTAAAACCCTTCTTTTCTAAAGTGTCTCGCCAAGATTCAAGTTTCGCGTTTACACCCTCGCACGTCTCATCGACCAAAACAATATCATCTGCAAATAAAAAACACCAGGGTAGTGCTTGTTGGATATGTCAGGTGAGCTCATCTAAGATAAGGGTAAAGTGATAAGGGCTTAAAGCTGACCCTTGATGTAAGCCAATGGCGATAGGGAATTCCTGTGTTAATCCTCCAGATGTCCTCACCCTGGTCACTGAATTTGTATACATATCTTTGATTACGTCAGTGTATGATACATTTACACCTTTCTTTTCTAAGACTCTCCACAAGACCTCTCTTGGAACCCTATCATAAGCCTTCTCCAGATCAATAAATAACATATGCAAATCTTTTTGTCTTTCCCGATAAATGTCAATGAGTCTCCTCAAGAGATGTATAGCCTCCATGGTTGACCTCCCTAGCATGAATCCAAATTGATTCTCTGAGATGTTAGTTTCTCGTCTAACTCTTCTCTCTATTACGTGTTCTCATAGTTTCATAGTATGACTCATTAATTTAATTCCCCTGTAATTGACACAATTTTGTATATCTCATTTATTCTTATATAAGGGTACCAAAATACTTTCTCTTCATTGGTCTGGCATCCTCTTTGTCTTCAGTATCTTATTGAAGAAACTTGTAAGCCATAAAATTTCTTCCCTCCCTAAGCATTTCCATGCTTCAATGGGTATATCGTCTGGCCCAACCGCCTTTCTATTTTTCATCTTCTTCAGAGCGTCATCTATCTATGATGCTTGAATTTTACGATAAAAAGTTATGTTTCTATACACCTCCGATTTACTTAACTCTTCCAAGTTCAGTTCATTGTCTTTTCTTTCATTGTATAGTTGATAAAAGTATCTTTTCCATCGCTCTTTAATAGCCACATCATCCGTCAAAACCGTATCTGATTCATCTTTTATGCATTTAACTTAGCTTAAATCTCTTGTCTTCCTGTCTCTAGCTCGAGCAATTTTATATATATCACGCTCTCCATCTTTGGTATCTAGTCGTTTGTAAAATTCTTCATAAGCTTGACTTCTTGCTTTACTTACTGCATTTTTAGCTTCTTTTTTGACGACTTTATACTTTGTAAAATTTTCATCATTCCTACAAGCATATAATGTTTTGTAGCTGACCCTTTTTGCCCTCACTTTGTCTTGCACTTCCTTTTTCCACCACCAAGATTTTTTTGTGGGAGCGCACGACCTTTTGACTCTTCAAGTACGTTTTTTCCACTTAACCTTAAGTGAGAAGACATAACTTCTCATGTGACACTAGGATCAATATAACGATCGTCAATTAATTGTTCTAAACCCGCTGCCTTGAAAGCAACCTGTTTTTCCTTCTTCAAGTTCCACCACCGAATTTTTGGCAACACTTTTGTCTTTCTCTTAAAGTTACTATATTTAATATGCATATTCATCACCACTAGCCTATGTTGCGTTGTCAAACTTTCTCCTGGTATGACTTTGCAATTCTTACAAATCTTTTTATCCATTTTATGAGTCATAAAATAATCAATTTGTGATTTATTTTATCCGCTCTTGAACATAATTAAGTGTTCTTCCCTCTTCATGTAGAACATATTTGTCATAATTAACTCATGTGCTATGGCAAAGTCTAGAATGGTTCTTTCTTCTTCATTTCTTTCTTCATACCCAAATTCTCCATGAACATCTGTATAATCTGTATTTTTCTTTCCTACATGTCCATTTTTAAGTCTCCTCCAATGAAAAATTTCTCGCTTTGTGGGATTACTCTTACCAGATCATCTAAGACTTCCCAAAATTGTACTTTAACAGCTTCATTTAATCCTACTTGTGGCGCATAAGCACTAATTACATTAATAGTTTCATTTCCTACGATTAATTTAAGAGCTAAAATTCTATCACCTTTTCTGCTTACTCCAACAACTTCATCCCTTCATGTAGTATCTACAATAATACATACTTTATTGCTTGTTTTATTTTTCCTGTGTACCATAATTTAAAACCTTAATTATCTAGAAATTTAGCTTTCTCACCCACCCATTTAGTCTCTTGCAAACATAAAATATTTATCTTTCTCCTAATCATTGTATCCACTACTTCCATCGATTTTCTCGTTAGCGTACCTATATTCCAACTTCCAAACTTAAGTCGATCATAAATCCTACGATCTATTTTTCTAGGACGCCTAATATGTGGATACCTACTATGTGAGGGCTCTTGCATATTTAACACTACACCCAAGTCCTCTTGGAGGTGCAGCGGTCCTTGCCAAGACGCCGCATTCGGACCATACGACGAGGAATCTTGCCTATTTAACACCACCCAAGTCCTAGAAATGTAGCGGTCCTTGCCAAGACGTCGTATTCGGACCATACGACGCGTTCCTTAAGGGGAACAACCTAGCTTTAGCACAATTTCTCAAAAGATCCATATTCATAAGGGTGACTAAATTTTACGTTGGCCGTCTACCTAACACAACCCTCACCATTTTTCATCTGGGCTTGGGACCGGCATCGGCTGGTTTTTTTAATATGCAGGTCAATCTAACAAATTCCACTTGCATAACTAACTTAAAGTTACATCATCTCGTTTGTTTATAAGGAGGGACACTCCATATATACTATCTTAAGATGTTCTCCTTCATGACATGGGACTAAAAATCCAATCTCAATCCATAACAATTTTTCAAACAATCTCACAAGTTCAAAATTTTGAAAAACTTCTTATATATGATCAGTGTTATACATATTAAAGGTATCAAGTCTTAAGCTATAAATTATGTATATATATATATATATATCAGAATTCATGATACTATACACATAAAAAGTAACTTGATTTCCCAGAGGTTTTAATAGCTGTACATAATATCAAATTGCATTAGTATTGATTTTCATACTACTACTAAGTTATTTATAAGACTACTTTTCTCATTTTTATAATAATTCAATTTAAGTGCCACAAGATGTAGAATATTAGACAAAAAATGGAATAAAGAACCAAACAGGATCCGAAACCAAGATCTGAAAGAAATTGATAAATATGGCTATAGTTTGATCCCAAAGTTATTCAGTTCGGATCTGATTCCATTAAGAGATGAAACCAAATATATTTAATTCAGGTATTACTTATTAGTTTAGGGAATCTGACTATCATCAGTTGCAATTCAGTAAAACAAAAAATGATGTGTTAGAGCAGGTTTCTTCTCCCACTCACACGGACAACAATTGTAGCGTCTATAACCTAGGACTCGTATGCAGCAGACGACAAATTAGAGATGGAGATCTCACCAGGCGCGATCTTCTGAAGGGATAGCGGCGGAGGGCAGTCGCAGATGCAGGGGGTACATGCCGAAGAAGCGGTAGAGCTCGCCAAGAATCCCTTCTTAAATCTCCAGTAAAGCGCCGGCGCCGAGACGCAGAGCGCCGACGCCACCGCAAAGATCACCAGGCAGCACCTGAGGCACCCCACGGACCCTCTCGACCCACTTGACATCTCTCTCTCTCTCTCTCTCTCTCTCTCTCTCTCTCTCTCTCTCTCTCTCTCTCTCTCTCTCTCTCTCTCTCTCTCTGCTGGGTCGATGGATCCCAGTGGATCAGTTGTTCCCCTTCAGCAGAATTTAGGCAACGAAGCAAAAAAAAAGGCCAAAGAGCTAGTTAGATGCCTTCATTTAAATTGCAAAATAAAATAAAGAGAATTGTTATTGGCAGCCCAAATATTTGTAAAGACCTACTCCTTTTATTCCCAAAATCTATTCCCTAAAGACAGCCCAACCCTAACCCCATGGAGTCACCTGATGTTTCGCCGCTCGAGCCCACTCCGATCTCCATGGCTGCCAGTAGATCTGAATCTGATGATGAGTGCTTTAGATTTCGGATCCAAGTCTAGTTTTTGGTTTCAATGCAAGGACATAGTTTCAAGCCCAGATTTCGTTTGCTCATCATCTCCCCTGTCTCCAGATTGAAGTGAATCTGACAAACCTCAAGCAAGTCCACGACTCCACGGCATTCCATGCAGAGTTTGTGTTATGATAAATCACTCAATCATTCTCATAAATAGTGTTATTTGTGAATGAGAAGTCGTCATTATTTGTGTTTAATTTTTTTAGGATTTATTCTTGTTTTGTTTGTGATATTCTAGATTCGGTAGATCGAGAGGGAGAGCAAAGTTTGGCGCTATTTTCTATGATCGATTTGAGCTTTCATTTCACCGCCAGCATAAGCTTTCCTACGAATTATATCGGGCTTTTTCCTGTATCGGGCCGGGCCGGCCCGGTCCTCCCCTGGAATCGGGCCGGCCCGGGCCGGGCAGGCAGCACATAAGTGCTGCCTGCTCCGGCCCTTCAGGCCGGGCCGGGCAGGACCGGGCCGGTCTCGGGCCCGATCCGGGCCGGCCCGGTTTTATTATTTTTTTAATTTTAATTTTAATTTTTAAATTTTTATTTTTATAAATTATTAAATATTGCACCAAATGAAAAATTTGGAATAAAAATTTTTATTAATATTGAAAATTTAGAACAAAATACAAAATTGAAAATACAAAGTTACAAACGCGTCCATTTCGTACAAAATTGAAAATACAAAATTTAAGTCGTACAAAATACAAAATTGAAAATACAATTGCTCGATTTAATCATCTTGTAGATTCAACGCGTCCATTTCGTCTTCTATCTCCTCCGAGCTATCCTCCAATGCTGTTATGTGTTGCTTCCTCTTTACACTGTCCAAGTAGTCCTTGGTGCATATGCAAACCTCCAGCGAATCTTCGTTAAGCCGGCTCCTCCGCTCGTTCAAAACCCTGCCACTAAGAGAAAAAGCGGACTCCGAAGCTACTGTACTAGCTTGGACAGTTAATAAATCACGGGCCATATAGGCCAAAACAGGATAGGTATTAGCTTTACCTTTCCACCAATTTAAGATATCGAAGTTTTCGATCTCTTCCGAACTCATAAATTCGCTAAATTGAGTTTTTGTGTATAATCCTAATTCATCTAAACTACTAGATGTGCGCGCTTTTTTCCTAGAAGCTAAATCTAAAATTTTATTTTTAAGACTATCCTTCGTTTTGGGTTGCGTTATTTCTTCGCGGGGTCGTGACCCGTATAAGTTATTGTAATAATTATAACTTTGCGTAAAAAAAGTAGTAAAACTTGAAGTACTAACGGGGTCATCCGCATCATCATAATTTATATTTAAGGTTAGATTAGTATTGATTTCGTCGATCAAATTTTCTACGCCTTCTACGTTAAGTAGCGGATTTAAAGCGGCGGCGCACGAAAACATAGGCGGTATTTTTCTATAATATTTTAAAAAATTTTCTTCCATTACTTTAATTAAAGGAGCCCAACCTTGGTGTTTCCTATAATAACTAAATTTTTCTGTGATATGTACGAAATGTTCAATTACTAATGCGCTCGTTGGATAATAGACTCCAGATAAAGAAACGGTGGCCCTATAAAAACACTTTAGTAAATCTATATAATGTTTTATAATAACCCAATCAGTTTCACATAAACCGTGTTCAATATTAAGCAAACTATAATATTCCATTAGAAGTGTTTTTTGTTGAAGGGCTCTTTTTAACATTTTATAAGTTGGGTTCCATCTAATAGGCATATCGAATTGAGGTTTCAAATATTTTTGATTTTGTGCTTTACAAAATTTTCTAAAATCTTGAGCTCGTTGTTTTATACAATAAATTGTTTTTAACATGTCGCGAATTTTATTAATATATGTTGACATTGCCTTTAAACTATCCTGTACCACTAAATTTAGGACGTGACAAACACATCTAGTATGAAAAAACGCGCCGTTGAGAAATGGTTTTAAATCTCGTTTTAACAATTCAATTGCGGCGCCATTATTGGAGGCGTTATCAAGAGAAAAACTAAGTATTTTATCGTTAATTTTAAATTCCCGCGCACATTTCATAATAACCTTATATAAAGCTATAGCCGTGTGCGGGAATTCAAAACCCGTAAAACATATTACGCGTTTATTTAGCTCCCACGAAATGGGATCAATCCAATGACAAGTGATGCAAAGATAAGCTAATCCTAAATTTAAATTACTCATCCAAACGTCGCTCGTTAGACTCACACGTCCTTCGAAATTTTCAAAATACGTAATTAATTCTTGTTTTGCTTCTAAATATAACCTAATCGTGTCGCGCCTTAAAGTAATTCTACTAACCTTTTGGTATTTGGGCTGAAGCCCCCCATGTATGTACTCTGTGCCGTCGTCATTGTCGAAGACGCTGAATGGCAGCCCACGTTTGATGACGAACTTCGCCTGCATCTCTCGCTGTCGCATTTGATCGTACGTCCAAATTTGTCCTGCTCCAGAAATTTGAGCTTGACTTGACTCGGGAGGAGCTTGTTTCGACTCGCAAGATTTTTGGTGTCTAACGAGCGTCGAGTTGCCGCTGATGGATAGCAACTTCGAGCACATCTTGCAGCGCGCTTTTCTTTCGGTGCCGACTTGGACCATGTCGAAATGCTCCCAAATACCCGCTCTACGATTGTGCTCCACCACCGAAGCCGTACTTTGGGAAGACGACGCTGGAGTTGAGGAGGACGACGCCATTGGGAGAGCTAAGAGAGAGAGAGAGAGAGAGAGAGAGGAGGTGTGAGAAAAGAGAGAGGGGAGGGGGGGTATTTATAGGATTTTTTGGTTTTTTTTTAATTAAAAAAATAATAAAAATAATAATAATAATAATAATATATTATATATATATATAATGGCAGCCAACGACTCTAATAGCCATTGGCTGCCTTCATGGCAGCCATGCTGCCATGATATGAGCCTAACGGCTCTAATAAGAGCCGTTAGGCTCAATCGGGTCTAGCCCGAGACCGGATCGGGCTATGCCCGGCCCGGTCTCGGGCTAGCCCGATTATCGGTCTTTACCCGGCCCGGACCGGGCCGGGTACCGGGCCGGGTAACGGCTCCAAACCGGGGCCCTTTCAGGGCCCCGGGTAAGGGCTCGGCCCGGTTCGGGCCTGAACCGGGCCGGGCTTGACCGGGCCTTGACCGGGCCGGGCTCGGGCCGGCCCGTCAGGCCCGGTTTTTTTGTTCAGGACTGCTACGAATGATGAGTTGGTGAGTTGGGCACGTAATATTGTGAAAGGTCTTGAATTTGTGATCACCATTAAAAGTGCCGATAAATTGATATTTCGAAGCAGACCTAGAGTAATGATTGGGTGTGATAAAGGGGATGTAAACGTGCTAGTTAATGTTCCAATCATTCACATTTCTACCGCTGCATTAGACAACTCTAACATTTCCAAGGACAATTTTCAATGCATTCATAAATGATAATCATTTTGTACAACTGTTGATGCATGACGATTGTCCTCTACCACCAATATTCTTGTTGCGGGTCATTTAGCGCTCTCCTAGAGTTGTCGAGTTGAACTGCCTTAGCTCGAGAGTGAGCCGAACGCGCAAACAGTCAAAAGAGTGATCAGTCAACAGTAGACATCAAGATTTTTACATGGAAAACCCCGGAAAGGAAAAAAACCACGAGGTCTAGCCCTGTTCCGAATGATCCACTAGTTTTGTGAGTTATAGAGAGTTGTTTTTCGATGACCGCTCGTGTAAGGACCCCCTTTCAAAAACCAAGGAGATCCTTATGCCCGGGGCGAGCGTCCCCCCAAAAGATTCTTGTATCCGAAGAGGTGTCACCCTCTTACCTGACCCATGACCCAATTGTCGGAGCATTCGTCCAGTAAGGCTATGCATCATTACAAACATTCACAGAGTATAAAAATTTAATTACGCGGGAGCATTGCATCACAGGATACCACAGCATGATAAGAAAAAAAACCATAGATAAAAAAACCCACGAAGGAGTATAAGAGTCCAAAAATAATAAATATCTCAAACACATAACGACCAAAGTAGACAGTCCAAAACAAGAAGGTAAAATCTCTCATCCTCTCCTCTCCTCAGAGTAGTACCCTCACATCCTCATAAATCTCTCGAGCTGGCTCAGGGAACTCCTCTCATACGGGCGCACGTCTACGCTCCTCCATCCGCTCCAGCTCCATCGGTGGGCGTGTCGGGTCCTAAAATGATACGTACAAAAGTACGTTGGTCACAACTGACCAAGTAAATCCCCCGCTCCTCCCCAGCCCCCTAGCGGGTACCAGGAAGGGATCCTGAAAGAAGAGTTAGCACAATAGCCGAAGCAATATAGATATGTACCAGTAACAAGTAAGGGAAGCAGTAACATCAATAATTAATAGAGCTAGATTTCTAGCAATATATATGTACAGACATCAAATAAGGGGTACAGTAATATCAATAATTAAACAAGCAGGGTTTCTAAATTTATAAAAATCTCCCGTCATCGTATATCCCCTCCGAACGGTGGTTATACGATTTCGGACCAAAGTGAGAGCACAGGTAACACACATGCGTGTGTGTGCGTGTGTGTGCGTGTGTGTGTGTGTGTGTGTGTGTGTATATATATATATATATATGGTACGATGCATATGAATGTTTGGCCTCCTTGCCACTCAAATGATGTGTCACAATCGCTTTCCCTTATGTCGACATGGTGACCTGTTAAGAGAAAGAGCTCACTTCCCAGGCCTCGTCGGCGTGGTCAGACAGTGACAGTGGGTCGATCGTTCCCACTTCTAGGTTATGGATACACCCCAACTTCCTATGCCTTCATACCTCTATGAAGTATAGATACTCTCGGTGGGAACACATCCTCACCTCGTGCGGAGATCGACCCTCTCGGCACATAACCAACTAGGCGTGAGACAGGTCTGTGTGGAAGGGGTAGCTAGCCCCCGATCCTCTTCACCACCATAAATAATAGAGTTCGTCGTCACAACTTCTCCCGTAGTGTATAATGGGAGAAAGCCGATGAAACCGCCACATCGGTATCCATGCACCCCTCCCATATTCTCATGCATTGGGTAATGAATGAAATGACTGTGTCAGTACTCATGAAAATTATTGTGTACAAAACAAGAATCTGAATTTTAAAATTGTATGTTGAGAGCTAAATTTAAATTATTTAGAAGTTCCATATCATAAAACTCAAAACATAAAAGTTGTAGGGAAACTAATAGTCTAAAACATTGTCTCTAATAAGCATGTTCTGATTTATCTTCTATGGGCTTCAAAATATGGATTGAAATTTGCTAAAAATAACTACTTACAATCAAAACAACCTAAAATTACTTTCTACAATGTTTGGGGCTACATTAAATTAATCTAGAGCCTCCAGATCGTAAAACTCAAAACATAAATATTGTAGGAAAAAAATTAATCTACAATAGTGCCTCTGATAGACATTTTTGGATTTAGCGTCTAAGGCCTCCAAAACAAGGACATAATTTTGCCGAAAAAATATCAATTTCGGGTCCAAACAGAATTCTAGGTTTCCAAAACGATTAAATATACTTTTCGGGCGTAAAATTAAATTAGCTAAGTGCTCTAAAACAGAAATCTTATAACACAAAAGTTGTAGTATAAATAAAACTCTACAATAAAGTGTCTCACAAAATTTTTCCAAATTTGGATCTAAGACAATTAAAAATCCACTTTAAGAATGAGTAAAATTTCCATAAACTGGCAGATTTCCTGCCCATGGAAATAAGTATCCTGCATGGATCTTGGCGCAGATCCGATGGTGCCAGGTCAGTTGGACCAGCTTGAGTCAAACCAGCATTGTGGGGGATCCTGTCATCTTCTACATGCAAAAACGTCATCGGTGTAGCTTTATGGGACATCCCCACCGCCGCATGTAGAGAGACTCATCCGTCCACCACCCCCGGTGGGTGCGCCCGGGGTGGGCGCTCCGGTGGGGCACTTGTCGACGGCTGGCCGCCGCCGGCGGTGGCCGAAAAATTCATATATATATATATATATATATATATATATATTTGGATGGAGGGGGTCGCCGGAGCGGGTTCCAGCTGCTCCCTCCGCCTCAAGGGCCGTGAGCAAGGGTCGTGGAGGCCCTCCCTCCCCTTCACACGCCCCATGCAAGGCCGAAACCCGCAAAGGTGGCGGAGGTCGTGGGGGTGGTCTGAAGCTATCCATGGCTGGGATTGCCATTTCCGGTGGTCAGAGTCAGCGGTAATTCGACGGGAAATAGATCTAAGGGCAGAGAGGAGTCAGAGGAACTTACTTGCGCGCATTTAGGCGAGGGGATCGACGGGTGGCCATGGGTGGTGGAGATCTTCGGAGTTGAAGAAGAAGGCTCACCGGTGGTCGTCGGGGCTCAGTTTTCGACTGGTTAGGGAAGAAAGGTGGTAGCAAAACGAAATATAACCTCCCTTGGGGTTTATATATGGGTGGGGGTTGGTTTAGGATTTTAGGAGGGGAATAACTCCTCCTTCCTTGAAGAGAAATGCCCCTCCTAATTCCTGATGCCTAAAATCCCTCCCCTAGGCTGTTAAAAGTAAGAAATTATCTCCCCCTAGCTGCTCTTGACTTGGTGATAAAGAAATTTAATGTGAGGGAAATTTATTACCTAATTAAGGCTCAAAAAGATTATGAGTAATTAATTATAATTCATTTCGAATTCAAACTTTTATCACAGCCTCCTGAAGTTATATTTCATTTATTAAAATTAGTTTATAATTAATGGAGGTGTTTTGGTATTTTCTTTTATTTAATCGGCCCATTCACTTTGATTAAATGAAGATAAATCTAATTAATTCAGATAATATATTTTAATTCATAAATTCAATCTTACTATTATTAGAGTGCCTTGGTAAAAATTTGGGTTTTTTCGGAGATTTGATATTTTTTTTATTTATTTTTTTATTTTATTAATTATTTAAATAAATTATTTATTTAAATAATTTTAAGAGGTCATTCCTCCATTCATGTGGCATTTTTCAGCCACTCACATGTATTGGTGGCTCAAGGTCATCTAACGTCGATGAGTTGATCGAGTCGAGTAGCTTGGTGTGCGTTTAGCCTAATTAGAGCAATTTCATGTTTACACAATTTAAGTGGATCAGTGTTATAAGTATGTGTCGCAGTAGGTTAATTTGACTAATTTAAAGTTTTAGTGAAATATTCATGTGTTAATTTGGGCTCGTCGAGGCCTAATGAGTCGGCTTACACACACATGAGGGTCTAGTATTCTTTTAAGTCGAAAAGCGCTCAAAAGACTCGGTGGGTGGATCAAATGACTTATTGGGTCAACAACACCCAATAAGGAATTAACCTATTATTTGGGTTCCTACCAAGCCCGAGGGACCCTAGTGGGTCAAATAACACAAGGGGGTCCAGAGGGCTGAATTGGGATGTTACAGCTCGTTACAGAGATTTTGTTAAATCCTCCAAATCCTTGGGAGCCGAGAGTGGTGAAGTGTGCTCAGGGATAGCCGTGAGCGCGGAACTTGGCAGAGCAATCCTGAGCAAAGCGCTTCGGAGTAGCCTGGAGCGAAGCGCTGCGGAGCAGCCTAGAGTGGAGTGCTGCGAAGCAGCCTGGAGCAGAACGTTGCAGAACCTCAAGGGGTAGAGCCGTCCGGATCAGAGGTGTCGGGGAGGTCCTCCCCAGGGAGCTTGGAGTCTAATCGAGATCTTTGAAGAGTCCATGAAGGAGAGCTGGAATGCTGAAAGAGATCTTCAAGGGAGAGCTTGAAGGCCGATGAAGATCTTCGGGAAGTCCTCGTCGGAAAACTCAAGAGCTCCTCCTTATCTCAATACCAAAAAGTCCCTTCAAATGGAGGCATGACCCCACTTTTATAGTTTTTGAGGAGGGCGTTCGGGTAACTGCGTCATGCTGATTCTTGGATGAGCGAATGAGAATGCTTGATTCGGGGCACACGAATTGTCATTTTTTGAGGTTATTGTTGGACATGTGTGTCACATCCTTTTGTTTGAGAATAACAAAGCCCAAATTGTATTTGATCTTCCTTGTCGTGTATTTAGAGTGTGCAGGAACTATAGGTGCAATACTCCACAGGTAGAAAACAGATTGGAGACGACACTCTGGAAAGTGTGCCAACGCTCGTGTTAGGTATTAACGCCCAGCGTTAACAACCACTGAGAAGGAAACCGCTGAGATGGCGCTCGACGAAACCTGAAGGAACCTGCGTTTGACGAACTCTGAAGGAAACTGCGTCCGACGAACTTGGAGTTCCGTTCGACGAAATTGCCTGCGCTCGACAAAATTGCGCTTGACAAACTGGGTTCGACGAACTACGAGTTCCATTCGATGAAATTGCTTGCGCTCGACGACATTGCGCCCGACAAACTGCGTTCGACGAACTTGGAGTTCCGTTCGACGAAAGGAGCCTGCGCTCGACGAAATTGTGATTGGCAAACTGCGTTCGACGAACTATGAGTTCCGTTCGACGAATTTGATTCCGTTCGACGAACTTGGTTTCTGCCACGATCCTGACGGTTGCAGTTAACGAAGTGGGTTTCCGTTCGACGAAGGCGCGTTCGACGAAATTAGAGCAGTTAGACGAAATTTGGTTCTGTCACGCTCCCGACGTTATGCACGATCTCAGCAACTGTCGTACACGTTCACTAACGCCGGGCGGTAACGCTTAACGCCGCGCGTTAGATCCAGAGGTTATTTAAAGACCTGATTTCGTTTTTGCTCTATGCTGGGAGGATTATTGAAGGCTTGATTCCAGAAATCTGAGAGAGCTTCCAGAATATATACTTGCGCCAAAATTCAATTGTTGTTATGCTACCGAAGAAGGATCTCCCACGAAAAGCTTAAGGAGAATTCTGGAGGAGGACTACGTCACGCTACATCCGAAGGACGATCGCTTCGACCTCGCTTATACTACAACGATCCTTCATCTCCGACTTCAGAAGATCTCATATGGGGAGTTTTATTATTGTTATCTTTATTTTCATTCCATACTTTTTGTAACCGTTTAGAGAATTCGCCTTGTGTTGACGACTAGGAATGGGTAGGACTTAGGGAGGAATTCTCCTTGTGTTGGCGACTAGGTCTAGGTGATTTGATCTAGGGGGTGCTCAAGGCCATATTCGGGGAAGGATTGTCTAGAGCTGCTTAAGGCCTTGTCCGGGGAAGGATAGGCTAAAGCCAACCGGTTTGTGGGGATACAAGTCGGTATAGAAAAAGAAAAATTGCTTTACTTTGTACGCCTCCGATTTCTAGCGATATTGAAATCAAATTTATGTAAACACTTTTTATATAATATAATCATGTCTCTTTTTGTGTTTACTTGATTTCTATCATTTGGCATAATTTATAAAAATACAAATTACAATTGTTTCTTCCTTTAAGTTAAATTGTTATTTCATTCTAATTTACTCTAAACAATTTAGTAAATCGTTTAAAAATTTATAAAGAATTTTATTCCCTTATTAACCCCCCCCCCCCCCCCCCTCTAAGGGCGCCAATCGATCCAACAAGTGGTATCAGAGCTAGGTTATTCCAAACGGTTTAAAAACCAGGAATAATGACGTCTTATGATCTCGCTTTTTCTGAGGGTCGGGGAATTAGTAGACCTCCACTATTTACCGGGTCAGATTATAATTACTCGAAAAATAGGATGAGATGTTTTCTTATGACCCTAGATATTGAGGTATGGAATATGGTAGAAGAGGAATACTCTCCTCCTACATTTGTAGTTGGAGAGATAACTTTAGATAAACCAAAAGATAAATGAGATGATAGGGATAAGCTAAAATGCAAAAATAACGTCAAGGCCATGAATGCTTTATTTTGTGCGTTAGATAGAAATGAATTTAATATAATTTCTGCATGTACTACTGCATATGAAATTTGGAATCATTTGGAAGTTACTCATGAAGGTACATCACAGGTTAAAGATTCAAAGCTTTTCCAACTTGAGTCGGAATATGAAAAATTCTGGATGGATGAAAGTGAAGATGTTGATGCCATGTACACGCGCTTCACCAAGATCGTCAATGCCTCCAAAGCTCTTGGAAAGACCTTCTCCAACGGCGACTTGGTCCGAAAGATTCTTCATTCTCTTCCACCAAAATTCAACCCGAAGGTGACGGCCATTTCAGAATCACACAATCTAAGAACGCTCCATGTTGAGAGCCTCATTGGGAATCTCAAAACCCATGAGGTAGAACTCAAAATCCAATAGATGAATACAACAAGGAGCCAAAGAAGAAGGCATTGGCACTAAAATCAAAGAAGGAGTGCCAAGAGGATGAGGATGAGGATGAAGAAAGCCTTTTGGTGAAGAACTTCCGAAAGTTCATGCGAAATCCGGAAAGGAGAAACACTTTCTGGAAATTTATCCAAAAGGATGCAAAATGGAAAAGGTCATCCTCAAAGAAGGAAAAGGAGAGTGACGATGAAGAAGAGAGACCTCCACCGGAATGCTTTCATTGTAGGAAGACCGGGCACATTCGGAGCCAGTGCCCAAAGTTCTTGAAGGAGAAGAAGGAAAAGCGGCACAAAGGGAAGGAGAAGAGGAAGGTGCTAAAAGCTAGAACACGGGATGACTCCTCCTCCTCCTCCGAAGAATCAAGCGGGTCTTCATCAAGCGAAGATGAAGAAGCAAACATGTGCCTCATGGGACATGGAAACGACGACGACGACACCAGTGTTCTTAGCGACACTGAGGTAACTCCTCCCACTTATGATGAACTCTTTAATGAATTCCTTGAAACTTGCAAAGCTTTTGATAAAAATATGAAAGATAATATTTTATTGATTCGTGAAAATGAATCTCTTATTAAAGAAAATCAAAAGCTTTCCAAAAAAATAATTATTTTAGAAAAGAGAAAGGTTTCTTGCCAAGAGTATGATCACTCCACTAAATTGGCAAAAGATATTGAAGAGTCACTTTCTAAAGCCCTCTCTCATGCCAAAACTCTTACAAAAGAGAAGGGGGAATTAGAAAGGAAATTAGAAGCCTCTCTTTTGCAAATCAACAATAATAAAAAAAGGTTTTGAAAATAAGTGTGTCATACTTGTGAAAGAAAATTATTCACTTAAAGCACAAGTTCATGATCTCACCATGACCATTAAATCACTGGAAATGATTTTAGGGTACCAGTGCCATGGTTCTAGAAAATTTGGGCTCGAATATCGAGGAGAGCGCTACCGCCCGGCGTTAGCCACTAACGTCGGCGCTAGCACCTCATACCAGAAACCTGAATTTTCTTTTTCAAAAGTTTTTTCTTCTATAAATCCAATTTGTTCCAGCAAGAAAATATTCCAGAAGAGGGTCTCAACCCCCTTTATTTCGTGTGCAAACTGTTATAGGTTAGGTCACACATCTAGTTCTTGCAGGAAAATAAAACAAAATACTTTAAAACAAATCTGGGTACCTAAGGCTTCCACTTATTCTATGGGTGGTACCACTTGGGTATCCGGATCTTTACTCTCATCTTCTTTCTAGATGTGCAGGTAGGCTAAGGACAATGAAGACATGTGGTACTTGGATTCAGTATGCTCCAAGCACATGACGGGGAATAAAGCAAAGTTCCTTAGCCTAGAAAAGAAGAAGGGAGGGATCATGACGTTTGGTGACAACGGAAAAGGAAGGATCATGGGAATTGGTATAGTTGGTAACAAATCATTTACTATATCTAATGTTCTTTATGTGAAAGGATTAAAACACAACTTAATTTCTATTAGCCAATTATGTGATAAAGGATTAGATGTGTTATTTGAATATGCCACTAATCTATGCAAAATATCTAATCCTACTAGAAAAGATATTTTATTAACTGCACCAAGAATACATAATGTTTATCTAGTTTCTTTTCATGATCTTTCTAAATCATCTATAAAATGTTTTATCACTAAAAATGATGAATTAGAACTTTGGCATAGAAGACTAGGGCATGCTAGCACAAAGCTCATTGTAAAACTTGCCAAAAGTAATTTAATTAGAGGATTGCCTGTGTTAAATGGAACTTTACCTTCACTTTGTTCACCATGTCAAAAAGGTAAATTTTCTAGATCCTCTTTCAAAAGTAAAAATTTCATTTCTACTACAAGACCCTTGCAAATAATTCAAATGGATCTTTTTGGTCCCGTTAGCACTACAAGTCTTGGTGGTAGATTATATACATATATTTTAATAGATGATTTTTCAAGATATTGTTGGACATTATTTCTCTCTTCCAAATTCGATGCGTTTTGTGAATTTGCAAAATTATGTACTCGTATTCAAAATAAAAGTGATTTAAAATTAAATGCATTCGCTCGGATCATGGAGGAGAATTTGAAAATGAAAAAATTACATCCTTTTGTGATATGTTAGACATTAAACATGAGTTCTCTGCACCACGCACACCACAACAAAATGGTGTTGTAGAAAGAAAGAAAGAATATGACACTTCAAGAATTAGCACACACTATGTTATGTGAATATAAATTACCTAAGTCCTTTTGGGCCGAAGCCGTAAATACATCGTGTTATGTTTTGAATAGAATCATGCTTCGCCCATCTCTTAATCTCACACCATATGAACTCTATTTTCAAAAGAAGCCTAATGTATCTTATTTCAAAGTTTTTGGTTGTAAATGTTTTATTTTGAATACAAAAGATAGCTTGAGAAAGTTTGATGAAAATGTGATGAAGGAACTTTTCTTGGGTACTCTTCAACTAGTAAAGCTTATAGAATTTTTAATAAAAGAACTAGTAGAGTTGAAAAGTCAATAAATGTAAAATTTGATGAGTTTGTTCCTTGTGTAGAAAAACTTTCCGCAGGCAACGGGGATCATCTCTTACAACCTTTGGAGCATGGTGATGAGGAATCTTCCAAAGAAGAAGAAGAGGAGGCCAAAGAAGATGAATATGTACCTCCAAGTGCCTTGAAATTCACAAAGGATCATCCACGGGAATTAATAATTGGTGAACCATCCATCGGGGTAAGAGCTCGCTCTTCTCTTCATGAATCATATTCAAATATCTGTTTTGTTTCCGAAATTGAACCAAAAATCGTTTCTACCGCTTTAAATGATGAATTTTGGTTTTTGGTATGAATGAAGAGTTAGAACAATTTGAGCGACATAATGTTTGAAAATTAGTAGAAAGACCATCTAATTACCCAGTTGTAGGTGTAAAATGGATTTTTAAAAATAAATTAGATGTTGAGTCTAGAATCACTAGGAATAAGGCACGCTTAGTAGCACAAGGATATTCACAAATCGAGGGGATAGATTTTGATGAAACTTTTGCACCCGTTGCTAGGTTGGAATCCATTAGAATTTTTCTAGCATTTGCAAGCTTTAAGAGAATAAGATTATTTCAAATGGATGTAAAAAGTGCGTTTCTCAACGGGTTTGTAAAAGAAGAAATTTATGTTGAACAACTCCCCGGTTTTATTAATGAAAAATTTCTTAATCATGTTTATAAACTAGAAAAAGCGCTTTATGGTTTAAAACAAGCGCCACGTGCATGGTATGAAAGACTTACATCATTTTTATTAAAGCACTGTTATATTATGGGAAGTGCCGATAATACTCTCTTCATTAAACATAATAGTAATGATTTAATTGTTTTGCAAATATATGATGATGATATAATCTTTGGATCTACTAATGAAGAGTTGTGTAATGAAGTTATTGAAGTGATGAAAAATGAATTTGAAATGAGTATAGTAGGAGAACTTTCTTATTTTCTTGGTTTTCAAATATCACAAAGAAATGATGGTATCTTTATATGTCAAACCATATATGTCTATGATATGCTTAAGCGCTTTGGATTTGAAAACCTTAAACATGCTTTTACACCAATGAGTGCATCACTTAAATTAGGAAAAGATGAATCGGGAATTTCAATTGATCAAACCTTATATAGAGGTATGATAGGATCCCTACTTTATCTTAGTGCAACTAGACCCGATATTATGTTTGTCGTATGCTTATGTGCTCGATTTCAAGTCAATCCAAAAGAATCTCATTTAAAAGCGGTAAAACGAATTTTTAGATATCTTATTGGGTCATCTAGATTAGGATTATGGTACCCACACAATAATTCATTTACACTTCACGGCTACTCCGATTTGGATTATGCTGGTTGTTCACTTGATAGAAAAAGCATTAGTGGTACTTGTCATTTTCTAGGACCTTCATTAGTTGCATGGTCTAGTAGGAAACAAAATTTGGTTGCACTCTCCACCACGGAGGCCGAATACATTGCATTAGGGAGTTGTTGTGCACAAGCTCTATGGATGATCCAAACTTTAGAGGACTTTGGTTTTCATCTAAAACTTATTGAATTAAAATGTGACAACAAAAGTGTCATTGATCTCACAAATAATCCGGTACACCACTCTAGATCCAAACATACAGATGTGCGTCATCATTTCATAAGAGATCACATTAAAAAGGAAAATGTTAGGATAAGTTTCATTGGCACGGACTCTCAACTTGCTGAAATATTTACTAAACCTCTTCCCGATGCAAGGTTTCAAATGTTAAGGTTGGAATTAGAAGTCTTAGACATCTTAGGATGAATAACATGTAAAATGCTAATGTTTTATGCAATTTGAGCAATCAAGATATCTCCAAAAATTACAAAATTTATGCATGACTACTCTAAGGACACTTAATAAATATCAAAAATCAGATTTTTCAAATTCTCAAAAAATCGTGTACTGTTTCAGCGTTAACTCTTAACGCCAGCGTTTGCGTTGGGTTGGAATTTTCTAAAATCCTTAAAAATATGTTAGTTTATATTTACTAATTTGTTTTTGAATTTCTGACATTTATTATCTTTGTTTTAATTTATATTTAAGAAAATCAACTGTAAAAATTCAAAATTCAAAATTCAAAAATACAAAAATATGTTTTTGTGATTTGTGTTTTATTCATATTATGAAAAATCAACTACAAAAGTTCAAAATTCAAAAAAACAAAAATATGTTTTTGAGATTTGTGTTTTATTCATATTATGAAAAATCAACTACAAAAGTTCAAAATACAAAAATACAAAAATATATTTTTGTGATTTTTTGTTTTTATCTTATTAAAAAAATGATAAAACAACAAAAAAAATGGTATAATCTTTATTGCTAATATCAAGCATGAATGAATTCTACTATTTAGAATTATTTACAATATTAAAATTTATTCCTTCAAATTTCTATTAACATTGTTTTGTTTATCATGCTTTGATCTATCTATTTAAAGTGCATTAATTGTATTGAAAAATATGTGTAGAACCAAGCTTAGCATGCCTCTAAGTATGAGTAAATGTATTATGATTGATAATGATACATTTCACTCACTTATTTTGGTAATCAACATGCGTGTTTAAATCTAAAAATGCTTGCTTGTGTATTGTATTTGTACAATAAATTAAAACTTGTATAAGTTTATTACCTACACTACATTTGAATTGCACTTATGAAATTTTGAAAAGTGGTTAAGTTTCAAAAATTGCGGGTTTGCAAAACAAGTGTATTCGGAGAATGTTGTCGCACAAATGTGAACAAAAAAAAATTATATATGTAGACAACTATAACTCCACCAAGCACTACTTTAATCTCCTGATAAGTCTTCAGAAGCATTGTGAGGTTGAGCACCTTCGAAAGAATAGTAAAGTTTCTTGTGCAACCCTTGATTAATACACCACTTTTTATAAAATAGTGTGCATTAAAGTGTGTGAAAGTTAATTTACTTGTGTGTTTTTTGTGCACTTTACTTTACATATGTCTTGTATTTTGTGATTTAAATCAATTGTTTACATTGCCCAAAATACACTTATGTGCGCATCATATCTTTCATAATACTTCTTCTCATGAGTATTGGATTCTAATGCTTTATCTATACTACTCTTTATATAATAAATGCACTAGATAACCTAGCATGATCTCTACAATGTTTTGGTATCTCTTGAACTTAAAATTAAGTAACATTGTAGTATATTCTTTTTGATATGTTCATTTTCATGATTGGTATCTTTATGTAAAACCATTAGATTTCAAAAAGGTTAAAACATATTTACATTTTGAACTAAAAACTCATATTTTTACTTATGATTTTCATGCTTACAAAAAGATGTTTCTTATAATCTTCCGCTTGTTTACAACTCTTATTTTTTATTTGAAATCTCTTAAATATACTATGCTTAAAATCTTTATCATTATCTATATTACAAAAGCTCGATCATCCTTTATCATTTATAAGAAATGTCTCCTTACTACCCTCACCCTACCTTCTTTTGATAATACCAAAAGGGGGAGATTAATTGAAGAAATCTATATAGGAGAAATATAGAAGAATACGGGGAGACTAATTCATGTAATCAATCATTTAGGGAGAGTAAAACATAAATTGCATTTATGTAGGGGGAGCATTAAGATAGGGGGAGTATGCACATTTTCATGCATATCAAATACTATAGTTGCACTTTAATGATTTCTTGCTATGAGAATTTGTTATTATCAAAAGGGGGAGATTGTTGGACATCTGCGTCACATCTTCTTGTTTGAGAATAACAAATCCCAAATTGTATTTGACCTTGCTTGTCATGTATTTAGAGTGTGCAGGAACTATAGGTGCAATACTCCACAGGTAGAAAACAGATTGGAAACGACTCTCTAGAAAGTGTGATAACGCTCGCGTTAGGTATTAACGCCCAGCGTTAACAACTGCTGAGAAGGAAACCACTGAGATGGCGCTCGACGAAACCTGAAGGAACCTGCGTTCGACGAACTCTGAAGGAAACTGCGTTCGATGAACTTTGAATTCCGTTCGACGAAATTGCCTGTGCTCGACGAAATTGCGCTTGACAAACTGGGTTCGACGAACTATGAGTTCCGTTCGACAAAATTGCCAGCGCTCGACGGCATTACGCCCGACAAACTGCGTTCGACAAACTTGGAGTTCCGTTCGACAAAAGGAGCCTGTGCTCGACGAAATTGCGCTTGACAAACTGCGTTCGACGAACTATGAGTTCTGTTCGACGAATTTGATTCCGTCCGACGAACTTGGTTTCTGCCACGATCCTGACGGTTGCAGTTAACGTAGTGGGTTTCCGTTCGACGAAGGCGCGTTCGACGAAATTAGAGCAGTTCGACGAAATTTGGCACGCTCCCGACGTTATGCACGATCTCAGCAACTGCCGTACACGTTCACTAACACCGGGCGGTAACGCTTAACGTCGCGCGTTAGATCCAAAGGTTATTTAAAGACCTGATTTTGTTTTTGCTCTGTGTTGGGAGGATTATTAAAGGCTTGATTCCAGAAATCTGAGAGAGCTTCCAGAATATATACTTGCGCAAAAACTCAATTGTTGTTATGCTACCGAAGAAGGATCTCCCACGAAAAGCTTAAGGAGAATTCTGGAGGAGGACTACATCACGCTACATTTGAAGGACGGTCGCTTCGACCTCGCTTATACTACAGCGATCCTTCATCTTCGACTTCAATTGTTGGCGACTAGGTCTAGGTGATTTGATCTAAAGGGTGCTCGAAGCCATATCCGGGGAAGGATTGGCTAGAGCGGCTTGAGGCCTTATCCGGGGAAGGATAGGCTAAAGCCAACCGGTTTGTGGGGATACAAGTCGGTATAGAAAAGGAAAAATTGTTTTACTTTGTACGCCTCCGATTTCTAGCGATATTGAAATCAAATTTATGTAAACACTTTTTATATAATATAATCATGTCTCTTTTTGTGTTTACTTGATTTCTATCATTTGGCATAATTTATAAAATTACAAATTACAATTGTTTCTTCCTTTAAGTTAAATTGTTATTTCATTCTAATTTACTCTAAATAATTTAGTAAATCGTCTACAAATTTATAAAGAATTTTATTCCCTTATTCACCCCCCCCCCACCTCTAAGGGCGCCAATCGATCCAACAATTATGACGAGTTTCTCCCCGGTCACCTTGGGAAGCCTAGGCAGCCTTCCAAGTGGTGGTGGCGGTGGTGGTCGGCGATCGCCGTCGACGATGGATAGTGGCGGCGCGGCTCACGGAGCGGGGGGAGCGGGAACGCTTCCCGCAGATCAAGCGAGAGTGGTAGCGCTTCCCACAGAATTGGAGCGAGCGTGAGCGCTTCCCGCGGAATAGGTGAGAGCGGTAGTGCTTCCCTGTAGAACAGGCGCGAGCGAGGGCACTCCCCGCGGAACAAGCAAGAGCAAGAACGCTTCCCGCGGAACAGGCGAGAGCGGTGACGCTTCCCGCGGAACAAGAGCGAGCGGGAGCGCTTCCTGCGGAACAGGTGAGAGCGGTCACGGTTCCTATGGAACAAGAGCTAGCGGGAGCACTTAGCCGGAGCACTTCCTATAGAACAAGAGCTAACAGGAGCACTTGCCGCAGAACAGGCGAGAGCGGTAGTGCTTCCCGCAGAACAGGCGCGAGCGGGAGCTCTCCGCGCAGAATAGGCGCGAGCGGGAGCACTTTCTGCAGAACATGTGAGAACGGTGGCACTTCCCGCGGAATAGGCGCTAGCGCTTCCCACAGAACAGGCGCCAGCGGTGGCATTTCCTGCGGAACAGGCGAGAGCGGTGGCGCTTCCTGCAGAACAAGCGAGAGAGGGAGCACTTCCCGGGCAACAGGGAAGAGGAGTGGCGCTTCCCGGTGAACAGGCGAGAGCGCGGCTGTCCCCGAGCACGCTCGGCTCCCAAGTATTTAGAGGACTTAACAAAATCTCTGTAACGAGCGGTGGTGTATCACCCTCGAAAAACAACTCTCTCTAACTCACAAAACTAGTGGATCATTCAGAACAGGGCTAGGCCCCGTGGTTTTTTTCCTTTCCGGATTTGTCCATGTAAAAATTTCGATGTCTACTGTTGGTTTTCTGTTTTGACTCTTTGCGCGTCAGCTCACTCTCGAGCTAAGTCAGTTCAGCATTGACGATCTATGAGTGCCCTGAACGAACCACAACAATTTTGAAGTTTAAAGAGATATCGTACAGATATTGTTAAATCTGTAGGCGTCATTAGAGGGGTGAATAAGGGTTTTAAAACTTTTAATATATTTTGATATACTTGAAAAGCAAAGCGATCAAAATAGAGAGAAATCAAACAAATTAAGTGATCAAATAGAGACATGATTTTATTAATATGAAATGAAGGATTACAAAACTTGATTTCTTATAACGCTAGAAATCAAAGGCGAATCATAAAAAGACTTTTTCATTTTCTATCCCGACTCGTATCCCCACGAACTGGTGGCTTTAGCCTATCCTCCCCCGGATATGGCCTCAAGCCGCTCTAGTCAATCCTCCCTCGGATACAGCCTTGAGCACCCCCTAAATCTATACCCTAGACCTAGTCGCCAACACAAGGCGAAATTCTCTCTAAGTCCTACCCAGATCTAGTCTCCAACACGAGGCGAATTTCTACACGATTACAAAGTAAAGAGATGAAATAAACAACAACAATATGAAAACCTCCCTCTAAGAAACTTCTGGAGTCAGAGACGAGAGATCGTTGTAGAATAAGCAAGGTTGAAGCGATCGCCCTTCGGATATAGCATGACGAAGTCCTCCTTTAGAAACTCTCTAAGCTTTTGGTGGGAGATCAACTCTCTGCAGAATAAGGCTCTGGAATTTTGGCACTGGACCTCTCTCTAGGATGTGTGTTGGAAACGAGAGAAGATGTCTCCTTTTTATAGCCTTGGAGATAGCGCTACCGCCAACGCTATCCCGGATTAGGAAACATTCTCTGCGTGCGTATCTTCATTCCAAGGAAACCTTTCCAAAATTCCTCGTGTGCTCCGCGCTACCGCCTGCGGTATCTGCTACTGCCTGGCGATATCACCTTCTATACCTGCCCCTGAACTTGCCTAATCATAGCTAGCGCCCGCGCTAGGTGCTAACGTCGGCGCTAGTGGACATGTTGGAATTCTAGCTTTAAACTTGGGGGCAACCTTCTTATGTTATCCTTGAGTCATGTGGCATTTTTTCCTGCACACTTAAACACACAAGATCACATACACATATGATTTGTTATTCTCAAACCAAGGAGATGCGGAAGACCATGTTCCAACAAACTCCCCTTTTTTGATAATAACAAATCCATTAATGATACATTAGAGCATTAATATATAAGCATGATGAAACCTACTTATGTGTGTGTGAGAGTGATGACTTAGGATAATTGTTGTTTTTAGTATTTAGAATGGCTCCCCCTAAATACATGCTGTAAGACCCCATTTTTTTTCTTTTCAAACATCCGGGTCTTAGGCCCAGAACCGCCGTTTTGCGATGACACCATCGCTCGGAAAGATTGCCACAACAAAACGCCGATCCTGCCGGCCAAATCGATCACAAAGAAGAAAATTATAAACGAACAAATATAAGTTCACGTCCACAATCACATGCTATATATATATATATATATTTGAATGTTCACGTGATAATAACTGAATACAAAGATAACAATAATAAGAAGAAGGGCTCATGCCCAGTACATCATATCCTCACTACAATATCACTCGTGGGAGCTAACTACTAATCACTCACTGATCCTGAATCATGTGCTCCTGTTCTAGACTGGCCCGCCTCCGTCTGCACCGGCCTCTGGTGCTGCTGCGTCTCCTCGGTCCCCTAAAATGATATGGTCCACCAACCGTTAGTCAAAAAGACTAAGCCTTATGTTCCCCACCCCACCCCCAATGGCTCCTAGGCACCATGTGGGAGGATGAAGCGGAGGACAGCAAGGGGTATAATCAAAAAGTAGATGACGGGGCATAATCTACAGGAAGAGTTCTACCACTACTCAAGTATATATATACATAATCGAAGCAGTTAATAAAGCATAGTAAGAGCAGGTAAAGAGTAAGTAAAGAATAGTAAGTAAAGCAGGTACATAATAGAAAAGTAACCATTGATTTATAGGAATGCCCATACAAACATATAGACCAAGGGGTCGTTTACCAGGGCCTAACGTATAAGAAGTCCCATAACCAACTTATACGATAGGGGTAGGGGTTGAAATGCAATTTTATGCCATGACATGCAGAGTTATGCAGTTTATGCTATGTTCATACAAGTGCAACTCACACACTTCGACTCTATGCGCACAGACCTTTAGTTCCCCCTTTTTGGAGCTAGCTAGACTCCCAGGATACTCCCGTAGTGGCAAACGAAAGCGGTGGGTTGGGCCTCGCCCACCTCTAGGTTGGTATTCACACTACCTAACCTAGACCTATCGTACGCCTCAACGCAAAACCGCGGAGCATCTGCGTACTCTTACAGGCTGGACCCCCAGACTTTTATGGCTAAGTGCAAATTCCACACTTGCCGAGTCAACGTATTGACGTCGGTGTGAACGACCGTCCAATACCGAAGACCCACCATCTTCGTGCACATGCAAACATGTTCTACTATCTATCTCCGGGAAATAAGCTCCATGGGCTAACCCGCCCATGACCATAACCTTCCGAGCCACCGGCTCACCGGACCAACCCGTCCGTACCAACAAACCTTACTGAGTCACAAGCTCACCAGACTAATTAGTCTACTGCTACAACCACCGAGCCTACCGCTCGTAAGACCAAAACGACAAATATTCCCATGATAACGGGGTGTGGGTGAGAGTATTATTAAGTTAATATTGTATAATAACTTCTAACTCCTACGACTTATGTTTAATCTTGGACTTCCCGAGGATTACCCTGTATGGGGCACGTTACGGTACTAGGAACTGTAATGAGATGACACCCCAAAGTTCCCTTTATCAAGACACTTAGTGTTGTTGGTATCTACTCATAAGAGCACCCCTCTTATCATTTCACTTGAGTTAAACCTAAGTGCTTTATGACACGCTAGGGAAAAGACGATCCTTCGTCAATCCCAAGCACTACCTTACCCTTAACTCACCAAGCACTCTTAATATATAACTCTTTTTTGGTGACCTAAATCTCTTCATCCTGACCATGTACACCAACTACATGTCATTCCCACTTAGTAGGCCACTAGTTACCCAAGTTCCACAGTTTTACTAAACGCAGACCAAACTAACTATATGAAGCTTGTAATTAGAGGTACTCCAAATATTCATCCAACTAACTCAAGATAATTACTGGGGGTCTATCATAATGTTATAAGACTAAATCCAGAGAATCATAGTTTTCCTTAATTATTTAGTATTTATTTTAATTTCTCCAAACATTTGCCAAGTGTGAAAATGAACATGAAGTATAAGGAATTCTTATGATATGGCTCTGAAAAAATTATGATAAATCTATGATGACTAAATAAAAGCAAATACAACATATCATATTTTTACAGTAAGAAATTGTCCTCTATTTTTATTATTTGTCATCTAACCAAACTTGTATATTTATGAAGGAACCACCAAAAATATCTACACCAAAATTATGGGGAAAATACCAAGCTCTTGTATTCATCAGAAAAGTCTACTGCCTAAGTTTCAGGATTTATGAAAATCATTTTCTCACTTAAATAAATACTTTAAGAAAACCTCAAATAAGATAAGTTGTGAAGTAGCATACTGATTTAAGTCTCCAAAGATTATATAAAAAATTACAGAGTTTTGTAATGCTCTGAAATGTCATATCACCAATTTTCACAATTTAACAAAGAGTATTGGACCCTCAATTATTTTTCTTAAGCCTAAGACAAAATAAATGCCTTGTGAATGAAGTACTGGTTAAATCATTTAATTAAATACACAAAAATTACCAAAGGTGTATATCATGATTACAAAGAAACTACCAAAGTTTCATCATCATCCAAGGCCATTTAAGTATGTAAATTTCTCTTATAAGGAATTTCCCTAAAGGGGTTATGACCTATCTCAAAGGGAATAATTGCTCCTAAAATTCTTATACAATTACCTAGGGCCTATTTACACCCTATAAACTTATCCACCAAGTTTCATAACCATTCTATAGATTTTGACCACATGTCCTTCACAAAGCTCTACATGCACCCCAAGGGTTAAATCTAGGATCCTAGGGCATATCCACCTCCACACCACCCCAACTCACTCATGAGGGTGTTTTAGGTGATCGTAATCCATTGGCCAAGGTTTCATCTCATGGTGAGGAGATTTGACCACAATACCCCAAGATAAACACCATGCCCTAATTTTAAACTAATTAGACCCAACTTAGGTTAACCAATTTCCAAACTAAATCAGTCCCAATTGGGCTGAGATTTTTACCAGGGTCATTTGATAACCCTAAGAAGTACCCACCAAAATTTGGAGGACATTGGAGGTCATTTGACCCAATAACTAATTAATATTTGATTTATGAAATTATTACAAAAACCTTAGAAAAAGTTTCTCCTAAAATTCCCATCTTTGGATATATTATGGGTGTAGGTACAAATAGCCTAGGTTTCAATTTTCAAGTCAATCCCATAACCCAATCAAATGTTATTCAAGAAATGGTGGTTGTCCTACACTAGGGACCAGTCCCACCAAAATGGACCTACAGGGAGCTACAGAACTCCTTTGAGCTGAAACAAATTTTAAAATAAAGTAGACTCCAAGGGCTGCAACTTTGGTGTTGACCACTTTTTCTGTAGAGGGGCCTAAGTATTTTTAATAAATTAATCTATGTACAGCAAAAAGTGTGACAGAAAATATAATTTCATAAGGATTTATACTATATGATTCAGCACGAATCCTGAAGCAAATCTGATGGTAGCTGGTCATCTTCCTCCTCCAGCCAAGGGTGGAGATTTACCTGACCTGTAGCCTATCTACCATGGTTTTCCCAGCCACCCACGCCCCTCCCCGGCCGGCCAATGCCACCACCAGCTTCCTTGAGGTGGTGGTTGGCGATGGGAGGTGTTGGTCGGCCGGTGGTGGCCGGAACCGGTGGTTTTGGCAAGAATAAAATCTCCAATAAAATGAGATTTCGGCCATGAAGATGGAGGACCAATTGGACCCAATCCTTGCCGATTTTTGAAGTAGATCTACCCACTAGAGAAGAGGAGAAGAACCAGACCTGAGTGGAGCCTTGAAGCCTTGTCGTTTGGCCCATCACCATGGCCGACCTTGGAGCTTGGATGCCATGCCGATCTGAGACTAGGATGCACGATTTCTTCTGGAATGTTGGGGGTTTCACTCCTCTCAGTCTTTTGAAGATGATAGAGAGCTTAGTTGAGGGAGAGGGAGTGTGTAACCTCCATTTGCCATGAATGGCCATTAAAGCTATTTTCGGCCACCATGAAAATCCTCCAAATTCAGCCCCCTTGTGGCCGGCTCTGGCTATTAAAATCCTCCAAATTAATTACGGGGAAAGTACCAAGCCATGGGAGGTGAAGAGAGGAAGCCTTTGGCCTCCCAATCCATGAATGGCCATTATTTCTCTCTTTCTCTCTCCACCATTTTTGGGGAAAATGGCGTTTCTCTCTCCTAATCATCATTTATAGAATTTGGATGGCTCTTTGAGTAATTCTCAGCCTCCTAGACTAATGGGCTACTCCAATTGGGCTAAACCCAAGTAGATTGGGCTTGATTAGATCAAAATAGGTCATTTTGACCTAAATTTAGGGGGAGTTGACTTTGGTCAATTTGACCATTTGGGTTGGCCCCAATGGGTGGCTAGTGACCCATTGCACTCTCCTAAGGGTTAGCAAGGTCTAGGTAGGGTCAATTTGGCAAGGTGGAGGCCAATTGACCCACAATAGGGTAATTTGACCAAAATAGGGCTAGAATTGACTTAGGTCAAATTGGCCAATTTGGTGGCCCCGTGGTGGGGGTTTTTGGTCCATTGGGTCCCTAATAACCTTATAAGGGTAGGTAAAAGGTCAATTTGGCATGGTGGAGGCCAATTGACCCTAATTAGGCTACTTTGACCAATTTGGGGTTAGGGTTGACTTTGGTTAATTTGGCCTCTTTGGTTGACCCCAATGGGTCCTTGGTGCTCTAAGGGGACCCCAAAGGGTTAGGTATGCTATGGTGGGGTCAAAGGGTCAAGGTGAGGCCCTTAAGTCCAACCCTATGCTTGTTAACTGGAAATTGCTATTTGCAGACCACTGTGGTTTCCTTCTTCTTGGCTAAGGCCAAGTGGTCTCTTCAAACTTCCTAGGGTTTTGTCATGACCTAGTCATTACAAAACCACTCTAGGGGTCTAGTTGTTTGGGGGATGTTATAAATCCCAATAAACAAAAAAAAATTCGTCCCCGGAATTCAGGTTAGGCCTGCGGGGCTTCTACCGCAAGTGCTTGAACGTAACATCCCCTAAGAAAGGAAGTTATTCCTGACTCGAAGAGCACCAACTATCTCTGCTACATCAGTTCTAGAGGCTCCCTGATAAGCTTCTCCTGTCCATGATTTCTCCATAGGACCTTGATCAGTGGGACCTTCTTGCGCCGCAAGACCCGCATCTTCGTGCCATCTACTCCAGGTGAATCAATCAATTGGAGGCTACCAGGCCATCTATAGTAGAAATTCGCTACTCCGGCCGTAGTAGAGATTTCCTAAAGGAGGAGACATGGAAGACGTCGTGCAATCCTGCTAACTCCGGCGGCAACTCCAGTCTATAAGCCAACGGGCTGATCCAATCCAGGATCCTGTAGAGCCCCATCTATCTCAGACTGAGCTTCTTCCGCCTGCGAACCCGCGAGACTCCATGTGTAACACCCTCCCTGTTACATAGCATATAACAGTAGGTCCGACCGGGACCCCACGCCATATGAGATGAACAGAAGAGCGCGGTACTAAAATTAGCATTTAACAGTTAAAGATATAATTATCTCAGCACAGAGTCGCATAACGGAAGCATATAATTTCATTTATAAACCAGTGTATAGCATTGTCCACATAAGTTACTTGGAATGAAATACATATAAGGTTAATTACAATGTTTGTTTACATAATATAGGTGGCTTCCAGACATCGGCACGCAGGCCGGCCACACATGAACAAAAGTAAACAAAAGCTTTGGCCTTCAAGGGACAGCATAGCACAGCAGCAGGGGCTTCAGCCCGCTAGTCTCACCAGGACCTGTATAAGCAAATCCACCAAGTGGTGGGAAAACAAGTAACCGGTCAGCTTTAGCTGACCAAGATTTATAACGACCCCACCCCAAACTCGGGGCGGCGGTGCTCCTTCCCTGCAAGTAAGAGTCAGCAGCATATATATATCCGCAACAAACACCAACGGAGGCATACCAAGCCACCCGCTTCGTGCTCTCAAGGCACACTTTGGCATACTCCCTGAGTTACGCCCTCACGCTAAGTCCTATTTCAACTTAGACAAGCAATTTGAGCTAGTCCATACACACGAAGTTACGACACTCTTCCATAGCCCGGTGCACCGAGGGGCGACCTCTTCACCACCACTATGGGAGGGTTCGGATCAGCTAGGCCCGTGCTCAAATACCGCGATTCAACTATGCACGATACGGGTAAGCTTCACCTAATACCCATCACTTAAAGCTGGGCTTTGCAAATTCCACAGCTTCTCCTGCTACATATCCAGTCCCCAGGACTTTTGGTAGCACGGAAACACACAATCTGTGTGCTGGGAGCTACCGCCGGCGCTAACGCTAGCGCCCGGCGCTAGCAACAGAACCCAGTTCTTCCCGGCACTGGTAACAGAAGTCAGTTCTGCCACCTCTGGGAAAACACCTCCAGATAACAACACTATTAGCTCACCTGGAGCTACCGCCGGCGCTATCGCTAGCGCCCGGCGCTAGTAACAGAACTCAGTTCTGCTTCCAAACTTCGGGTATTGCCTGGGAAACACCTCCAGGATAATTTGCTGTACAAAACAGTACAGAAGACCCGAACCACATCATATACATGAAGTCTTCTCCACGCGATAAACATCACCAATCCGGCTCGAACTGTCCAGATGGGCTTCACACAGCATGCCTATGCCCGTACTTCCATTCTGGACTCTATATGCAATTTATGGGGGAATCACTTCAACCCACCGGAAGATCTGATCTACTAATTAGTAGAAGTCTTCCAGAACATGGAAATCAAAGGACACGCATGTCCAAAGACTAGGGAGGAGAATCGTTACCCTAGTTGGTCGTTTTGGCGCCATAGAACTGAGAGGGAAATGGCTGGAATCTGCGGTGGCACACGCACGCATACGCTTCTTCACAAATCCCTCCTAGCACGACAAAAACTCAACTCCAACGGATCTCCTTCCCTGCTCCCAGCTCTCTGCCCTCAGAACTGCAAAGGCTCTCAGAGAAAATGAGCTGAAGAGTCGGATTTTGAGGTATATAAGAATTTCCCGCTACCGCCGGTGCTAGTGGCTAGCGCTGGCGCTAGCGACAAAGTCGGTACCGCTTAGGGACACTACCGCCGGCGCTAGCACTAGCGCCTGGCGCTAGCTCCAAGACTTCAACTCACTTTGATTTTGTGTGCACATGAAATTTGGGGTCTTACACCATGCATCAGACGTATCTTCCGAAACACCCGGTCTCCAACCTGGAGCTCTACTGCACGATGTCGCGCATCGTAATACCTGACCTGGCTTCTCTGGGCCTCCAACATCCTAACTCGAATCAGTCGCACCTGGGTATCTATGTCCTCCATAAATTCCGAGCCGAGTGCCTTAGGATCCTCATCCTTGATCCAAGACAGTGGAGTCTTGTGCCTCTGTCCCTCTGAGGGTGGAAAGCTGTGTTGAACGTTAACTAAGAGCTGAGATAAGCCTGGACTAATCTTCACTCCTTGGGTGTAACCCGTCCAACCCGATCCAACACGATCGTCCCGAGCACACCACTATAACGTCCAATATCTCAACAAATCTCATCGAACACCAACGGGAGCGTCCTTCTGGCCCGGGGTGACCCTAGCTACCTTGGTCAATTTATCCTCGATGTTCCAAATAAACTTGTGCCCGGAGTGGGGATGTGGTAACCTGTGTATGAAATCCATAATTGTATCTTCGAGCTTCCACTCTAACACGGGCAGTGACTGTGGTAGTTCCCCAAAGACCCTTGCACTTAGTTTTCACCAGTCTACAGACCTGACCGTGCATCACAAACCTACGACGTCTTTCTTTATTCTGGGGAAACACACGCTCCGGAATACACCATTTCTTCGGTGACTAAAGTTATTGTTTGTAAGGGTAGACAATGCCTCTAAAAAGTTTTCTCTACACGTTCTGATTCTTATTTCTTCACGTGCGTCCGAGTACTCAATCATCTCTACTCTACAACTTTTCCAGTTCTTACTATTGATGGAACCAATCAAATCGCCTATCATCCCAATCATTTTCTACGTGAAGTTTGATTCATAAGGGCAAAATTTTGATACCATCATGTTTATTTCATCATGTTTATTTCACAAAATTTCTATCACTTCAACTTATGCTAGTCTTGATCTCTTCCAAATGGTCCTAAGTAAAATAAACTTAGGTCGTTCTTATCATACTAAACTCAGATACTATATTCTAATTCCAATAAGTCATCGTCTAAGATCTCGGGTTATTCATCACCATAGCTCCCAAGGTATAAGGGCTATTATTGTAGTTAAAAATTTTACCATGACTGGGCGTGATTTTTAACGAATCATAAATTAATCACTTCTGAAGCCCCAAACTACCAGAACTTTCAAATATAACTAAAGCTTGTAAGAACTAATTTCCGTCCTCAACTTCTAGAATAGGACATCGGCATCCCTAAGTGATTAATCCTGGCGACTTTATATTTCCAATGATTCAACTAAGGTTAAGTCATTGCTTGATCAACGATGTCTATCCATTGCCCTAGTATTACTACGGGTCATCATTCCGAACATACTTTTACACAATCTCATCTTCGCCCGAGTAACATCGAATTTGATCAACTTCAAAATCATTATTTTCACGACGCAACACTTTCTAAATTATGTCTAAGGGAAACCCAAGTCAGTCAGTAATTTGCCCAATAAACAAAAGGTAAGCCCCAATAAACAAAAGATAAGCCTCTATCTATTTTGGGCTAAGTATCTTCGATATCATTATGTTATATTTGTCCTAGCTGGGCACACAATCTTAGACTTGGGGTTCTATCTGAAACTTGTTGGTATACTCCATACTTTAGACTCTTCAAGGTACCTTCTACGACAACCTTCTCAGGGTCAATATGTCACCCAATCCCAAACGGGTCCCTTCTGAACTTCAATTCTTATCCGACCCTCGGTGTTTGTCATGGTGGTTGTCTCAATGTAATCATTCACCGATACAAAGGTTGAGTCTACGAGTCCCCTAACATTCTGCTTATGTGTCAATCTCCTTAGGCGGTCCTATCAGTTTGGATAATCCTTTGATAGATGAAGTAGGGACATCAGAGTTATGTCTTAGGTGGCCACTCTCATGTTAAGCTCCTCATTTACTCTCTTTGGGGTATCCTCGTATTTTAACCAAATTCATACCTACGGTCTATTTCAGGCTAGGGCATGGAATAAATTGTCATGTAAGTCACGTGTCCTAGTGGAGTTGAGTCTAACTTATTGACCAAAGGACTATCTAAAGAGATCTTTGTAGCCAGAGATATTCCCTGCTGGGGGCAGGGTTCGCCGCAGACTACAAAAGAAAACTTGCCACTCGTAAGGAGATTTGGCTAAAAGATTCAGTTAAAAGTGGACTTTTTCATGTGATTTCCCCATATGGGCACACCATTGCTTCCGCTGCTTAGTTTGTCCTCAAACTAAACTCGCGCGGGGTGGCCCAGGGTTTGTGGACTTCTTTTCTTCGGATCGAGGTTTGCTTTGATACCACTTTGTAAGACCCCATTTTTTTTCTTTTCAAACATCCGGGTCTTAGGCTCAGAACCGCCGTTTTGCAGTGACACCCTCGCTCGGGAAGATTGCCACTACAAAACGCCGATCCTGCCGGCCAAATCGATCACAAAGAAGAAAATTATAAACGAAGAAATATAAGTTCAAGTCCACAATCACATGCTATATATATATATTTGAATGTCCACATGATAATAACTGAATACAAAGATAACAATAATAAGAAGAAGGGCCCATGCCCAGTACATCAAATCCTCACTACAATATCACTCGTTGAGCTAACTACTAATCACTCACTGATCCTGAATAATGTGCTCCTGTACTAGACTGGCCCGCCTCCGTCTGCACCGGCCTCTGGTGCTACTGCGTCTCCTCGGTCCCCTAAAATGATATGGTCTACCGACCGTTAGTAAAAAAGACTAAGCCTTATGTTCCCCACCCCACCCCCAATGTCTCCTAGGCACCGCGTGGGAGGATGAAGCGGAGGACAGCAAGGGGTATAATCAAAAAGCAGATGACGGGGCATAATCTACAGGAAGAGTTCTACCACTACTCAAGTATATATATACATAATCGAAGCAGTTAATAAAGCATAGTAAGAGCAGGTAAAGAGTAAGTAAAGAATAGTAAGTAAAGCAGGTACATAATAGAAAAGTAACCATTCATTTATAGGAATGCCCATACAAACCTATAGACCAAGGGGTCGTTTAGCAGGGCCTATCGTATAAGAAGTCTCATAACCAACTTATACGACAAGGGTAGGGGTTGAAATGCAATGTTTATGCCATGACATGCAGAGTTATGCAGTTTATTCCATGTTCATACAAGTGCAACTCACACACTTCGACTATATGCGCACAGACCTTTAGTTCCCCCTTTTTGGAGCTAGCTAGACTCCCAGGATACTTCCGTAGTGGCAAACGGAAGCGGTGGGTTGGGCCTCGCCCACCTCTAGGTTGGTATTCACACTACCTAACCTAGACCTATCGTACGCCTCAACGCAAAACCGTGGAGCATCTGCGTACTCTTACTGGCTGGACCCCCAGACTTTTATGGCTAAGTGCAAATTCCACACTTGCCGAGTCAACGTATTGACGTCGTTGTGAACGACGGTCCAATACCGAAGACCCACCACCTTCGTGCTCATGCAAACATGTTCTACTATCTATCTCCGAGCCATAAGCTCCTCGGGCTAACCCGCCCATGACCATAACCTTTCGAGCCACCGGCTCGCTGGACCAACCCGTTCGTACCAACAAACCTTACTGAGTCACAAGCTCACCAGACTAATTAGTCTACTGCTATAACCACCGAGCCTACCGCTCGTAAGACCAAACCGACTAATATTCCCGTGCTAACGGGGTGTGGGTGAGAGTATTATTAAGTTAATCTTGTATAATAACTTCTTACTCCTACGACTTATGGTTAATCTTGGACTTCCCGAGGATTACCCTGTAAAGGGCTCGCTACGGTACTAGGAACTGTAATGGGATGACACCCCAAAGTTATCTTTCTTAAGACACTTAGTGTTGTTGGTATCTACTCATAAGAACACCCCTCTTATCATTTCACTTGAGTTAAACCTAAGTGCTTTATGACACGCTAGGGAAAAGACGATCCTTCGTCAATCCCAAGCACTACCTTACTCTTAACTCACCAAGCACTCTTAATATATAACTCCTTTTTGGTGACCTAAATCTCTTCATCCTGACCATGTACACCAACTACATGTCATTCCCACTTAGTAGGCCACTAGTTACCCAAGTTCCACAATTTTACTAAATGCAGACCAAACTAACTATATGAAGCTTGTAATTAGAGGTACTCCAAATATTCATCCAGCTGACTCAAGATAATTACTGGCACTATCATAATGTTATAAGACTAAATCCAGAGAATCATAGTTTTCCTTAATTATTTAGTATTTATTTTAATTTCTCCAAACATTTGCCAAGTGTGAAAATGAACATGAAGTATAAGGAATTCGTATGATATGGCTCTCCAAAAATTATGATAAATCTATGATGACTAAATAACAGCAAATACAACATATCATATTTTTACAGTAAGAAATTGTTCTCTATTTTTATTATTTGTCATCTATCCAAACTTGTAGATTTATGAAGGAACCACCAAAAATATCTACACCACAATTATGGGAAAAATACTAAGCTCTTGTATTCATCAGAAAAGTCTACTGACTAAGTTTCAGGATTTATGAAAATTATTTTCTCACTTAAATAAATACTTTAAGAAAACCTCAAATAAGATAAGTTGTGAAGTAGCCTACTGATTTATGTCTCCAAAAATTTGATAAAACATCACAGAGTTTCCTAATGCTCTGAAATGTCCTATCACCAATTTTCACAAATTAACTAAGAGTATTGGACCCTCAATTATTTTTCTTAAGCCTAAGACAAAATAAATGCCTTGTGAATGAAGTACTGGTTAAATCATTCAATTAAATACACAAAAATTACCAAAGGTGTATATCATGATAACAAAGACACTACCAAAGTTTCATCATCATCCAAGGCCATTTAAGTATGTAAATTTCTCTTATAAGGAATTTCCCTAAAGGGGTTATGACCTATCTCAAAGGGAATAATTGCTCCTAAAATTCTTATAAAATTACCTAGGGCCTATTTACACCCTATTAACTTATCCACCAAGTTTCATGACGATTCTATAGCTTTTGACCACATGTCCTTCACAAAGCTCTACATGCACCCCAAGGAGTAAATCTAGGATCCTAAGGCATATCCACCTCCACACCACCCCAACTCACTCATGGGGGTGTTTAAGTTGATACTAATCCATTGGCCAAGGTTTCATCTCATGGTGAGGAGATTTGACCACAATACCCCAAGATAAACGCCATGCCCTAATTTTGACCTAATTAGACCCAACTTAGGTTAACCAATTTCCAAACTAAATCAGTCCCAATTGGGCTGATATTTTTACCAGGGTCATGTGATAACCCTAAGAAGTACCCACCAAAATTTGGAGGACATTGGAGGTCATTTGACCCAATAATTAATTAATATTTGATTTATGAAATTATTACAAAAACCTTAGAAAAATGTTCTCATAAAATTCCCACCTTTGGATATGTTATGGGTGTAGGTACAAATAGCCTAGGTTTCAATTTTCAAGTCAATCCCATAACTCAATCAAAAGTTATTCAAGAAATGGTGTCTATCATACACTAGGGACCAGTCCCACCAAAATGGACCTACAGGGAGCTACAGAACTCTTTTTGGGCTGAAACAAATTTTAAAATAAAGTAGACTCCAAGGGCTGAAACTTTGGTGTTGACCACTTTTTCTGTAGAGGGGCCTAAGTATTTTTAATAAATTAATCTAGGTGCAGCAAAAAAGTGTGACAGAAAATATAATTTCATAAGGATTTATACTATATGATTCAGCACGAATCCTGAAGCAAATCCGATGGTAGTTGGTCATCTTCCTCCTCCAGCCAAGGGTGGAGATTTACCCGACCTGTAGCCTATCTACCATGGTTTTCCCGGCCACCCACGCCCCTCCCCGGCCGGCCAATGTCACCACCACCTTCCTTGAGGTGGTGGCCGACGATGGGAGGTGTTGGCCGACCGGTGGTGGGCGGAATCGGTGGTTTTGGCAAAAAGAAAATCTCCAATAAAAGGAGATTTCGGCCATGAAGATGGAGGACCAATTGGCCCCAATCCTTGCCTATTTTTGAAGTAGATCTACCCACTAGAGAAGAGGAGAAGAACCAGACCTGAGTGGAGCCTTGAAGCCTTGCCGTTTGGCCCATCACCATGGCCGACCTTGGAGCTTGGATGCCATGCCGATCTGAGACTAGGATGCACGATTTCTTCTGGAATGTTGGGGGTTTCACTCCTCTCAGTCTTTTGAAGATGATAGAGAGCTTAGTTGAGGGAGAGGGAGTGTGTAACCTCCATTTGCCATGAATGGCCATTAAAGCTATTTTCGGCCACCATGAAAACCCTCCAAATTTAGCCCCCTTGTGGCCGGCCCTAGCTATTAAACTCCTCCAAATTAATTAGGGGGAAAGTACCAAGCCATGGGAGGTGAAGAGAGGAAGCCTTTTGTTGGGATCCCGCCGGAGTTGTAAGCTATTCAATACAGAAGAAAGGCCCGAGGGGCGGCTCGAGTTGGGGAAGACGAAGGGGGAGAGAAGTTTAGACGAAACAAAGCTTTCTTCATTAAACTTTTAATCCTTATGGTTCATTACATCCAGTATTAATACTCTTTCCTATAAAACTAGCCGTTACAACATAAAAAGATTACAATATTTAATTAAATCTCTGTCGTTGGTTGATGCCTTCCTGTGCGGTCGATGATGAATCCCAGAATATTAAATGATGCCTGATTTGATGATGGCTGGCAAGATCTGGCTCGTTGGAATACTAGTGTTGGAATGGACCGTGAGATTGAATTGACGCCTGGCTTAATATCTGCCTTTAGATCAGATTTGGGAAGCTTAGACCGTTGGATTATTTTGTCCCTAACATCACCTTTCCCTATTAAAAACGTTGTCCTCAGCGTTAGGGTTCATTTCTCTCTTCCTCTTCTCTTTCTTCGGCGGGGTTTGCTGAGCTCTCCATCTGGGGTAATGGTGACTCGTCGGTGGTATGTGGTATTGATGAGGAGCTTGGAGGAGACGTCAGTGATGGCAGATGTTGTGATGCTGGAGCCTTTGATTTTGAACAGATATCTACCTCCTTCTGAGGTCTGCAACTCAACTTGTCTCCCCATGTTCTTCCTGGCGTCAGGTAATGCTTGCTTGTTACTGGATCTGATGTTTGTGGTAGTGGATTGTTTTTTTCCGGTCTTGTTCGTGCTTTTTTATTTCCCTAGTTCTTCAATTTTGCTGCGGATGTCTGGTTTATGGTATGGGGATTGTGTGTCGATGATGTTTGTGCTGTCCCATTTTTTGTTTGTAGTTTTTGTAGATCTCGCTGTAGTTGAATATGCTATGTTAGGGAAGATATATCTTCACAGGTGCTGTCCTCCGGGGGTAGGCCTTGCCACTGGACGAGGCCTTGTTGTACTTCTCGTCCTTGTCGTATGATTTGGCGAGTGCTGATGGTGGCTAGTGGTTTGTGTAGTGGGCTGTTTTTCCAACTGAGATCTGGAAGATCAATGACTTGTTGATGAGGCTCGCCTTTGTATGGTTTGAGCATGGAGACGTGAAACACCGAGTGTATCCTGGATTCTGGGGGAAGGAGAAGGCGGTAGGCTGTTTCTCCAATGATCCCTGTGACCTGGAAAGGTCCATAGTATTTGAGGCTAAGTTTTCTCCCTGTTGGTCGTGTCATGGATAATTGCCGGAAGGGATGTAGCTTTAATAGGACCCATCCCCCCTTTTCTAGCTTCAGGTCTATTCTTTTTCTGTCGGCCTGGAGCTTCATGTTGTGCTGAGATTTTGTTAGATTCTCCTTGAGGGCATGCAGCATTTCTTCTCTTATTTGTAGTGTTGCTTCAGTGGCTTCATTACTTGTTTCTCCTGCACAGTAGTTCAATAAACAAGGAAGAGGCCGACCATACATGACCTCATATGGGGTCATGTTGGTCGATGTATTAAACGTGGTGTTGTAATGATACTCTGCTAAGTTTAGATATTCAGACCATTGAGATGGGTTTTCATGGGTGAAAATTCTCAAATAATATACATTAAAAACAAAAGGAAAATTGTCTCCTAAGCCTCGCTCAGAAACTCCTCGTCGTCGCTATCCTTCACCGGCGGGAGCGGCTTGAAGAGCTCCGGGACGATGTCCTCGACTGTCACGCTCTCGACCTCGGCAACCAACAGTCCAGCTCCTTTCATGGCCTGGAAGATGAAACGAGCCGCATTCGTCGACTCTACGCGAAGCGCCTCGTCGCGGTCTCGCCTCTCTTCCTTTAAACGGTGGGGAGAAGGGGGAACGGCGGCGCGAGCAAGGTCGCAGTTGAGTGCCTTCAGCCCGGCGACCTCGCCCTCCAGGCTCAGGACCCGAGCATCCAAAATCCTGGCCATCTCGGCATCCTGCGAACAAGAAACACGTAAGACAAGACAAGTTGGGGAGAAAGGAGATGTTGTAGATAAATGACTCACCACCCCGGTCTCGGCGGCAGCTAGCTCTTCCTTCAACTCGTCGACTTTCGCCTGGGAGTCCTTGTAGGCCTCGGCAAGCTCGGCATACTCGCGCTCCAGCTGCAGGCATCTTCTCCCAGTCATGTGGGCGAGCTCCATAGCCCGCAACTGGGACCTCGCGCTTTCATAGGCGAGGCCCCTCGCGGTTTCTTCCTTATAAGTCGTGGCGTCCTCACGACCATACATGATGAAGGAGAAGTTGAAGGCGTGGGAGGTCGCGACGTCTTTCTCCAGCCAAGTGGGAAGTATGGAGGAGACGTCGATCCGGTTGACCTCTTCTCTCCAGCGCACTAGGCGCTCGCCGGTTTCATCCCGGGCTCACTCGCCAAGGCCGAAGTGCAGGTGGTTCGACGGAAGGGGCGGTGCCGAGGTCCTGGCAGTGACCTCGACTGGCTCCTCGACTTCTAGATCCTCGGGGAGCACGGAAGTGCCGGCCTCGCGACCCGAGAGCTCGGCAGGGCGCTTCCCCTTCGCGGAAGCGCGCGAGCTCTCGCCCTTCTTGGGTTTCTTTGGAGTTGGCTGGCGGGAAGGTTTGCTACCCGGGGCCTCCACCCTCTTCTTGGAAGTGGTAGCGGTCGCGAGAGTAACTTCTCGGCACGCCGCCGCCCCCATGGTAGCGAGGGCGAGGTCGGCGGAGGGTTTTATGTTACTCGCATAAGGAGGGTGGAGGGGGATGTCTCGCTCACCTGACAAAAGTTATGTTAGGAAGAATGCCGAAAATTAAAAAGAACACGAGTGGTGGGGCGAGATCCTTACCTTCCCCGGGGAGCACCGGTGGTAGCTTTTCGACGTTGCGGCGGAGATGGCACACCTCGAAGTTCTTCTTCTGGAAGAACTGGTAGAGGTCAGCATCGGTGCCGCCGAGAACTGGAGGGCGGTAGACGCCATCGTTGTATTGGACAGGAGAGACAGGGATGTTGCCGAAGTTCCCCTTCACGAGGAGGAACTTCTGAGCCCAGAAGTGGGCCTTGTTGACGGTCTCGACGACCTTGCACCCCGAGCCTACAAAGTAGATGGTACCCTCTGAGTAGGCGCGGAAGGAGAATAGTTTCCGGAAGACTGGGAGGCTAAACTCGATGCGCACCTCACGCAGGAAGCAGGCGAAACCCACGATCACCGCCATCGCATTAGGGGTGAGTTGGGCGAGGACTACTCCGTAGTGCCGGAGCACCTGGAAAACCACAAACAATGAGAACTATTGCAAGCGAGACTAATCCTGCGAGAAAAATGAAGAGGAAAAGGGAACGTACCTGGCGAATCTCGGGCCAGAGGGGAAGTCGCAGACCCACCGCGAAATGTGCGATGGGGATGGCGATCTCATCGGGTCGGAGGGTGTTCATCACCTCATCCTCCCCCGGGCGGCGAGCTGTGAACTCGGGGGGGGGGGGGGGGGGGGGGGGGGGGGGACGAAGTCGGCCAGGGAGGTGAGGTATTCGTCCTTGCTCATGTTGCAGCAGAAGAACTCGTGTTCGCAGAAAGCCCAAGCGCACTTTAGCCTACCTTCGCCCTCGCGGCCGTCCTTCCCAGTTTTCACCATCTTTAGTACCTGCGAGAACTAGAAAGAAGGAATGCGAGAACAGATTGGCGAGAGCTCTGCAGCTGAGAGGAAGGAATGGTCTGAGGGAGGCGGTAGGTAAACAGCATTAATGAGAAGCTATTTATAGGAAAATGAAAACGGCGGGAAGAAGCCCAAGCGCCGGAAGGTACAATTAGTCAAAATGTCACATCACGATAACGCGCGAAAACAAAAGTCATTCCACCAATGACCGGCGAGCGAGATCAATCTGCAGGGTTAGTCCAAATAAACGATTCGCGAGCAGAAACAGTACTCGCAAGCGAAAATAAGATAAAGGATAGGCAGCAGTATAGAAGCCGCAAGCAATAGCACATTTAATAATTGTTCACAGCTCTTAGCGAGCGAAAACTAATAGAGGCCACAGCCATGCGAGATTGTTCGGAGTAATAATATAAAAATAGCGGAAATGTTTCACGAAGGAAAAAACAAAAGGCGCGATATCAGTAAGGCAGCCACTGCCACCTGCCGCCGCCTCGCGGTCCCGTCCTCGGCGGCCTCTTGGGGTTGTGGAATTCAGCAGCAGCGCGGGAGTCGCGATCGATCAGGTGGGCGAAATCTCTGATCCTCGCTATGAGCATCTCCTCGGAGGTCTCGGACTCATCAGGATCGCGAGGCATCGCAGCACGAATTTTATCGCACTCGTCCATCAGCGAAACATATCTCTCCTCGGCAGCCCGCCTATCCACTCTCGCCCGAATGTTGAGGTCCTGCAGCATCTGGTTTTGCTTTTGGAATAACTCCGCGGTCCGCTGTTTTATCACCTCAGGTTCTCGCGAATCCCCCAGGAAGTCCTCCACCTGCTCAGGAAAGGGGGACATTTCCTCATCCCCGAGTTCAGAGTCGGTGTGTTGGGTCTCGCAGTCCGCTGAAAAGGGTTGTACGCGAGGTTAGTAGGGACAGATATCAGGGTAAATAGCAGAGACGCGAGAAGGCTTACCCGGGGGAGGGTGAAAGGAACCAGGCGGAGGATCAAAGGCGGTGCCATAGTAAGGGATGTGAGTCTTCCCCTTTTCAGGGGGGTATTTCGTTGTACCTACGAGGGGACCTTTCGGCCGGCGCGAGCCGCCAGAGTCCTCATTGGCGAGAAGGTTAAAGTTCGGTGTCGGGATGGTCACGTCCAAGAGTTTAGGGGAAGGAGTTCGTTGATCCTGTTGCCTCCGGCTCGCAGGAGGCAGAACTGAAGAAGGAAAATAAAGAGGTAAGAGACATCAGCAGGTAACATGATTAAAGTAAAATTGGCGAGATCAAATAATGTACCGTCAGGATTCTCGCCAATGGTATTCGCATTCTCCCGAGGAGTGGTGGGGGGTTCGTTCGAAGGTCCGCTAGCGTCTTCGTTGGTCTTAATGACCTACAGAGGCGAAGCTTAGAAACAATAATCAAGTAGTCTCGCGTGACGGGTAATCCTTACCTTGTCAACGGATTTGTCGCTAGGGGGAGACTCCAGGTCGACAGTATCGTCTCCCAGTCGGCGAGCGGCCTTCGCCTTCTTCGTTTTCGGCACAGGGGAGGGGGATGGGCGACTCATCCACGTCGGGGGCTTCATCATCATCGACACCTCGCGAGCCTTGGAAGCTTTCAGGCGAGCCTCCATTTCCTTGGAGAGAGGCGTTGGAAGATAGCTACAGTAAGGAGAAGAATAAAGGAGAAAAGAAAGTGAAGACGCCCTTCACTCAAGTGGTATTTATAGCCTAACGGTGGGACCCACAGAAAGATTCCCGACAGGACAGCTGTCACCAGGCGAACGCCCAGGGTTGGACGATTCTTTGTGAGCTTAGGATAACCTCGCAAAGAGCGGGGATTGTGTATAACCCGGGGTTCGCCTGGCTCCTCTCAGGGATCTCGCAGAACATCAATAGTTCTCGGCAGCCGGGGCGAGGCGAGATCAGTGGCTTGATCTCGCTCTCTCCTAGCTCGGCAGGAGGGCCTCATTCCTAAGTTTCAGCGAGACCCTCGAGGTCGCAGAGACAGCAGGGTCTCACGCATACACTTTGGCGAGACCAGGGGGCGAGCAGTCCTCGCAGACCCCTCTTCCATGAGGCTGGAAGCTAGAATTACCTCTTTGCCCCTGAGAGTCTGCTAATAGCCACCCCGGACAGCGGAGTTTGGCTGTTAGCAGACCAAGTTGGGGTGCGTATAGTAAAATCGAGAGGCAGATTCCTGCTATTTGCAGGCCAGATCAGAAAATCTATAAATAGGATCCAAAGGGCACCTTTGGAGAGGGTTCCTTTTTTAGAGCTTCTCTCTCCTCAGGCCATCCTTGAGCTCTCCAAGGTGCCCAGGCTTCAGCTCTTGGCTTGGGAGGGGAAGCGCTCTAAAGATCTTCCGGGTGTGTGGTGGGTCCTCCTAGCTGAGCCTAAGGATCAGTGTCCAACTCCGAGGCTCCGGTTTGTTCTCTCGCGAGATTAGTAAGTGCCAGTCACCCCCCAACCCGTTGGGGGCCCCGAACTCCACAGATACCGAGAAATCGGTTTCAACAGCCTGTCTAATGAAGTGATGCGACGAGAAGAAATCGCAAAAAGTTGCGGAAGTTAAAATTAGTACATGAGTTTCATTTTCATTAGAGTTTCATATTTATTAAACTTTAATTATTGAGTTTTGCACAACATATGCATGAGTGAAATGATCATAATAAAGTTCATGCAATTTTTCAATTCCGATTTAAACATGATTATGATTAAACATACTTGGGGTAATTGAAAATGACGCAAATATATTAACTACCTAAGCAAAACTTGCGCATTTTATAAATTTAGCCTAATACCCCTAAAATACACCTTTTAAATCCATTTTGACACTTATTTCATTTAGTCTTAATAATATCATATAACAAATTTAATTTTTCAAATTTTATAAGACTTTTAGGAAATGGATTTAGAAAGATAGAAATAAAGAGGATAAGTAGATCACTTGAGAAATGATATGACTTTTTATTCAACTTTATTCAGTTTGATTTGTTTATGAATTTTGGTTTAATATGTGAGAGTCATATCACAAGTTATATAAAGTAATAATATCATGATGGCTCAAAGAAAAGAAAATAAACAAAAGTAAGAAAAAGGTTAGGCATATCATGAAGTAGAATAATGATATTTCTTTTTTAGTTGATTTCTACTTCATGCAAATGATTGGATACTAATGAATAAGAGATTTAGGTATCTAAAGAGGACCAAGTGGGATGGTTCCTTTGGGTACCCAAATATAGCGTGTTGACTTTTGGGGAGACAAGTATGGATAGACCCTTTCTTTTGACATTAGTGTGTCATTCTTAAGTATGGGTCTCCATTCATACCTTGGACAAATACTATTTTTATTTTTCAAATTTCCATAGTCATTCTCTTGCATGTTTGGATAAAAATGACTTTTGAATTTATTATTTAAAGGAAATTTGTTTGCGTTTAATTTTAAGTTGGGAGAAGATTGATATTGTAAATGATGATGATGATAGTGTTTTGGAATTTCATTTACAATCTTTTGATGTTTTTTATTTCCATAGTTTAGCTTATTCACGTTTTGAGAAATCATATTCAACTTGCTCTTGGATTTTGTTTTATATTGAGAATGTATGTGTTGAGAATTTTTCTTTATGATTTTCTTAAGCAAGTTGATTTTAGCTTCTAATTCATTATTCTTAATTTTAAGATTATGTCTAGCTTTATTATAAGCGATTGTGCTATTTTTAAGAGTGGAAACAATTGAATCTATATGATCTTGATAATTATTTTTATATTCTTCAAATGTTTCATCCATCTCTTTGATTTCAATTTTATAACTTTTGCATGTAGCACAATCACTTTTCAAAGATGAATTTTCTAAAGATAATTTTTCATTTTGTTCTTTTACAATTAATACTTCTTTTTCAAAATCCTTGAATTTTTCTTTAATATTATTACAATCAAAACACGATTTTATATTTTCATTTAAAGTGCAAAGTGGAGAATAATCAAACACATCAATCTTTGTTTTTATTTTAGCTTTTAAGTTTTTATTTTCGAAATGTAAATTTGAATTTAAAATTTTTAATATCTTAATATTACGTTTAGCCATTTTTAGTATATTTAAACTGGAGATAGAAGTTATCACACAAGAATGAGATTTAGACTTTCTTACAGCGCTATTGGAAGAGGCAAAATGTGAACATGAAGTTCCTTCGTCATCTTTTAGGCCTTCCTCCATCATAGATGAATCTTCATCTCCTTTTTCTCTTGATGTATTGCTCTCTTTTTCTAAGTTGATTTCCATGATCTCCATGGCTTTGCTATGAGAGAGATCTTCTTGAATAGTAGCGGATGCTTGTATGTCCTTCTCCTCCTGTGTTTGTTCTATACCTGCGAGAGGAAAATCATACATTTCTTCAAGAAATTGTCATACTTTGTATGCACTAGAAAAACAATATATTAATTTGAAAATTTTATTTGATAGAGCACAAAATAAATAGTGTTTGGCTTTTGCATTTAGTTGACGTTCTTTTTTATTTGATTCATTCGCAGGTCTTACAATGGCTAAATTCCACACTTCGACATCTAGAGTCTTAATAAAATTTTCAATTAGAATTTTCCATCCTTTATAATTTCTTCCTTCGAATAAAGGTGGTGCAAGAGATTTTTCTTCTTCATAAAAATTTTCCCCACTAATAGAAGCGAGATCATGATACGCCATTATTCCCGGTTGTTAAGCCGATTTGGAATAACCTAGCTCTGATACCACTTATTGGATCGGTAGGCGCCCTTAGATGTGAATAAGGGTTTTAAAAACTTATATTATATTTTGAATAACTTTGAAAAAGCTTTGATTATCAAACTAGAGATGATCAAGACAAATCAAGTGAAGTAAAAGTAAAGACATGATTTTATTAACTTGAGAAGCATGATTACAAAACATGATCTCTTATCGACGCTAGAAATCAAAGCGAATAGAAAGACTATTTTTGTTTTCTATACCGACTCATATCCCCACGAACCGGTTGACTTTAGCCGATCCTTCCCCGGATACGGCCTCAAGCCGCTCTAGCCAATCCTTCCCCGGATATGGCCTCGAGCACCCCTAGACCTACACCCGAGACCTAGTCGCCAACACGAGGCGAATTTCAGCCCTAAGTCCTACCCAGACCAAGTCGCCAACACGAGGCGAATTTACTACACGATTACAAGAAAAGATGTGAAATAAAAATACAACAACAATATTAAAACTCCCTCTAAGAAACTTCTGAAGTCGGAGATGAACGATCGTTGTAGAATAAGCGAGGTTGAAGCGATCCCTCTTTGGATGTAGCGTGATGAAGTCCTCCTTCAGAAACTCTCTAAGCGTTTGGTGGGAGATCAACTCTCGGTCATATACGGCTTTGGAATTCTGGCACAAGACCTCTCTCAGGAATCAGCAAACAGAACAAGAAGAGACGGGTCCATTTTATAGCCTTAGCGCTAGCTCCTGCGCTATCGCTACGGTCGGCGCTATCCCATATTAGGACACATTCTGCATGGCAGAATCTTCAATCCGAGGAAACAATTCTCTCTTGCCTACTGTGCTCCTCGCTATCGCTTGCGCTATCGGATATCGCCTGGCGCTATCTCCTTCTATAAGTTCTCCCGACAATTGCGCTTGAGCAAACATTTCGTCGATCGAAATTTCGTCGAACGCGGCTAACATTTCGTCGAGCGGATTTTCGTCGAACGCAGTGATGAGAATTTCGTCGAGCGCCGCTTTCAGTTCGTCGAGCGAAATTTTGTCGAACTCAATTCATCGGTCAGGCTTCAACATTCGTCGAGCTCAATTTCGTCGACCGGAGTTTGTCGAGCGGGCTTCAACATTCGTCGACCTCAATTTTGTCGAGCGCCGGTAACAGTTCGTCGAACGATAGCTAGCGCCTGCGCTTGTACTACCGCCAGCGCGAGTGGGAGGTTTGGATTTGATGGCTCAACTTTGGAGGCAACCTTCTTATGTAATCATTGAGTCATGTGGACTTTGTTATCCTGCACACTTAAACACACAAGATCAAATACACATAGGTTTTGTTATTCTCAAACCTAGGAGATGCGGAAGACCATGTTCCAACACCCCTATGGTCTACAAGTCAACATAGGTCAAACTACCCAAATTGGACTCACAAGTACAAGTTGAACTCACCACTATGTTCCTAACCCTAATGGAGACCCATTTGACCAAGAACCTCACCAATTGGTCACCCAAATAGGCCAAATTGAGCAAAGTCAAACCTAGGTCAATATAGCCCTATTCAACACAATTGGACTCAATTGACCTTCAATACCTCAAAGTGACCTTACCTAGGTTATCCTAATCCCTAAGGAAGGTCATTAGGTCAATAATCACTAAATAATTCCACTCAATTTCAAGGTATTAACCAAAGTCAACTTTTAGTCAGCATAGACCAAATCAACCAAATCAAGGACCAATTGGACTTCAATTTAGCAAATTGACTTGACCCCTAACCTCATAACCCCATTAGGAATCTAATGGACCCAAAAGACCCATCAAGTGGTCAACCATTCCCTTCAATTTGATAAAAGTCAACCTTAGGCCAAATTGGGTCAAACTCACACCATATGGACCAATTAACCAAATTGGAGCCACACTATGACCCAATGGACTTTGGGTAGGGTCATAGGTGTCTAGGCGTGCAAATAAGGCCTGTCGGGCCCAGGCCGGGCCTAGGCCCTAGGGGCCCGGGCTTTTTTGCTACCAGGCCCAGGCCGGGCCCAACTCAAATCGGGCCCAGACTGGGCCCAGACCCTTACAAAATCAGGGGGCCTGCTGAGCCCACAAAACCGGGCCCAAGCAGTCCCCAATGTTAATGGCTAGCTGCCATTTGGCAGCTAATTAGCTTCCAAATGGCAGCAGGAGCTGCAATGTGGCAGCTCTTGCTGCCAATATGTTGGGGCCTTGCCCCAACATTAAATGTTGGGGCATGGCCCCAACAAATTAAAAACGGGCCTTGGGCCTAGCAGGGCCTAGGCCTGGCCCGGGATGGGCACCAGGTCGGGCTCTGGCCAAATAAGGGGGCCTGGTGAGCCCCCTTAGGCCTGGCCTGGGCCTGGCCCGAGCCTAACCAGACCCGGACCTAACCGGGCTCAGACCCTGGCAGACCCGGGTCGGGCAACTAGGCTCAGGCTTTGTTTGCACGCATGGACATCAAGTGGGGAAAACCCACCCACCAAGTTTACCAAGTCAACCCAAAACTCAACCATGGTCAACATAAGGCCTTAAGAGAGAAATTGAAAGACCAAGTGAAATCCAAGTGAACCAAGACCCCTCCCCATGCCTAACCAGCATAACACAAGCCTATTAGCACCCCACATTTGAATTTGGAGAGAGATGGTGCGCATGGGGGCAAAAATGCCATTTTCCCCCAAAAAGCTTAAAGGGAAAAGTGCTTTTGGAGTAAAAGAGCTCCCATGGCCACCTCCACCTTTGCCCAAGCCCCCAGCCGAACTCCTCAGGCTGTGAACAGTCATTTCAAGCATGGAAGCCGCTCAAACAGTAGAGTAGGGGTTGTACAAGCCATGGTCGAACACCCCACTTCCCATTCTCTCTATACATCCACCTTCCCCCTCATTTGGCCCTTCCATCATCTTCAGAAGGTCTTAAGGAGTCGATCCAGCCCCTGAGAATAGAGCTTTTGGCAGAGAATAGACGGATTGGGCAAGCTCGACGTTGAGGAGAAAATCCATGGCAATCCGCCGGAACACCCGTCGCCAATCACCAATTCAGGTCCATTTCTCCTCCTCTCCCCTTGTGCTAGAATCTAGATCCATTTAGGAGATATTTAGAGCTCAATAGGGCTTGAATCCATGGGAGATGAGGGAGGAATTTTGGAGCTTTTTACCTTGCTCGGGATCGCCGGAGAGGCGGTTTCCGGCCGGTATCTCGCCGCCAATCGATAGCCCCCACCTCAACGGAGGTGGAGGTGGTGGTGGCCGGCCGTGGAGGTGAAGGGGTGGCAGGGAAATGGAGGTGGAAATCAACCCTGCTGGAAGCATTTCTTGTCGTTGGCTGGAGGTAGAAGACATAATCACAGCCATTAAATCGCAGGGTTGATGGCTATATGTAAGTCACAATTAATATACATGAAATTATTCTGTCACACTTTATACAGTAGATTGAACTCAATATTTAGGCTACTTATAGGCTATTTTAGGCAAAAGTGCCTGAGACAACTTTTGTATCCCTTGATGTCTACTTCCAATAGGGCTTTAAATCACCAAGTTTGGTGCGCAACAACTCCTTGTAGGGCCATTATACTGAGACATATCCTAAAATGTGTTCAGGCCTTATTTTGTAGATTTTGACCACATGGTTGCTTGGATTAGTCTAATATTTTAGACATAGTTGTAAATAGCATAGATACACCCCCTGCCCAAAAATCATAATTTTTGGGTAACATTTTCTTATAGTTTTGTGATAAATATGATTTTTCATATTAGTGAATTAAAAGTGGTTAGATAAAAGCAAAATGACCCAAATCTTGGGTGGCATGATTGTTAGACCCTACTTAGTAACATGTCAAAATTTGAGACCATTTGGCTCACTGTAGAACATAATATCTCATATTCATAGGAATGCGATGTATGGAGAGGCGGTGTGCATATAATACATTTGTGTATTTTGGGATTTCATCACTCATGGCTTATGGTATGCTCATGAAATTTGGGAAACAAACATGGCACAAAGGAAGATATCATCTATAGAAATATTATGATTTTTGGAAAGAAAAATACTAAGTAATTGAATAATAATGTGTTTGTCACCAAAATGTATTAATCAAATAAAAATTATCAAATAACTTAGGATAAATCTGATTTTCTGTCACATGATATTGTAGGATGTTATATACCTCTGGGAATTTTGTTGGGATTTTTGGAATTAATTTTCTTGGTCATTTGAGCATAATGGATTTTGTCACAAAGTGTATTAATGAAATAAACATCACCTAAGATCTAGAGAAAAATTCAATATTCTATCTTATGATGTTGTACATTAAATTATAACTCTGAAAATTTTGGTATGATTTTTGGAAGTCATTCCCACTGTAAATTACCAAAAATTCCCTTTGTCACACTTATGTATTAATGAAATTTATATGGTCAATATTCTCTGGAAAATTATGAAAATTTGGCTAGACTGTATTTTGATCATTATAAGCTATGGTAATTTTTGTAGAATTTTTTGAATCAATAATTTTGGCACTTGATGTGTAATGTATCCAATTAGCATAAATGCCTGAATATTTAAATGGTGGTCATAATCATTATGAAAAATTTAGAACATCAGTCAGCCATCATAATAATACATTATATGTCATTGATAAATTATTGGGAGCATTTTAAATTCAGAAAGTTATACTTCATATGTAAAGTGAAGGTACATTGTTATTAAAGTATTTTTATAAATGGACTAGGAAAATTATTAATTTCTTACCATCATATAATTAGGTCATGATTAGTCTATGGTAAAAAGTTTAGGCCATTTGGACAAGTATTAGTGAAGTTCACATCATAGAGATTAAGACTAGTTCAATTATAGTGTTGGTCTGCGAATAGCAAAAATCTGATAGAATGTTTAGACTAGTTAGGACACCTAAGAATTTGATGAAATTTGGAACACATAGGTAGGACATCCTTTATACCAGTCCTTATAAGTTTTAGAGTAAATGGAGAATGTTGTCATACAATGGATGTTAAATTAGAATCATATTGCACAGTGAATAACTGAACAATTTTCGGGACTTTTCACCTTAAGAAATTATGATGATAATTGTGATGATAACACGATCAGGGTGCACCATTAATATAATTTTTGGTCATATAGATAATTACATAAGGGTTTGCACCACGCTCCACATATAGGTCATTATGGCACTACAATAATCCTAAGTCATCTTAGGATAGTTTAAGAGCAACAACGAAAATGACCTTGGCAATGAGTAGTCACCAATAAAAGTAAATATCTTGAAAAGGGGGATTTGGGCTTCAGTCCATTGTATTCTCTAGTACCGCTGCGAGCCCATCACCGGGTAGACCTCGGGAAATCTTGGATTCACCCTAAATTGCTACGATCAATTAAACAATAAACAAGAGTAGTTTAACAAGGAGAACTTGAGAAAAGTAAACCTCATCCTATTATGAGGGACGGAACGGTTCAAGAGTAGTTAGTCCTACGAGGTGGAGGAGAGGTTTTTGAACCTCAGACAGGGGAGCCGATCAGTGATAGAGTACCAGAGGGAGTTCTCCCATCTGGCTAGATTTGCGGGGATGCACTCACTGGATGACAGAGGTTATGAAAAGAGGTTCTATCGGGGACTTAGAGACCCATTGAGGCAGGCATTGTTGTTCATGGTCGAGGAGTTGGTCAAGATTGTAGAGACGACGAAGAAGCTGGAGGCAGATCTTCTGATGGTGCAGAGTAGAGGAAAGAGACCAGGGGATGGGACACACTTTGGAGAGGGCAGCAGGGGACTGCAGCGGGGCAGGATTATGATGTATAGGTGAGGCGGAGGACACCCTCATTCTAACTTCAGGACGGATCAGCAGCAGCCTCCTTCAATGTCAGTCCCTCCACCAGTGCGGATTCAGGAGCCACCGAGGCACGATGATAGAGGATTCTGCCCAGTGGTATGCTTCAGATTCCACCAACTAGGGCACATCAAGGCCAATTGCCCCCAGCTATTCCGTCCACCTCCTCCTCCTCCTCGTCCACCAGCCCCTCCAGCACCAGCACATCAAGGTAGGGGCAGAGGACGAGGTCGAGGTCGGAGACATCACGATAGAGGTCTAAGGCAGGAGCAAGTGTATGCACTGGATTTAGCCCAGGAGAGAAACCCCGAGGAAGTCATCACAGGTACTTCCATGTTTTCTTTACAATTACATAGTACCTTGCAAAATAGTAGCTTTATTAGTCTTATAACCCAAATAACAAAACCACCCCATGTATAGTGTTTGTCTATGGCAAACCTGCATACACTTTATTCGACACGGGTGCTTTGCACTCATTCATATCGGAGGAGTTTGTACACGATCTGGATCAAGTCCAGCACTTCGAGGGCACCCATTGGAAGGTGAGACTACCAGACGGGTCAGAGATAGAGACATGCGCCAAGTGCAACATGGTGGTAGAGATTGGAGGAAAGACATTTGAGGCACCGACGACCCGCCTGAAGATGCCAGATTTTGACCTGATCCTGGTCATGAATTGGCTACACGGGAACCAGTCCAGGATCGACTGCCCAACAAAGAAGATCGTACTGAAGCATGATGACTCCAAGGTGGTAGTAGAAGGTATTAGACCCGTTTCCCATATTTTATTATCCTCTATTCAGGCTGTTAAAGCCCATCATCAGGGAGACAAGGTGTATGTGGTCTGTTTTGGGATGGTAGAGGAGGAGGCCTCCATGATCGACATCCCCATAGTTCGGGACTTTTCTGACGTATTTCCGGAAAAGTTGCCCGGATTACCTCCACGATGAGACGTGGACCTCCAGATCCAGCCGGTTCCCGGAGTCAGGCATGTGTCTCGGGCACCATGCCGGATGGCACCCAAGGAGCTAGTCGAGTTCCACACTCAGCTCCAGGAGCTAATGGAGGCAGGATTTATTAGGCCGAGCTCATCGCCATGGGGAGCTCTGATGATATTTGTGAAGAAAAAGGATGGGTCGCTACGACTCTGCATCGACTACTGACAGCTGAACCGACTGACGGTGCGGAATACTTATCCGCTACCGAGGATCGTCGAATTGTTTGATCAGCTTCAGGGAGCCCACTGGTTCTCCAAACTCGATCGGAGGTCAGGGTACCATCAGCTGAGGATCCAGGAGGAGGATATACCCAAGATAGCATTCAGCTCGCGCTATGGTTTATATGAGTTCACGGTGATGCCTTTCGGGCTCACGAATGCGCCATCCGCATTCATGAGTCTGATGAACCATGTATTTGAGGCCTACTTGGACATCTTCGTCATAGTTTTCATCGACGACATCTTGATCTACTCTAGGACCAAGTAGAACCATACTCAGCATTTGACACTAGTATTGGGGAAGCTGAGAGTGCACCAGATGTATGCCAAATTTTCGAAGTGCCAGTTCTGGCTGCAGGAGGTTGCATTCTTGGGGCACACCATCAGCGGAGCCGGGTTGGCAGTAGACCCGGCCAAGGTGCAAGCAGTTAGGGATTGGCCACAGCTAAGATCGGCATCAGACGTTCGTAGCTTTCTCGGACTGGCGGGCTATTACCGTAAGTTCGTATAGGGGTTCTCAAAGGTCGCCCTCCCGCTTACATCTTCGACGAAGAAGGATGCTACATTCACCTGGACAGTGCAGTGCGAGGCAGCATTCCAGGAGCTGAAGGACCGACTCACCTCAGCACCGATCCTTGCCCTTCCATCTGGGAAGGAAGGATTTCAGATATACACTGACGCATCCTACCAGGGGATGGGTGCGGTATTGATGCAGCACGGACACGTCATAGCATATGCATCGAGGCAGCTGAAGAAGCAAGAGCAGAACTACCCAGTACATGATTAAAAGCTCTGGGTTGTGATCTTCGCCTTGAAGATATGGAGGCACTATCTTTATGGGGTTCATTGTGAGATCTTTTCTGATCACAAGAACCTCAAGTATATAGATACTCAGAAGGATCTGAACCTACGCCAGCAAAGGTGGCTAGAGTTCCTATGCGATTATGACTACACCATGCATTGTCATCCGGGGAAGGAAAACACTGTGGCGGATGCTTTGAGTAAGAGAGCTGACCCATCTAGACTGGAGCCCCGAGTGAAGGCTATGGAGTTGGTGAGGACACTGGAGGATATGGAGATTGCACTAGTGTCCAGAGCCAAGCCTGAGGCCTATAGAGAGTACCTAGCTGCCCTGAGCATTAGTTGTGATATCCGAGACTGCATCAGGGCACAACAGAGACAGGATGCAACACTGGAGCTGGTATTCAGAGCCTTGGGAGGGGGCAACTCAGGAGACTACTCATTACAGGACGACCTTGTTCATTTCCGGGGTCGTATATACATACCTGCAGGAGGTAAGATCTGGGAGGACATACTCAGGGAGGCACACTGCACTCGGTACTCAGTGCACCCCGGGATCATAAAGATGACGACGGACCTACAGAAGACTATGTACTGGCCTGGGATGAAGAGGGAGATCATAGTTTGGGTGACACACTGTGAGACCTGCTAGTGGGTGAAGGCAGATTGCAAGAGTCCTGGAGGGTTGCTACAACCATTACCAGTCCCAGAGTGGAAGTTTGAGTATATAGCCATGGATTTGGTGCATGGGCTACCGCAGTCGCACTCTGGGCATGATTCCATCTGGGTCATAGTGGATAGATTGACAAAGGTGGCCAGATTCATTCCAGTCCAGAAGGACACTTCAGTTACTATATTAGTGAGATTGTTTGTGGAGCAGTTCGTCAAGTACCATGGCGTGCCCAGGACGATTGTCTCAGATAGGGATAATCGCTTTACTTCGAGGGAGTGGAGGGCAGTGCAGACATATCTAGGGTCTCGACTCACCCTCGGCACTGCCTTTCCATCCACAGATCAATGTCCAGACAGAGCGCGCCAATAGGATGATGGAGGATTGCTGCGCTTATGCATTTTGGATACCGGGAAGCCCTGGAAGAGGTTGTTATCGCTGGTAGAGTTCTCTTATAACAACAGCCACCATGCAAGCATGGGAACCAAGGGACCTCATACAACAGCAATACATTGGACTATTCACCTCAGGTACACCCTAGACATGAGTTTATATCCTTTATTCTCATCTTGTATAGAATCCCGTAGACCCGAACTTAAATTTTGAGGACGAAATTATTTTTTTTGTTTATTGAGATTTGTAACATCCCTAATCATACTAGACCCCATGATGGTGTTGGGGCATAACATGAGAAGAGAAGGGTGAGTTGAGATAGGGAGGTGACCTTAAGACTTTTTGAGTTATGGTGAGCCCACACAGGGTCCCATATGGTCCACACGTCAACATAGGTCAAACTACTCAAATTGGACTCACAAGTACAAGTTGAACTCACCACTATGTTCCTAATCCTAATGGAGACCCATTTGACCAAGAACCCCACCAATTGGTCACCCAAATAGGCAAAATTGACCAAAGTCAAACCTAGGTCAACATAGCCCTATTCAACACAATTGGACTCAATTGACCTTCAATACCTCAAAGTGGTCATACCTACGTTACCCTAATCCATAAGGATGGTCATTAGGTCAATAATCACTAAATAATTCCACTCAATTTCAAGATATTGACCAAAGTCAATGAAACATCTCCAATCCTTCTAGACCCCTAGATGGTGTTAGGGCATGGGTGGTGTGCAGAGTGGCCACTAAGGCCCTTGGGCCAAGTGGAGTGTGCTAAGTGCACACCAAGGGTACAAAATCAACATAGCCCAATACCACTCCCTTAGGCCAATTGACTCTCAATTCACCAAATTGACCTCCCCCATACCACCCTAACCACTAAGGAAGACCATTACCTTGAGAATGGCACTTGGGTGGGACCCAATTGCTTGAAATTGACCAAAGTCAACAATAGGTCAACATTAACCAAACTAAGTCAATTAGGGTTCAATTGACCCTCAAATGTTCAAAATGACCTTACCACCACACTCTAAACACCTTAAGGAACCCAATGGACCAAAAAGCCCCCTCATGGTGGGACCAATTGACCCCAATTGACCAAAGTCAAACTTTACCCAATTTTGGTCAAATCTACACCCTTTGATTAAATTGAACCAATTGGAGCCCCACCATGGACCAACCAACCTTGGATAGTGTCAAGGGACCCAAGACCGCCAAGTGGGCCCATCCCACTCATCATGTTGACCAAGTCAAAGTCAAAGTCAACTCTAGGTCAATCATGGTCAACATAGCCCAATATAAGTGACTTAGCCCTCATGCACTTGAACCAAATCAAGCCTTGGGACCCCACATCAATAGATGACCATGGCAGCTGGATAAACCTAGGTGAGTCCATGTCACCACATTTGAATTAAGAGGAAACGAGGAGAGAGAGTAAGGGGACAAAAAGAGAAAAGCAAAAGGAAAAGCAATCACCCCCTCCTCCACACTCCTCCTCCAATCAGCCTTGGGCCCTCCCCTGATTGCTGTGGGTCTAGGCTTGACCTAGGTGGAAGCAAGGAGCCAGCTGGGGCAGGAGGGTGGCAGCCATGGGAGGACCGAGGAGGCTCCATTTCAAAACCAATCAAAGAGGCCTCCTCACTTCATTCCAGCCTCACCATTAGCTTCAGGAGGTCGAGAGCAGACAAGAACAAGCCTTGGAACAGAGCTGTAGCTGGAGAATCGGGATCGGGAGCAGGATCGCCGGAGCTGAGTTTTTCCATGGCAAACCGGCGCCGGAGCCGCCGCCACGCGCCAGTAGTGGTTCGTTTCTCCTCCCCTCCCCTCATGCTAGCTTCTCATCACATAATGCTGAAGGATCGGGCTCAATTGAGCCCGGATCCATTTCCGAAATCCATGGTTTTCGGCTCGATTTGTGACACCCAGGATCGCCGGAAAATCCCACCTCCGGCCGCCATGTCACCGGGAGTTGTAGCCCCGACCACCACGAAGGTGGTGGCGGTGGTGGCCGGCCGTGGAGGCCACCAGGTGGCCGGGAAATGGGGGAGGAAGTCGGCCCAGGACGGTGCAATCCCAGCCGTCGGCTGAAGGAAGAAGATGAAGGAGGAGGGTTGGATTTGCGCCAAGATTCGTGCAGAGCTCTTTTATCCTTTAATTATTTAATTCATTTCATTAGATTTCTGCCTATTTCATTCAGTCAACTTCAAATAAAAATTAAGGCCACTTAATTGCAGATTTAGAAAACGTGCCCAACATGAAAGTTGTAGGCCTTGGTCTTAACTTTCATTTGGCTATGAGTTTAGGTCATTTGGTGACCTACAGCTCCCTAGGGAGCTGTTTTACTAGGACTGGTCCTACACTAGGTCAGTCCATTAGAAAAATTACCTAGGTCAAACCCTTCAAGATTTGGAGCTGTTCTTTTAACCATGGTTTGGTATACCCTAGGGGCACCCCCTGCCAAAGGGGCAGCCCTTGGTGGTCACTTTTACCTAGGGTTTTTGTGTAAATTAGATTATTTAAATTATGTTGATTTTTGGAGCATATGATGTGCAAATAACACCAAATTTTGGTGGCATGCTCTTTAGTACATGAATAGTGCCTACCTATAATTTCACTCCATTTGGAGTTGATTTGATATGGAAAATGGGAAACCCTAATGAGGACCTTTAAGGGTCATATTAGGGTTTGGGTCATTTTGAGGAGTGGAGTGTGGTAGCCTCCTCCCATCATGATGGTTATGTATGTATGGATATACAAAGGCTTGTGTCACACCCTAATGGTCCATTTGGAGCCATTAGGGTGGTGTGACCTAAAACCCTAAGGGTGAATCCTTAAGGGTGCAAAGTGGGGATTTGTGAAGGACTTAGGACCAAATGTTCTAGCCTTGGCTCAGAACTTTGTGGATAAGTTTGTAGGTGCATAAAATGATCTAGTTAATTAAATGAGAATTTTTAGAGGTGTTTAAGTATTTTCTTCCTAATAAATGAAATTGTCACCTTTTCCTTAATAAAATGAAATGCATGGTCATAGAACCTTGTATGGTGTTGAAACTCCATCAGTGGCAGATTAGGGATGAAAATGGACTATAGTAATTTTGTTATGATTTATTGGGGTATTATTCCTTGTGTAGGAAATTCTAAGTACTTGCTAGCTTAAGGGAGATTAATTTTGATAAATACCAAATCATGGGGTTAAATTGTGAAACTTGGTTATCTATCATTTAATGCTATCATATGCCCATGGTAATTATTTGAAGGCTTGTAGAATTATATTTCATGTACCTCATGTAGAAAGTGGATTTTACATCCTTATGAGTATTTAATCTTCTTAAAATATCAAATCATGGGGCAATGATGTGATACTTGGTTATCTGTAGTTTTAGGTTAATATATGCCCATGATAATTATTTGGAGTCTTGTAGAATTATATTTCATGTACCTCATGTAGAAAGTGGATTTTACATCCTTATGAGTATTTAATCTTTTTAAAATACCAAATCATGGGGCAATGATGTGATACTTGGTTATCTGTAGTTTTTAGGTCAATATATGTCCATGATAATTATTTGGAGGCTTGTAGAATTATATTTCTTATACCTCATGTAGAAATTGGAGTTTACAAGACTTGAGTATTAAATCTTTTTAAAATATCAAATCATGGGAAAATGTTATGATACATGGTTAACTATAGTTTTATATTAAGTTATGCCCATGACAACAGTTTGGAAGCTTGTAGATGTGTAATTCAAGTACCTCATGTAGAAATTGGTAATTGCTACCTTTGAATGTTTAATCATCGTAAAATATCAAATCACATGGTAATGACACAATAATTTGGCAGAGGACTCTAGGTCTCCATTTGGACACTTGCTAATTTTTGGAGAATTTTCAGAAATGAAATACTATTTTTCCTAATTAAAGTGGTTTTTTTTGTAATTATACAATTATGATGATATAGTAGGCCAAATGACATCCTAGGGCCATGATACTCAGTGAACCACCTTGATATGGGATATTACCTTACTGATAATTTTCATGTAGCATGTAGCATCATTCTGAGGGTAGTTCATGTGTAATTTGCCTTAAGGCCTTAACTACTTTAAATTATGTTAAATACCAATTTAATATGGAAAATTATGGAAATTGGAACATACCCTATTAAGGTCAGTGGGAACCTTGGATAATTATTATAGACCTTGGTGATGAGTATCTAAAAGGGTTCCCTTATGGGGTTGATGGATAGTTCAAATTGGTGGTCTGCGTTTAGTAAAAACAGAATTTTGAGTTTTAGACAATTCAGACCCCTAAGTAGTGTTTAGGAGGTATATACAATCAGTAAATGGGTTGTAGCACACCATCATTCAAGGAGGGTCAATCCTAGGGTTACTTGTGAGGTGGTGCTAGAGTTAATGTAGAAGGAATGAAGGTACGTCTAACCCGATTGGGTGGGACGGGAGATGAACTAAGTCACTTTAACTATATGAAATGATGAAGGGTGAACCAAACATTAATCACCAACTAAAGTAATTGTCTTGAAGAGGATTGTGGGGTTGAGCTCATTGATCTGTAGTACCATTAGGGGCCCCTTACGGAGTACAACGCGGGAAGTCCAAGATTCACCCTAAATATAACACGAACTAAATTGTAGGCAAGAGTAGCCTAAGTGGGTATGCAGACTGGTATGGATCTCCTCCGGGAAGTAGATGGGTTGGATCAGCTTGTGTGTTAGTCCCTGAGCTGGAAGCTAGGGTGGACATGTTAACACCTATTACTTAATCAAATAGTGGCGAGTCTTCGGTACTAGGCTAGTCGTGTCACCGACGATAGTACGTTGACTCAGGTGAGGGTGAGGTTTAGAGGGCCGGTAAGTTTAAGTACCGCAGTCTGGAGGACAATCCCTAATAACCCACCCCGACCTTAAAGTTTGGTGGATTCCAGCAAGAGTACGAAGGAGCTCCGCTGTTGTGTTCTTAGCGTTGAGGCGTACATGAGGTCTAGGCTTGGTAGTGACTATACCCTCCTAGGATGTGGAGTGCCCGATCCACTACCACCGTGAGCCACGACGGTCGGTACCCGAAAGGTTGGCTTCCTTTCAAACAAAATGGGACTATAAAGGTCTGTGTGCATAGAGTCGTGTGGGTGAGTCACATTGCATAAATTCATTAAAACATCACAACCATAGCATAGCATAACATACACATTAGCATACCCCCATCATATAAATTAGTATGGGCTCTTTTATATGAAGGATTACCTGGACATCTTAACTTATATGCCGTATGGGCGTTCATATAAGTTAAGGTACGAATCTGTGATGGTAGCTTAGATTTACTTACTGCACTGCATTTTCTTCCTATTTACTGCTTATTTCATTGATCTACTTTACTGCCTTATACCTGCACTATACTGCTAGCTAGATTCTATTGCTTTACTTATACCTGCTAGAATAGTGTCATATCACCACCTTCTTGTTTACCCCTTGTTTGTCCTCCGCTTCTTCCTCCCGCTCGGTGCCTAGGAGTCGTGGAGGGAGGCGAGGACAAAACGACTTAGTCTTTATGACTAACGGTCGGTGTGACCGCAGGAGTCCGAGGAGACGGAGTTGTCCCGCGCGCAGCAGGACGAGATGGCAGGACCTGAGCAGCAGATGCAGCGCACTACCACGACGTCACAGGTTGATGATTAGATAGTTAGATTCCCGCTTTTGAGAGCTTTTGTTGTAGACTTCCGCATGTTGTAGAGAGAGAGAGATAGTACATTACTTTGCATATGTATCGGGTTTAAGCCCCTTTAGTTGTACTTCTCTTATGGACTTTCTGTTCTCATTATATACTTATATATGATGCTGTGATTGTGGACATGCCTTCTTTTATGTACTTACTTTTTGGCATTATTTACTTATGATCGTAAAGCCGGCAGGGTTGGTGCTGAGCGGTGTTGGTCGACCCGAGTGTCGGTGACACCGCAAGGCAGCGATTCTGGGCGAAGATCCACCTCAACCGTGCGATGCGGGAGAGGTTCGAGTTTCCAAGTACCCGAACGGGTTTTGGAAAAAGAGATCTTACAGTCAACATGACCCAAATCAACCCAATCATGGATCAATTGGCCTTCAATTTAGCAAACTGACTTGACCCCTAACCTCATAACCCCATTAGGAATCTAATGGACCCAAAAGCCTCATCAAGTGGTCAACCATTCCCTTCAATTTGACAAAAGTCAACCTTAGGCCAAATTGGGTCAAACTCACACCATATGGACCAATTAACCAACTTGGAGCCACACCATGACCCAATGGACTTTGGGTAGGGTCATAGGACTCATGGCCATCAAGTGGGGCAAACCCACTCACCAAGATGACCAAGTCAACCCAAAAGTCAACCATGGTCAACATAAGGCCTTAAGAGAGAAATTGAAAGACCAAGTGAAATCCAAGTGAACCAAGACCCCACCCCATACCTAACCAGCATGACACAAGCCTATTAGCAGCCCACATTTGAATTTGGAGAGAGATGGTGAGCATGGGGGCAAAAATGCCATTTCCCTCAAAAAGCTTAAAGGGAAAAGTGCTTTTGGAGTAAAGGAGCTCCTATGGCCCCACCACCTCAGCCCAAGCCCCTAGCCGAACACCTCAGGCTGTGAACAGTCATTTCAGGCATGGCAGCTGCTCTAACAGTAGAGTAAGGGCTGTACAAGACATGGCCGAACACCCCACTTCCCATTCTCTCTATACAGCCACATTCCCCCTCATTTGACCCTTCCATCATCTTCAGAAGGTCCTAAGGAGTCGATCCAGCCCCTGAGAATAGAGCTTTCGGTGGAGAATAGACGGATTGGGCAAGCTCGCCAGAGAGGAGAAAATAAATGGCAATCCGCCGGAACACCCGTCGCCAAGTACCAATTCAGGTCCATTTCTCCTCCTCTCACCTTCTGCTAGAATCTAGATCCATTTAGGAAAGATTTCGAGCTCAATAGGGCTTGAATCTGTAACACCTCCCCCGCAATGATCATATAACATGGGTCCGGCCGGGACCCCACTACATATAACCGCCACAGCTTCAGTATTAAAAGATGATATTGACTACCCATTCTCAAAACTCAGACAACACAGCGGAAACAAACAGAAAACACAGAGATTGTCCATACTACATAGGAGTCCAACTGGCCTTAAGGCCATACAAAACCACAGTCCAAATCACCAAACATTCAACACAAAAGGACGTCCCAACAAAAGGGGACAGATAGTAGTTTTACCTAAACTACCTCGGCATGCAAGCCGGTTACAACAGAGGTAATAAAAGAAGTGCATGAAGACAAGGTAAACACTTCATGAGGCTTTAGGCCTTTTTCGCCGGCGCGCTGGGTCCAGCCTGCGATTCTTGCCCTACAACCAAATCACAAAGAGCGATAAACGAGGGTCAGCTATGGCTGACCACAAACGGTGTAACAACATCCCTCCTCCCGGCCGTCCTAGCGGACCCCGGGGAACTACTTCACCCTGCAAGTCAGCACTTCGTATGCAAATGTACATAAACGGAAAACAGCATAAAAACAGGTATGAGTGTCACATACAACATCCACGTTTCTATGTTGAGCAGATAATAAAAAGGGGCCTATCAGTGCAGAATGAATGCAAACCCGGGTTTCACCCAAGGCACCCTAAAGCGTATGAATCTATCACATCATCATACATCATCATCACATCACAAACACAAGGGTACTTATCGTTTTCCCGCAAGGGCATCATAACCCAAGGCCAAGAGCTCTCGCTGAGACCCACCTCGCCTGGCTCACCACGCCATCGGGCTTGTCTAACAGCTCACACGCTCGGGCCGTCAACAACACACTAAGACCGATACTAAGAATTTTGGCTAACCAAAACGTCCCAAGGCCCTGGACTTACTCTCGGGACAACGTCCACCGATTGCCTCGCCTGGCGACCGTCAACGGACTCATCCGTAGCACAGACATTCTCGTCAGTCAACAATCAAAGGGACTAATCTTGCCGGGACACTCTCCACACGTGAATCTCAGTCTTCACGGGATAGCCAGCCGACCACAAAGACCAATCGCACCTTCGCACAACACTAGGCATCACAAGCCCCATACTCCGCACATTATTTCTCCGCCCTAAACCCAACGTTCGTTACCACACGAAGCTACAAGGGCATCACAACGACGAGTTCGCCGTAATCGGATTTCTAACAAAACCCCTAAAATGCGCGTAAATCAACATCACCGAATCGGACCAACGGCCACAAATCCGGCTTCACCCACAATGCCTAATCTGCTAACGGAGCGGATCTCTAGTGCAAATCATGTCGGGGACGGACTCAATCAACCCGATGGTTCCTTTTGAACCAAGGCAACCCGGATTCCTCTCACTCGACGGATCCGGTGCCAAAATGCAGAAAATAAAGGAATGCCAAGCACGCATCCTAAAGACCGGGAGGAGAAATGTCGTTACCTTTTGAGATCTCCTCCTAGCCATGAGAAGCTTGCAAACCAACGGTGGAGAAGAAGCGCCTTAACGCCCTCTACGCGTTGCCGGTCTCGGATCGGCGATCGGAGCTCCGAAGCTCCAACAATGGCGGATCTCCCCTCTTCTTCCTCCTTGCCCCCTTCTCCTTTCTCCAACCTAAGAGAGAGAAAAGGCTTGAAAATATGAGGGATTAACCCCTCATCCAAGCCCTAAAGCCCCCCCCCAGCGAAACATCTCAGCCGCTGGATCAAATCCCAAAATATTTGATCGGTCGGATCGTCATCCCCGCACGATTTCGCGGAACAGAAATAAACAGGGTGCACGATCACTGGTCGTGCGCGAAGAGGAGAATGGTCGTGCGATAAGCCGAGACAGAACTCCGATTCCTTGCGAGATACGCACGATCACTAGCGCACGATCACTGGTCGTGCGCGAAGAGGACAATAGTCGTGCGCATAGAACTGTTGTGGAATTTTAGCCTATCCCGAGCGCAGCATTACCACTCCGCCTACCTCGCTGAACTACGATTTTTGGGGTGTTACAACTCCACCCCCCTTAAAAGAATTTCGTCCTTGAAATTTCAGAATTTAAACAGGAAATTCACAACGCATACCTGGAGCGAAAAGTCCCGGGAAATCCTCCCGCATCGCTTGCTCACGCTCCCAAGAGAATTCGTCTCGCCCGCAGTTATCCCATCGCACCTTTACAAGTTTGACTTGCTTGTTACGCAACTGCTGGACTTCGAAATCCTCCACGCACACCGGGCGAACCCTCGTCCCCAAGTCCTCCATCACCGGCACCGCCGCCGCTTCGACTACGACGCTCGGCTCTACCAAAGCTTTCCTCAGCACGGAGACATGGAAAATGTCATGTAATCCACTCAGCTCTGCGGACAACGCCAAATGATAGGCTGCTTCGCCTATACGCTCCGTAACCTCGAACGGACCCAAATATCTCGGACTCAACTTCTTGAGTCGCCGCACCCGCGAAACACCCTTGAACGGCTTGATCTTCAAGTAGACCATGTCGCCCACTGCAAACTCCACATTTCTGTGGCGTGCATTAAAATACTTCGCTTGTCGATCCTGAGCAACCTTCATGCACTCCTGAATCGTCCGCACAATCTCGCAAGCATCTTCCACCACTTGCTTTCCCAAAATCTTAGTGTCTCCCACCTCTGCCCAAGACATCGGCGTTCGACACTTCCTTCCATACAAAGCTTCGTATGGCGCCATCTTGATACTCGCCTGGAAGCTATTATTATAGGCGAACTCCACCATAAAAAGGTGGTCTTCCCAACCCTTGCCAAAGTCGAGAGCACACATCCTCAACATGTCTTCCAACGTACGGTTTGTTCGCTCCGTCTGACCATCGGTCTGCGGATGGAACGCGGTACTAAACTTGAGCTTCGTGCCTAGACTTTTCTGCACTAATCTCCAGTCCTTCGAGGTGAATCGCCCATCGCGATCACTAACGATGCTCTTCGAAATCCCGTGCAACCGCACAATGTTTCGAACATAAAGCTCCACGAGCTTCTCCACGCCATCGCCCTTCTGATTCGGAATGAAGTGGGCCACCTTCGTCAGGCGATCCACTATCACCCAAATCGCATCGTTACTCTGCTGCGATCGAGGCAAACCATGCACAAAATCCATAGAGATGTCATCAAATTTCCATTCGGGGATGGGAAGAGGCTTCAAGAACCCACCGGGCCTTCGGCACTCAGCCTTCACCAAGGCACAAGTCTGACATCGGCTCACGTACTCGGCTACATCCCGCTTCATCCCAGGCCACCAAAAAGATTTCTTCAAATCCGCGTACATCTTTGTACTTCCTCGATGAACGGAGTACTTCGTAAAGTGAGCTTCAAACATCAACTCCTCGCGAAGCTTGCCGAAGTGCGGAACACAGATCCTTCCGTCTCTCCTCAGAATTCCACCAACCATCTCTAAAGCAGTGCCTTCGCTTTGCTGAGCCTCCAACACCAACTGTTGGCATTCCTCGTCCGCACTGGTCGCCTCTCGGATTCGATCCGTTATATCACACTGCATTTCAATCCAGTTCAAACGAGCTACGCTAGACTCACCTCTAGCCACACAAGAAATGTCAAGAGACTCCAAGTCTCGAATCAAACGCTCGTTATGCGCCTCCATCCAATTACCTTGCCCGGAGTACTTCCTACTCAAAGCATCCGCCACCACGTTGGCTTTACCCGGCGTATATTGAATCTCCACGTCGTAGTCCCCAAGGAACTCGACCCACCTACGCTGCCGCATATTCAGATCCTTTTGGTCTAGAAGATACCTCAAGCTTTTGTGATCTGTGAAGATCTCCACCTTCGCACCATAAACGTAGTGCCGCCATAACTTTAGCGCAAAGATTACCGCCGCCAACTCCAGATCGTGGACGGGATAATTCTTCTCGTGAGTCTTTAACTACCTTGACCCATAAGCGATCACCTTGCCGTGCTGCACCAGCACGCAACTCAACCCGCAACCTGACGCGTCGCTGAAAATCTGAAATCCTTCCGTCCCACTAGGAAGACTAAGGATTAGAGCAGACATCAACCTTTCCTTCAGATTCTCAAATGCACGGGCACACTCCGGTGTCCATACGAACCTCTGGTCCTTGCGAGTGAGAGTGGTGAGGGGAAACACCATCCGCGAAAAGTTCTCCACGAACCTTCTGTAATAACCGGCTAGTCCAAGGAAACTCCGGACTTCCGCCACGGTTCTCAAAACAGGCCAATCTCTAATGGCTTCAATCTTCGATGGATCTACCGCCACCCCGTCTCCACTAATTACGTGACCCAAGAATGCCACCTTCTCGATCCAAAACTCGCATTTTGAGAACTTAGCATAAAGCTGATTCTCCCTTAGAGTCTGCAATACTTGCCTCAAGTGAGACTCATGCTCTGCCTCCGATTTTGGATACACCAAAATGTCATCAATAAACACCACCACGAACGAATCTAAGAACGGGCGAAAAACCCTGTTCATCAAATCCATGAACACAGATGGCGCATTCGTCAGTCCGAACGGCATCACCGAAAACTCGTAGTGTCCATACCGAGTCTCAAACGCTGTCTTGGCAACGTCCTCTTCTCGAATCTTCAACTGGTAGTACCCCGATTTCAAATCCAACTTGGAGTACACCACCGACCCCACTAACTGGTTGAACAAATCATCGATTCGGGGAATCGGGTATTTATTCTTAACGGTCAATTTATTCAATTCACGATAATCGATACACAACCGCATACTTCCGTCTTTCTTCTTCACAAACAAAATCGGCGCGCTCCACGGCGAAGAGCTGGGCCTAATGTACCCTTGCTCTAACAACTCCTGTAACTGAACCTTTAGCTCGGCCAGTTCCTTCGGTGCCATCCTAAACGGAGGACGCGACACCGGCCCGGTACCAACTCTATCGAGAAATCAATTTCACGCTGAGGAGGTGCTCCCGGAAGCTCCTCGGGGAATACATCCTCAAATTCTTTCACCACCGGAACTTCTCTAATAGCCAACTTTGTGGAGTGAGTCTCCAACAAAGCTAAGAACGCCTCGCCTCCTTGGTTTACCGCACGCCTCATTTGCATAGCGGAAATCAGGGAGCAAGCCACTCCGCTTAGGCCTTCAAACTTGACCTCTGCTCTACCTTCACCTCTCAGGGTTACCACCTTCAACTGGCAGTCGATACTAGCTCGCTGCTCCGCAAGCCAGTCCATTCCCAAGATAACATCGAATTCGGCTAGTGGCAGAATCGCTGCTACTAACACGAAATCACAATCGCCAATTTGCATCACAATGCGTCCCTTCCTCATGGTAGTCATGAAAGACCCATTCGGCATACGCACACTCAACTCCACTTCTGCCACTACGGACTCAACACCAATCTTTCGGATAAAACTTTCCGCAAGAAAAGAGTGTGACGCCCCTGTGTCGAACAACACTCGAGAGGGGTAGCCCGAAACTAGCACGAAACCTAACCACGTGCAAAACAACATGAAAGGCCGCAACCTACATTATAGTAATAATGAAACTTAAACCTTTCGTACCTGTCACCACATCGGGTTGACGTATCGCTTCCTGTTGCCCAAGATTATAGGCTCTAGGCTGCACTGGAGGGAACCGTGAAGCACTCGACTCCGCCGCTTTCCCCTTCTCTGCAACACTGGGACCCGAACGCACCGATTGTTCTTCTCTTGGCTCTGGCCCAGCTCCGCCCTCGGTACAAAAACGACTAATGTGACCCACCTTGCCACACTGGTAACAAGTAACCGGACCTTTGGAACGGAAATATCCCGAAGGTGCGCCACTTCTCTCCCCAGGCCTATTAGGACGGGGCTTCTTCTTCCATCGGCTGCCCTCGGACTTCCACTGGGGCTGAGACTGAGAAGGCTTTCCTTCTCCCTGCCTTGCCGCAACGCCCTTTCGCCGCTGAGTTCGCTCCAAGTCGCTCTCCAGCGTGCGAGCGGCTTCGACCAACTCATTGAATCCCGCATTCTTCAAGGCTATGAGTGGTTGCCTTAAATTTTCCCTCAACCCTTGATAAAAGAGGTTATCTCTCTCTTCATCATCTGTCATAGTCGTACCCACATAACGACCCAACCGAGTGAACTCTTGCAGATATTCATCCACTGTCTTTTCCCGCTGCGCCAAATGCAGAAATTGCTGCTGCAGTGCTAACCTTGTTGAAGCCGGAATGTAACGCTTTAGGAAAGCGTTTCCAAACTCCTCCATGGACGGAACACGCCCAACAAAATGTCGACCGTTATGGTTCACCCACCACAACTTTGCATCGCCCTCTAACATAAAGCTCGCAAAGTGAGACTACCTCTCAGCTGGGGTCTCAGCTGCCTTCAAGAGCTCCTGGATCCTCGAAAGCCAATCCTCGGCATCCGTTGGAGTGCCCACTCCCTTGAATGTCGGAGGGTGAAAACTCAAGAAATACTTCATGAATCGATCACCCATCGGAATAGCTCTCTCCGCTAAAGGCTCTGCTTGCCTAACTTCGACCTCCGGTGTATCCGGCGTAGCCGCCGGAGTAACAGGAGTCGCAACTTGCACTACCAGCGTAGGAACCCGTGGCATCGCTCCAGCTTGAGCCGCTACCATTGCCTCCGCTAGCATGCGACAGAAATCAGCCGGGGACATGCCCACATTCATGAGGCCTGGAGCAGTAGCACTGCTCCCCGAAGGCTCCTCTTGCCTCCTCGACGTCCCCGCATCGTCGCCAACGTCCTAGCATCAGCAAGGAAAAATAAAAGCTCATCAGGATCTAAACGCAAGACTCGAACGCAGGGATACTCATGATCCCGCACAATACTCCTATGTGGACAATCTCTTACGCGATCCAAAAACACTAGACCTCGCAAGAATACTCAACCTCGCTCTGATACCAAATTGTAACACCTCCCCTGCAATGATCATATAACATGGGTCCGGCCGGGACCCCACTACATATAACCGCCACAGCTTCAGTATTAAAAGATGATATTGACTACCCATTCTCAAAACTCAGACAACACAGCGGAAACAAACAGAAAACACAGAGATTGTCCATACTACATAGGAGTCCAACTGGCCTTAAGGCCATACAAAACCACAGTCCAAATCACCAAACATTCAACACAAAAGGACGTCCCAACAAAAGGGGACAGATGGTAGTTTTACCCAAACTACCTCGGCATGCAAGCCGGTTACAACAGAGGTAATAAAAGAAGTGCATGAAGACAAGGTAAACACTTCATGAGGCTTTAGGCCTTTTTGGCCGGCGCGCTGGGTCCAGCCTGCGATTCTTGCCCTGCAACCAAATCACAAAGAGCGGTAAACGAGGGTCAGCTATGGCTGACCACAAACGGTGTAACAACATCCCTCCTCCCGGCCGTCCTAGCGGACCCCGGGGAACTACTTCACCCTGCAAGTCAGCACTTCGTATGCAAATGTACATAAACGGAAAACAACATAAAAACAGGTATGAGTGTCACATACAACATCCACGTTTCTATGTTGAGCAGATAATAAAAAGGGGCCTATCAGTGCAGAATGAATGCAAACCCGGGTTTCACCCAAGGCACCCTAAAGCGTATGAATTTATCACATCATCATACATCATCATCACATCACAAACACAAGGTTACTTATCATTTCCCCGCAAGGGCATCATAACCCAAGGCCAAGAGCTCTCGCTGAGACCCACCTCGCCTGGCTCACCACGCCATCGGGCTTGTCTAACAGCTCACACGCTCGGGCCGTCAACAACACACTAAGACCGATACTAAGAATTCTGGCTAACCAAAACGTCCCAAGGCCCTGGACTTACTCTCGGGACAACGTCCACCGATTGCCTCGCCTGGCGACCGTCAACGGACTCATCCGTAGCACAGACATTCTCGTCAGTCAACAATCGAAGGGACTAATCTTGCCGGGACACTCTCCACACGTGAATCTCAGTCTTCACGGGATAGCCAGCCGACCACAAAGACCAATCGCGCCTTCGCACAACACTAGGCATCACAAGCCCCATACTCCGCACATTATTTCTCCACCCTAAACCCAACGTTTGTTACCACACGAAGCTACACGGGCATCACAACGACGAGTTCGCCGTAATCAGATTTCTAACAAAACCCCTAAAATGTGCGTAAATCAACATCACCGAATCGGACCAACGGCCACAAATCCAGCTTCACCCACAATGCCTAATCCGCTAACGGAGCGGATCTCTAGTGCAAATCATGTCAGGGACGGACTCAATCAACCCGATGGTTCCTTTTGAACCAAGGCGACTCGGATCCCTCTCACTCGACGGATCCGGTGCCAAAATGCAGAAAATAAAGGAATGCCAAGCACGCATCCTAAAGACCGGGAGGAGAAATGTCGTTACCTTTTGAGATCTCCTCCTAGCCATGAGAAGCTTGCAAACCAACGGTGGAGAAGAAGCGCCTTAACGCCCTCTACGCGTTGCCGGTCTCGGATCGGCGATCGGAGCTCCGAAGCTCCAACAATGGCGGATCTCCCCTCTTCTTCCTCCTTGCCCCCTTCTCCTTTCTCCAACCTAAGAGAGAGAAAAGGCTTGAAAATATGAGGGATTAACCCCTCATCCAAGCCCTAAAGCCCCCCCAGCGAAACATCTCAGCCGCTGGATCAAATCCCGAAATATTTGATCGGTCGGATCGTCATCCCCGCACGATTTCGCGGAACAGAAATAAACAGGGCACACGATCACTGGTCGTGCGCGAAGAGGAGAATGGTCGTGCGATAAGCCGAGATAGAACTCCGATTCCTTGCGAGATACGCACGATCACTAGCGCACGATCACTGGTCGTGCGCGAAGAGGACAATGGTCGTGCGCATAGAACTGTTGTGGAATTTTAGCCTATCCCGAGCGCAGCATTACCACTCCCCTACCTCGCTGAACTACGATTTTTGGGGTGTTACAGAATCCATGGGAGATGAGGGAGGAATTTCGGAGCTTTTTACCTTGCTCGGGATCGCCAGAGAGGCGGTTTCTGGCCGGCATCTCGGCGCCAATCGATAGCCCACACCTCAATGGATGTGGAGGTGGTGGTGGCCGACCGTGGAGGTGAAGGGGTGGCCGGGAAATGGAGGTGGAAATCAGCCAGCTGGAAGCATTTCTGGCTGTTGGGTGGAGGTAGAAGACATAATCACAGCCATTAAATCGCAGGGTTGATGGCTATATGCATGCCCGAATTAATATATACATGAAATTATTCTGTCACACTTTATACAGTAGATTGAACTCAATATTTAGGCTACTTAGAGGCCACTTTAGGCAAAAGTGTCTGAGACAACATTTGTATCCCTTGATGTCTACTTCTTATAGGGCATTGAATCACCAAGTTTGGTGGCCTACAACTCCTTGTAGGGTCATTATACTGAGACATATCCTAAAATATGTTTAGGCCTTATTTTGTAGATTTAGACCACATGGTTGCTTGAATTAGTCTAATATTTTAGACATAGATGTAAATAGCATAAATACACCCCCTGCTCAAAAATCATAATTTTTGGGTAACATTTTCCTATAGTTTTGTGATAAATATGATTTTTCATATTAATGAAATAAAAGTGGTTAGATAAAAGCCAAATGACCCAAATCTTGGGTGGCATGATTGTTAGACCCTACTTAGTAACATGTCAAAATTTGAGACCATTTGGCTCAATGTAGAACATAATATATCATATTCATAGGAATGTGATGTATGGAGAGGTGGTGTGCATATAGCACATTTGTGTATTTTGTGATTTCATCACTCATGGTTTGTGGTATGCTCATGAAATTTGGGCAACACACATAACACAAAGGAAGGTATCATCTATAGAAATATTAGGAATTTTGGAAAGAAAAATCCTAAATAATTGAATAATAATGTGTTTATCACAAAAATGTATTAATCAAATAAAAATGATCAAATTACTTAGGATAAATCTGATTTCCTGTCACATGACATTGAAGGATGTTATACACCTCTGAGAATTTTGTTGGGATTTTTGGAATTAATTTTCTTGGTCATTTGAGCATAATGGATTTTTTTCACAAAGTGTATTAATGAAATAAACATCACCTAAGATCTAGAGAAAAATCTAATATTTTGTCATATGATGTTTTACATTAAATTATAACTCTGGAAATTTTGGTAGGATTTTTGGAAGTCATTCCCACTATAAATTACCAAAATTTCCATTTGTCACACTTATGTATTAATGGAATTTATATGGTCAATATTCTCTGGAAAATTATGAAAATTTGGCTAGACTGTATTTTGATCATTATAAGTCTATGGTAATTTTTGTAGAATTTTTTGAATCAGTAATTTTGGCACTTGCTTTGTAATGTATCCAATTGACATAAATATTTGAATATTTAAATGGTGGTCATAACCATTATGAAAAATTTAGAACACCAGTCAGCCATCATAATAATACATTATATGTCATTGATAAATTATTGGCAGCATTTTAAACTTAGAAAGTTATACTTCATGTGTAAAGTGAATGCTACATTGTTATTAAAGTATTTTTATAAATGGACAAAATAAATGAAAAAATTATGAATTTCTGACCATCCTATAATTAGGCAATGATTAGTCTATGGTAAAAAATTTAGGCCATTTGGATAATTATTAGTGAAGTTCACATCATAGGGATCAAGGCTAGTTCAATTCTAGTGTTGGTCTGCGAATAGCAAAAATCTGATAGAATGTTTAGACCAGTCAGGACACCTAAGAATTTGATGAAGTTTGTAACACATAGGTAGGACATCCTTTATATCAGTCCCTATAAGTTTTAGAGTAAATGGAGAACCTTGTCATACAATGGATGTGAAATTAGAATCATGTTGCACAGTGAATAACTGAACAATTTTGGGGTCTTTTCACCTTAAGAAATTATGATGATAATTGTGATGATAACACGATCAGGGTGCACCATTAATGTAATTATTTGTCAAATAGATAATTACATAAGGGTTTGCACCACGCTCCGCATATAGGTCGTTATGGCACTACAATAATCCTAAGTCATCTTAGGATAGTTTAAGAGCAATAATGAAAATGGCCTTGGCACGACGGAAGTAACTGAGAGTCTTACTACCTCCGAAAAGCGAGAACTAAAGGTCTGTGCGTGCATAGTCGTGTGAGTGAGTTGCACTGTACGAACATATCATAGCATACCATAACATTTATAACATCATAATGACATATACATTTGCAGACCCTTATCATATAAATAAGTATGAGCTCTTTTATATGTCAAGTTATAATTCTGGAAATTTTAACTTATAAGTTTGCATGGACATTCATATAAGTTAAGATACTCTAGATGATAGTGTAGTAGTTTTTCTTATTACTTCACTTGAGCTGCATTTATTTATTTACTGCTCATTATTAACCTATTATTGTTGTCTTACTTACTTCATTTATTATATATTGCTGCTATTCTGTCTGCTCACTTACCCCCTTTATACTGCTAGTACTATCTATGTCACTTGTATTTTCTTTAACCTCATTGTTGTCCTTCGCTTCATCCTCCCGCTCGGTACCTAGGAGTCGTGGGGGTGGCGATGACAAAATTGGCTTAGTCTTTTTTACTAACGGTCGGATGTGGCCGTAACACCAGGGGGTCGAGGAGCAGGAGCCGCAGTACGTCAGGCAAGATGTGACGATAGACCCTGAAGAGCAGACGTCGCGCATCACTACTACCACACAATGACAGGTTGTTGAGATATTCTCATTAGCTCCCGCATAGTATAGTGTGAGAGAGAGAGAGAGTGTGTGTGTATTATATTTCATTTGGATATGTATCAGGCATAAGCCTTTGCACTCTTTAATTGTATCTCATTGTGGACTATATATATATGCATGTGATTGTGGACTCTTACTTTTGTAATTATTTCTTTATTCACAACTTGGCCTGTGATATGATCAAACTAGCCGGCAGGAGCGACGTTGAGCGGTGATGACTAACCCGTGAGTTGTTGTCACCATATGGCGGCGGTCCTGGGTATAAGATCTGGGAACTCTTCGGTAAGGAGGAGGGGGATCTTACAGGTCGCGCCTCCTTGACCGTGCAAGACTTGATGCACGACACCGCACAGCCTCGACCGGCGGGACCGCACCTTCCCGGTGTCTCCATGAACGACACACTCACAGCGCATCCACCTCCTAAGTCCACATTCACGACACGCGCGGAACGCCCCCAAGTGCACACCGCATGTCGAACACCTCCGCGCTCACCGCGCGCTCTGAACTCCTCCGGGCTCACGACGTGCACATAACGCCTCCGCGTTCGCCGCACACTCAGAACACCTCCGCGTTCGCCGAACGCTCAGAATGCATGCGCGTTCGCCTCACGCTCAGAGCGCCTGCGTGTTCTTAGAGCGCTCAGAACACTTGCGCATTCGTTATGCGCTCAGAACGCCTCCGCGTTCGCCGCCCGCTCAGAACGCCTTCGCGTGCTCAGAATGCCTCTGTGTTCCCTGCGTGCTCAGAACGCCACCGCTTTCCCCCCGTGCTCAGAATGATTGCGCGCTCGCAACGCACGCGACAATTAACCTTTATTAATTTCCTAGATTGCAGGTCGAGTTCTCTGCGCTCAACGCCGTCAACGAAGCTGCCCGAATTAACCGAATTGCTCGGTGGGCAAGACGGGAATATCCTAAAAATGACGATCTGTGTGCTCCAAATCGGCAAGCGTGATTCGCCAGTCAGGTGGTTACGGTGGTTACAACGACAAAATTACCGGGCTACCCCTGCCCAAGGCTATAAAAGGTGCCCAGAGCCTTAATTTCAGAGAACATTATCTTCGGCACCCGTGAGAGCTCCGTTGAAGATTCATCAGAGTTCTCCTTCGGCGCTTGAAGATTTCCTCCAAGTATTCGAAGATCTCTTTCAAGTCTTCGAATATCTCCTTCAAGCCTTTGAAGATCTCTTTTGCTTTTGAAGATATTCTTCCTAAGTGACTCGGAGATCCTCCGGGCACCAAAATGCGACCAGACCATCTCACTTTCATCCCCAAAGAAAAGTACTTAGTTTCCTGAGAGGTCACATGTCACCCTCAGAGATTTCTATTCATTATCAATGTAACGAGCGGTACCCTGTCACGATCGAGTTCTCAGTTTTACTTGTAAGAAAACGACATATAGTGGAATTTGGTTGGCATAGCTCCGACCGCATAGTTTTTTACCCTTTCCGGATTTTCCACGTTAAAAACATTCTTGTGTCGTCCACTAGCTCTCTCATTGTCTGTTTGCGAGCTCGGCTCGCTCTCAAGCTAAGGTGGTTCAATTCGACCAGTCTACCAGAGCGTCAAGCGACCCGCAACAGTTTGGCGTCGTGTGTGAGAAAGTGTTCCCCCAAACTCTACAAAGACTTTGAAGATAGTATCCACAACACAATGATACTCATGAAAAGCATCGATGACAAGAAAAGCTACCAGCACTACTGAAGGATCAATCCCTGGGGGACACGTCAATCAAGCTCCTTCCCACTCGCTCATCTACGCGTCTCTCGCGGGAGAAGACGCAAACGCACTCATCGCGGCATTGGAGGGACGCATGCGCCAAATGGAAGAGCATCAAACTGAGATGCTCGTGCTCCTAAGGAACAGAGGAGCGCCGCGATTCCTAATCCTGCCCCCGAGCAAGGCATCCCGCCTCCGCCAACTTCGGATCGCGCTGCGGCCGAGCGCTTCGCTCAAGAGCACCACATACCTGAAGAAGAGTTCTTCAACGCGGCCAGCTCAACGCACCCAACCCATAATGTCGGAGAACCTGAAGCTCATCATCACCACCACTGCCCGAAAGCAGCAGGCTTCGAGCATACAATTGGAAGGCTCACTCGCGAAGAAATTCGCGGCGCAATCTCTGAAGAATACAGACAAGTCGGACGACGGGCCATCTTTGTCCATCGCCCACTCCACCACGGCTCGCCATTAACACCCGAGGTCCTGGCGCATCCGATCCCCACAGCTTCAAGCTTCCGAACATCGAGATGTTCGACGGAACGGACGATCCGCTAGAACATGTCAACCACTTCACCACCATCGTGGGGATTTACAACGTCACTGACAACTGTTGTGCCAAGTGTCCCCGACAACACTAAAGGGACAAGTACGCACTTGGTTCCACTCTCTGAGAGAAAGAGTCATCAATAATTTTGCGGAACTAATTTAGTGATTCACCGACCAATTCATCGCCAACCGTAGAACCTTCTGGGCGCGACATATTCCTGGGGTGGAACCCGAGCTTCTACGAAGAGTTTTTCTTGGAGGGCTCCGCCCCGGTGGCTTTTACTCCGCTCTAATGCGGGAGACCGCACCCAGCTATCCCGATCTCGTTCATCGGATCGAGGCCCAAATTGCAGCTAACGAAGCAATAGAAGCTCACCGACAACAATTTGATGGTAGTCTAAAAAGAAAAAGGGAACAAGACCCACCGACGATACTGAAGAGATGACAGGCCTCGCGATGACTCCCGTAAAGACGGGGGCACCACCCACATCAAACCTTCACCCCACTCAATACCTCACAAACGAAAGTATTGATGGCCATCCACGATCATCCATCTCTTCAGAGGCCGAGGGCTCTTACACCAAACTCCGGAGATCAATCCAAGTACTACGACTACCATTGAGTTCACGGGCATAAAACAGAAGATTGTTCGCGACTGAGTGTTATAATCGAACGATTCTTTCATCTGGGACTCCTTGAAAAATTTCTTCAAACCAAGGACCCTGAATCAATACGTCAAGAATGACCCAGCATGGGGCAATCCCCATGGCAACCATCCCAAAGAAGAGCATGTTCTCTGCCCGTGGAACGCCCATGGCACCCGACATATATTTGTATCTCATGTTTTCAGCACCCATGTAACAAACAAGTGTCATTTTTTATTATCTTATCATGCGCCCAAACAACAAGGGCTGTTTTCAATTTTACTATTTGCCTCAAAACAGATTGATCGGATCTCCCAACATAGGACCTTGGTCTCTCCCAGAACAGAGTATTCAGATCTCTCAACAAGAGACTCCGGCCTCTCCTAGAACAGAGTGTTCAGATCTCTCAACAAGGGACTCCAACCTCTCCCAGAACAGAGTGTTCAGATCTCCCAACAAGGGACTCCGGCCTCTCCCAGAACAGAGTGCTCGGATCTCTCAACAAGGGACTCCAACATCTCCTAGAATAGAGTGTTCGAATCTCTCAACAAGGGACTCCGACCTCTCCTAGAATAGATTGTTCGGATCTCCCAACAAGGGACTCTGGCCTCTCCCAGAACAGAGTATTTGGATCTCCCAATAAGAGACTCCGACCTCTCCCATAACATAGTGTTCAGATATCTCAACAAGGGAATCCAGCCTCTCCTATAACAGAGTGTTCGAATCTCTCAACAAAGGACTCTGACCTCTCCCAGAACAGAGTGTTCGGATCTCCCAACAAGTGACTCCGGCCTGCCCAGAACAGAGTATTTAGATATCTCAACAAGAGACTCCAGCCTCTCCTAGAACAGTATGATCGGATCTCTCAACAAGGGACTACGGCCTCTCTCAGAACAGAGTGTTCGTATCTCCCCACAAGGGACTTCGGCCTCTCCCAGAACATAGTGTTCGCATCTCTCAACAAGGGACTCCGGCCTCTCCCAGAATAGAGTGTTCGGATCTCTCAACAAGGGACTCCGGCCTCTCCTAGAACAGAGTGTTCAGATCTCTCAACAAGGGACTCCGACCTCTCCCAGAACAGAGTGTTTGAATCTCCCAACAAAAGACTCTGGCCTCTCTCAAAACAAAGCGCTCGGATATCCCATGCAGAGATGTTGGCTCTAACAAATAGAATGATCGGGTATCCCAAGAGGAGACTCCGGTCTTTTTTGAAGGACCCAACATCCACCCGATAGAGAGAGAGCTCACTCTCCTCCCCCAGTGGGCTCACTACCACGGTTCAAAGCGACCACCCTTCACCAGTTTTCCGGGGTCAGTCCCCCTGACCGCGCACTATTGGATCGAATGCATCCTCTCTTCGCTGTCACAGCAGTCACGACACCGTCAGAACCTGTCCCCCTCACGGTCGCCAAAGTCCATTACTCTTCCCCATCTTGATAGGACCGCTCTCAGACTGCAGCTATAAGTTTGAACGAGAAAGCTCTTCACCGCCAAAGTCATTCCGCGCCCAAAACCGAGCTCACAGTTAAACAGAATGAAGGGTCCTTACACCAGAATAATAAACCTGAAACTCTCCACCAAGCTACTTAGGCCTCAATGCTAAAGGGCAAGCTCATCACGATCTCCGACGCAATCGCTGTGGAGAAAGTTCACAACCAATCAGGACGAGACAGAAGTCCCTCCTGCAATAGAGTCAAACGGCGACATCCAGAAAGTTCGCACAATGATAGGCTCATAACTGCCCAAGTCATGAAAACTCGCCTAAACGAGCTCGCGCACCCGAAGATATACGTTAATCAGAAAATTTTGTGTACTCATTTTCTACAAAAAATGATCTCCGAAAATTGGGGGCATTTGATGGGGTTCCCCGAAACAGACCTGGTCGAACCCAGTCGAACCTGTGATTTTTCGCCGCGACCTTGACCGGCGCGCCGATACGATTCGAACAGGCTCATTCTCACGTAATTATGAGTCTCATTTGGTCCTCCAAACAGACATTGGAATGCATGTGTACGCAGACACACTAACTGCACCCCCATGGGGGTAACCACACTCCCATAGTGGGGATCCATACAACCCCCTCACTCTCTCTCTCCCCTCCATGCATACACTCTCTCTTTTCCATCCATGTAATACCACCATCTCTCTCTCCTCACTGGCACCAAACCTCGCCGTCAGCCTCGTCGTGCACCTCACCGGCCGACCGCTGCACCTACCCAGCACGGTACTAGCCGAGCCCTCCACACCTTCCTGGCCAACCACACCACCCCGCGCCTCCCAGGTGAGGCCAACCGTAACAGCCAGGTGCATCCACGTTAGTCGCGCCCTCAGAACGCCTCCACTTTTGTCGCGCGCTCAGAACGCCTCCGCGTTCGGCGCACGTTCAAAACGCCTCCGCATTCTCCGCATGCTCAGAATGCTTGCGCGTTCGCAATGTGTGCATCAATTAACCTTTCTTAATTTCCTAGATTGCAAGTCTAGTTCTCTGCACTCAACACCGTCAACAAAGCTGCCTGAATTGATTGAATTGTGCGGGGGGCAAGATAGGAATATCCAAAAAATGGCGATTCGTGTGCTCCAAATCGGCAAGCGTGATTTGCCAGTCAGGTGGTTACGGTGGTAACAATGGCAAAATTATCAGGCTATCTCTGCCCAAGGCTATAAAAGGAGCCCAGAGCCTTCATTTCAAAGGACATTGTCTTCGGCACCTGTGAGAGCTCTGTTGAAGATTCCTCAGAGTTCTCCTTCGGAGCTTGTTGATTTCCTCTAAGTCTTTGAAGATCTCCTTCAAGCTTCGAAGACCTCCTTCAAGCCTTCGAAGACATTCTTTCTAAGTGACTCAGATATCCTCCGGGCACCGAAAGGCGACCAGAACATCTCACTTTCATCCCCACAGAAAAGTACTTAGTTTCCTGAGAGGTAGTCTGTCACCCTCGAAGATTTCTAACATTATTATTATAACGAGCGACGACCTGTTACCCTCGAGTTCTCAGCTTTACTTGTAATAAACCGACATATATTGGAATTTGGCTGGCACAGCTCCGGTCGTGTGATTTTTTACCATTTCCGGGTTTTCCACGTTAAAAAAACGTTCTTTTGTCGTCCACTAGCTCTCTCATCTACTGTTTGTGCGCTCGGCTCGCTCTCGAGCTAAGGCGGTTCAATTCGATCGGTCTACTAGAGTGTCGAGCCACACACACACACACACACACACACACACACACACACACACACACACACACACACACACACACACGAGTCGAACGGCACGGGCCTTCGACCCTATGTTAGTGCAATGACGAGCTTCATCCGCACTAGCACTGGGCTACGCCCGCTCCCAACTGAGAGCCCGCCCGCCGTAGACTGTGCTCACATTCGATTTTCAAAAATCCTTATAAAATCAGGGGAATATTCATAAGACACGAACTAATAATGACAATAATAATAATGCAAAATAAATTACAAAACTATATAGATCCCAAGAAATTTATGGACAATAGTGAAATTAAGAGAGTGAAAAATTACAAAGCAGAGTAGGAAGAATGTAGAAGGTGATGAGAGGTATTATCATCGGCGAACCAAGAGGTGGCAGCTGAAGGTGCTCAGAGCTTAGACTTTGAGAGAAATGAGGTGCATAGAACATCGACCCATCCCCTCAGCTAAATTATTCGCCGACGAATCACAGGCACAGTGGGGCTACATCATCTTTGACATTTTGAAATAATGGGAAGCTATGATGAAGAAAGAGCTAGGAATACTCATTTCACGGATGCATCGTCCACCATTTGGAGGGGAGAATAAGTGTGTGTGGAGTGGGGGGGGGGGTGGGGGGGCAATGCCCTAGTTGCAACTCTTAGACTCTCGGACAATGCCCTAGTTGTGCTCTTCGTGCGAGGCAACAGAGGGACCAAGATGTGGAGGGAAATAGTGGAGGTAAGTTGTGAGTTCTTTGTGCAGCGATCGTAATGACGGGAAGCAGGGCGGAGACGATGCACGAGATCACCTTCATGAACCCTAGTTTTGCAAAGGAGGAGCAAAAAATGTGAGAATACCCCCAGCAATCACCTATGGGCAAGAAGTGTGGAAGTTCGACTTGAAATCGAGAAAATCCTATGGCTAACAGCCGTCCGAGTGATCAAACAGGCATCATTTATTTGATGGTCCGCCAAAGTTACACCAAGGGGGAACAATATATATACCGGGACCTCCCATGAGAGTTTGCATAATTACAGGGTTAATTAACGAGACCTTCCCCGGGAGTTTGCATAATTACAGGTTACACCCCTCTATCTTTTGAAATTACATTTACCTCCCCCTCTAAGTTTCTCCAGTTTGCAAAAATGTCCATTTCATTAGAAATATGAATGAAAACTGTTGCGGGTCGCTTAGGGCTCTTGGTAGACCAGTTTACTTGAACCACCTTAGCTCGGGAGCGAACCAAGCGCGCAAACAGTCAATTTGAGATTCGTTGATTACACATGGATTTTTTAGCATGGAAAACCCGGAAAGGGTAAAAAACCACGTGGTCGGAGCTGTGCCGACCAAACTTCCACTATCTTCTGGGGGGTTACAATTGGAGACTTAGAAGTCGAGCGCGACAGGCCGCTGCTCGCTACAATATCAGAGAGAGAGAGAGAGAGAACGTTCCGAGGGCGACAGGCCACCTCTCGGAAAAAATTAAGTCTTTTCTTTCTGAGAACGGTAGAGAACGAAAGTGAGAAAGCCTTGTCCGCTTTCGTGGAGACGAAAGTGAGAAAGCCTTGTCCGCTTTCGTGGAGACGAATGTGAGAAAGCCTTGTCCGCTTTCGTGGAGACGAATGTGAGAAAGCTTTGTCCGCTTTCGTGGAGACGAAAGTGAGAAAGCCTTGTCCGCTTTCGGTAAGACGAAAAACTTCAAGTCCGCGAAGGAGATCTTCAAGCGCCGAAGGAGAAATCCGTGGAAATCTTCAAGGAGCTCTCTCTGGGCATTCAGGTCGTATCCCCTCAAATGAAGCCTAGGGGGTCCTTTTATAGCTTTGGCTGGGGCTAACCCGGTAATTTTTCCGTTGTAACCACCGTAACTACCTGGGAGGACGAATCATATTTTCCGGTTCAGAGCCCACGGATCATCATTTTTCGTAAATGACCATGCTGCCCTTCGAGAAAAGGCGACAAGCTGTTCCTGAAAAGTGAGAAACTGAAAGACAAAAAGTGAGCGAGCCGAGTCGGAAAAGTGAGAATGCTCCGAGCGGAGCCCGGAGCCCGAAAAGAGGGCGGCGAGCCGGAAGAGGGGGGACTCACCCCAACCTATCCACGGAGGAGAGCGGTTCGACCGCCCCTAAAGGCGGGCGCGGCGCGGCCGCGCCCGAGGGAGGGGGGCGACTCCTCTTGGCCGCACCCCAAAGGGAGGTGCGGCTTGGCTGCACCCCAAAGGAGCCGCACCCCAAGGGGGTGCGGTTTGGCCGCACCCCACATGGGGTACGGTTTGGCCGCATCCCCCACTATGGGGGGTGCGGCTATTCGCACCCCGCTAGTGGGGTGCGGGCTAACCGCACCCCAGTAGCGGGGTTCGGTTACGGCGAGGCGTGACGCGCGCTTCGTGCGTGCTTGCGTGTTGGCGGTGAAAGTGGCGGGTTCGACCCTCTCAACTCGGGCGACCATGCGTTGACCCTACCTTCCTTTAGTGGAATTTTCCCTAGACGCACCCCAAGGTATCTACGGGTATATAACATAATCCCCCCAAACCTTCGGAGTCCGAATTTTGCCGCGGAGGAGTTCGGAGGTTTCGATTTTTCTGTGGCAGCTTTGAACGTTGCTCTCTTGTTCTGTTTAGGCGTTGATACCCGAACTGCTTAATAGCCTTTTACGAGATAACGGGGGAGTCTGCGCGGGTTCGGCCTTGCGAGTTTATAATAACAAGAAGTTAGTTTGCGCGAGTCTGAGCTCGCGGCTTTTATATAATATAGGCTTGGCCGGTGAATAGCTGGTGTATTCAAACTGGGGGCGAACGTAAGGGGGGTAGGCCCCTACGGCGTCGGCACTCTACGGCGGAGGAGAAGGGCGAACCTTCAATCGACGGCGGTGCAAGTCCCCAGGGCAAGGCCCCGAGATGGCCAGTGAATAGATGGTGTATTCAAACCGTGGGCGACGTAAGGGGGGCAGACCCCTACGACGCCGGTACTCTACGGCGGAGGAGAAGGGCGAACCTTCAATCGACGGCGGTGCGAAGTCCCCAGGGCAAGGCCCCGAGATGGCCGGTGAATAGCTGGTGTATTCAAACCGTGTGCGACGTAAGGGGGGCAGGCCCCTACAACGTCGGGACTCTACGGCGGAGGAGAAGGGCGAACCTTCAATCGACGACCGTGCGAAGTCCCCAGGGCAGGGCCCCGAGATAAAGGTCTTCTTAATTGAATATAGATGTTGAAGCATACATTTTTTATAGTCGAAATCGTTTTGCGCATAGTTTTTGAAATATAAGATAAGTTTGCACGAGTCTGAGCTTGTGGTTGTGCATACAATACATAATATAAGATAAGTTTGCACGAATCTGAGCTCGCGACTTTGCATACATAATATAAGATAGATTTGCACGAGTCTGAGCTCGCGGCTTTGCATACATAATATAAGATAGATTTGCACGAGTCTGAGCTCGCGGATTTGCATACATAATATAGGATAGATTTGCACGAGTCTGAGCTCGCGGCTTTGCATACATAATATAGGATAGATTTGCACGAGTCTGAGCTCGCGGCTTTCTTCTTGATAGAAGACTTGATGTCACTGATAGAAGCGGCGCAGGTTCTGGGCGTTCCAGGTGCGTGGTAGAGTCTTTCCTTCCGCTGTTATGTTCCTGTATGTCCCGGGTTTTACGATCGCAGTGACAACGTACGGACCTTCCCAGGTGGGTGAGAGTTTATCTCCTTGGGGGCCCTTTCCAGCAGCCTCGATGCTCCGTAGGACGAGATCTCCTATGTTGATTGGTCTGGGCTTCACCCTTCTGTCATAGAACCGGGCTACGCGCCTTTGGTAAGACGCTGCACGCTGGGCGGCGTCGTCCCGGACTTCGGGGATTCGGTCAAGGTTTTCCCGAAGCAGTCCGTCATTCTTGTTGGGATCGAAGGTTAGCACTCGAGTGCTCAAAATGCCGATGTCGATGGGGATGACCGCTTCAGTACCGTAACAGAGGTTATATGGCGTCTCTCCTGTGGGAGCCCTCTCTGTTGTTCGATATGCCCATAGTACGTTTAGGAGTGCGTCTACCCATTGTCCCCCGGCTTCTTCCAGGCGCGTCTTCAACCCTTTGAGGATGGTGCGGTTCGTAACTTCTACTTGTCTGTTGGTTTGCGGATGTGCTACGGCAGTATGACGGAGGTTGATCTTCAGGTCCTCGCACATCTTAGTGAAGGACTTCCCGGTGAACTGAGTGACGTTGTCGGCAATGATTGTCGCTGGGATACCGAAGCGGCAGACGATGTTTTTCCAGACAAATTGTTTAGCGTTCTCTTCTATGATTTTGGCTAGGGGTTCCGCTTCTATCCACTTGGTGAAGTAATCGATGGCTAGAATGATGAACTTCCTCTGTCCGGAAGCCAGAGGTAGGGGCCGAGGAGGTCGATTCCCCATTGCGCGAACGACCACGCACTTTGGAGTGTGGAGAGCGCGACCGGGGGCTGATGAGGCACGTTGGCATGCAACTGACAGCTCCTGCACTTTTGGACCAGCTCGGCCGCGTCCTTCTTCATTGTTGGCCAATAGAAGCCTTGGCGTAGAATCTTTTGTGTCAATGCCTTTCCGCCTAGATGTTCTCCGCAAACTCCCCCGTGCACTTCTCTGAGGGCATAGTCTGACTCGCCCGCCGGTAGGAACTTTAGATATGGCCCTGAGAATGCCCGCTTGTAGAGCTCCCCGTCCACGATAGTAAATGATGCCACCCGCATCCGCAATCTGCGTGCTTCTAGGCGGTCTTCAGGTAGGTGTCCGTGCTCGAGGTAAGCTCGTAGGGGGGGTCATCCAGGATGACTCTTCCAGGTGGATGGTTGCGACCTCCCACGGTCCTTGAATACTCGGAATCACAATCTCTTCTATTCGGCTTCTTCGAGACTGGTAGCTGGAGGGTGAAGTGGCGAGCTTGGAAAGAGCATCAGCCCTGGAATTCTGCTCCCGGGGAATGTGTAGAATTTGATACGAGGGGATCTTCTGGAGAAGTAATTTGGCGAATGCGAGGTATTTCGCCATCTGGTCGCTCTTGGCCTCGTAGTCTCCTTCGACTTGTGAGACTAAGAGTTGAGAGTCTGCGTAGATGGTTAGGTTCTCTACTTTGCAATTGACGACGAGTCGAAGACCGGCGATCAGCGCCTCGTACTCGGCAATGTTGTTTGTCGCGGAGAATCTCAATCGGAGTCCGTAATCCAAGGTGATCCCATCGGGACTTATAAGGAGCAGTCCCGCTCCGGCCCCTTCAGCTCCAGAGGCACCATCGACATAGAGAGTCCAACGGGGGCCACTGTTGCCTTCGACAGGAGCTGCTTCTGGTGGGATGGTGTATTCTACGACAAAGTCGGCGAGTACCTGTGACTTGATGTCTGGTCGGGGCAGGAATTGGATGTCAAACTCGCCGAGTTCCACGGCCTACTTCATTAGTCTTCCTGAGACTTCTGGTTTCTGGAGGATTGCTCGTAGTGGGAGTTGAGTCAACACTTTTACTGTATGAGCCTGGAAGTAAGGCCGAAGCTTCCTCGCCGAAAAGACAAGGGCCAAGGCTGTCTTGTCCGCTGTTGGATATCTGGTTTCGGTGTCGGAGAGGACTTTGCTGAGGTAGTAGATTGGTCGTTGCACCCCTCCTTCATCTTTTACGAGCACCGAGCTAAGAGTCGTAGGCGACACAGCCAGATACAAAAATAGAGTTTCTCCGGGGGTGGGCTTTGACAGAAGCGGTGGCGAAGCCAGGTATTGTTTGAGTAGTTCGAACGCCACCTGTCACTCGTCGGTCCACTGGAAGCTGGAGTGACGCGCTCCCCGGAGGATTTTGAAGAATGGGAGGTACTTGTCTCCCGTTCGTGACAAGAAACAGGATAGCACAGCGATCCTCCCGTTCAGGCGTTGCACTTCTTTAATTGAGCGAGGTGGCGACATATCCTCCAACGCCATGATCTTCTCGGGGTTGGCCTCGATTCCCCGATAGGTTACCATGAAACCTAAGAACTTTCCCGCCGTCACACGAAATGCACATTTGCTGGGGTTGAGTCGCATCTGGAAGCGACAGAGAAGCTGAAAGCACTTTCCCAAGTCTCTCAAGTGGTCGCAACGGTGGACGCTTTTGACTAACATGTCGTCCATGTACACCTCCATTGTTTCTCCAATGAGGCTCTTGAAGATCTTGTTCATCAGTCTCTGATAGGTGGCTTCGGCGTTCTTAAGGCCGAACGACATCACTTTGTAGCAGTAGACTCCCCAGTCGGTGCGGAAGGCGGTATGTTCCTCGTCCGCAGGATTCATCCTTATCTGGTTGTAGCCGGAATAAGCATCCATGAAGCTAAGTAGCTCGTGTCCGGCCGTCGCGTCGACGAGCTTGTCGATCCTCGGGAGGGGGAAGCTGTCCTTTGGACATGCCTGGTTCAGATTGCTGTAGTCGACGCACATTCGCCATTTCCCGGAGGCCTTTTTCACCATGACCACGTTGGCAAGCCACGTGGGGTATTCTGCTTCGCGTATGAATTGTGCTTCTAGGAGTTTGTCTACTTACTCTTCGACCGCCTTCAACCGCTCGGGGGCAAAGTTCCTCTTCTTTTGGATTACAGGCCGGCAGGCGGGGTTGATATTTAGAGAGTGATAAATGACTTCGGGATCTACCCCGGGCATGTCTTCTGGGCTCCAAGCGAAAATGTCTTCGTTCTCCTGCAGGAAGGTTGTGAACTTTTCCCGCTCTTCTTGTGACAAGCGACCCGACCTGAACAGTCCGGGTTGGGTCTCGCTGGGAGAGCGGTACTTCTACTAGTCCTTCGACGGGCGCTCCTCGCTGCAGAGTAGCTTCGTCTCGCAGATCGAAGTTATTTATGTTGAGAGCGGTTGCCTTTGCTGGCTGAGCTTGCTTCAGATAACAGGTTTTGGCTGCCTCCTGGTTCCCTCTTATGACCCCTACGCCGGCGGCGGTCGGGAACTTCATGGACAGATGCGGAATTGATGGGACTACTCCAAAGATAGACCGGAGTGGTCTCCCGAAGATGGCATTATAGGAGGAAGTGGATCCCACCACCACGAACTGGATGCTGTATGTTGACTGTCTCGGAAACTCGCCCAATGTGACTGGGAGAGTGATCATGCCTTGAACAGGGACAGGTCGGTTGTCGAAGCCGTAGACGGGCTCGGCTGCAGGGCTGAGCTGGTCCTTTGTGAGCTTCATACTTTGCAAGGTAGAAAGGAACAGAACATCAACTGAGCTTCCATTATCGACCAATATCCTCTTCACGTTAAAGCAGGGGTCCCCGATCCCTGCACTGATTACGAGGGGATCCTGGTGCGGTAGTCGTAATCCTTGCAGGTCTTCTTCTCCGAAGGCGATCGTAGTGTCCTGTTTGAGCTTCTTGTCTTCGTGGTCTCTCGGGGGTTTGGCGATCGAGAGGATTTGCGCCGCTAGGACGGGAGGTCCAGCGATCGTTTCGATTTCTCCCACCATCGGTCTTCCTCCTTCCGCTCCCCGGGGAGAGGGAGGCTGCTCCCTTGCACCCCTAGGTTGTAGATGTTGATTGGGGACCTGCCCTTGTAGGAATCTCCCTAGGAGTCCCTGACGGACGAGACGTTCGATTTCATCTTTAAGTCTGGTACATTCTTCGGTGGTATGCCCGGTCCCCCGATGGAACTCGCAATACCTGAACTGATCGCCCCTTGGGTTCGGGGCTAACGCCCGAGGTGCGCGGAGCTCTGGGTTGTTCTGAATCGCATAGAGTACGTTTGTTCTGGTAGTATTCAACGGAGTGTAGAACCTGGGGGGCTGCGAACCCAGGTCTCTTCGGGGGTTGCGACGACGTTCGTCGTTACGGCGTCCTTCGTCACGCCGGTCTTCTCGTCCACGAGGGGCTTGATCTGATCCCCTCTTTCTTCCTTGGCTACCTTCGAATTGTCGACGGTGCGCTTCGATGGCCTCGTCAGCGGCTATCTGAGCTTCAACTCGATGAACGAGTTTAGGATAACTTGGTACTGTTTCTCTCATTAAGGCTGAGTAGAAACCACTTGGGCGGAGGCCTCCAAGGAAAACTCCTCGCAGGAGTTCGGGGTCGACTCCCGGAATCTGTCGAGCCTCAGAGGTGAAGCGTCGGAAAAAGTCCTTCAAAGTTTTTCCGACGTTCTGGCGGTGAAAGTGGCGGGTTCGGTCCTCTCAACTCGGGCGACCATGCGTTGACCTTACCTCCCTTTAGTGGAATTTTCCCTAGACGCACCCCAAGGCATCTACGGGTATATAACAAAAACAATAAAATTAGCCAAATTATTTTATGATGTTTCAATTTTATCCTCTTATAATGATTCTAGATTCATTACATAAGGTAAAATGTAACATTCCCTTTTCATTGTAGAGTTATTACAAAGGGTAAAATTGGAATATCATACAAAAATTGGCTTATTTTTCACTTTCCATCTATATTTCTAAAGGAAAAGGTCACACCTTTCAATGGAGTCATTATAAAGGGTAAAATTGAATACCATGAAATACTTTTAACTAATTTTATCATTTTTCATCCATATTTCTAACGAAAGGGGCATTTTTGTAAACTGTGGAAACTTAGAGGGGGGAGGTAAATGTAATTTCAAAAGATAGAGGGGTGCAACCTGTAATTATGCAAACTTTCATGGGAGGTCATGGTAATTAACCATATATATATACGAGCATCTTCGCACGGGCTACGCCCGTGCTCGATGCTCTTCGCTTCGACAGTGCCGTAGCATCGACAGTACCTCCGCCCAAACTCGCCCTCTCTAGGACGCTCAGCCAATTGACAGTGCATGAGTGGCCCTGGTGCCCCGCGCGGCAGTACCCCCGCCTCGCCAGAGTTTCGGCGCGACGGCGCTCCCGCCGCTCGCGACCCCCGGTACTCTCCCCCGTCCCCGGTGCTGTCCCCCGTCTTGCGCACCGGGGCTCGCCAGCGGCGGGAGCTCCATCGCGCCAAAACTCTGTCGAGGCGGGGGTACTGCCGCGCGGGGCACCGGGGCCACTCATGCACTGTCAATTGGCTGAGCGTCCTAGAGAGGGCGAGTTTGGGCGGAGGTACTGTCGATGCTACGGTACTGTCGAAGCGAAGAGCATCGAGCACGGGCGTAGCCCGTGCGAAGATGCTCGTGTATATATATATTTGTTTTCTATTTCTACAGTGTTGTTTTAAGTGTGTCGCAATTAAAGATAAGCGGTGTAAAAATCGCGAAGAGTAAAGGCATACTCGCGTCTGTTCCAACACCCCATTTCACGCTCTTCTCCTTCCTAGGGCAACGCTTCTTCCCCTCGGCTCGCAGGTACGACAGCCCGGCGAACACTTTTACGCTTCCGCCGACCCATGGAGAGCAACACTCAACGGAACTTCATCTCCTCGATTTCTAGAGCATCACTTCTTCTCATCGGCGAGGACTGCGCGACACACGGCTTCTTCCAGGTTGTGAACCGCGACATCCCGACGCAACTCCTATCGGACGCCCACTGTTTCGTCGAATCCTTCTCCATGCCGCTCCGTTCTATCTCCCCCATTCACGAAACAAAACCTCACACCCTTAAACCTCTCGCGTGCCAGAGCCAGAGTAACCTTCTAGTTCGATATTCTTCTATGTGCATTCTCTGATCTTGGACGATGACGCAGGCGATTCGAAAGTTCGATCATCAGGTATTTCTTCTTCTTCAGATCACCTGTTATTTCTTCCTGATTCAACCCTAACACCTTAATGCGCTCTCTCCAGAGCCAGTTTCAGAGCTGAAGGAATACTCTATACTGTCTCTGCTCTCACACGATACTGACGAATAACTTCTCTCCAGAGCCGATGAACTTGTCTCCCTGCATTCTTCACCCCTTTTTTGATCATCTCTAAGGTTCCACTCTAAGCTTTTTTTGTTCTTCTATCATTTTTGTATTAATTGATGAGATGCATTGATGTGGTTCTCCATTAAATGGATTGATGCTTGCATTGATGTGGAACTACATCCACTTTTATGTGCAGAAATAGTTTTTTTTCAAGGTGGTGGTCATAAACATTGTCATGTCAGACACATTTTATGAGGGTGGCGTTTTTGTCTAAATTCATCGGAGCAAAAACACCATGCCAAACGGACCCTTAAACTCAAAGATGAAAAGAAGAGCAATTCAACATATAATGGAAAATATGATGATATTAGTCCACCAACTGCAATTGTAAGGTATAACAAAAACAAAAACAATCCATACCCTCAACGCCGGAGTGGAATATTCCAACTCCTGCCCAGTAAACATAACTATTTAAAGGCGTCAAGTCGTGCACGTTAAGATAAACCGGCACATACCCTGATACTTTTCGAGTTGAACGAAGCTTCATGAACATGCAAAATCGCCTGGCAGATTGTCTACCCACCCAAAGTGGCATAAGAGGGTTCCAACACTTTTTTGTACCAGACTTCATATTCCATCAAGCACAGTTTACAAACTTATAGAAAACATTCATCACTACTTTGAGAAATGATCAGATGGACCGGGAAAGTTTGAGATCATTCCAACCACATACTTACCAATTTACACTCATTCACAATAAGCTTAACAACCCCAGATTTAATTAAAAATAACAATTTTGAACTCAGAAAGCATGAACAGTAAATAGCAATAGAGATCGTCTTCATAGTGTGGTTAAATTACAGGACAGGTGAATAGTAAAATGAACGAAATGAGTGAAGTTTAAAATTTTAAGTGCAAGCAAAGATCATTGTTTATCTGAGCCCGCCTGGCCCTCTGATAGAATTGGTTATATGCTCGTTGCGCGTCACGTTGTTCTTCTGTCATTTGAGCTCTTCTTTCTCGTGCACGTTCTCGGTTAGAAGCTCATTGCGCAGCGCGCTGCGCTTACGTAATACATGAATTTCTTCTTGATGCATAAGATTGATTATATATATACGTTTAGCTGCGTTGTTCGTCAGTTATGAATGAGCTTCCTGTTCTTTTTCGAGCACGAACATGAGATCGAACGGTCTCATGCAATTCTTCTATGACATAAGCTTCTTCCATTGTAATTAACTCTGTCTAAACAGAATCATTACAAAAAAATATTAAGTTACGGGATGCGTTTAATAATTAGTTATTCAGGAATTGATATGCAAAGTTCTCACTTAAGTAAAGCATTTGATCAAACAGAAATTGCACATGTGCATGAAGAGGAAATGTAAAAGTGAGTCTGTTGAGAACAACTATTTTTTAAATCTTGTACCTGCGCAGCAGCTGGACTCTAACCAGTGGTTGCTTTCTGCAGTCGTTGCAAAAGATTTCCGACGAAGCTCCACTCAAAAGACGAACCACAAAAAAAACGCAGGGAGCGAAGAACCAATTCAAAACAAAACCGCACAGTCACAGAAGGAATTAAGTTGCGCTCCAATTACACGCGCAGGTCGTAACAAAAATCGGCGAGGAACGAAGAACAAATTCAAACAAAAACTACACATTCACGGAAGGAATTAGGCTGTGCTCCTCTCTATCCCAACTGCGCTCAAATAACACCTACCTCGCAACGAAAATTGGTGGCGAACAAAGAACTAATACAAACAAAAACCGCACATTCATGAAGACGAATGGAGCACATTTGCAGATGAAGGCGAGGCTAAGCGATAGAGCGACGGAGATCACGAAGAAACGGCGAGGAAGAATGCGAGAGCAGTCTCCCTCTCCAACCCAACTGCGCTCCAATTACACACCTAGCTCGTAACAAAAATCGGAAGGAACGAATAACAAATCAAAATAAAACCGCACATTCACAGAAGGAATTATATAGCACTCATCTCTATCCCAACTGCGCTCCAATTACACACGTAGGGCTCCAGTTACTAACATACATATACCCTCGCCGACCGGCCCCCTTTATTTCAAAATACTGAAATCAACTCCGTCGAGCTGGAGCTGCTCCATTTAGCCTGGTCCACGGCGGAGGCTCCGATCTGCCTTCCGGCTGCTGGACAGCGATGTGCCGGTAGTTCCAATAACGGCGATGATGAAAACCCTCGTGAACTCGGCCGCCGCAGCCGTCGTCACGGCGGTTGAGGCCAATCCCGGCGGAGATGGTGAGTGAGGAGCGAATTTATTAATATTTAACAGCCCGCCCCTCTCTCTCGCCCCAGGAATTGGTTTTTTTTACGGACATCGGTACTGTAGCAGTCCTAACATTCTTATTATATAGTGATGCTGAATATTCCGAACACTTTCAATATTCACACAGCTTCAGCCTCTATTCTATGTACAGACCATCAATATAGTGAATTCCAAACTGAAATGACGATCTTAATCATCATAGATGAGCATACCATGAATTCATTATACAACCTGAATATCCAAACACAGTGCTGAACTTATAATATACAAAATATTACTTTTAAGTATGAAAGTTTATCAATTGAAACCACTAAAGAACTTCCTTAATATTTGAGACCTAATTGAGTATTTCATTCTAAATAAGGTCAACGACTGATTTGCATTTGACTGAAACTTTCTAATAGCTTGCATTGTTTGCTTCTTGTAAAAGCATGTGCAGAACATAATAGATGAAATGGAAGTAGTATCTAGAGAGAGCACAAACATAGGAAGTTGATCCGTTCGCACTTAACAAAAGCTTTTGATCAGGATTTCATAAGCACATAGCTTTAGGATTTCTATAGGTTTTATAAGTACCGGAGTCTCTGTTACATATATGGAATTGAAGGTCAGTTTAATTAATTCTTCATCACAATCGAAGTTATCCAAATAAAGATTCGTTAACAAAATAGAATAACTGAGCGTATAAATTTCAATTAAAAAGTTCATGAGCAGGCCAAAAACTTTTATCCTCATTTATCTACAGCTCTATTTACCATATCAGGATTTCATATGTGTCAATTTGGAGGACTTGGAATTTTGTCTGTACAATTCAGTTTATGTTGCTAGATTAGCAGTTATATACCTATGAATTGATGCCTCCAATTGCTCCCCGGTACAGAACACGCTCGATTCGATCAAAATAACAAAAAAAATGAAGCAGATAAGGCTGGAAGAGCAGCAGTATGAGGGGGTAGTCTATTTGTGGAATGAAGTAAAGATTAGCAGTTATATACCTTTGAATTGATCCCTCCAATTGCAGAATCTACGCATGAATGTTTCATCCATATATACAATAATATGATCAGAGAATGGAAAAAAGGTATTTCCCCAAACTATTGCACTCTACTGGTCCATAGAAAGCCCCTAAAAAATCAGGAGAAAACTGGGTAAAAATAAATATCACTGTACTGGTCCATAAAATCGGCAAAGAAGAACGAAATGTGCGATGACTTTTTTGTCTTTTACCTAACTCGAAAGAAGTTTATTAGATATAGATAGATATTAAACGTGATTCTTATAAAGTTGATTAATAAGCTCTCTCCCTCTCTCTCCCCCTGCCACTCTCTCACTGCTATAAAGTTGATTAATAAGCTCCCTCCCTCTCTCCCCCCTGCCACTCTCTCTCTGTGAATGACGTTTTGTCATTTTCCAAATATTAATGAACTTTATAGTATATAGATATGTTTATGTTTATGTTTATGTTATTTCTCTCTCTCCCGCCTTTCTCTCTCTCCCGCCTTTCCCCCTTTCTCTCTCTACATCACGGACGGACGGCTTTCTCTCTTTCTCTCTCTGCATCACGCGACGGACGGCTTTCTCTCTTTCTCTCTCTGCATCACGCGACGGACGGACAAATCACTGTAGATAGGCATAAAGAACTTTATATATATGTATAGATGTATAGATGTATAGATATACTAATTAAAAAGAAATATCGTGGTATAAAAATATCTAATGTAAGTGAGACAAGGGATAGATCCTGTCCGTCAATTATACGCATCGCCGTCCAATTTACAACACCGTGTCAGCAATTCTTTATTTTGAATCCCTCAACCATCAACTTTATTTTGAATCATTTTGAATCGCAGCAGCTATTCTGTCGCCTATTTTCGTGCTCCTCTACAAACCCTACCGCCTGGCTCTCTCGCGCTCTCCTCCTCTGCCGCTCTCCTCCGGCAACGCCGCTCTCATTTCCTCTGCCGTCGCCGACACTGAAGGCCTCTGCCATCGCCGACACTGAAGGCCTCTGTCTTCGCCGACGCCGACAACAACCCACTTCGCGACGGCAAACATCCTCGCGGGAGCTCGGGATTGTTTTGCAAATGTGGCTTCCGCTCCATAAACCCTACATTTTACTGTCAATCTTCACCGTCCTCAACACGTATTTCAAACCATCTAACATTTCCCTTACCTCCTACAACAAGCCCTCCTCCTTCTCCGATTGCTGCTCTCTTTGCCTTATCTGCTCCAGCACCTAAACATCTATCTCTCCCTCTCTCGGCTCCAGCGCGTAAACAAGTATCTCCCTTTCTGCTTTTCTACCTGCTCAACAGGTGCCCTTCCTTCGGCACTTCAAACCTAACTGAGAGATCGGGATTGTTCCAGGTATTATATTGCATTGATTGCTCAGATGATTATTTGTCTTGCTCAGGTATTATATTGCATTGATTTCGAACCTCTTCTGTAGGTGATTATTTGTCTTGCTCAGGTATTATATTGCATTGATTTTGAACCTCTTCTGTTCAATAATATGTCATTCCTGATTAGTTGTCATTCCTCAGGTATAATGTCCTTAATAAAAGTTGTCATTCCTCATTTCATTTTATTTTACACCTGGCCTTCAATATATTAGGTAGTAATGTTTACACATTTGTCTCACATAATTTACACCGTGATATTTCTTTTCAAAGTAGAGGTGACGCGGTGTAGTAATGTTCCAGGTATTATATTGCGTTGATTGCTCAGGTATTATATTTCATTGATTTCGAACCTCTTCTGCTCAATAATATGTCATTCCTGATTAGTTGTCGTTCCTCATGTATAATATGTTCTTAATAAAAGCTGTCATTCTTCATTTCATTTTATTTTACAGCTGGCCTTCAATATATTTGGTATTAATGTTTACACATTTGTCTCACATAATTTACACCGTGATATTTCTTTCCAAAGTAGAGGCGACGCGGTGTAGTAATGTTAACAACGCATTTTCTCCTCAACTTCTTAGTACTTATGAGTAGTTTTTGTTGTCTTGGGCTCCGTTTGGTGCGACATTTTTTGAAAAAAAAAAGTGAGGCGATGAAGAATGAAAACTTGAAATGAAATGGGGTGAGGTTCCCCATCGCAACCCGTGCGAGTATCATCTGAGCCGTTGTATTTTTTACAATGCTTCTCTTTCCTTTGCCCATGTGTTCTTGATCTAAAGAATCATATTCTATACTAATTTAAACCATGAAATATCATTGGACCAAAATTGTGACAACGGGATAGCTGTTTCGATGTGAAATGATTCAAAATAAAGTTGACGGTGAAGGGATTCAAAATAAAGTAGAGCTGACACGGTGTTGTAAATTGGACGGTGATGAATATAATTAACTCTATCATTTCTCTCATGATATTGTTGGTACCATGATTTTTCTTTGTAAAGACGGTGATGAGTATAATGTATGTACAGGATCTATCATTTCTCCCACATAATTCACATAATTTTTATACCATGATATTTATTTTTAAATTAGTATTGATAGATAGATGTTTTCGTAACATCGCATTTTCTCCTCAACTTCGTAGTACTCATAAGCAGTGTTTGTTGTTTTGACTCCGTTTGGTGTGGTGTTTTGGCTCCGTTTGGTGAGGCGATGAAGAATGACAACTTGAAATGAAATGGTGGAATTTTTCTCTACTATGTTTAGGGCATTGAGGATGGCCTGCGGAGAAGTTTCTTAGGCAGCTCGTGCGAGTGTCATTATTGTTGGAAGGATGCTGGAATATTTGAGTTTCTTCTCTCTTCCTATCTCCAATCTAATTTACAACACAATCTGAGCCTTTGTTTTTTTAATCTACTTCTCTTTCCTTTGCCCACCTACTACTCTGCTTCTTATTCAACACAATCTGCAATATTAGGTTATGATTGATCAAAGTAAAATGCGTTCATGATCATGACATCAAAATTGTGTAAATTATGTTAGACACATGGTAGATCATGTCTATCTATTATACTCATCACCATCCAATTTACAACAGCGCGTCATCTCTACTTTATTTTGAATCCTTTCGCTGTCTACTTTTTTTTGAATCCTTTCACATCGCAACGCATATCCCGTGTTAGTCATATTCACCACAACAAAAAAGACTTTCTCTATACAATAAATACACAAACACACATTTCTTATTAGTATGACTTAGGCTCATCAATACAAGACCAAACAAAACAACTAATTAGAGCTCGGTGTGCCCACGAACAGAGGAACTTTGCACTATGAAATTCTTACTGTACATGTGTGTGCACAGGTATCTCTAATCTACCCTCTAAGTTTGCATGTGCAACCCCTGGAAAATACCCCCATGGTTTGTTTGGATTAGATCAAGGATTAATCATCGCTTCCCATAATGGAGAAGATTATGGAAATGCCACGGTGTCAAAAATGTGTAAATTATGATAGATCTTGTCCGTCCATTATACTCATCACCGTCCAATTTACAGCACCGTGTCACATCAACTTTATTTTGAATCCCTTCCCGTCTACTTTATTTTGAATCATTTCGACTCGCAGCAGCTATCTCGTGGGTTGTTCATACACAACTTTATTATTGTTTTCCTTTAATGTGAACAGGTATCTCCCTCTCTGCTTTTTCTACCTGCTCAACAGTTGCCCTTCCTTCGACATTTCAAACATCTTCTGTTCAGGTATTATATTGCAGTAAATTGGACAGTGATGAGTATATCATCTATACTAATTCAAAAAGAACTTTATTATTGTTTTCCTTTATGTGAGAGCTCGGGATTGCTTTCCGGTAGTATATTGCAATGATTGCTCAGGTGATTATTTATCTTTCTCAAGTATTATATTGCGTTGATTTCGAACCTCTTCTGCTCAATAATGTCATTCCTGATTATTTGTCATTCCTCGGGTATAATATGTTCTTAATAAAAGTTGTCGTTCCTCATTTCATTTTACTATACAGCTGGCCTTCAATGTTTGGTAATAATGATACTCATCACCGTCCAATTTACTGCAATATAATAGCTCGGTGTGCCCACAAACAGAGGAACTTTGCACCATGACATTCTTACTGTACATGTATGTAGATGTGTGCACAGGTATCTCCTGCGATCGTAGGGTAATGAATGTTAGTTGCGTAATCAAGTACTTCAACTTCATTTCTTTGAATCATTGGGAAATGAAATGGCGGAGTTTTTCTCTACTATGTTTAGGGCACATTTAGGATGTGTTTATGCTTGCATTGATGTCTTCCTGCACATATTTGTACTTTCACAAATTTAAAAAGAAATATCGTGGTATCAAAAATATGTAAAGTTTGTAAGACAAGTGATAGATCATGTCCATCCATTATACGCATCACCGTCCAATTTACAACACCGCATCAACTCTACTTTATTTTGAATCCCTCAGCCATTTACTTTATTTTGAATCATTTCGTATCGCAACAGCTATCCCGTCGCCCTCTTCCTGATTTTCACGCTCCTCTACAAACCCTACCGCCTGGCTCTCCCGCGCTCTCCTCCACTGCCGCTCTCCTCCGACAACTCCGCTCTCATTGCCTCTGTCGTCGCCGATACCGAAGGCAATTTGATCATTTCGACTCGCAGCAGCTATGCCGTGGGATGTTTATAAAAAACTTTGTTATTGTTTTACTTTAATGTTAGGCGATGAAGAATGACAACTTGAAATGAAATGGTGGAGTTTTCCTCTTCTATGTTAAGGGTACTGAGGAAGGTCTGGGAAGAGGTTTCTCAGGCAACCTGTGCGAGTATCATTGTTGTTGGAAGGAGGCTGAAAGATTTGTGTTTCTTCTCTCTTCCTATCTCCTTCAACTAATTATGAAAGTAATTTGATGTTTCATGCACATCATAGTTATTTGTGTTTTATTAGCTTTAGAAATAAATTGGATGTTTTATTAGCATGCGGGCATAACCGCCCACGACCAATGTCGCCACCCTCGCACCAATGTCGCCGCCCACGACCAATGTCGCCGCTCTCGACTAATGTCGCCGCTCTCGACCAATATGTCTCCCTTATGACCAATGTCGCCACCCCCGACTAATGTCGCAACCCATGACCAATGTCGCCCCCATGATAAATGTCGCCCCCCAGACCAATTTTGCGCTCCAAGAGCAGTGTCATCCCACATGACAGATGACCCACCATGACCATTGTTGCCCCCCACGACCATTGTGCCCCCCCCCCGATAAATATTGCCCCTACGACAAATGTCGCCCCCCACGACAAATGACGCCTCCAAGACAAATGTCACTGCCAAGGACAAATGTTGTCAGCACGGGGGGCCCCCCGTGCACTGTCACTAGTGTGTGTGTGTGTGTGTGTGTATATGCATATGTATATATATGTATATATGTATCTCTCTCTTTCTCTCTCTCTCTCTCTATAAATATATATATCTATATCTATATATATATATATCTAAGGGTGGAAAAGATAAGTAAAAAAGATAAGTCAAAAAATACAAATAACCACATACATGTTACTACAATAAGCAAAAAAGATACAAATAATCACATACATGCTACTTTAATTGTGCACAACGATTTTTTACTTCATAGAATTCATCTATGATACAATCCTTGCCAATTTTCTCCGCTATTTCTCGCTCAATGTATAAACTCATGCAATTTGCAAGAAATTCGTCCTCCATTTTTTTGCGAAGTCTCGTTTTAACAAGTTTCATAGCAGAAAATGACTTTTCTGTGGTTGAAATGAAATGGTGGAGTTTTCCTCTTCTATGTTAAGGGTACTGAGGAAGGTCTGGGAAGAGGTTTCTCAGGCAACCTGTGCGAGTATCATTATTGTTGGAAGGAGGCTGAAAGATTTGTGTTTCTTCTCTTTTCCTATCTCCTTCAACTAATTATGAAAGTAATTTGATGTTTCATGCACATCATAGTTATTTGTGTTTTATTAGCTTTAGAAATAAATTGGATGTTTTATTAGCATGCGGGCATAACCGCCCACGACCAATGTCGCCACCCTCGCACCAATGTCGCCGCTCACGACCAATGTTGCCGCCCACGACCAATGTCGCCACCCTCGCACCAATGTCGCCGCTCACGACCAATGTTGCCGCCCACGACCAATGTCGCCACCCTCGCACCAATGTCGCCGCTCACGACCAATGTCGCCGCCCACGACCAATGTCGTCGCTCTCGACTAACGTCGCCGCTCTCGACCAATATGTCCCCCGCCCACGACCAATGTCGCCACCCCCGACCAATGTCGCAACCCATGACCAATGTCGCCCCCATGATAAATGTCGCCCCCCAGACCAATTTTGCTCTCCAAGAGCAGTGTCATCCCACACGACAGATGACCCACCATGACCATTGTCGCCCCCCACGACCATTGTGCCCCCCCGACAAATATTGCCCCCTACGATAAATGTCGCCCCCACGACAAATGACGCCCTCAAGACAAATGACGCCCTCAAGACAAATGTCACTGCCAACGACAAATGTTGTCAGCACGGGGGGCCCCCCGTGCACTGTCACTAGTGTGTGTGTGTGTGTGTGTGTGTCTCTCTCTATATATATCTATATATATATTTATATATATCCAGGGGCGGAAAAGATAAATAAAAAAGATAAGCCAAAAAATTCAAATAACCACATAACCACATACATGTTACTACAATAAGCAAAAAAGATACAAATAATCACATACATGCTACTTTAATTGTGCACGACGATTTTTTACTTCATAGAATTCATCTATGATACAATCCTTGCCAATTTTCTCTGTTATTTCTCGCTCAATGTATAAAGTCATGCAATTTGCAAGAAATTCGTCCTCCATTTTGTTGCGAAGTCTCGTTTTAACAAGTTTCATAGCAGAAAATGACTTTTCTGTGGTTGCTGTAGAGACCGGAAGAGTCAAAATAAGTTGAATCAATCTGTCAATAAGATAATAGGTCTTTGATTTTTGTTTCCACCAATTTTTCAGAAAGCTTGGAAATTGTAGGCAAAATTTTCAAATCTTTATGAGAAGGAACATCAAGCTGATAATGTTGTAACTGAGTATTCAACACATAAATTTCATATTCACTGAAATCTTGAGGGTAGAAATTCCTTGCAAGAGCACATATATCATCAATATTGAAAGTTTTATATTCATCACTTGGATCTAATGCCATACTTAGACGAAGAAGTTCCATAGAATTTTCGCTGAATCTAGAGTTCAGCTCCTGCAACACACAATCTATCGTGGCATTGAAAATATCGACCCGAAAATGATGCTCCATTGTAATGATATCACGTGGACTTCGAAACCGACGATCACTATATCGAGCATTCATGTCAGGAACTTTGACTTCATTTTTGTCACAGAATATATTAACATCTTGTAAGAACTTTTCCCAACCAGATTCCCGCAGTTTCTGAATGAGAGCTTTTGTTGTTGAAACTAAATTTATAGCATTTAATATATCCTGAGATTGATGTTGCAGTGTCTTGCATAAAATGTCACTGATTCCCAAAATTTCTTTCATCAAATGCAAAATGAAAACAAATTCGAATACTCCCATTTTTGTAAATGTTGCTTCAGCATCCCCTCGCTGAGTAGATGTTCCTCCATTATCACTAATATCAAGTAGCACAGAACACGTGGTATTATACATATTTATAACACTACAGACAGAATTCAGATGAGACGGCCATCTAGTGTCACCATGTCGTTGTAATGAACCGATTTGATTGACTCCCGTGTCAGTCTCAATTTCACCTAGAGCAATCATGTGATCGAAATATTCCTTTTGAGTAGCTCGCAATTGATCATTGCGTTTAGACGAAGCACCAACAATATTAACAATATATATTAACTCATTAAAAAAATTATGTAATGTTTTCACTTCCTTTGATGTTGCAACAAGAACTAGTTGAAGCTTATGTGCAAAACAATGAACATATAAGCTTGCGAATATTCATTAAGAAATAAAGTTTTTAAACTCTTCCATTCACCTCGCATATTACTTGCACCATCATATCCTTGACCCAGCATATCTTGAATACTCAAATTATGATGAGAGATAACTGCAGAAATTTCATTCTTAAGAGTTAGTGCACTTGTATCTGTAACATGAACAAGATCTAAAAACCTTTCTTGCACAAAACCACGAACATCTACAAATCGAATGACGATAGCCATTTGCTCTCTTTTTGACTCATCTCTAGATTCATCAACTATTATGCACTTTTTGGATTCGCCAATTTCCTTGTGAATTACATCCTGCATCATTCATGACATAATAGAAAGAAGATCCTTTTGAATATTAGGTGATATGTACATAGCATTTCCCGGGGCATTTTCCAACACAACCTCATCAACTTCCTTGTTATAGGTTCGAATCAATATAATTTCTTCCACAAAATTTCCGCGATTAATAGATTCTGGAGTTTCATCATGACCTCGAAATGCAATTCCTTGAAAAACACAATATCGCAATGCATCAATTGAAGTTCCAACCCGTAATCGGTTCATAGCGATTTGTTGAGTAGTTTGTCTTTCCATCACTTTATCTATATGTTGAGTTTGAGCAATTAAATCTGCACAATTTTTAACTGCAAGGTTGTGTGGGGAACAATGATCCTTCCCTACATGAGTCAAAAATGCACAATTCTTTCCACTGACTTTCTTCCAATTTCGAAATCCTTCGATTGTGAATGAGCTTGTTCCAAACCGACCACATGCTTGTTTATTGAAAATATAGCAAGGTGAACAATATGCAACATCTTTTGCCGGAGAACACTCCAACCATGGGAATTTCTCGAACCACGAATATTGAAATCTTCGATTATGTTCACCTGAGGATGGATACTCTTGAAGTTTGTGTTGATAAGGCCCAACTTTAATATAAGCTCGACGCATTTCATCTTGTCGATTTACATGATATTCCCAAATTTGTGGTCGTAATCCAGGATCACGCTCAAAATGAGTGGAAGACTCTCAATTAGAGAAGAGTCAACATTAACTATAGGAGATTCAACATTAATTGGTTCTGCTGACGAAGGTGTGTCGGCTTCATTTGATGACTTCTTGTTGAAAAATGAGTCAATTGCTTTCAGTTTTTTCATGATTGCCTAAGAATTATGAACAAAATCAAAATTAACTAAGAGATAACTAAGAGAACTATAACCAATTAATTAAGGAATAAAGAGTTTTCTCAAAAATCAAAATTAACTAAGAGATAACTAAGAGAACTATAACCAATTAATTAAGGAATAAAGAGTTTTCTCAAAAATCAAAATTAACTAAGAGATAACTAAGATTGTGCTGCTTCTCAAAATTTATAAAGAGTTTTCTCATTCTTAGTTAATCATGCCAAACGGAGCCAGTGACAATGAAAAAAAAAATCTATGGGAAGTGATAACTGGTAAGTATTTCAGTATTTGAGACATAAATAATCTCTATTGCAATCCTGGATTCATTTAGGTCCACCATCCAAGTGGAGTTCAAGACAACTAGACAAGGAAAACAAATAGATGCAAGTCTCAAGAGTCAACAGCCAACACATAGAATTTATAAATTCAAGACAACTAGTCAAGGAAAACACATAATCTATCGATGCAAGTCTCAACGCATACCTGCTTGATATTAGTGAAAACACACAATCTAGAATGTCATCGTTTCTCTTTTGAGTAAGTAAATCAAACAACCTGCTTGCAAGAGGTCCGCTGATGCCAAAATAATCCTATAAAAAAACAAATAGAGATATTAGAGGTTTTGCAGCGGGAAATCGAAACATGAGGAGTTTAAGATCGGGAAATAGGGCTGCTACCTGAAAAGCAGAGAGACAGGCGTACTTGTAGTCACTGTGGGATTGGGCAATGGGCAGCCAGGGACGCGAAGAGGGATCTAAGATCTTTCAGTTCCTGTTGTGTGATTTGCCGGTGAACTCTTTGAAAACAACAGTCCTGGAGGGCTGGAGGCTGGAGCGGTGTCGGTGGAGCGGTGGAGCCTGATTGCCTGAACCCTAGACTTAAGACTTGGAGGCTTGGAGAGTCGAGGAGATGAACAGGCCTGGAGATGAAGATGCGTGAAAATGGCGAGGACAGTGGACAAAGGAGCAAGGTTGTTCTGTTACTGGCGGCTACGGCTTACTTGAAAAGGGAGAACATCTGAAAATAGAAGGTAGGACACGCAAGAGCAAGCAAATAAATTAATAGGATTTTTTTTTATAAAATCTTGTGGGGGGGGGGGGGGGGGCATGGGCCCCCACTTGTATCCGCCTCTCTCTCTCTCTCTCTCAATATCTCTCTCTCTCTCTATATATATGAGTCGTGATCCTGTGCGAATATGGCCATGTGCGAAGGTGCGAAGAGGGCATCGGGACTGTTGGATTCATAGCGTGATCGCGATTCACATCATCCCTCTCAGCAGCAGAACCTTCTTCCCAGCAGCCCCCGGCCGCCGCTGCCGGGAAGAAGGTTCACATCAGCTTTTTCACAGCGCGGCTGGTGGCCGGCGAGCCCGCAGCCACCGACTGTCGTGCCTGTGAAAAAAATTTCACACAGCGGATTCACAGCGCGGCGGCCGGCGGCCGCGGGTTCGCCGGCCACGGGCCGCCCTGGGTTCGTCGGCGTCCACGCCGACGAACCCAGGGCGGCCGGTGGCCGGCGAGCCCGCGGCCGCCGGTCGCGCGCTGTGAATCTCATGGGATGGAGGATAACGGGTTCGCACTGTAGCAAATCAAGCCAAAAAGGATCGAACGACCCAAATCACTCTTTCACACCTCCTTCGCACGCGCTTATTCGCATATGATTGCAATCCATATATATATATATATGTATGTATATATGTATATGTATATATGCATATATATATATATGTATGTATATATGTATATGTATATATATATATAAATGTATATCTTTAACTACTATATAGAAGAAGTAGCCTTTGGTGCAACATTCAAAATTGTCAAATATATCCTCATTCTTTTACTCCAATGACTTAACATATATCATAAAAAAATGAAAATTCATAAAATGTAATAACTTTTGGTAGAATTACATCATATCTTTATAATAAGAATAATTATAAAAATTCATAAAATCCAAAAGTTTTTAGTAGACCTTCTAGACCTATTATGGTAGGTTATCATTAGGCCTACAAAAACTAATTTCGAAATATAATAACTTACTTTAAAATGATTTTTTGTTAAAATATAAATGTTTTTGAGAAAAATAATTATAAAATATTGATGTATATTTTTTACGGTCATTTTGAGTACTCATATGTATATGTTGCGGGCGAAGCCGGCTAGGGGAGGGTGAAGCCCGCCGTCGCCAGTCGGATACTGTCGAATGCAGGCACATCCCGCTAAGAGTCAGCGAGCACGGGCGAAGCCTGTGCGGAGCTGCTCGTGTATATATATGTATGTATATATATGTATATATATATATATTTATATATATATGTATATATATGCATATATGTATATATCTACGAATCGAACAGCACGGCCCGCCGGCCGTTGCACCTGTCGCGACAGGATCGTCGCCGCAACAGTACTATGAGCGCGGATCTCCGACCCTACGTGAGTGCAACTGTACAGGCCTCCAGCCCTACGTGTGCAATCCGCAGGCTTCGCCCGCCCATACGGTGATATGCTATGGAATATATACACCAGTGACTAAACTATTGATGTCTCGATATGCTTTGGAATATATATACATATTACACACTTATATATATAATATAAATAATAATGACTTTTATTTTAAAAATGTTAAGAAACAAAAAAAAATATTATTTTTATATCAAATATTAAACACTATATTTTTTCCGGATAGGATTAACTAAAAAATAGAACACAAAATTTCATCAAGTTGTATTGGTTCATTTGGTTGCGTCATTTATTATTGTGATAACTTACCTGAGTTCGAAATCCAGCGCCTTTATATTTTGCCTATTAAATTGACCGTCCGATTCAACTCTTTTTATATCACTCCCTAGTAGGTTTAAGAGACCTTTTTAGGTTGCCCCTAGTAGGTTTAGGAGACCTACAAAAAAGTGGAGAGGGAGGGAGCGGATTGATCCGACGGCTGATGAAATATCATGCCAGATTCGACGGCCATGATCTTCCTAATGTCTTATTTACCTAGGCAATCTCTTAGCCTTCTATATTTCTTTATCTATGGTAAAAATATATATGTGTATATCTATACTACTCTAAAAGGAAATATCATGACAATGAAATACCCTCAACTAAATGAGACCTACTTTCCATCAGGACCATCGTTTCATTCATATCACTGTCCATCTTCAAACAACGCGCTGCTTTTCCTTTATTTCAAACCCCTCAGTTCGCTTTATTTCGAATCCCCCCTCCCGATGCCCTCCCGAGCCTCCTGATGCCACTTCTTTCTGCGCATGCGCCTCCTTCTCCTCCTCGCGGGCAGGCAGCGGACAGGCAACCTCGAAGCGGCATAGCACAAAGCCTCCGCTCAACCTCCCTTTCTCTCCCTTTCTTTCCCTCTCTCCGCCTCTCTCTCTCTCCCTCTTTCTCCCCTATTCACTCAAGTTTTCTGTGTTGTTCTTCTCTCCCTTTCTCTCACTCTCTTCTCTTATATTTGATTCACGCTGCAACTCTTGGTAGGAAAACCTCTCCGCTCCTTGCAAAGCCCCACCGATGGTCTCGCTCTTCGCACAGCCCTCTGATCGTCTCTCTTCGCGTTCCTCCTCCTCCTAGGGCAGAAAACTTGAGTGAAGCAGCAGGTACTCCTTCCAAGCCCCTCCAACTGTGTGATTTCTGCATTTTTAGACGTTTCGGAAACCTTCCGATTCTGTGCTTTATGCGTTTTCAGACATTTCTGATTTCTGCTCTCCAGCCTCTTCTCCATTTCCTTTCGTCTTCGTCCACAGATAACAAACTACATTGATGCTATCATTTTTTAGGCGTTTAAATATGTTTCTATCATTTGTTAGTAAAGAAGAAGAACATAATCACTCAAGTATCTCATCTTAATTTATCAATGTTGATAGTTCAACCTCACAATGGTGGGCCGCTGCCAATAATCAATTTCATATGAATTATGTGAGGCTTTACATGGCCGGCGTATCTAAGCAGAGAGGAACTAACACCATGTTAAACGGATCTCATAACTCAAAACTATATATAATTGGAATACCTCCTCTGCTTTTACATGCTTGCATAAATTCCTTCAGGTATAATGCATTACTTCAGTTCTTTCATTACCACTTAAATTAGGTTGGATGTGTTCCTGAATCTATGAAAAATGTATTACTCACAGGCAACCTATATGTTGATGTTCATGTCCATAACCTATATGTATTGACATGTACTCCCAGGCAACCCATGACATTATTGATTTGAAAACTCTTTTGCTCCTTAACTCTGACGAAGCAGTTCATTTATTTGACGCAAACAATTAATTTAGGCATATTAATTAACTTTGACGAAGCGGTTCATTAAATCTGAATGTTTCATATATTGCAGGTATTCAAATTCGTTTGATATTTGTATGGAGATTACAATTTAAAATCATGTTCAAATTCATTATCGCTGATTCCTCAAGCACAACACATTTCCAATTTGGACCGCATGATCAAGGAGCTGGAATGATTATTATAGTGAAGATTCCTAAGTGCAGATCAAGTGGGTTCATGCATACTTTAGCATTTGGGAGAAGGTGATCTTCTGAGCGAGTAGACGAACTTACCGAGGTTTTCCCGGGAGAAGGTGATCTTCTGAGCGAGTATTTGGTTATACTCGCCGTTCTATCTTCTAATGGCGACTAACCTTCCTGTGTCCTGTCTTGCTTGCAGGTACTTGCCCTTTGCCGAGCGAGCCCCTTCCGATGGCGACGAAGGCGGGGGATTCTACCCCGATCGACTTGTCGTCTGGTGGTGATGAGCAGGAGGTCGCCGGCGATGATGCTGAGCTTTCCCGGAAGCGGAAGGGAAAGGCTAAGTCTAGGGAGCCTGCGACAAGGAAGAAGAAAAAGGTCGCCAAGAGGGACCTGAAGGCGAAGGCAAACCTTTCGGAGGCCGGTGAGCCTCACAGTCACCCGCTCTTCAACGAAGGTGGCCGTAGTGAGGATGCCTATGGTCGCCCTCTGGTGTCCTGGGCTGAGTGCGCCCACGAGGTGACTTTGAGCACCAATCTTCCTGCCTGGTCGAAGGATTGGGAGGACAGCGGCGAGGCGTTCGACGTGATGTTTGCCCTGTATGGTCGCGCAGATGCCGAGGCCCTGCAAGATGTGTCGGCCGATTATCTGGCGAACCAGAGCTCACGAGCTTACCTGCGAGCTGCCGAGCTCGGCCATGCAACGTTGAGGCGGCTGCTGGAGTATGAGCAAATGATCAAAGCGCAAAGTAATAAGCTCATCTCTATGGGGCTGGAGGCCGCCAAGTGGAAGGAGCATGAGGTACTCGCTCGTTGCCTTTTTGGCTTCTAGACTACTCGCCTTTTACGCCGAGCATTCTGCTGATCGTTGTTCTTCATGTCTTTTTAGGCTGCCGAGATTGAGGCGGTGAAGAAGGTATCTCAGCTCGAGAAGGAGCTGGAAGATACTCAGCAGGCCTTGGAGGCCGCCCAAGTCCGCATCGCCGAACTGGAAACTCGGTCTGCCGAACAACAGTCTTTGGAGGCGGGCCCCTCCAGAGGAAAGCAGATAAGGATGCATGGCGACGAGATGTCGCGTGTCCGCCGGGAGATCGCGAGGGCGACCGGGAAAGTCGTCCTGAGCAGGTTGAAAGCCGATGGTTTGTTGAAGCCGGAGGCGATGAACTTGACTGTGGTGGACCTCATCCCGGCGCTGCTCGCCGAAGAGTCCACCTCCTCTATGAGAGATCTTCTCTCCTCATCTGACGATTCTGGGGACGAGGATGATGATGACGAAGCTGTCGATGTGGATGGTGAGGATGATGGCGATGATGATGCCTAGTCGCCGATCTTTTGTTGATAGCTGTACATCATTTTTGAAGATGTAATTATCAAAGTAATGAAATACAAATTTTTGTGCTCGTCTGATGTTTGATGTTTGTTATTCTTGCTTTCTTGTTTATATGTCGAGTAGTCTTTTAGGTTTGAGACGAGATTGAGTGCCGTTAGGCTCCTAGGCACGGGCGAGATTGAGTGTTGTGGTCGACGATCATACCTCACTCGCACCTGCATACTCGCACTTCATACTCGCGCATGTATAGTCGCACACGCATACTCGCCATTGTCAAGGAAAACCTTGTTGGAGTCAATCTGTGGAGGGTCTTCGGAGAAGGTCCTGAGGGACAAATGCTCCTAAAGCTCTCTTTTGCACTTGATGAAAGACTGTCAGGATGCTTGTAATAATAATGGACTATAGGATGAGAAGAGTAGAGAATAACCATTGGGCTGGTCCTAGGGGACACAACCTCCCGAGGTTTCCATCCTATCATAACGTTGATGTTGGTGAAGAGACCGACATGTAGGGACTGACAGTCGGGGAGGTCCAAAGACACATCATCCAGAGGTCTCCATCCTACTGTGACGTTGATGCTGGTGAAGAGATCGACAAGTAGGGACTGACAGTCGGCGAGGTCCAAAGACACATCATCCCGAGGTCTCCATCCTACTGCGACGTTGATGCTGTTTTAACGAACTTTCTCCTGACCTACTCAACAATCAGAGGGGATTAAACACACCAACTGAAATGATTGGACATGGTCATTAGAAACGGAATGCTATGCTGCGAGCCTTTTACTTTTTGAGAATTTGTGACGCCTTTATTCAAGGGTCCCTTAAGAGGTTAAGTCGATCATCCTATCATCGAATTAGGAGGTCGGCGTCACGACTTCTTCCTGATAATCTCTCCAGTCGGATGAGAGATGCGGTCAGAGGGAATCACGGCCAACATGCAAGGGAGGAGCTGATCTCGACCGTCAATGTAGAGGCTTGGTCTTAGGGGAACGCACTACCGAGGCACCGTCCCATCATCCATTCTGGATCTTACGAGAATCAAGTCGGAGGCTCGTTTCCCAACCTGACGCGGAGGTCGGCTTTACCTGCTTTTCTTCTTTCTTTTAAGATAGATGTTGCTGTGATAGGAGCAAGTAGAATCTCTCGCCATCCCATGTTTCAGGGAGGTGAAGAATTTATTTATAAACAATTAATTTACAGGAGAGGGATGTACACGTTCCTGCTCAGGGATAAAACATTTTCAGGTCATCGTCGCTCCAGGTATTCCCCAATAGCTCCCCTTCGTGATTTTGCAGGCGATATCCTCCTGTTGCAACTGGTTCATGGACGATGAAAGGTCCCTCCCAATTTGGGTTGAGCTTTCCGACGGCTGCTGATCTTCCTGCAGCGTCCACCTTCTTTAAGACTAGATCACCTGCTTGGAAGTGCTTGAGGCGAACGTGTTTGTCGAAGTGCTTCGCCATTCGACGTTTGATCTCCCCCCTGCCGAGTTGAGGCTAAGTCTCAGAGTTCTTCAATGTAGTCGAGGGATAGCTTCTGAGCTTCCTCATTCTCCAGACGCCATTCTTCCTCTCCGTCTTCTGCTGCGATCACCCTCGGACTTCTGACCTCGAGCTCTACTGGAATGAGAGCTTCGGACCCATGAGAGAGTTTGAACGGGGTTTCCCCTGTGGCTGAGCTAGGAGTGGTTCTCAAAGCCCACAACACTGATGGGAGCTATTCTGCCCAATTACCTCTTAGGTTCTCGACTTTCTTCTTCAGTAGGTTGATGATCAGCTTGTTGGCGGCCTCCACTTGCCCGTTGCTCCTTGGATGATGTACTGACGCAAACCGAAGATAAGTTCTGAGTTGCCAGCAAAAATCTTCCAGCTCCAAGTTGGCGAATTGAGGACCGTTGTCGGTGACGATGGCGAGGGGGATCCCGAATCTGCAGACGATCTCTCCCCAGATAAAGTTCTTTACGACTTGAGAGGTGGTCTTGGCCAGAGCTTTGGCCTCGATCCACTTGGAGAAGTAGTCGATCATGACGAGAACGAACTTCCTCTGGCCACTAGCCGAGGGAAAGGGACTTATCAAATACATTCCCCAGATAGCGAACGGTCACGGGGCGGTGATCGAGCGAAGCTGTTGGGACGGCTGCAACTGGAGGGGGGCAAATAGCTGGCATTTTTTGACATTTCTTCGAGAAGACCTCCGCATCCTTGCAGATAGTAGGCCAGAAGTAGCCATGCCTCAAGATTTACTGCTCTAAAGTGCGAGTCCCAGAATGACTTACGCACTCTCCCGAGTGGATCTCTTCCAACACTCGAGGTACATCGTCTTCAGAGACACATCTAGCCAGAGGGCCCGAGATGGTCTTGCGATATAGCTCCACATCCTGCAACAAATAATACGCCGCCTTGTATCGAAACTTCTTTTGATCCCCATTCTCCGCGGGGAGCTGCCCGGTAGATAGAAACGCTGCGAACGGATCCATCCACGAGGGGCGCTGCTCGATCTCCATCATCTTCCCTTCCTCGATGGACGGTTAGAACAATTCAGTGACGATCCCTCCAGTCCTTGGTCCATACTTGGCCAGACGATCTGCTATCGGGTTCTCCTCTCTCTGTACGTGCTCAACGAAGAAGGATTGAAAGCCGCTAATCAATCCTTTTACCTTGACAAGATTCTTTGCAGAATGGTGTCGCGTACTTCGAACTCTCCCCGAATCTGCAACGCGGCCACCATTGAATCAGTGAAGGTCCTGATATCTTGAATGCCCAGCTCCTTTGCGAGGCGCAGGCCTGCTATTATGGCCTCGTACTCCGCCTGATTATTCGTGACGGGGAAGAGGATCTCGACTGCCTGCTCGATCCTAGTTCCTTGTGGGTTGATAAGGACGATGCCCACTCCCACAGAGCTCTTGCCCGAAGCTCCGTCCACGAACATCTTCCAAGGGATGGGAGTAGAAGCCTCCTCTCCCGGCTCTAACTCCATTGAGAAGTCGGCTAAGAAATCTGCTACCGCCTGCGCTTTGATCGCCACCGGGGTGAGAAGGAAATGTCGAACTCGCTGAGTTCTACCCACCATTTCGCCAGCCTTCCTGAATGCTCCACCCCTTCTAGAATATTTCGGAGGGGATGGTCAGTCACGACCTGGATAGAGTGGGCTTGAAAATAAGGCCGGAGCTTTTGCGCCGACACCACCAAGGCAAAGGCAAGCTTCTCCAAGATTGGATACTTTAGCTTCGCCTTCTTGAGGACCTGACTAACATAATAAATAGGGAGCTGCTTCTTTCCTACTTCCCGGACCAGCACCGAGCTTACTGATTCCACCCCTACTCCCAAGTAGATGATTAGGTCTTCGCCTTCTTTCGGGCTCTGAAGGAGAGGTGTCTGAGTCAACTGCTCCTTCAGCCTACCGAATGCCTTCTCGCAGTCGTCGGACCAAACGAAGCCCTCGCTTTTCCGGAGCGTCTTGAAAAATGGAGAGCACTTCTCCCCTGCCTTTGACAGAAAGCGGCTAAGACCCGCCAACCTTCCTGTCAGCCTTTGAACTTCTTTCATCGTCTTCGGCGAGGTCATCTCCAAGATCGCCTTAACCTTGTCAGGGCCAGCCTTTGAACTTCTTTCATCGTCTTCGGCGAGGTCATCTCCAAGATCGCCTTAACCTTGTTCGGCTCCACTCCTTCTGGGGTGATGAGATGTCCCATAAACTTTCCTCTTCCAGCCCCGAACACGCACTTTGCCAGATTGAGCCTCATCTTGAACTTCCTCAGCGTTGCGAAGGTCTCCACCAGATCAGCCATATGCTCCCTAGCACTCTTGCTCTTAATCAAGAGGTCGTCTACGTATACCTCCAGGTTCCTTCCCTTCTGCTCCTTGAACACGTGGTTCATCATCCGCTGGTAGGTCACTCCTGCATTCTTTAGCCCAAAGGGCATCATCTTGTAGCGTAGCAGCCATCACCCGTGATGAAGGAAACATCGCGGCAATCGGGAGGATACATCCGGATCTGATGATATCCCGAAAACGCATCAAGGAAGCTCATTACAGAAAAACCGACGGCTGAATCAACCAATGCGTCGATTCGAGGCAATGGATAACAATCCTTCGGGCAGCTTTTATTCATCAAAGAGAAATCTACACACATCCTCCAGCTACCCCCAACTTTCTTGACCATTACAACATTCGAGACCCAGCCTGGATACTTGATCTCTGACACAAAGCCTGCATCCAGCAACTTCTTCACTTCTTCACGGATAGGTCCGGCCAACAAGATGTCACTTGATCTTTTCTTCTGGCGGACGGGCTTGACTGCGGGGTCAAGGTTGAGATTGTGGCAGGTCACCTCAGGATCAATCCCGGGCATCTCGACAACATTCCAAGCAAAGATGTCGACGTTCTTTTGTAGGCACGTCGCCATCTCTATCTTCTCGCTGACCTTCAGCGCTCCTCCAATTTTCAGCAAACCAGGTACTCCTGCAACGGAGAGTACCTCGATTTCTTCAACCTCTTCTGACGCTTCCAGCCGGGTTGTGCCTCCTGTCGCCCTTTCGAATTCCTCCGCCAGCCATCCAGCTGATAGAGCTAACCGAGCTAAGGTAGCACTCGCGGGCGGCTCTTGGATCGCTCCTGATCCTCACCTGGACATCCCCCTGGCAGTACTTGAGGCACTGATGGTAGGAGGATGGAACGGCCTTGAAGGTATTAAGAAGCGGCCTTCCAAAGATGGCCTTGTAGCAACTCGGGGCATCGACGATGACGAAACGACACTGGAGACGGGTGCCACCGAGAGTTACAAGGAGATGTCCTCCTCCTTCCACCTCTTTCTTCGCTCCGGAGAAGCCAAAGAGGGGACCATCCGACGCCTGGACCCTTGCCGCTCCGACGCCCAGCCCGTCGAACGTCTCCTTGAAGACGACGTTCACGGAACTACCGTTATCGATCAGAATCCGATCAACGATGAAGTCCTCCATCGCAGCTTGGATTACGAGGGCATCATGGAAGGGATTCTCATTCCCTAGCATGTCCTCCTCTGAGAAGGTGATCTCCTCCAACGGGGGCGGTGCCTGCGAAGTCGAAGCGACACTCCTTCGATAAATCTGATGGAGACTCCCCTTGCGGGAAGCTCCCAGCCCTGCTCCCAGCCCTGCTCCCCCGTGGATCACTCCAACTCCTCTGCCTCCCTGGACGAGGTCTCCTCGACCTCCATGGTCGACGCGGTCTTCATACCTCCTTCGACCGATGGCTTGAGCTGTCGGCGGCTCGACAGGGGCTTCAATCCTCCGCTGCTCTCCTCCGCTGCTCTCCTCCTGCTTATCCTGCTGCCAACCTTCTACGAGCTTCCCAAAAATCTGGGCAAGCCATCGTCCCATGCCCCTCCATATGATGGAGATCACAATAAAGGGGGATCTCCTCTACCTGCGGCCTCCTCTGCTTCCGATTCTTCCGACCTTGCCGATTGCCTCGCCGGGCAACCGCCATCGCTTCCTCCCTTCTCCTTTCCTGACGCCTCTCTGGCTGATCGAAGCGTCTTCTCTCCGGGGATCTCCTTCCCCTGTCCTGACGCTGAGGTCCTCTGGCCGGCCTCCAAGGTGGCCGGTTAACGGGGACTTGGTAACGCCTCTCCTCTTCCCGACGCTCCGGGGCTATGATGAGCCTCCTCTCATCGTTTCTTCTAGGCTCCTCCTTCATGGGCTCTTTTCTCCTTCTCTCTTCCCTGCCCCTTCCTTCTGGCCTCCGCTTCTCTGCCCTCCTGGGCTTTTCCTTTTTCCTCCTCTCGGGGGCCTTCTCCTCTTCCTCCTCCTCATCCTCCTTGGTCACTCGGGTGAGCCTGACTAGGCTTCCACGGTTGGAAGCCTCACCCTGGACGAATTGGTTGGCCCTCTCGATGAGATTGTCGTAGGAATAGGGAGGGATCCTACCGAGCTCCAACTTGAAGAGGCCTTCACGAAGGCCGAAAGTCAGGGCCAGCTGCAAGGTGCGACCATCCACCTCATAGATGTTCAACACCTCCTCCTGGAAGCGGTCGATAAATCCCCCAACGTTTCTTTTGCTCCCTGCACCAAATGAAAAAGGGTCGTGACCTCCTTCTTCAGCTTCTTGGCCGTGGCGAACCGCATGGTCAGCCCCCGACACAAGTCCTCGAAGCAGTAGATGGAACCTGCTGGCAACTGGTGAAACCAGTCTCGGGCCTTCCCCCGGAAGGTGATCGCGAACAGCCTACACTTGAAGCCATCAGACATGGTTCGTATGGAGGCTACATCCTCGAACCACTGGATGTGTTGGATAGGGTCATCCTTCCCTGAGTACTAATTCATCGCAGGATCTCTGAACCCCTCCGGCACTGGCGCGACAACGATCTCCTCACAGAATGGGCTCCTCCCACCAATCTGGCGACGACCTTCTTCTTGGCGAGTATCGCCCCCATACTCGCTAACCTGGCGAGTACCGAAGTACCTCGCCTGCTCCTCCTGCTCGCGGAATCGGATTCCGCCTGCTTCCTGCAAGACCTGTGGGTAGAACTGTGACCTCCTTGGTCGCTCCTTCTCCTCTTCATGCTCCTTCCCTGCTCGCCGAGGGTGAGCACCTTCTTCGGCCAGGATCGGACGATGAGGCGAGGTCGTCGTTCCTTCCATGCGAGGTTGAAGAGCTGCTCGCATGGATCCTTCTATTCGCCGCGCGAATTCTTCAAAGACTGCCAACGTCACAAACTCGCCGCTACCGGCCGAGTTCCCGACTACCTCAGCATGGTCGCCAACTACAACCATCTCGCCTTTCTACCAAACTTTCTTCCTCTGGCTACGATCCACGCTCACCGCACCAAAGTGTTGAAGCCAAAAAAATCCTAGGCTCCCAAATTCGGATCAATGCAGCCGGAGGCTACTCGCCCAGCAGTCCAATGAAATGACTTTGCTGGCAACGACGAAGAAGCTAGAAGAGCAACAAACAAGATCCCAGGTGCTGCGGTAGGGAGGTCCCACCACGTACCCGAAAGCTCAGAAGAGACTTACCCTCCACAACCAAAAAATGGCCGAGCAGGGTACGAGGAAGGCACCGACTTGGCTAGTACCGGGAGTAGCGGCCAAGGATGACGGGTCCGAGAATTCGAAAGCTGAGTTACAAAAGCTCAAGTTCAGGAGCCAATCCAAGTACCCCTGGGGTCCTATTTATAGGAAAACCAAGGGGTAGGGGGGTTTTTATAGCCCAGACCCTGCCCGTCGACTAGCGACATTGAGGCGATCTCCCCCATAAAAGAGGCGAGTATCACCTATGGTCGCCCACCTTTTGGCGAGTATCTGGGCTACTCGCACGAGTGCACCCTTACTCGCCTAGGCCTTCTTCTGCTCCTGCTGGCTGAGCTGTCTTGGTGTCTTGAACTGTTGACTTATGTGTTGACCCTTTGACCTTGACTTCTGCCTACGTGGCTTTGAGTGGGTCCTACCCTCGGAGAATGAGGGTTGTACAGTATATATATATATACATATATATATATATATATGTGTATATATATATGTATATATATATCTCTATATATATCTATATATGATATATGTATACATATAGATATGTATGTATACATATATATATATAGATATGTATGTATACATATATATATATAGATATGTATGTATACATACATATATATATATATGTATGTCTATATATACAAAGTGACCTCCGACCCTAGGTACGGCCACGGGCCTCCGACCCTAGTGAGTGCAATCGGCGGGCTTCGCCCTCCCCGGCCGTTTGATCTCCACCATAGCACCTTATTACCGTTGCCCTCACATGGGATAATATATATATATATATATAATAATTTAATAATATATATATGTAATTTTAAATTTCATAATATATATATGTATATATATATAATAATTTAAACAAAAAAAGCCCCTCCCGACATCCCTCCTCCGCCGCTGGCAACCCGAAGCCGCCGGCTTGCCCGGAGCCACCGACAGGTTCGTCGTACACCGACGAACCTGCCGGGGTTAATCCGACGGTGCTCCGACAGAGCCACCGCCGACAAAATCGCGTGCCCCCTCCCCTCCTTCCCGCCGCTGGTGGCAGCCCAAATGGGGAGGCGGGAAGGAGGGGAGGGGGCACGGGAAATGGCTGGGTGGGAGATTTGAGAATTTTAGGAAAATGGATATTCGCAAACCCTAATGATAATTTGATTTGAGATCAAACGGTGGAGATTTGCCCCTTGTCTCAATTTCGTAGTCTATTTACCTTGCCATCCATATTTCTTTTTAGTAGCGTGTGTATATATATATAAACCTACTATAAAGGAAATATAAATTCATGGCTTCGAAATTAAAATAGTCGTCTGATCATGAGTTCATAATTCTGCTGCTGTCCGATTAGCTCAATCAAATCGCACACTCTCTCCACATTTTACTGTCTCCTAAACCTACTACTAGGGTGTCCTAAACCTACAGTAGTAGGGTGCTCTAAACTTATATTTTTCGTAGGGCTCCTACCAACAATGGGAAATTACCATTTTACCCTTCTGATTTTGAAAAAAATCTAACAAGGTGAAACTCGGTCTGCATATAAAATATGCGCGCAGGATCTGTATATATCGCCAACCCGTCCTGCTGACAGGCCAGCAAGCTCTACATTGCCCACCTCATCTCAAATTTCAAATAAGCTCTCATGTCATGTTACTTAAACAAGAAAAATATTTCTATTCTCACGATGTTGGACAAAAGGCCAAGCATATCAGTAGCGTTTGCAGTTATTAGCAGACCAATATTTCTATTCTCCTTTTCTTGATTTTTGAGCCATAATTGTATCTTATTTGAAAAAGTAATCAACATAAAAGTTGTAGATCACCTTTTGATTTGAAGCCATTTAAGCCCCCGATTTAGGCCCCGAAAAAAGTCACGTCGATTTTTTTTGGGGCCCAAATTAGGGGCCTAAGCTACAACTTTCATGTTGATCAATTTTTCAAATAAGATATATTTGGGCCTCAAAACTCAAAAAACGTAATTCGCGCTATAAATTTCTAATTTAGCTCGAGTGTATACTCAAAGTCCGTCGGGAGTGGGCGAAGCCCGCTGTCTCCCACCAGGTAATGTCGCGCTTGGTCGTAGGTGCAGAGCCCGTGTTGGTGGCGGGCGAAGCCCGCTGGGGGGCAGTATGGGCGAAGCCCCGTGTAGAACAAGGCACGCCGTCACCGGGGGCGGGCGAAGTTCGTTATCTCCCGCCGGGTACTATTGCGCTTGGTCGTAGGGGCGGAGCCCGTGTTTGGAACAGCGAAGCCCGTCGGGGGCTGGCGAAGCCCGTCGGGGGCTGGCGAAGCCCGTCGGGGGCTGGCGAAGTCCGTCGGGGGCTGGCGAAGCCCGCCGGGGTGGAGGGGGCGAAGCCCGCCAGGGGGCAATAGGGGCGGAGCCCCGTGTACGGCGAGGCACGCCGCGCCGACAGGGTACAATCAAGACTCGCACTGACAATAAAAAGATCACGACGATATCGTTGTGTCAACAAGCTGTACACGCGACGATATCATTGTGAAAACTCAAAGAAAGTATGCTAAGGCAAATATCGTCGTGTCAACAAGGTATGCACGACAATATCGTTATAAGAACTCAAAGAAAGTATGCTAAGGAAAATATCGTCGTGTAAACTTGGTACACACGACGATATCATTGTGAGAACTCAAGAAAATCAACTAAGGCAAATTTCGTCGTGACAACAAGGTGTGCACGATGATATCAGTGTGAGAACTCAAGAAGAATTAGCTAAGTCATGTATCGTCGTGACAACAAGGTGTACATGATGATATCGTCGCATGAACTAAAGAAAGACTACGTAAGTCATATATCGTCGTGACAACAAGTATCACACGACGATATCATTGTGAAGACTCAAGAAAGCTTGTTAAGTCATTTATCGTCGTGTCAACTATCTTCACACGACGATATCGTCTTGTCAAGCTTAAAAGGCGGGAATTCAAATTGACGAAGATGATAAAGTCAGATGTCAAATCAATTACTTCTGAAAAGTGCTCTCACTTCAATATTCTAAGGTTTCGACTGTTTGATGACTCAGAGCTATAAAAACATAAGAGAAGGTCAGTAAATCCTAACGACTTGGAAATTTTGTGCCCTAGTATTCTTTGAAAAGCTTGATGGCTAAAAAGCAATAGAGCAGTAACAACAAGTCTTTTAAAAGAAAGGAAGAAGAAGAAGAAGAAAAGATTCAACAAGAAAGCTTTCACCTTTGAGAGAAAGAAGACTTCTTCATACAAGAAAGCTCAACACTGATCCTGGCATAAAATAATTTTATGCTGATTGATCTAGTGTTGTTGCTAAAGAAGGCTTTCTATTCAGAAAGACCTAAGAAGACTCAAGCTGCTTAAATCAATATCTCTCTGAGTCTATTTATTGTAAACCTTCTTCTAATCTATTCTTGTAGGATCTCTTTGAGATCTGAGTTGTATGGTTGTGTTGACATCTTGAGTGTACGGCTTGTGAAAAGTCTGAGTTGCAAGACTTTGCTGAAAATCTGAGGTAGGGTCTGTGAAGACCTGAGCTGTAGGATTTCTGAGGAAATCTGAGTTGTAGGATTTCTTAGGAAATCTGAGTTGTAGGATCCTTGCTGGAGATCTATGCTGTAGGAGTGTTTGTGTAACATCCCCAATCCTACTAGCCCCATGATGATTGAAAGTGAGGTATTAGATCTTAGAGTATTAAAAGGTTTTAACTTATTTTATAGCGGAATTAAAATAGTGATATATATATATGTTTGTAACAGAGTGAGTATAAAAGCTAAACAAATATAATAAACACAGCACAACAAAGTACAGAAAGAAAAACAGCCACTTTCCCCCTCATCTGGCCTTTCCATCATCTTCAGAAGGTCCTAAGGAGTCGAGCTAGCCTCCTGGAGCAGAGCTTTTGGTGGAGAATCGGCAGATCGGGCAAGCTCGCCGGAGACGGAGAATTCCATGGCCGCACGTCGTAGCACACGCCGCCTAGCCACAATCAAGGTCCGTTTCTCCCCCTCTCCCTCTGTGCTAGCATCTAGAACCACCTATGAGAGAAATCGGGCTCAATTGAGCCCGATCCCATATGAGGAAGAGGAAGATTTTACGAGCTTTTCTCCTATCTCGGGATCGCCGGAGGAGCTATCTTCGACAGCCGTGACACCGCCTGGCGGTAGCCACCACCTCAACGAAGGTGGTGGAGGTGGTGGTCGGCAGTGGTGGCCCTCAGGTGGCCGGGAAATGAAGGTAGAAGTCGGCCCAGCTGGGAGTAATGCTGGCCGTCGGCTGGAGGAAAGAGACGAAATCAAGACCCTTGATTCCAGGTGATGGCTACATGCAAACCAGTATTTATATATTTTAATTAAATCTGTCACACTTTATACATAAGATTAAATTGAATATTTGGGCTACTTTGATGTTGTTTTAGGCAACATTGTCAGAGACAACTTTTGTAGGCCTTGCTCTCTACTTTCCATAGGGCTTTGAATCACCCCATTTGGTGACCTACAGTCCTTTGCAGGTCTATTCTACTGAGACATGTACAAAAGGGTGTTCAGACCTTATTTTGTAGATCTAGACTTCATACCTACATGGACGAGTCTAATATTTTTGTCATAGTTGTAAATAGTATATACTCATCCCCTGCCCAAAAATCAAAATTTTAGGGCAACATTTTTCTATGATTTTATGTTAAATGTGATATTTCATATTAATGAAATATTTATGGTTAAATATATGCAAAGTGACCCAAATCTTGGGTGGTATAAGGGTTAGACCCTATTGAGTAACATGTCAAAATTTGGGACCATTTGACCCAATTTAGATCATATTTTCTCATATTCATAGGAATGTGATGTATGGATGGGTGGTGTGCACATACCACATTTGTGTATTTTTATAACCTCATCACTTATGGCTGGTAGTAGGCTCATGAAATTTTGGTAACACACCTATCAAAGAGGAGGGTATCATCCTTAGAAATATTAGGATTTTTGGAAAGAAAAATCCTAAATATTTGGACAATAATGAATTTGTCACATAAATATATTAATCAAATAAAAGTGATCAAACAACCTAGGAAAAATCTGATTATCTGTCACATGATATTTTAGGCATTGTTTTAAATGTCCTCCGACATGTCCGACATGTCTCCCGACATGTCATTTTTTAGGGCAAACCGATATGTTTTTCTTAAAAAAATAGATTATGTCCTTTTGTAAAATATAGGACGACATGTCTGATTTGTTTCGATATATCGGTCGGCACGACTTTTAAATATATCACCCGCTATTTTATTTTATGTTATATTAGCAGACTAACAACATATGTTTAAATCGTCTATGAATATTATATTATGTATGTTTAAATCGATTAGACTTATTGTTTTGATTTTTTTAACGTTTTATTCTTACAACCAAATTTGTATAATTGTTTCACAATTTTTAAATTTCACATTACAAAAAATATAAAATATTTAATACATTTATTACAAAAAATTTGAAAATATTTAAATCTTCTTTATTTGCAATAAACCTATTGTTATCAAAATAAAAATTATTGTATACTATTAAATATATTTTACAATATATTATTTTGTATTTGTTAATAATATTTTATCTTAGATACTATTCAATTTTATTTCGTAACATAAATGGCTCATTTTTTATCTATTTGTTATATTATTTTTCTATTTTTATAACATATAATTATAGTTAGTATACATAAAAACAAAAATTTATTTATAAGACATGGAAATCCGATATTTTAAAATATCCCCGACATGTCTCCGATTTCCGACATCCGACATTTAAAAACTCAATCCGATATTTAAAACATTGATTTTAGGATGTTATACATCTCTGTAAATTTTGTTGGAATTTTTGGAATTAATTTTCTTTGACATTTGTGAATAATGAATTTTGTCACAAAGTGTATTAATGGAATTAACATCACCTAAAACCTAGGAAAAAATCCAATACTCTGGCATATGATAGTTTATCTTGAAATACAACTCTGAAAATTTTGGTAGAATTTGTAGAAGACATTTACACTGATAATTACCAAAAATACCCTTTGGCACACTTATGTATTAATGGAATTTACATGACTAATATTATCTGGAAAATTCTAAAAATCTGGCCGGGCTCTATTTTGATCATCAACAGTATATGGTATTTTTTTATAGAATTTTTGGAGCAATTATTTCAGTACTTACTCTGTAATGTGCCCGATTGATTTAAAAATTTGAATATTTAAATAGTGGTCTTAAACATTATGAAAAATTAGGAAATTCAGCCAGCCATGATATTTATACAATATATGTCACTGATAATTTATTGAGAGCATTTTGACTTCAGAACATTGTACTTCATGTGTAAAGGGAGGTGTGCATGATCATTAAAGTATTTTTATAAATGGCCAAAATAGTTGGGAAATTTATGAATTTTTGACCATATTGTAATTACGTCATTTTTAATCTATGTTAAAAATCTTAAGTCATTTGGTCATGTTTTGGTGATGTTCACATTAAGGAGATTAAATTAGCCCAATGTAGAGTTGGTCTACGGTTAGCAAAGACTTGGGGTAGTATCTAGGCTAGCGAAAACATGTGGGAATGGAATGAAATTTGGAACATAACATTAGGGCATACATAACTACAGTCCACATGAGTGGTATGCTAATTGGAGAAAGTTTTCCCTATAGATAATAGTGAACAGAAGTACGTCACGGTGAACAATTGAAGTAAATTTGGGGGCTTTCTAATCATAGAACTTATAGTGACATTTAGACAGTTAAGGTGACAATGAAGCATTCAATGTTAAATATGAGTGTTTAAATGAACACCTAAGGATTTGCACCACGCATTAGTAAAAGGTCGTCAGTTACCTAAAAGAAACCTAAATCATACTTAAATAGTATATAGCAACCATGAGGGTAACTTTAACAAGGGTAGTTACCAATAAGAATAAATATTCTGAGAAAGGAAGGTCTGGGATATCACCCCAGAATACCATCTAGTACCGCTGCGAGCCCTTCACCGGGTAGACCTCGGAAAGTCCAGAATTCACGTTAAATTGATTTGGTCGCCTAGGTAACAACCAAGAGTAATTCCTAAATAAGTTAAATTGAGAAGAGTAAACCTCGTCCGATTAGGAGGGACAGAACGGTTCAAGATTGATTAGTCCTACGAGCTGGTTGCCCGGGAATTGTAACGAACCTTGCATGTGCATGAACTAGTGGCAGGTCTTCGGTACAGGTCCATTTGTCACACCAATGGCGGTACGTTGACCTTGGCGGGGTGTGGTGAGTTAGAGGGCCAGTAGGCTACTTTACTGCGGTCTAGCAAACAATCCCTAGTAACCCACCCCCGACCATAAAAGACTGGCGGGATGTCAGCAAGAGTATGCAAAAGTTCACGGAAGTGCACCTAGGACGTGTACAACAGCGTACGAAAGGTCTAGGTCTGGTAGTGTGTATACCCACCTAGAAGTGTCGGACACCATTGTCTTGGGTCCAGGACGAGGATCCAAGGGCACTTGGATCAAAGTATATAGATGATACAGATGATGTGGTATGGATGATCCGCGACCAGATGTTGGAAGCTCAGAGCCGGCAGGCCAAATATTACGATGTGAAGCATCGGAAGGTGGAGTTCCAGGTAGGAGACAGGGTTTTCTTGAAGATACGACCAGTGCATGGTGTCTCGCGGGTGCGAGGACAAAAGAAGCTCAGTCCACGATTTATAGGGCCTTATATGATCCTGGTGCGGATCGGCCCCTTGGCTTATAGGCTGGAGCTGCCATAGGAGTTAGCAAAACTGCACGACGTCTTCCACGTCTCCTCACTTCGGAGAGCCTTACTTCGGCCAGAGCAGCATATTGCAACTACAGCAGGACCGATAGCACCCGACCGATCAGTCCATCTGGAGCCCATCCGCATCGACGATACAACTGTCCAAATTCCGCGGAGGAAGAAAGTTCCTCTTGTCAAGGTGCTATGGTCCAATCATGGGCGAGAGGAGCACACATGGGAACCGAGGATTATTCACCTCAGGTATACCCTAAACATGACTTTATACACCTTATTCTCATCCTGTATAGAATTCCGTAGACCCGAGCTTAAATTTCGGGGATGAAATTATTATTTGTTGTTTAATGGGATTTGTAACATCCCCAATCCTACTAGACCCCATGATGATTGAAAGTGAGGTATTAGATCTTAGAGTATTAAAAGGTTTTAACTTATTTTATAGCAGAATTAAAATAGTGATATATATGTGTAACAGAGTGAGTATAAAAGCTAAACAAATATAATAAACACAGCACAACACAGTACAGAAAGAAAAACAACCACTTTCCCACTCATATGGCCTTTCCATCATCTTCAGAAGGTCCTAAGGAGTCGAGCTAGCCTCCTGGAGCAGAGCTTTTGGTGGAGAATCGGCAGATCGGGCAAGCTCGTCGGAGACGGAGAATTCCATGGCTGCATGCCGGAGCACATGCCGCCGAGCCACAATCGAGGTCCGTTTCTCTCCCTCTCCCTCTGTGCTAGCATCTAGAACCACCTAGGAGAGAAATCGGGCTCAATTGAGCCCGATCCCATGTGAGGAAGAGGAAGATTTTTCGAGCTTTTCTCCTAGCTCGGGATCGCCGGAGGAGCTATCTCCGGCAGCTGTGACACCGCCTGGCGGTAGCCACCACCTCAACGAAGGTGGTGGAGGTGGTGGTCGGTAGTGGTGGCCCTCGGGTGGCCGGGAAATGAAGGTAGAAGTTGGCCCAGCTGGGAGTAATGTTGGCCGCCGGCTGGAGGAAAGAGACGAAATCAAGACCCTTGATTTCAGGTGATGGCTATATGCAGACCAGTATTTATATATTTTAATTAAATTTGTCACACTTTATACATAAGATTAAACTCAATATTTGGGCTACTTAGAGGCTGTTTTAGGTAAAAGTGCCAGAGACAACTTTTGTAGGCCTTTCTCTCTACTTTCCATAGGGCTTTGAATCACCCCATTTGGTGACCTACAGTCCTTTGTAGGTCCTGAGACATGTACAAAAGGGTGTTCAGACCTTATTTTGTAGATCTAGACTTCATACCTACATGGATGAGTTTAATATTTTAGCCACAATTGTAAATAATATAGACACAACCCCTGCCCAAAAATCAAACTTTTAGGGCAACATTTTTCTATGATTTTATGTTAAATGTGATATTTCATATTAATAAAATATTTATGGTTAAATATATGCAAAGTGACCCAAATCTTGGGTGGTATAAGGGTTAGACCCTATTGAGTAACATGTCAAAATTTGGGACCATTTGGCCCACTTTAGATCATATTTTCTCATATTCATAGGAATGTGATGTATGGATGGGCGGTGTGCACATAACACATTTGTGTATTTTTATAACCTCATCACTTATGGCTGGTAGTAGGCTCATGAAATTTTGGTAACACACCTATCAAAGAGGTGGGTATCATCCTTAGAAATATTAGGATCTTTGGAAAGAAAAATCCTAAATATTTGGACAATAATGAATTTGTCACATAAATATATTAATCAAATAAAAGTGATCAAACAACCTAGGAAAAATTTGATTTTCTGTCACATGATATTTTAGGATGTTATACATCTCTGTAAATTTTGTTGGAATTTTTGGAAATAATTTTCTTGGACATTTGTGAATAATAAATTGTCACAAAGTGTATTAATGGAATTAACATCACCTAAAACCTAGGAAAAAAATTCAATACTCTGGCATATGATAGTTTATCTTGAAATAAAACTCTGAAAAATTTGGTAGAATTTGTAGAAGACATTTACACTGATAATTACCAAAAATACCCTTTGGCACACTTATGTATTAATGGAATTTGCATGACTAATATTATCTGGAAAATTCTAAAAATCTGGTTGGGCTCTATTTTGATCATCAACAGTATATGGTAATTTTTTATAGAATTTTTGGAGCAATTATTTCAGTACTTACTGTGTAATGTGCCCGATTGATTTAAAAGTTTGAATATTTAAATAATGGTCTTAAACATTATGAAAAATTTGGAAATTTAGCCAGCAATGATATTTATACAATATATGTCACTGATAATTTATTGAGAGCATTTTGACTTCAGAACATTGTACTTCATGTGTAAAGGGAGGTGTGCATGATCATTAAAGTATTTTTATAAATGACCAAAATATTTGGGAAAATTATGAATTTTTAACCATATTGTAATTAGGTCATATTTAATCTATGTTAAAAATCTTAAGTCATTTGGTCATGTTTTGGTGATGTTCACATTAAGGAGATTAAATTAGCCCAATGTAGAGTTGGTCTACGTTTAGCAAAATTTGGGGTAGTATCTAGGCTAGCCAAAACATGTGGGAATGGAATGAAATTTGGAACATAACATTAGGGCATACATAACTACAGTCCACATGAGTGGTAGGCTAATTGGAGAGAGTTTTCCCTATGGAGAATAGTGAACAGAAGTACGTCACGGTGAACAATTGAAGTAAATTTGGGGGCTTTCTAATCATAGAAGTTATAGTGACATTTAGACAGTTAAGGTGACAATGAAACATTCAAGGCTAGATATGAGTGTTTAAATGAACACCTAAGGATTTGCACCACGCATTAGTAAAAGGTCGTTAGTTACCTAAAAGAAACCTAAATCGTACTTAAATTGTATAGAGCAACCATGAGGGTAACTTTAACAAGGGTAGTTACCAATAAGAATAAATATTCTGAGAAAGGAAGGTCTGGGTTATCACCCCAGAATACCATCTAGTACCGCTGCGAGCCCTTCACCAGGTAGACCTCGGAAAGTCCAGAATTCACCTTAAATTGATTTGGTCGTCTAGGTAACAACCAAGAGTAATTCCTAAATAAGTTAAATTGAGAAGAGTAAACCTCGTCCGATTAGGAGGGACGGAACTGTTCAAGATTGATTAGTCCTACGAGCTGGTGGCTCGGGAATTGTAACGAACTTTGCATGTGCACAAACTAGTGGCAGGTCTTCGGTACGAGTCCATTTGTCACACCAATGCCGGTACGTTGACCTTGGCAGGGTGTGGTGAGTTAGAGGGCCAGTAGGCTACTTTACTGCGGTCTAGCAAACAATCCCTAGTAACCCACCCCCGACCATAAAAGACTGGGGGGATGTCAGCAAGAGTGCACAAAAGCTCACAGAATTGCACCTAGGTCGTGTACAGCAGCGTACGAAAGGTCTAGGTCTGGTAGTGTGTATACCCACCTAGAAGTGGAGTGCCTGATCCACTGATTCCGTTGCCACGACGGAAGTACCTGAGAGGCTGGCTACCTCCGAAAAGCGGGAACTAAAGGTCTGTGCGCAGAGTCGTGTGAGTGAGTTGCACTGTATGAACATAACATAACATATCATAACATTCATAATATCATAATGACATACACATTTGCAGACCCTTATCATATAAATTAGTATGAGCTCTTTTATATGATAAGTTATAATTCCGGAAATCTTAACTTATAAGTTTGTATGAGCATTCATATAAGTTAAGATACTCTAGATGATGGTGTGGTAGACTTACCCATTACTTCACTTGGGCCGCATTTATTTATTTACTGCTCATTACTTACCTGTTACTGTTGTCTTACTTACTGCATTTATTACATGTTGTTCTTGTTCTCACTACTCACTTGCCCTTTATACTGTTAGTACTATCCATGTCACTTGTACTTCTTTTATCCCTTGATGTCCTCCCGCTCGGTGCCTAGGAGTCGTGGGGGGGGGGGGGGGGGGGGGGGGGGGGGGGGGGGGGGGGGGGGGGGGGGGGAGGCGGGGACAAAATGGCTTAGTCATTTGACTAACAGTCGGATGTGGCCGTAACACCAGGAGATCGAGGAGCAGGAGCCGCATTAAGTCAGGCAGGACGTGACGGCAGGCCCTGAGGAGCAGATGTCGCGCATCACTACTACCGCACGGCGGCAGGTTGGAGAATATTTTGAGTTGCTTCCGCTTAGAGTAGTGTGAGGGAGTGCTATGTTTTCAGTATTTCCTTTTGGATATGTATCGGGCTTAAGCCCTGCACTCTTTTATATTTGTACTCATCGTGGACTATTTGCACTTTCTTATGTATATATATATATATATATCTGTGTGTGTGTGTGATGTGTTGTGGACTTGTCATATTTGTGATATTACTTCTTGCAAATTGGCCTGTGTTATGATAAAAGTAGCCGGCAGGAGCGGCGTCGAGCGATGATGACTAACCCGTGAGTTGGTGTCACCGTAAGACGGTGGTCCTATGCATAAGATCCGGAACTCTCTAGTAAGGAGGAGGGGGATCTTGCAGCTTGCACTCTTAGGTAGGGTTATTGCTATCACATGAGGTAGGATTCCATGAAGGAATCTGAGGTATGGGACTTGCTGAGCTCCTGAGCTATAAAATCTGATAGATTTGATATTTTGGAGGAGTTGACCGAGTCTAACACACTGCTAGATAGATGAAGGGGGGCAGTGGAGTACCCACACTAGGGAACCACTATAAATTTGTGTGTTTTTTGTGCTGTGTTTTTTGGTTGCATTCTTTCAAGCTAAATTAATCTTAAATCTCCAAAAGACTAAAATATTTTAAAACATCTATTTCCCCCCCCCCCCCCCCCCCCCCCCCCCCCCCCCTCTAGGTGATTAGACCACACCCTAGACTTTCAAGTGGTATCAGATGAAGGTTGTTCAAAGAAAGCTTAACAACTTGCACGGATCTGTCATTGGGTGTGTCAAGTTATCACCATAGATCCTGGAGAAAACAACAAAGAGTTAAGCTCCATGAAGAAGAAAGAAGATTTAATGTCAAGAGATTCAAATCTCTAAGTGAAAGCATTTGTTGCTCCTCATACTCTGAAGAAGAAGCCTACAAAGGGCTAATTACAAGAGGAATAAAATCACCCCTCACTCTCTCAAACAGTAAGTCTGAAGATGAAGACTACTCTGTTGCTAGAAGATGTATAAGAGCACCCCTCACTCTCTCAGACAGTGAATCTGAAGATGAGGACTACTATGGACGTGTAACCCTATCTGATGAAGAAGATCAGGATGATTCTCATCCTGCTCAGGTATGCATTCCTCTCACACTTTCAACATTTGAGTCGAATGAAAAGACCAAGAGTGCATCAGATGATTGCTCATCATCTGATGAGAGTAATGTTGATGGTGAAGCATAAGACTGCTCATCATGCAACAATGAGAACCATTCTGATATATTAGAACAATTTTGTACTCTCTTGGCTGCTCTCAAAAAGAGCGAAAGGTTGGTCAAATCTGAGGCTAAAGAAATAAGGATCCTCAATCCATTCAGATCTCAGGTAGATGAGAAGACCAAGGAGGTGACTAAATTGTCTAATGAGCTTATCCTACTTCAAAAGAAGTCTGAAGCTCGGAGTAGGGCAATTAAGTCTTTGGAGGATAAACTTCTTTTAGAAAGAAGACTTGTGACTAGCTTCTCAAAGCCCAAAACTATTCTCCTTATTATAGATAGCGCCTCCTCTCAATTCAGAGGAGGACTAGGCTATAATAAGAAAGTTGGTGAGACTTTCGAAGCAAGAACTACCTTCCAAAAAGTTGTCTCTCCCCAAGCACCATCAGTCAAAGGGAAGGAAAATGCTTTACCTCAAAAGCATGTTCCTAAAGTGAAGTCTGTGACTGTGCAACCAACTTCCAATTCAGTGCACATCCATAAGAATAGCTCAAGAAATGCTTGTTGTAAAGCAGTCTGCTCTTCTGATCACCAACACTCCATTCAGAAGGTGACTCAGAAAAGGAGGTTTAATAAATTTGATTGTTGGTGTTGTGGCAAAGTTGGGCACTTTGCTATAGACTGTTGGTTCAACCCAACAGTACCTAGAGCAAGGAATGAGAGGCATGCTAGTAGTTTTGTTGTTAAGCTTCCAGTAGTTAAGGCTAACAAGAACCAATGACCCAAATTCATTAGGGCTCCTAAGGTATACTAATCTTTGTCTTGCAAGTTTGTTCAATGGTCAGCCAAAGACAAACACTACTAGAAAAATGACTTTTAGCCACGCTCGTATTGCTCAAGGCCATTTGTCGTGGCAAATAGTCAAATTATCATGGCTAAAAGTCTAAAATCGTGGCTAAAAGTCATAGAAAAAGAGTATTTGTCACAGAAAGAGCACGACAAATACTTTTTTTCCACGCTCGTATTGCCCACGCCCATTTGTCATGACAGTCCGTGGCTAAAAGTCTTTTGCCACGATTTTGGACTTTTAGCCACGGTAATTTGTCCTGGCTAAAAGTCAAATTTCTAGTAGTGAAATGTGGTTGTTGGACAATAGATGATCCAGACATAAGTATGGATTAAGAAGCATTCTATTAAAGAAAAATATTATTTTCAACAAGTATATTGGATCTTGAAATCATAGTCGTTGATTCTATGATATATGCCCTAAGTTTGCCAGCTCAGGTACGCGCCTCTTCACATTCTAAAGTAAGACATATAAATAGGTCATATGTTTAGAAATAAAGTACAGTATACATTTGCTCTAAGCCATCACGATGAGTTCTCAAGTTATCGCGATGTCAAAGCTCTGCAGACTCAACGATCCTGAGGAAATGACACCTGCGAAGAATGACGATACCTGCAATACTGGAAGCAAGCTAATACGCGACGACTATTGGGCTAATTGATGCAGTGGGGCTAGAATACGTGCTCTCACAGCCAACTGCCATCATGCATAGAGAGCTTCTAGAGTTTTTTGTTGGGCCCAAGAAGAGTACTTCTAGAAATGCCATCAAAACTGGGTTGGAAATACCCTATTGAGAATAACGATAAAAGGACTCTCCAAGGCACTGCGCCTGCCTAAACTTACAGGGGATGAAATAGAGGATGACATCTCAGAGGAAGATCTTTCAACAACAAAGAAGTGGTGTAGCCACAAAGAACAATCACATTGTACCTTGAAGACGGCTGAATTCAATGTTAAAGGGAAACTTCTGGCTGATATAATAGGCAGAACACTTTTGTGCAAACCAAGATCTCATGACAAAATATCCAAGGATATGTTTGAGATAATAACTAGAGTAATTCTCTGCAAGAAAACTGACTGGGCTCAGTTATTGTTCAAGAAGATCAAGGGAAGTCTTCAAACACCAAACTTTGGAAGAATACTATCCCTGTACCTCCTTAACACCCTTCAATTAAATGAAAAGATGGGCTCACCATCCATCATATGAAAATAATTTACATTAAAATTCTGGGAAGATGGGAGAAGATCATCCCTAAAGCTGCCAAGAAAGGGAAGAAAGCAAGTAGCAATCAGGACATCCCATCTGCAAGTAGTGACAACACTCCAAATCCAGAACCACGGGTAGAGACCTTGGTTGAAACTGTGTTAGTGCCTGAAGACTCTGCTGCTAGGCAAAGAAGTGTTCTAGTTGAGGGGGAGACTCATGTTGAGTTCTCAGCCCAAGAGACTGTGGAACATATTGAGAATGTGGTTGTTGTTGAGGGGGAGTCTCACAATGAGCTCCCCGCTCTAGAGGGTGATCAGGAAGAAAAATGCACTGAGTTTGCTGTCCAAGAAGACCTAGGAAGTTGCAGAATGGATATTGATGACATTGTCCTTGAGAAGGAAAGTACTAAGCAAGAAAATATGTGTAGAGAATTCATTCTAATTCCTGACAAATAAGTTGACAGAGAACCTAAAAATACCCATCAAAGACATGATGCCCCTAATGATCTCCTTGATGATGAGGTCGTGGTTAGTATGTATAAAGATCTGTAAGCAGAGGTGAATGAGAAAGAACGTGATCCTACAGGATCATCTGCACAAACATCTCATGAGTTAGCTCGAAGCTCCATAGTTGATCGAATAAAGACTCTGCTCACTGAGGAAAGACATCACTATTAAACATATGTGGACAAAGTTGTCAAGGAAGTTAGAGATGACATGTATGCACAAATGAATGAGTTACAGGCTGGCATTGATCACATTAATGCTCAGATGACCAGTTGGTTCACCAGGGCAGGAACAACTGTAGACAGTAACATGAATGCTCTCCACTCTCTAGGTGAAAGAGTGGACACCTCTCTTCAATAGAATCAACAGGCAGAAGAGGATTTGGAAAGTGCAGTCAAATGGCTCACTGCAAAGATAGCTAAGAGTCGGAAAATGATCATAACTAGATGTATCAATTCAAATAAATTTACCCATGAAACCCTCAATACCAAGTTGGAGCAAATTACACAAGACATTCTACAAAGTTTTATTGAGGAAGTCAGTAAGAGAGAGTAGACTGGAGGTAATCAAGCTGTCTGGATTGTGAATCAACTTCATCACTCCCACAGACTCCCTCCCATAGTGTATAATCCTGTACAACCAGTAGAGCCTTAAACCTTCCAAGACACTATGCTAAATCAAATAAAAAATAATAATCTCAAACTATCAGATGAAGAAATGTCTCTTAAAAAGAAAATGAAAGAAGAGTGGCAACTGGAGCCCAAAGTCCAGAGACACTATATTGAATACATGGAAAGACTTAGGGGACATTGGCAAATACATCTCTAGGCATTACCCTTCAAGTGAATGGGATAAGCACAAGAGGACAGAAGTCAGGAGAAGGCTCTACAAAAGGCATCAACAGGAGGGGACACAGCCAGAGAATCCACCTCCCATCCCTAAAAGATACATTCCAATGCCCTTATCATATTTTGAAAAACAAGAGCAGAAGCAACATAGCAAGGAGAAAGAGACAAAAGAAAAAGGCCTACTAAACAGTATCTGAACCATGTGATAGCTAAAAGAAAATATAGTTGTAAATCTTTTTAAAAACATTTAGTCTATTTATAATATCTTGCTGAAGTTTCTGAAGTACTTGTTCATTTATTCATTTCTTTATTCTGCACTCCAATACATGCTTTACCTAAGCTATAATATCTTGCTTGAAGACTATGAATGATAGCCAACACATAATAGTTAATGTGGTTTAAGTAAAAGTATCAATCACTAGCATTAACTATATAATCAAGTGTCAGTTGACAATGCATCCTTATGAAAGCATGCAAACTGCTAAGAATAATGTTGCAGCTGACACACAAGGTGTGCTCATGTTGATTATGCATAAGAACAATCCAAGACAATATCGTTTTGTCCACAAAATGATATCATCGTGATGGCAGATGGTTTCGTTGCAATGACACTACGATTTCGTTGTGATGACACGATGATACCTTATTACATATACATCAATTCAGAAATTTAAAATGAATCAATCACAACCATTGAATCTGAATTATCAAATCCCTGATACGCGGATGTTCGCTTTCCACAATAGAAATTATAAATAGGAGTCAAATGTCTTGAAATTAAAGCATACGTTACATTTGCCCTAAAAGTCGTCAAGTACTCTCCGTCTGGTGGAAGTAGACAAGTCAATACGCTCAACTCTCCTTCAAGCATCTGAGAAATGGATCCAAAGGGAGAATGATACCTATATGAAGGAAGTGAAGTAGTAAGAGATGGATTTCAGAAGGATCCAGAAGGAATTCAAGTCGTTATAAGACTGCTCGACTTCGTCGACCTGCAATTCATGCTATCTGAACTAACTGTAATTATGAGAAGAGAGGTTCTTGAATTCTACTCTAATGCCAAAGTTGGCTCAACTGGGAAATCTGTAAAGAGTAAGATTAATGTGATAAAAGTGAAGGTAACCTCAAAGAGACTGGCCAAGGTTCTCAAGTTGCCCCCATTTGCAAAGGAAGAAGAAGATGAAGAGGTCACCAAGCAGGACTTAGACGATGCCCTAGAGTGGTGTGGGCACTCAAAGAATACCTATGGGTCATTGGAAAGGAAGCACTTCAACCAACAAGAGAATTTGCTGGCTGATATAGTTGGGAAAGCCCTCTAATGCAAGGTAGTCTCCCATGATAGGATATCCAAGCAAATGTTTGATCTGATGGCTAGGATAATCCTGATCAAGAAGACAAACTGGACTCAGATTGTCTTACAGAAAATTCAAGAAAGCCTTCAAATAACAAATCTTGGTAGAATCCTTTCCTTCTACTTACTACTGTCATACCCTGACCACTTCAACAAGAAACTAGGAGTAAAAATCCATCACATGAAAAGAATGGATATAAAAGTACTTGAAATATGGGAGAAGGTCCTAACAAAGTCTCCCCAAAGGAAGAAGGTAGTAAATGTTGTGGAAAGTGAAGAAGGAAGCTCTTCCACAGAAAGTGAGCCAGTTCATAATCCAAATCTGTCAAGCTCTGAGGAGGAGGTGGGGCACATGGATTTCACAGTCCAAACCTCATTACAAAGCACTGCGTCCAGAACCACCGAAGGTACTAGTCATAGTAAAGAGATGGGCTCACTAACAATCCTGATGCTATCTTGAGAAATGTTTTTGATAGAAGAACTACAGGTGATGCTGCAAGTGAGGGGGAGCATAACACTGAGCTCTCTGCTCATGTAGAAGATGTGATCAACAAGATCACTGAGGTTGAGGATGTTATCCATCCTGGGTTAGCAGTCCAAAAGGACCCAGTTGAAGCTGCTGAGGAGACGAACCAAGAAGAGCTTGTTGTCAACTCATATAGAGAGTTGATAATTGATGAAGTCATCAATATTCCTGAGGATGAAGTGAGACAATCTTCTATCAGAAGATCTCCTTATCCAATGTTTGAAGAAGCAAAAGGAATGGAAGACCTTCTACAAGAAGTAATGAAGAAGAAAACTGAGACAGAACCTAAAAAACCTAGCTCTTCCAAAGGCCAAGTGCTAGAAGACTCCTCACCGCTGGTTCAGATAAAGATGCTCTTGGATGAGAAAAGAGTTAAGCTTGAAGCCTATGTTGACACTGATGTCAATGATTTAAGAAGAGACTTGTCCAGTGAGACTGCAGGTCTATGAATAGAGATGAAGTGTCTGCAAGAAAACACCATCAGTTTCTTTAAGAGATTAACTCCAGTAGTAGATCACACTGCTAAACAACTAGAACTCACTCACAAGGGTCTAGCTGATATCATTGAAAATCAATGCACAACATCTGAAAATCTGGAGGAAACTTTCACAACAACTGCAAGGCAAATGACTGAGCATATAAGTATCATCCAAGAAAGGTTGGATCTCTGCAACCAGGAGATGGATGATTTGCTAGAAACAAAGAATCATCTTGAAGGTGGAATCCATATGCTAAAGGACAAAATTCTAAATCTTCAGGCCAGTCTACAAAAGGCCATATCTGAAGAAGTCCTAAAGGGGGAGAGAACCATGATAAAGGCCAGCGGTGAGCAATGAATCTCCCTATCTACTATGATGAGCTTGCTGATACATCTGATGATGTACCTACTACTGCTCCTATCACATCTGATGCACCTGCTGCTACTGCTGAACAAAGGAAAAGGAAAGGGATTGTTACTGAGGAAAATACGATAAAGCTGAAAAAGAAAAGATATAGAGAATAAATGAAAAGGAAACAAGATTATGAGCAATGGAGCCCTAAATCAAGGGAGATAATCTTAAGTGCATGAGAGCATATCAAATAAATAAAACTAAAAGGGCCAAATTGTATAGCACCCATGAGTGGACAAAGTATGAAAATCAAGAAGAGATAAGAAGAATTCACAGAAGAGACAAGCTGGCAGAAATGATTCCAGCAAATGCAGAAGAACCAGTCAGATATCAGCCAAAACCTCATGGCTACTTCACAAGGCAATCTGACACGAAAAAGGAAGTTGCTGCCAAGAGAGAAAGAAGTGGAATAATTATAAAGGAACCAGAAACATAGTTGGCCTTCATATTTTTGGGCAAATGTAGAAATGCTTTAGATTTCAAAACATTTCAACATTTATAAATTTATAATATGTTGATGATGCTTCATGTGTTGTGAACTGAAATGTTCTGAATATTTCATATTCTCTGCTCTTATTATCTGTTAATTTTCATTAATGTGCTTTATCATTGACTGAGTTGTGACTTCTTCAAATAGAGGGAGATTGTTGGGAACACTGCTCACAATGTTCCAGATTTGGAAAAGTCCATAAGTAAATGATAAGTACAATTTATATTTGATATTCATTTGATGTGACATGAGCAGGTATGGACATAATAAATATCATATATAATAGTTGGAGATCAAGCAAAATGACTAAGTTAAATATTGTCGTGTATATAACACTCACGCGATGATACCGTCTTGATCACTCGCAAAAGGAAGCAAAAGAAGTCAGTCAAGAATCGACGTGACAATAAGAAGATTACTACGATATTATCGTGTCAATAAGGTACACGCGACGATATCGTTGTGAGAACTCAATGAAAGTATGTTAAGGCAAATATTATCGTGTCAACAAGGTACACCCGATGATATCGTTGTAAGAACTCAAAGAAAGTATGCTAAGGAAAATATCGCTGTGTCAACTAGGTACACACGACAATATCGTTGTGAGAACTCAAGAAAGTCAACTAAGGAAAATATCGTCGTGACAACAAGGTGTACACGACGATGTCATTGTGAGGACTCATGAAAAATCAGCTAAGTCATATATCATCGTGACAACAAGGTGTACATGACGATATCGTCGCATAAAATAAAGAAAGACTAGCCAAGTCATATATCATTGTGACAACAAGTATCACACGACGATATCATTGTGAAGACTCAAGGAAGCTTGCTAAGTCATTTATCATCGTGTTAACTATCTTTACACGACGATATCGTCTTGTCAAGCTTAGAAGGCGGTAATTTAAAATTGACGAAGACGACAAAGTCAGATGTCAAATCAATTACTTCTGAAAAGTGCTCTGACATCAATATTCTAAGGTTTCGACCGTTTGATGGCTCAGATCTATAAAAGCATAATAGAGGGTCAGTAAAACCTAACGAATTGGAAATCTTGTGCCCTAGTATTCTTTGAAAAGTATGACTGCTAAAAAGCGGTAGAATAGTAACAGCAAGTCTTTTAAAAAAAGGAAGAAGAAGAAGAAAAGATTCAACAAGAAAGCTCTCATTCTTGAGAGAAAGAAGACTTCTGTATACAAGAAAGCTCATTATTGATCCTGGTACAAAACAATTTTCTGTTGATTGATCAAGTGTTGCTGCTAAAGAAGGCTTTCTATTCAGAAAGTCCTAAGAAGACTCAAGCTGCTTAAAGCAATATCTCTCTGAGTCTATTTATTGTAAACCTTCTTTTAATCTATTCTTGTAGGATCTCTTTGAGATCTGAGTTGTAGGGCTGTGTTGACAACCTGAGTGTAGGGCTTGTGAAAAGGCCTGAGTTGTAGGACTTTGCTGAAAGTTTGAGGTAGGGTCTGTGAAGACCTGAGCTTTAGGATTTCTGAGTTGTGTGATTTCTTAGGAAATCTGAGTTGTAGGATTTCTTAGGAAATCTGAGTTGTAAGATCCTTGCTAGGGATCTGAGCTGTATGAGTGCTTGCACTATGTGGTAAGGATACTGCTGGCACCTGAGGTTGTATTCCAAGAGGGAATCTGAGGTAGGGGACTTGCTGAGTTCCTGAGCTGTAAGAACTGATAGATCTAAGATTTTTGAGGAGTTGGCCGAGTCTAGCACACTGTTGGATATGTGAAGGGAGACAGTGGAGTACCCACACTGGAGAACCATTATAAATCTTTGTGTGCTTTCTATGGTGTGCTTTTTGGTTGCATTCTTTCAAGCTAAATTTGTCTTAAATCTTCAAAAGACTAAAACATTTTAAAACACCTATTCACCCCCCTCTATATGATTATACCACACCCTAGGCTTTCATCAGCCTCCTGCAAGATCTTGTTGGTAATGAAGAGAAAATGGAGAAACAACTTAATAGAAAGATCACAAGTGAAAGAACTCTATTGCTTGTCCAAAACTTAGATGCTTACAAATGAGGGGCCTTCCTCTTTTATAGGCCTCAAAGAATATTCCCTCCAAAGTGTGGAAGGATTTAGAATTATTACTATTCTAGATTAATCTATACATATCTTGTATTTACAAGATACATGAATCCTCCACCTTATTCTAGAATGCTCTCATGAGGCAACTCTCGAATTCTCTATCATCATTATGCCTCTTCCTATGTACAAGACTCCATATTTCTCTAGAATACTCTCGAGTCTAACATCAAAGATGATGAGTCGTGACACTAAGCTCTCTTTTTCTTTGTAATTCATCTTGAAACCGTCAATCGGTCTTAAGAAGAGTTCGGACTCCACAGGGGGTTGTAACATACACCTACTTCTCCCTCACCAGCACACTTGACTATTGGTGAAGAAAAATGAACATACCCAAAGCTACAGCGAGGAGGTCCCGCCACATACCGGAAAATCTTAGAGAGCTTCCCCTCCTAAACTAATGCTGAATTGGGCACCTTTGGAGGGCACTCGGAGCCAACCAAAACTAACCAGAGGAGGAGAAAGCCCAAAGATCGGATCTCCTCCAAAGGGGCCCTTAAGGGTCTATTTATAGATTCTCTAGTCTGGTCTACAAATAGATTCATTCCTCCTTTTGGTTTTACTAAACGCACCCCAAACTGGTCTGCTAACAGCCAAACTCCATTGTTCTGAGGGGCTATTGGCAGTCCCTTGAGGGTATATAGGTAATTTCACCTCTAGATCCCCCTGGGCGAGTGGCCCGTGAAGGCACCACTCGCCAGACTTCCCGCACACCTGATTCTCTAGATCCCACTGGGCGAGTGGTCCGTGAAGGCACCACTTGTCGGGTCCTCGGTCCTCTAGGCGAGTGGGATTCTGCCCCTCACTCGCCTAACTTCCCGCACATCTGCACACCTAAGCGGGCGAGTGCTTAATGAATGAGGATGACACTCGCCCGAAGCTCGCTCGCCTCTCCTGACCTGGGCGAATGCCCCCCTAATACTCTGAGCGAATGCTGATCTGTCCCCCTTGTTCACCCTTTTGACTGTTGATAACTTCTCAAAAGGAAGTTATTTAACTCATTTGTTTGAACTAAATATTTATCATAAAGTAGGGAAATGAGTTTAATTCAGTCTTTTTCCAATATTATATTGCCAGAAACATCAAAGAAATCGACTTGGAGAAAGGAATCTGCCCAAATCTCATGACCAGGAAAATAGGTTGCAACCTCAGAAAACCAGGTTGCAACGCATTCTGGGCGAATTTCAGATTTTCAAATTCAAATTTTGAAACTGTTTTCGATTATGAAAGGTCACACCTTTCCATGGAGGGTGGATGCTTTTAAGTAAGTAAACTCCTGGAGAGAGAAGACAACTTAGAGAGAGAAGGATTTTTAGATTAGAGAGAGAAAGAGAAGACCCAATTTCGAAATCCTCCATTGGAGAGTGGCTAGACCAAGGAAGAAGGTAGATCTCTGGGCTGTTCAAGCGACCAACGTTGTGAAGAGAATCCTGCAGCGACTAAGCATTAAACCATCATGGTTTGTAAGATCTGTCCAAACGTTTTGTGTGTTTCTTCCTTTGCTATGAACTAAGTCTCTCTAATCTTGTATTGTGAGAGTACTTAGGCTTGTGTGATGAATATTTTATAGATTTCTCTTTGTGTTTTGTTTGGTGACTGTTTTTTATCGAATTTATGATCTTTATTATAAAACTTTTGGCCAAGGTTTTATCTTTTTTACTACGCTCCATAATTCGAGAGATGAGTTGCGTAAGTGCATCATTGTTTTGATATAGCATTTGAAAGGAGAAAGTGATTTCCTCTTAGTGTTAGCAACTTTGGTTTTTGTTCCTTATGCAGTACATGTCTCTCCCGAGAGGGAAATAGAGACTAGGGATTTCCGATATCGAGAGGTACGAATTTCTATTTTAAAATCGTTGCAAGGCATTTCACTACACTTTTATCACAAGGTTTCATTCATCGATTCATCGCACTTGACTAAGGAAATCGCGATACAAGATTATTTCTCAATACTGATAAGAAAGTATTTCTCCAAGGAACTGTAATCTATTTAGTTTTAAATCTTCATCTAGTTTTATTTTATTACTTTTAAAAATCATATTACTTAATTTACTTGGATTTAAAGAAAAGACTTATCTAGTATTTGTAAGCACTGAATTGAACACCTCTCTGTGGGAACAATCTTAACTCACTTTAGATTACTTGACACGACGCGTGCACTTGCGTGTATTACGTATACCTATTTCGGGTGTATCATGTTTTTGGCGTCGTTGTCCGGGAGGTGCAAATAATTTAGTGTGTTTTCCTTGCAATATTAGTAAATTCTGAGTATTTAGAGCTCAAGTTTTTTTTCTGTTGTATTTTCTTTTGCTTTGTTTGTCCTTATTATGTTTGCTTTGTTAGTGCATGTCCCGATATCGATTATCTGAACTATTAACGTTAAATCTAGAGATCGAACGGACGTGTAGACAAAATAGGAAAGCACCTCGGGTAGAACAAAGTAATTCTTCAACCATGAATCTTAATCAGCAAAATGTTAACAATGAAAATCATCAGGAGGATGTAGGACAAGAAGGTCAGGTAGATCAGAATGGTCAACCCGCTGAAATTAGGAGAACCTGTCGTGACTATAATATGCCTTTTAAGGGGAGGGGTACAATTTAGTATTGCTATACCCGCGATTGAAGCCAACAATTTTAAAATTGATTCTACTGCAATGCAATTAGTTCAAAATAATAAATTTGGCGGACTAAATCATGAAGACCCCAATTCTCACTTAAGGACTTTTATAGAGATTTGCGATACATTCAAAATCAATGGTGCTTCTGATGAAGCCATTAGACTTCGTTTGTTTCCATTCTCATTGGAGGGAAAGGCTAAAGACTGGTTAAATTCTATGTATAATGCTTCTATAACTACTTGGGCATTGTTAATAGAAAAATTCTTGGCTAAGTATTTTCCCTCATCTAAAACTGCCAAACTAATGCGTGACATATCTACGTTTATTCAAGGGAATGGGGAAACACTTTATGATGTGTGGGAGCATTTCAAAGAACTATTGCGGAGGTTCCCACACCATGGCCTAGCCATTCACCAACAAGTGTGGACCTTTTATAATGGCCTCCAGACATCTACTATGATTCAAGTGGATGGAGCTGTAGGAGGATCTTTGCTGAATTAGTATCCCGAAGATGCCTATTCAATTTTAGAAGATTTGTCTTCCAATAATTATCACTCAATTGAGCGACAAGGAACATCTTCTTCGGCCGGCTTATATCAAGTTGACCAATTAACTTCGTTTGCGACTCAAATGACCGCCCAATTTAACTCGATGAATAAGAGGTTAGACGCGTTAACATTACATCAAAGTCAATCGATCCCTCAAGTCAATAGTATATCCAATCCTTTGCCCATCACACACCCATCGCTCACGGTAGAACAACTCATTGGACATAGCGAGGAAGCCAATTATATTAGCGGTCAACAAAGGCAAAACAACAATGCATTCTCAAACTATTACAATCCGGAAGTACATAATCACCCTAACTTCTCATGGAAGAATAATGCCGAAATGGCACACCCACCTGGATTCAATTCAAATCCTCATCCATCCCAGAATAATAACTACAATCAACAAGTTTCTTCTAGAAAATTATCTGATGAGATGCTCATTGAATCCATGCAAAAGCGTGACGCTCGCATTACAAGTATAGAGGGTTCATTACGTGTAATTGAGTCTCAATTGGGACAAATTGCTAATGCCTTGAACATTAGACCACAAGGGTCACTCCCAACTGACACTACACCAAATCTGAAGGGAGATAATCAACAGTGATTGATGTTCATAAAGGTGAATTGACTATGAGAGTCAATGATGAGCATGTCACTGTTAACGTGCTCAAAGCGATGAAGTTTCCACATAGAAGAGAAGATGATATGGAAGAAGTTAATAGCATATCCATTTATGACTGTTGGAACACGGCCTTCCGCATCTCCTAGGTTTGAGAATAACAAAAGCTATGTGTATTTGATCTTGTGTGTTTAAGTGTGTAGGATAACAAAGTCCACATGACTCAAGGATTACATAAGAAGGTTGCCCCTAAATGTGAGCCATCAAATCCAACACTGCTACTAGCGTCGGTGGTACCGCTAGCGCTAAGGAATCGCTGAGACGAAACCAAACCGCTGAGATGCAAACTGGCGCTCGACGAACTGCTTACTCTACCACGGCACGCTAGTACTAGCACTGGCGCTAGCTTTCGCTTGACGAACTATAAGCTGCGCTCGATGAAATGCTCATCACTGCGTTCGACGAAAATTTGATCGACGAAAAGTATGCTTAAGCGCAATTCCGGGAGCACATATAGAAGGAGATCGCGCCTGGCGGTATCCGATAGCGCAGGCGGTAGCGCAGAGCACAGAAGGAAAGAGAGAAATGTTTCCTAGGATTGAAGATCCTGCCGCGCAGAATATTGCCTAATCTGGGATAGCGCCGGCGGTAGCGATAGCGCAGGCGCTAGCTCCAAGGCTATAAAAAGGACCCCTTGGCCCCGTCTTCCTGATCCTCTCCTACTCCCAAATTCCAGAGCTTCGTACCACAGCATAGAGAGGAAGGTTCAGAGAGATACTCCCACAAATCTATGAAGGCTTAAGGCGATCCGTGGAGAAGATTTCAACACGCTTCATATTCGTGACGAAAGACCGTATCGACTACGATCATACTCTGCGGGTCTTCGTCTACTTCTCCAAGAGATCCATATAGGGAGTTTTTACATTATTGTCATTTCATATCTTTTGTAACCGTTAGAGAATTCGCCTCGTGTTGGCGACTAGGTCTGGGTAGGACTTAGGGTAGAAATTCGCCTCGTGTTGGCGACTAGGTCTCGGGTGTAGGTCTAGGGGTGCTTGAGGCCATATCCGGGGAAGGGTTGGCTAGAGCGGCTTGAGGCCGTATCCGGGGAAGGATAGGCTAGGGCCACCGGTTCGTAGGGATACGAGTCGGGATAAAAAACGAAAAGGAGTCTACTATTCTTCGTCACCGATTTCTAGCGTTATAGAAATCAACTTTTGTAAAACCTTATTTGATATTAATAAAGCATGTCTCTACTTTATTGTTTTACTTGACTTCTTATTGTCTTAATCTCGCGTTATTCCAAAGCTTTTCAAAATATAATATAAGTTTTTGAAAACCCTTATTCACCCCCCCCCCCCCTCTAAGGGCGCTTACCGATCCAACAAGTGGTATCAGAGCCAGGTTATTCCAAATTGGCTTAACAACCGGGAATAATGGCGTCTCATGATCTCGCTTCTATTGGTGGGGAAAATTTTTATGAAGAAGAAAAATCTCTTGCACCACCTTTATTCGAAGGAAGAAATTATAAAGGGTGGAAATTGTTAATGGAAAGGTTTATTAAAACATTAGATATCAACGCTTGGGATATAGCAATAACAAGACCAGCGGGCGAATCAAATAAACAAGAGTCACCTAAATGCAAAAGCTATGCATTATATTTTTTGTGCTTTATCACAAGATATCTTCAAATTAATATATTGTTTTTCTAGTGCATACAAAGTTTGGAAATTTCTTCAAGAAATGTATGATTTTCCTCTTACAGGTATGGAACAAACACAAGAATTGGAGAACATACAAGCTTGCTCAAATTTTCAAGAAAACTCCTCTCATGACAGATCCATGAAGTGCACATCAAATGAAAGAGAAGAAGAAATTCTATCTTCGGAAGAGGAGTGCCAAAAAGATGTCAACGAAACGATATGTTCAAATCTTGCCTCATCCACAAGCGTTGTAAGGAAATCAAAATCTCCTATTTTTTGTACTTCTATTTCTACATTACAATTGCTACAAATTACCAAACGTAAGATTAAGAAACTAAAAATGGCTAATGCAAAACTACGTTTAGAAAATAAAACTTTGAAAGCAAATGTGAATGTAGAATCCAAAAATGAAATGTTTGTATCTCCATCATGCTATTCATTTGAAAACTCTATATTTTGTTTTGATTGTAATAACATTAAAGAAAAATTCAAGGAACTTGAAAAAGAGTTTACTTTAGTAAAAGAACAAAATGAAAATTATGTTTAGAAAACTCTTCATCTTTGAAAAATGATTGTGCTAAGTGTAAAAACTATAAAATTGAAATTGAAGAAATGGATGAAACATTTGATGAATATAGAAATAATTATCAAAATCATATTGATTCAATTGTTTCCATTCTTAAAAATAGCACAATCGCTTATAATAAAGCTAGACATAATTTAAAGATTAAAAATAATGAATTAAAAACCAAAATCAACTTGCTTAAGGAAATCATAAAGAAAAATTCTCAAAACATACATTCTCAATATAATGCAAAATCCAAAAGCAAGTTGAATATGATTTCTCAAAAGTTGAATAAGCCAAACAATGGAAATAAAAAATTTCAAAAGATTGAAAATGAAATTCAAAAATACAATCATTACTATCATTTACAACATCAATCTTCTCCCAACGTAAAATTAAATGTTCACAAATTTCCTATGAAAAATACTTTCAATAATCATTACAATCATAATCATCAATATAAAGATTATCACAATGGAAATTTCACATATAAGAATAACACTAAACCAAAGTTTGAATGGAGGCCCAAAATTAAAAATGAAACATTAACTTCACATGAAAGGACCTATTCATCACTAACTACCCACAAACCTACACTGTATATTTGGGTACCCAAAGGAACCACCACACTTGGTCCCCTTTGGATACCCAAATCTCTTATTCATTAGTATCCAATCATTTGCATGAAGTAAAAATCAACTGAAAATAAAATATCAATTCTCTACTTCATGATATGCTTAATTTCCTTTTTGTTTTTGCTTTTTATTTTTGTTGAACCATCATGATATGATGACTTTATATAACTTGTGATATGATTTTCTCATATTAAACCAAAATTCATAAATAAATCAAATTGAACTAAGTTGAATAAAAAGTCATGTCATTTTTTTTCAAGTGATCTACTTATCCTTTTTCTTTTTATCCTTCTAAATCCATTTCCTAAAAGTCATATAAAATTTGAAAAACTAAATTTGTCATATGATTTTATTAATACTAAATGAAATAAGTGTCATAATGGATTTAAATGGTATTTTAGGGGTATTTGGCTAAATTTATAAAATGTGCAAGTTTTGCTTAGGTAGTTAATATATTTGCGTCATTTTCAATTACCCCAAGTATGTTTAATCATAATCATGTCAAATCGAAATTGAAAAATTGCATGAATATTATTTCACTTATTTATGATCATTTCACTCATTCATATGTTGTGCACAACTCAAGAATTAAGGTCTAATGAATATGGAGCTTTAATGAATGTGAAACCCATGTACTGAAATTTTAACTTCCGCAACTTTTTGCAATTTATTCTCGTCTCTTCACTTCATTAGACTAGCCTTACATCGCACAAACATAATTAAGAAAAATCGAAAGCAAAATCGAAGAAAATCTAGGCTATATGATCAAAATAAGCACTCTCTGTGAGCTAACGCAGGCGCTAGGACCTAACGCCAGCGCTAGCTCAAGTGTCCAATTTTTTGTAATTTTAAAATTATGAAAAATCACTAAAAATATATTATTTTATATGTACTACTCATTTTTGCACCTATGCCTATAATTGATTTTTGAAAAATTAAAATACAAAATTACAAAAATCAAATTACAAAAAAAAAAATTTCTTTTCTTTGGTTATTTGTTTGATTTCTATATGCAAAAATCAAATACAAAAATACAAAAAAAATTATGAACAAGTATTTTTTTTAACTTACATTTTCTAGTTACATGTATCTTACGAAAGGGGGATTTGGGCTATCATCCCATCACATCTCCTAGTACCGGGCGAACCCCTCACAAGGTAGTCCTCGGGAAGTCCAAGATCAATCTTATGAGTTCAAACTTAAAATCAAAATTATTCTTCAAAATATCAAAAATACTGTATGGACTTCATTGAAAATCAAGCATGATTTAACTCATCATTTAGAACTTCTATAATGTTGCAATTTATCTTTTCAAACTACTTTGAACATTGTTTTCATCATGCTTTGATATATCTATTAATATGTGCATCAATTATATTGTAAAAGTTGTGTAGAACCAAACTTAGCATGCCTCTAAGTATGAGTAAATGGTTTATGTGTGATAATGATCTTTATTCACTCACTTATTTTTGGCATTGTCTACATATGTGTTTAATCTAAGAATGCTTGTGAATGTTATGTATTAGTACAATGAATTAAAATTGCACAAGTATCTTACCTATACTACTTTTATTTGCACTTTTTAAAGTTAAGAAAAGTGGTTATGTTTTTCATAAATTATTTTGGTTTGCAAAACAAGTGTATTCGGAGAACTTTGTACACAACAAAAATCATAAAATAAAGTGACAAAGATAACTCCACCAAGCACTACTTGAACCTCCTGATAAGTCTTAATAAACGTTGTGAGGTTGAGCACCTTGGAAAAAATTGTAAAGTATCTTGTGCAAATCAAATCTTTCTTTCAAAATAAAAACCACTTACTCTTAAGTACACCGGATCACTAGTTTCAATATTAAAATAAAATATGTGATCCCCCAAGCACTACTTTGCACCCTGATAAGTCTTAATGAGCATTGTGTGTGCACACCTTGGTAGTTGTACATTTTTTTGTGCATTGAAGTTTGTGGAAGTAAAATTATTTGTGTTTTATTGTGCTCTTACTTTACATATTTCTTGTATTTTTGATTAAAACTTTTGTTTACTCTACTCAAAAATACACTTATGTGCACATCATTATATTCTATAACACTTCTTCTCATGAGTATTGGATCCTAATGCAAAGTCTATACTACTCTTTATTTATGAAATGCACTAGATAACCTAGCATGATTTCTACAATGTTTAGTATGTTTTGAAATTGTGAATTAACATAACATTGTAGTACTCTCTTTTTGGTAACATTATTTTATGCTTGGTTACTTTATTATTGAATTTAAAAATTTTACTTGAACAATGATTTACAAAAACATCTTCTTTATGAAATTTAACTCATATATCTTTTTATGGATCATCATTGATTACAATAAGATGTTTCTTGTATTTCGATAAGTCTTCCGCATCATAACCATATAATTGTTTTACCTTGCACTTTCATGCTTATTTAAAGTCTTTTATTTTGTGTGCATCCTCACTTGAATCTCAACATTCCTTTCTTTCAACAAGTGGTAGACTTGCTTGGTAAACTTTATATTGGTCGCTTTAAACAAGAATATTTTTTTATGCTAAAAACTCTGATTTATTTCTATGAAAATATTGTAATACTAAAACTCTGATTTATTAATGGATTAGCTATGTGAACTTTTCTTTAAAAATTCAAATATTAAAACCTATTGGCTATGTAATTATAATTTGATTTAAATGCTTAAACGCTTCCAATAATTATTATCCATGACTTCATATCTCACCAAAGCGGGGGCGTAGGGTTGTAGACATTAGATAACCTTATCTCTAGTCATGTCTTATCCTTAACAGGGGAGGGTTCCAGTGGGGCCTTGCGAGGCACTGGGGGAAAGAGTGCTAGGTTAAGTTTTTGTCTAGTGTTTGCATATGGGACTAACACCCCAACCTACGACACGTATGCAGCTCCTCATGCCCATCCGTCACTTAGTACCGGGCTAGGGTGTAGACATATTGTCTGGGTAGTTTAGTTACTTGGAAATCATAAAAATTTTTTTATGCTTAATACTCTTATATAAAAAGGAAAAACTAACATGATAATATTGAGTACTTGACAAATGTTAGATTATTCATCTTTAAGCTAAAAACTCTGATCTATTTTTATAAAAATTATTCTAAAACTCCTTATTATTCTCTCTCTCTAAAAGCTCGATCATGTCTTTATCTTATTATCAAAAATTTTGTGTTATGCTTCCTTACCCACTTTTGCTAATAACAAAAGAGGGAGAACTAACATGATAAATATAATCTGCTATCAAAATATAAAACTAACATGCTTAATTAAGATGATAACTTACATATTAGGGGAGCATTCACTTAGGGGGGGCATGTATTTAGGGGGAGCAATTCTAAATGCTAAAATCGATAATTATCCTAAGTCATCACTCTCACACACACACAAGTAGTTCATCATGCTTATATATATTAATGCTCTGATTTATCATTAATGGTTTTGTTATTATCAAAAGGGGGAGTTTGATGGAACACGGTCTTCCGCATCTCCTAGGTTTGAGAATAACAAAACCTATGTGTATTTGATCTTGGGTGTTTAAGTGTGTAGGATAACAAAGTCCACATGACTCAAGGATTACATAAGAAGGTTGCCCCCAAATGTGAGCCATCAAATTCAACACTCCTACTAGCGTCGGCGGTACCGCTAGCGCTAAGGAACCACTGAGAAGAAACCAAACCGCTGAGATGCAAACTTGCGCTCGACGAACTGCTTACTCTACCGAGTGCGCGCTAGTACTAGCGCTGGCACTAGCTTTCGCTCGACGAACTGTAAGCTGTGCTCGACGAAATGTTCATCACTGCGTTCGACGAAAATTCGATCGACGAAAAGTATGCTTAAGCGCAACTCTGGGAGCACATATAGAAGGAGATAGCGCCTTGCGGTATCCGATAGCGCAGGCGGTAGCGCAGAGCACAGAAGGCAAGAGAGAAATGTTTCCTCAGGTTGAAGATCCTGCCACGTAGAATATTGCCTAATCTGGGATAGCGCCGACGGTAGCGATAGCGCAGGCGCTAGCTCCAAGGCTATAAAAAGGACCCCTTGGCTCTGTCTTCCTGATCCTCTCCTACTCCCAAATTCCAGAGCTTCGTACCACAACATAGAGAGGAAGGTTCAGAGAGATACTCCCACAAATCCATGAAGGCTTAAGGCGATCCGTGGAGAAGATTTCAACACGCTTCATCTTCGTGACGAAAGACCGTATCGACTACGATCATACTCTGCGGGTCTTCGTCTACTTCCCCAAGAGATCCATATAGGGAGTTTTTACATTATTGTCATTTCATATCTTTTGTAACCGTTAGAGAATTCGTCTTGTGTTGGCGACTAGGTCTGGGTAGGACTTAGGGTAGAAATTCGCCTCGTGTTGGCGATTAGGTCTCGGGTGTAGGTCTAGGGGGTGCTCGAGGCCATATCCGGGGAAGGGTTGGCTAGAGCGGCTTGAGGCCGTATCCGGGTAAAGGTTAGGCTAGGGCCACCGGTTCGTGGGGATACGAGTAGGGATAGAAAATGAAAAGGAGTCTACTATTTTTCGCCACCGATTTCTAGCGTTATAGAAATCAACTTTTGTAAAACCTTATTTGATATTAATAAAGCATGTCTCTACTTTATTGTTTTACTTGACTTCTTATTGTCTTAATCTCGCATTATTCCAAAGCTTTTCAAAATATAATATAAGTTTTTGAAAATCCTTATTCACCCCCCCCCCCCCCCCCCCTCTAAGGGCACTTACCGATTCAACAATGACTATGACTTGAAGTTTAAATTAGGAGATCAAGATGATATGTTGTCACGACTATTAACCCAGGATGAGATTTCCGACGAAGAAGAAGAAATTCATGAATGTTTACAAATCTTTGAGCATCAACCTGTATTTTTCCGTAAGCTGGAATCTCTTGAGATGTCGGAGAAGTCATTGATGGATAAACCCTCTATCATCAGTCCTCGAGCCTTAGAATTGAAACCTCTTCCCGACCATCTCACATATGCATGTTTAGGGGAAAATAACACATTACCAATCATAGTGAACTCCAAATTTCTTCTTGAACAACAACATAAATTAATAAGTTTATTAAAGCAATTTAAGCTAGCCATATGTTGGACAATAACGGGCATTAGGGGAATTAGTCCTTCTTTATGTATGCATAAAATTCTCTTAGAGGAATCCTTTAAGGGATCGGTAGAACATCAACGTCATCTGAGTCCGCCTATGAAGGAAGTTGTGAGAAAGGAAATTATTAAATGGTTGGATGCGGGAATCATATATCCTATCTCAGATAGCTCGTGGGTTTCCCCAGTGCAATATGTCCCCAAGAAAGGAGGGATCACGGTAATTAAAAATGATAAGAATGAATTAATTTCAACAAGAACAGTCATGAGTTGGAGAATTTGTATGGACTATAGGAAGTTGAATAAAGCTACTAGAAAAGACCATTTCCCCTTACCCTTCATTGATCAAGTTCTAAACAAACTAGCGGGAAATGATTTTTTCTATTTTTAGATGGTTATTCAGGTTATAACCAGATCACGGTCGATCCGAAAGATCAGAAAAGACCGCATTCACGTGCACTTATGGCACTTTCGCATTTAGAAGAATGCCCTTCGGTTTGTGTAATGCACCGGCTACTTTTCATCGATGCATGATAGCCATATTTTCGGATATATTGGATCATGGTATCGAGATTTTCATGGATGATTTTTCAATTTTTGGAAAATCTTTTGATGTTTGTTTAGCATGTTTAGAAAAGGTGCTTACACGTTGCGTTGAAACTAACCTCGTATTGAATTGGGAGAAGTGTCACTTTATGGTACGCGAAGGGATAGTCTTAGGACATCATATCTCTAAGAATGGACTAGAAGTTGATAAGACGAAAGTTGAAGTAATTGAAAAATTGCCACCACCTAAGAACGTGAAAATGTTGCGAAGCATTTTAGGCCATGCCGGGTTCTATAGAAGATTCATTAAGGACTTTGCAAAAATAGCCAAACCATTGAGTGGCTTACTAGAAAAAGATGTAAAATTCCATTTTGATGACACATGTTTGTACGCTTTCGATGATCTAAAAACCGGTTAACCACTGTGCCCATTGTGGTGGCACCAGATTGGGAAGAACCCTTTGTATTGATGTGCGATGCTAGTGATTATGTTGTGGGAGTTGTGTTAGGGCAAGTGCGGGATAAAGTCTTCCACACAATTGCTTACGCTAGCAAGACTTTGATTGAAGCCCAAATTAATTACACCACCACTGAAAAAGAATTACTAGCAATTGTATTAGCTTTTGAAAAATTTAGATCGTATCTTTTATGCACTAAGGTTATAGTATTCACGGATCATGTGGCTATCCGGTTTCTCATGGAAAAGAAAGACGCAAAACTATGTTTGATCCATTGGGTGCTTTTATTACAGGAATTCGATCTAGAGATTAAAGATAGGAAGGGTGTAGAAAATTCGGTAGCAGATCATCTCTCTAGAATTGAATGTTCTAGATCACCCGTTCGTGCTGAGATTGATGAGAGATTTCCGGATGAATATCTATTATCTATTTCTGAATTTTCTGCACCCTGGTATGCGGACTATGTAAATTATATAGTGAGTAAAGTTTTTCCACCGGACATGCATTATCAACAAAAGAAGAGATTTTTACACCAAATCCGTTCTTATTTTTGGGATGAACCTTACTCGTTTAAACTTGGAGCAGTCAGAGTTGTGCGAAGATGTATACCGGAAGAAGAAATGAAACTAATCTTGGAAAAATGTCACAACTCCCCGTACGGAGGGCACTTCATGGGAAATAGAACTACCATGAAAGTTTTAGAAACGGGTTTCTTTTGGCCGAACTTATTCCGGGATGCGAACTGTTGAAACCAATAAATTGGTCTCTCGAGGAGTTCGGGCCCTCATAAAGTTGAGGGGTGACCAACACTTACTCCTCCCAAGGGAGATCTCTAGGATAAGAGGCTAAGGAACTAGAAACAAGGCCAAGGGCTTAGCGAGGAGGTCCCACCACACACCCGGAAGATCTTAGAGTGCTTCCCCTCCCAAGCCAATGCAAAGCTTGGGCACCTTTTAGAGGCTCTCTGCACCCACCAAAGAAACATGGGGAGAGAGTGGCCAAAAGAGAAGTCCTCCTCAAATGGTGCCCCCTTGGGCCTATTTATAGATTTCTGGAATTGGTCTTCCAATAGCCACATTCCGGCCTACGAGATTACGAAAATACCCCCGGATTTGGCCTGCTAACAGCCAAATCCCGCTATTCTACGGTGCTAAACGCAGACCGACCCCTCCCCCTGGGGCTGGGCGAGAGGGGGGCTGGCCGCCCGTCCCTCTCGCCTGCTAAAGAAGCTGGGCGAGAGGTGGGGCTGGCCGCCCGCCCCTCCCGCCTGCTAAGGAAGCTGAGCGAGAGGGGGGCTGGCCGCCCACCCCTCTCGCCCGCTAAGGAAGTTGGGCGAGAGGGGGGCTGGCCGCCCGCCCCTCCCGCCTGCTAAGGAAATTGGGCGAAAGGGGGTTGGCCGCCCGCCCCTCTCGCCTGCTAAGGGAGCTGGGCGAGAGGGGGGCTAGCCGCCCGCCCCTTTCGCCTGCTAAGGGAGCTGGGCGAAAGGGGGGTTGGCCGCCCGCCCCTCTCGCCTGCTAAGGGAGCTGGGCGAGAGGGAGGCTGGCCGCCCGCCCCTATCGCCCGCTAAGCGAGCTGGGCGAGAGGGGGGCTAGCCGCCCGCCCCTCTCGCCTGCTAAGGGAGATGGGTGAGAGGGGAGCTGGCCGCCCGCCCCTCTCGCCTGCTAACGGAGCTGGGCGAGATGGGGGTTGGCCGCCCTCCCCTCTCGCCTGCTAAGGGAGCTGGGCGAGATGGTGGCTGGAAGCCCTCCCTTCTCGCCTGCTAAGGGAGTTGGGCGAGAGGGGGGCTGGCCGCCCGCCCCTCTCGCCCGCTAAGGGAGCTGGGCGAGAGGGGGGCTGGCCGCCCGCCCCCTCGCATGCTAAGGGAGCTGGGCGAGAGGGGGGCTGGCCGCCCGCCCCTCTCGCCTGCTAAGGAAGCTGGGCGAGAGGGGGCTGACCACCCGCCCCTCTCGCCCGTCCCTCTCGCCTCTGCCCCCACCGCTCTCACTGCCTTGGATCGCGCCGAAAAATAGTGTCTCAAAATAGCTCTTGGGTCCCGGGGGCCTACTCTGCGAATACAGGTTTGTACACAATCCCCGCTCTTTTCGAGCGAGGTACACGCTCGGAAAGAAAAGTCCAACCCTGCATATTCGGCGAGTGGCGCTGAATGAAATTGAGAAGACTCGACATCGTCCCTGTGAAAATTTGCTCAAGCTTCCCAGAGAGTCCATCCTACCCTACCGGCTAGTGAGAGCCCGGCTAGCGGAGCCACCTCGGGGGAAAAATACTTACCCTCCCCGAGAGGCCTTCCTAACCTGCCGGCTAATGAGAGCCCGACTAGCGAAGCCACCTTGGGGGAAAAATACTTACCTGCCCCGGGAGGCCTTCCTACCCTGCCGGCTAGTGAGAGCCCGGCTAGCGGATCCATCTCGGGGGAAAAGTACTTACCCTCCCCGAGAGGTCATCCTACCTTGCCGGCTAGTGAGAGCCCGGCTAGCGGAGCCACCTCAGGGGAAAAATCACTTACCCTCCCCGAGAGGCCTTTTTACCCTACCGACTAATGAGAGCCCGGCTAGCGGAGCCACCTCGGGGGAAAAATGCTTACCCTCCCCGATAGGCCTTCCTACCCTGCCGGCTAGTGAGAGCCTGGCTAGCGGAGCCATCTCGGGGGAAAAATACTTACCCTCCCCAAGAGTCCATCCTACTTTGCCGGCTAGTGAGAGCCCGGCTAGCGGAGCCACCTCGGGGGAAAAATCACTTAGAGAAATTTCGGCCACCGAGTGGTTCACGACCCTGCCAGCTTGATGGGAGCCTAGTCAGCGGGCCAGCATCGGGGTTAGGTACTTCTGAAACATCCGGCCACCGAGCGGTTCCCGGCCTCCCCCTCTGTTCGGGGCTGCGCCAGGCCTTCCGCTACTTCGGCGTCGTTCCCACGCAGCTCAACCCCAACTCCATAGCCATGTTGGTAGCGTTCGTCTGCTATCTGCGTGAGGAGAGGATCAAATTCAGCCTCCCCGTCTTCCGCAAACTTTTCAAATTCCGGGCGAAAAGTGGGGTCGCCTTCTTCTCCGGCCAACACCCGCTCAAGGTCGCCGGTCTCGCCAACAAGAACCACGACTGGGTTCGGCACTTCGTCTTCGTCACCGGTAACTTCGGCAACACCCTTCTCGCCCCTGTGCAGGAGGACGAATCGACCTTCAAGCCTCCGTCGTTGGGAGGTCATGAGGCCAAGCTCCATCAGTTCATCATGGGGCATGGCATGGACGTTGTTCACCTACGGAAGAACGTCGACTCGCTCCCCCCAGTCCCGCCGGGAGATGGTAAGCCGAACTGCTTCAGCCCTACCTCCCGCTTATCTTTCTATCTACTTTTTTCACTTGGTCAAACATGATGCAGGAGCGCGGGATCTTCCCCTACATCCGTCGCATGCGAATGTGGAAACTCCTGGCGCCGCCCTTGCTCCCGCGCGATCCGTCGCCGAAACAATTTGGGCTCCTCCAAGCCCAACAGCTAGAAGCGGAAGCCCGAAACGGCTCCCGCTTCATCTCCTTCCAAGCGGTCCAAGTCCTCGACACTCTCCAAGGGTAAGGCGGTCGTCGCCGAGACTCCTGGGGTGAGTGTCCCGGTCGCGACGGGGTCGGCGGGTACCACCACGGAAGGGGCTATCGGGACCTCCGACACGCCGGCGGAGGCCTCCGTGAGACCGGTGCGGAGAGAGCACCGGAATTTTGGTCTGGTCGAGAAGTACGTTGATGAAGCAGGTGAACCCCTGCTTCAGTGGGACTGAAAGACCAACCGGGACTCAATTTCCACGCTCCTACCGTCCTGGATGGAGAAGGACACCACCAGCGACGAGGCCAATGCCCTCTCTTTCGCGCTCTACAGCCGAGAGGATGCCTCCATTTTTGATGCCGAGATCACCCGGGCGCTCGCGCACGAGGCCGCGCGGGGTCAGCTGCGTGCTCTCGAGCTTACGCACATGTCCTCGCGTCGCAGCATCAACCTAGCGCGAAACCTCACTGGGGTTGAGAGAACGCGAGCCCTCGCCTCTTCCGAAGTCGTTTCCTTGACACACAAGCTGGAGGCTGCCGAGACCCTTGTCACCAGCCGCCCGGTCAGAGTGGTAAGTGTGCCCCCTCATAGACGCTTGTGCTTTCGCCCCCCCCCCCCCTGTTTTCTTGCCCTAACCTTATCGTTTTCCTTTCTTCTAGGACACCTCGAACGCTGACATATTACGTGTGCGAGTGGCCAGCCTCGGGGACCAGGTTAAGGAACTGCAGGCCGAGAACCAATGCCTGCGAGACGCCGCTGTCCCGACACCTCCCGGGGAGAAGAGCAATCAGCATCATTACACCAACTATGAGATCGAGGTGATGATGCAGGAGAACGCTCAAGGGGCAGCGAAGCATGCGCTGCAGGTGTTGTGGGATGCTGGGCTCCTGAATGAAGGCGGCGAGAGGCTCACTGCTCGCAATATCCCCCCTGGCTCTTCACCCCGCTGGACATTATGGAGGGCGAAGCTGACCTTCAACGCGAGAGCGGCACCATCTGTCCTCCAGGCGAAAGCGATGGGTCCTTCAGCGAGAAGTCCAGCGACTCCCCCTGAAGATCTTTCGCTTTCTTTTTCTAGCTCTTTTCCTTTCTTTTTCGTTGTAACCCATGTTAGGGGAGAGATCCCCTTATTGTAAGCGAAAGTTTTTTGTAATGAAATGAAATATATTCATTTTGACAAAGCGTCTCCCTTTTTTCTTCAATTTTTTTGCTTATTTGTTGTCACTCGTTGATAGTACCCGCACATAGTTCGCGCACTCACACATAGTTCGCGCATTCGCACGTCGTCGACCCTTAACCCCGGGTCGTGATTAGGGCGTTCTCACCTCACAGGTGTGCAACAAAGTCGTAGCCCATCCGCATGCGCCCATACCCTTTTAGTAATTAGGTGTCGACCCCGATAATTCCGTCGGAAGAGCGATCTTGTCGAGAGCGCGCCTTGTCCCGAATGATTCCCACGCCCCTTTAAGTAGGTTGGCACCTCGTGTGCATTCGCCCGGCGAGTGCTCCTCTCGGTGGACCCCACTCGCATACCTTGGACCGAGAAACTTCCCTCTCTTGTGCAGATCTTCCCTTTCTCGGATTTTTCTTCCCCCCGTCGGCCGGTTGGAGCCTGGCAGCGGAATCAGTTCAGGTTGCGATGTCAACCTTACCTCTGAGTGCCTCCCGGCCCTGCCGGCTGGTGAAAGCCTAGTCAGCGGGTCAACCTCGAGCAAATTACACTTTGAAACCTCCTTTCCTGCCACCGAGTGAGCCTACGGCCCTGCCAGCTAGGTGAGAGTCTGGTCAGCGGGTCTGCTCGGGGTTATTCACACTTTAAAACTTTCTTTACTGCCACCGAGTGAGCCTACGGCCCTGCCAGCTAAGTGAGAGTCTGGTCAGCGGGTCTGCTCGGGTCTACCATTTTCCCGAACTTTTCTTTCTTTCTTGCAACTGAGTGAGCCTACGGCCTTGCCAGCTAGGTGAGAGCCTGGTCAGCGGGTCTGCTCGGGGCTATTCATTCACATACTTTCTTTCCTGCCACCGAGTGAGCCTACGACCCTGCAAGCTAGGTGAGAGCCTGGTCAGCGGGTCTGCTCGGGGCTATTCATTCACATACCTTCTTTCCTGCCACCGAGTGAGCCTACGACCCTGCCAGCTAGATGAGAGCCTGCTTAGCGGGTCTGCTCGGGGTTATTCACACTTTAAAACTTTCTTTCCTGCCACCGAGTGAGCCTAAGACCCTGCCAGCTAGGTGAGAGCCTGGTCAGCGGGTCAGCTCAGGGATACCATTTTCCTAGACTTTTCTTTCTTTCCTGCCACCGAGTGAGTCTACTGCCCTGCCAGCTAGGTGAGAGCCTGGTCAGTGGGTCTGCTCGGGGCTATTCATCACATACTTTCTTTCTTGCCACTGAGTGATCCTACGACCCTGCCAGCTAGGTGAGAGTCTGGTCAGCGGGTCTGCTCGGGGTTATTCATTCACATACCTTCTTTCCTGCACTGAGTGAGCCTACGGCCCTGCCAGCTAGGTGAGAGCCTAGTCAGCGGGTCTGCTCGAGGCTATTCATTCACATACCTTCTTTCCTGCCACCGAGTGAGCTTATGACCCTGCCAGCTAGATGAGAGTCTGGTCAGCAGATCTGATCGGGGCTATTCACACTTTACAACTTTCTTTCCTGCCAACGAGTGAGTTTACGACCCTGCCAGCTAGGTGAGAGCCTGGTCAGTGGGTCTGCTCGGGGCTACCATTTTCCCGGACTTTTCTTTCTTTCCTACCACCAAGTGAGCCTACGTCCCTGCCAGCTAGGTGAGAGCCTGGTTAGTGGGTCTGCTCGGGGCAACCATTTTCCTAGACTTTCCTGCCGACATCTGCCTGATAGCGAAGAGATGGCACTTGAAAGCGTCCGACATCTGCCTGATGGAGACTGCGTCCTCGAACCACTGAACATGTGGCACGGGGTCATCCCTGCCTATGTAGTAAGACATCTTCGGTTCTCGAAACCCTTCTGGAACCGGGGCAGAGATGATCAGCTTGCAAAAAGGACTCCCCTCCCCTATTCGGCGAGTGATGGTCTCGCGGAGTCAGCTCGCACACCTCAGCACTCGTCGGGCTGGGGAACAACTGCCGTCCAGGAAGATCTCGCCCGCTCCCTTCCGCCATCGCTTCCCTCCCGGGTCGCTGATCAGGTGCGTTCTCGCCTAACAGCTGGGATGCGACCACTGGGACTGCAGGTGTCTCGAACTCGTTTCTGGCAGCGAATGTGAGATGCAAGGTCTGCAGGACCTCTCTCTTGAAGTACTCAAACATCCCCATTATCACCCCACTCACGAGTGGTGGCGAGTTACCTTGGTCGGGTCTTTTCCCTTCACCTCCAGCCATGAAGCTCAGCTTGAGATTTTTTTGTATATGATACGGTTCACACTCACCGCACCAAAAATATTGAAACCGTCAACCGGTCTCAAGAAGAGTTCGGACCCACGGGGGATTGTAGTTTACACCTACTTCTCCCTCACCAGCACACTTGGTTATTGGTGAAGAAAAATGAACAGACCCAAAGCTACAATGAGAAGGTCCCGCCACACACCCAGAAAATCTTAAAGAGCTTCCCCTCTCAAACCAATGCTGAACTGGACACCTTTGGAGGGCACTCGGAGCCAACCAAAACTAACCATAGGAGGAGAAAGCTCAAAGATCGGATCTCCTCCAAAGGTGCCCTTAAGGGTTTATTTATAGATTCTCTAGTCTGGTCTGCAAATAGCTGCATTCCGCCTTTAAGTCTTACTAAACGCACACCAAACTGGTCTGCTAACAACCAAACTCCGCTGTTCTGAAGGGCTATTGCAGTCCCTCAAAGGTATCTAGGTAATTTCACCTCTAGATCCCCATGGGTGAGTGGTCCGTGAAGGCACCACTCGCCAGACTTCCCGCACACCTGATTCTCTAGATCTTACTGGGCGAGTGGTCTGTGAAGGCACCACTCGCCAGACTTCCCGCACATCTGATTCTCTAGAACCTACTGGGTGAGTGGTCCGTGAAGGAACCACTCACTGGATCCTTGGTCCTCTGGGCGAGTGGGGTTCCGCCCCTCACTCGGCTAACTTTTCGCGCATCCGCACACCTAAGCGGACGAGTGCTTAATGAATGATGATGACACTCGCCCGAAGCTCGCCCGCCTCTCCCTACCTGGGCGAATGCCCCACTAATACTCTGAGCGAATGCTGACCTGTCCCCCTTGTTCACCCTTTTGACTGTCTAGGGTCTGGGGGACCCACTCGACGAATATGGGGTTGTACAATTCATCCTACTTTACTCGGCCACCACCAGCACGGACGGACCCAGACTATGAGTGCTAAGCGGGAGTTTGTCTCCCGAGTTCGCATCTGTCCTTTTCATTCAATGCAATTTCATGTTTATGTTCGTGATCCATGATATGTCGCAACTACCCTGTATCAGCTGCCTCTTCTCTCCTCAATCCGCTGGCCATGGATGCCTCAAAAGGAAGGAGATCGAGATCCTCTTCTTGGTTGATTCAGCGAGCTCCTTGAAGCAGCGGCCTTATCACATCCTCCTGAACTAATCCTCTCCACAAAAATATTGCTAATAGCACACAAAATACAGCTCTTTGATATCAGATATTCAAGCTTTTCTAACGCCTCTTTTTCATGATCCATCCCTTGGAACCTCCAAGGGATGCCCAGATGAGGAGTAATTTTTAGGTACAAGTAGCGTGCACAGAGCTGTGCACGCTACTTAACAGTTACAGACGTAATTACATTACTGTTACAGCCGTAATTTCAGATTACAGCCGTAATTTACATAATTACGGTTGTAACTGTTAAGTGGCGTGCACAGCTCTGTGCACGCTACTTGTACCTAAAAATTACTCCCAGATGAGAGCCCCCTAATATTAATATGAATAAGCTCCAGTCACTTCAGTCTTCGCTTCCCCTTTATATAATATATACAAAAATGATCTTCATATGCTTACCCAAAAATAATCTTTACAGAAATCACAATCCGCATTTTTTATGAAAAAAAAAACTTAAAAACAATTGAATACAGTTTATATATATCACATTAACATGCATGTCAGATAATGAATCTATATTCTCTCCCATTATTCACATAATTTGTTTTGATATCATCATTAACACCCTTAATCACCTTCCAATTATCCTCACAAAAGATAGACATGACCAATATGGAGTTGTCCAACAGAGATTATATTGACACAGCATCATAAATTCACCATCAACATACATAACACCATATCACTCAACATAATTAGGCTCAGATTGGCACGGCGGTGACGGTCATGAACGCAGTGATTATGAATCATCTTTCATGAGCGCCCGAACTCACTTAAAGAACTTATTCAACTTTTATGTTCAAAACTAGTTTTCTTTTCTTAATGGCAGTCATAACCGGTGTCATGCCAAACATACATTCTATGACAGTGGTATTTTTGTCCAAACTCACCGGAGCAAAAACACCGTGCCAAACGAACGAACCATTAGTAATCAATTTCTCAAGTGATGATGAACATCTGCAGCTCATTTCAATACCCACAATAAGAACTAGTACATTCACTACATTGTGATAAATAATATATCAAATCATTCAGAAATTCATCCATCCACCAGTCCAGTAATAAGCACCATTGCTATCTTCAGTTTTACTTCTCTGAGATTTAGATCTACAACTACAATTGTCACTATTTGCACTCATCCCAGTGCTCTAAAGTTCAGAGCAGTAGAAGAAGATTTCACCTCATAGTTCTTGTCCCTTGATCTCCTCGCTCAAGATCAACTTTCAAAAATCATTCGGTTTCAACTTTGCAGACATATGTGAGTAATTTGTCACTATCATGGTTCCAAGCTATCATTTTGAAAGAAAAGATCATGAACTCGATGCACTAAGTTTGCCTTCGAATTAAATAATAATGTTATACATAATTATTTTAATATAAATGCCTTGCTAATCAGCGATCACTTCTCTAACATGTTTGAAAGGACTTTAAAAAAAACTAATTGTGGTCTTCTATAAGGGGAAGTGCGGGCATCCAACAAACCATACTGAAAGCTTTTCTATCCACAATTCATAAGCCTCTTGAAACATAGAAATAAGGTCCGGATCCATTTCAGCCGTTCAATCTGTGATCGGTCGGCTTGCCAAATTCTTTATATGAAAAAAACAGCCGAAGAACAGCTGACCTGCTGTCGTAGCGCAAATCGGACGGCTGGAAATGCACCCAGACCATGAGTATGGTCCGGGCTGCGGACGAAAAAAAATTGGCTTGAAACAAGACTAGATGGCTTTATTCTAAAAGAGACATGCAGCTTCTCTATAAATTATGTAACCCTCAAACTACATATTCCAACACCAGATTCTTCTCTCCCACTATCAATCGCCAATGCTCTGAAGTATCCTTAAGAACATCAAAGCACGACGCTACTTGTTCGAAAAAAAATACTCCATAACTCGAGCAATGGAAAACATGATCATAAGAATTTTAAGTGCAAGACGAATATTAGCAACAATGTAGAGAAAGCTAATTATACCGTTTAAGAGAATTGCTTTACATTATTTTCACCACTAGATTTCACCTTTTCTTTTGTTTAAAAGCAGGTGCACCGTCTCTTTTACAACAATGTAGAGAAACCTATAGTAGTGCATAGAAAAATCACAGTGCACAGCATGCATAATATTACACTAAAATTAAGGAAGATCCAATATTACACTAAAGAGGGAGCTCCCCTTATATATAGTATATATAAAATATTAGCATATTTAAGTAAAATACAGAGTAGAGGAATCAAATTTACACACGGCCATGAGAATGATAAACAAAAAAATTTCTTTTTTGTCACTTGACCATAAAAGAGGACTTACAGCTGCATCCCCCAACTGCACTTGGATTTGTTGTAACCTGCACCACATCGAACTTCTCTAATCATATCCTTGTGTAAATAAGGACATCTAAGATTATTTAGGCACCGTTTGGTATAGTGGTGGCGGTCATGAACGCGATGGTAAAACCGTCATTCATGAACGCCCACCAAAAGAACTTCATCCACTTGAACATAAAAGCGGATGAAATTTCTTAAGTGCCCGTTCATGAATGACGGCTTTACCACCGCTTTCATGACCACCACTGTCGTGCCAAACGGAGCCTTAAATCACTATCCATAAATTAACAAACCATATTCATCCAGGTTAAAAATACTAAGCACACAAAGTTCAAACTTGTAAAATAGCGCGAGGCATGTGGAATGCAAACATTTATCTATACTATATATTAACGAAATTCATCATTTATTGGAGTGCTTTTTTTTTTCAATTTTATCCATATCATTTTAACCTGATTATACCGTTTAACTACAATTATATTTACAATAATATATATTGCTATTAATAAGGGAAGTTGGCACTGCACCATCAAACTCATCGGAACCGTTTAATAAATTTTTATTATGAATTACAATAAAATGAAATATAATAAAAGAAGAAAAAACAAAGAGAAAATGAAGTAACGACCAAAGTGCTGATGTCGGCCGGATTCGCGGTAATTTTTGTGCCCATTTTCTCGAACTGTAGCACTGGACACCGTGCACCTGCTACTAGTAAGAATATGGCTTCGTTTGGCGCGGCTTATTTGCTCCGGTGAGTTGGGTCAAAAACGTCATTATCATAGATTGTATGTTTGGCAAGACAGGTTATGACCGCTACCAAGAAAATAAACTAGTTTTGAGCATAAAATGCATGAATTTTTTTAGGTGAGGTCTAGCGTTCATGAACGATGGTTCATGACCACCACGTTCACGACCACCGCCACAGCGCCAAACGAAGCCTATATGTAACCAAAGAACTTATATAGACACTACAGAATATAATTGACATATTATATATTATAAACTAGTGCACGAGTTTTCTGTGGGCAGTGCATAGTGCGACAGTATTTGGTTGTTGTTCAATGTCACTCGTAATGTCTATGGCGAAAATGACCTTTTATGGGATGACAAGTGGCTGTCGGGTAATGTCACTGCCACACACTAAGCACGAAGAATCTCATGTATGAAAGTTTAAGTGTCAATTTAAAAGTTTTAATCATCATCATACTGTTGCTATAATTTTACATAATTCAAAGGCATGAAGCAAGTGCCCTGACCAAAGCATTAAGCCGGGAATCTATTGTAATTTCCCCAAAAAAACTTGAGCATTAATACTGGACACTAGTGGTGTGAGTATTAATCTAGATGAATTAAGAATGGTTAAGAAATTTTTATGGCCTAATGCAACGCTAAGAGATCAACAAGAGCTGGATTGGAATGCTTTCGTTGTGTGAGAGATTATTGATCGTAATAATCTTTATGATGCAACTACTCAGAACCTCACCCAGTGACGGCTCTTGAGCTTAAGAAGGTATGGGTTAGTGCCCATATCGATGCCGCTAAATGAGGATTTTTCTGATTTTCTTAGCTTTAGATATAAAAGATAGAGGTGAGTTCAGACCCAGTGGAAGAATTCCCATAGGATGAGATTAGAGGGTGTTGGGTTATAAATGGATTTATGATGCTTCAATTAGCATTTCACCTTCCATTCCCCTCTGTAGAGTATTAAGAAAGAAGCTTGAGGAATGAGGATGGAACTAAGGCAGCCTTTTAGATGAGGAAATCTTTAATGATCCGTTCTTTTTGAAAAAAATGGGGTCTTAGAATTGGAATTAAGGTCCAATTCAAATTCTGTTGTTCGGTTGTACACTTGAAGGGCGGAACTGCAATTCAAAATGAATTCCATGAGATTCATTTTGCTAAATCCAATTCTTTTCAATCTATATACGAATTGGAGAATCTCATCCATGGTCTGCACAAGTGAATATACAAGACAGTTTTCATATTAACAAATGTGATATTTTCTTTATCTAAATCTTATAGATGTTTCTTGTGGCCTCGATTAATATTCTTTTAGATTGTTGAGTTCAATTCGTTCACCAAAAAAATTGGCTGGAGCTTGCGGCGGTTGCATCGCCAAAAAATGGAAGTTGTTGGACCATCCTCAAAATTTCAGAGAAGCTTCTTCTCATCTTCTGGAGATCGTTGGTGGTGACGATTCATCGATAAGATCTCTGAATCCGTAGAAATCGCCACCTAATTGACGTAGTTGGAAAGCATGAAAGTTGTCTGATCATCCTCGAAATTTCAGGCAAGCATCTTCTCATCACTCCATGACCTCTTAGTGGTGACGGTTTATCAATCTGAGAGTCGGATCTCCGACAATCTCCATCAAACCATCATTGTCAAACAAACTGAAAGTCGTCGGATTGTCATCAAATTTTTGGGGTAGGTTCTTGTCATCATTCTGGGACCATTGGTGGTGACAATTCATCAATCCAATTGTCGAATCTCATGTAATCTCCACTAGACCATCATCAAGTTGTCGAATTGTCTTTAAAATTATGAGAAATTGCCACAAGATTGTGTAATGCAAGAATGAATGTATGTGCATCAATATGCCATGAAGCTCCCCTATTGGTATGAGTTGGGGGAAGAACTAGTATACTCATGGAATGCTACTTAACTTTTTCATCAGATAGCTCCGGAGAGTAGTCGGGTGCCCTATACACGCATAAAAGTTCACGGGTAAGATTCACATTCCTAAGACAATTTCATAGGCTCCTAGGAAAATCCTCGACGAGATCCGCTCAAATGCTTGAACTATACAATGATGAATATATTGAAGATGTAAAGATGTATATGTTATATGATAGATGTCATGTTATCACTTATTAGATTACATCTTCAAGATGGATATGTGAGATGTAAAGATGTAATGATCCATATTCATATTATCATTACTTTTGTCGTACTGCGGCTATTCAATCTGTAGCTAAGTTTCTTATTCTTTACTTCATGAGCTCAAATATTATCATTACATTATCGTGTGTGAGAATTGAAAGGTAGGAACATTGCTACTGAAGGGAATTGCGGATGTCGATGAGAAAAAGGCTTGTGGTAGCTGATGTTGGTTACGGAATAGAGGAGGAAGGATGCTCTAAGAAAAAGTCTTGGAATGTCTCCTTATGAGGCCATTTACGGAAGGAGATATTGTGCTCTGTTATGTTAGTCAGAGGCAGAAAAGAGGAGATTTATTGATTTTGAGTTCAAGAACGATTGAGTTGTATTGGATAGAAAATATTATAACGTGTGGCACAAATCATTTGAGTTCGACGTTTGAAAGTTCATTTTCGGCCTCCGCCCTATAAAATCTAGAGATTCCAGCCTTAGCTCATGGGTCGTCGTTGCACTTACGTGCATGTGGTATACCCTCACTTATCTCGTGCAAGATGGCCCTATAAAATCTAGAGATTCCAGCCTTAGCTCATGGGTCGTCGTTGCACTTACGTGCCTGTGGTATACCCTCACTTATCTCGTGGTCACATCTTGCTAGAATATGAACTCTGGCAGGAATTTGGGCGTTGATAGTTTATGTTTGGAGAATCACGACTTAGGCAGGATGAGGTGGGGTTCTCGGGAAGGAGTCAAGGGACGAATGAAGCTCTGTCAGTCAAGGCTTGGCTCGGGAGAAGAAGTAATCTGCGTCAGGAAAGCCTTGGTGGAAAACAGCGGCCAGAGATAGGATCAAAACAGTAGCAAGCTGAGGTCGACCAAAACCGTGATCGTCGGGCTATGGCTCAATGGATAGATTGGTGGCTAAAAGAGGATCGGCCGCCAGAGTCTGTGAGGCTTCTGGTGGCGGCGGTGAGGACTGGAGGTCCTCCATTCGCCGGCTGGAAGTTGGGACAGATGTACAGCGGGCTATTCTCGAAACAAAGTTGTTTCTCTCTGTTTCGAATTTTTTCTCCAAGCCGTTGTTTTGAGGGGAGGGCCCCTTTTACATAAATAGGATTTAGGTTATTTTAATGGAATTAGGGTATATTTGGATAGAGGTGAAAGATATTTGACTTTTCTTTCTATGGATACCAAGAAACTGAGGGGAGCATAAATTAGAGGATTCACAATATTCTTCTATTTAATAATTTCTGAAATTTAAAATATGATAGTTCTTAACTTCGAAAAGTAGTTATTTTTTAGTAGTACTCAATTTCAATTAACTCATATTTTCATTTTTGCTTCCCTAATTATCACTAAACTTTATTTGACTAACCTTTTTATTCATTTCCTTATGGTCACTCACTCCAATAAGTCATGCGAACGACGAACGTGCACGACTTAGGCGCACGATAAAGGATATATAGGCATGAATAACATGCGTGAAAAGCATGCACGATGCATATGCAAATAAAAATATAATGATGCGACGCAGGTTGTATCAAAAACCCACGGCTAAAACTGCTCCAACTACTAGATCCATTACAACAAACTGTCAATCTCCCCCACTCCTTCAACCCACAGTGAGTACAGTTCTGCTGTTGGTCGAACCATTGCAGTTCCAATCTACGTTGCACCGGGACGGAAACGGGATACGGGATACGATACGAAACGGATACGGGAAACGTTTTTAATTTTTTTTTTAATTATTTTAATATATGTATTAATCAATATAAAAAAATACAACTAACAAACTAAGGTACCATCTCAATCACTACATTCAATAAGATGTAATGTTGACCATCAAACTCTTCACATAAACAAACTCTTCACATGATATGTAATGATGAGCAATCACAAAAAATAACATTTCATATAATGCTATAAGACTATAGAAAAGATTTAAGGAAACAAGCATCATAAAAAACAATATATCACATGTCCACATCATTACATCAATTGATCATTGTTTCGTTACATTCGCATGCAAACATCAAGCTTAAAAATTAAACATTCTCTCCAATAGTATCAACTTCATCATCTTCTTCAATAACGGAGAGCTCCAACCTTGGTTCATCAAGCGATAAATTAGCTATCTCAAGTGTACCTACATCTTCGAATGATTCAAAGCCATCGCCCGCAATATCCCACAATATAGACTCTCCTTCATTGTATTTTTGATCTCTTCTAGAAAGAAGTCGAAGATTGCTATGGATGTTTATTAAATCTTCTGCACGTTGCGGTTTCATTCTATTCCTTTTCATTGAATGGATAAAGGAGTAAGTACTCCAATTTCTCTCGGCGCATGAAGAAGATGATGGTTGTACTAATAGCTTCAATGCAATGGTTTGGAGTGAAGGGGCCGGCGAGCCATGATTTATCCACCAACTCTTTGGATCTAAGAGATAACGATTTTGAATTGAATCATAATCGTTAAAATCTCCCGATTTGTCAATGAACTCCACATACTCCTTGGCGACCACATTGCGTTCCATTAAGCTTGGAAAATACTTTTTCAAGCATTTAATCCTTTCCTTGCTAACTTCCGGATCTTTATGCGGAGCAACTCTATTTTGATCCTCCGATAGCCATTGTTCACTATAATACCTAATGGATTTTAAAAAAATATTAAGTTAAAAATCAATCAAACAAAAGACAAAATATTTATAATTAAAAAGATAAATACCTTGGATTCAAGGAATGCGCAAAGCAATGAAGCGGAGTGTTATTCTTGTTCCAACGATCCACAAGGATAGCATGTACTGCCTCAAAAAAGGTAGACACATCTTCTTCTCTTTTCCTCTCGTGAGAGTAGATAGCCTTCCTCACCCTTTCAATCATTGTGTCCCACATATCATATACAAGATGAAGACAAGGCTTATCCGTATCGCAAAAGCGAATCATGTCATATATAGGAGCGGTGAATGAAAGAACATACTCAATGGAATCCCACCAATCATCATCCAACACCTTCTCTTTCACATGTCTCGCTTTTTCCATATCATCGTCACGATATAGAAGCCAATGATCACTAATAACCATTCTTCGGAGTCCATTTTTTATAAGTTTGAATCGTTTTAACATGATGATCAGTGATGCAAAACGAGTTTCGGCAATGGATAATAATTTTAAGCCCACAAACTCATTAAACATAGCTAATCTCATGGAAAACCAGCGGGGAAGAGGCAGCGGGAACCAGCGGGGAAGAGGCAGCGGGAACCAGCGGGGAAGAGGCAGCGGGAACCAGCGGGGAAGAGGCAGCGGGAACCAGCGGGGAAGAGGCAGCGGGAACCAGCGGGGAAGAGGCAGCGGGAACCAGCGGGGAAGAGGATGCGGGAACCAGCGGGGAAGAGGATGCGGGAAGAAGAAGAACCAGCGGAGAGCAGCGGGAACAACCAGCGGAGAGCAGCGGGAAATAAAAAGTAGCGGCAGTAACCCTATACGCGTGAAATAAAAAGCAGCGTGAAATAAAACGCTGATATTCACGGGAATCGCGTATCCCTCTGACGGGATACGCGATTCCGATTTATTTATTTTTAATTAATTAAATTAACGTTTCCTAGAGTTTCGGAAACGCGTTTCCGAGCGTTTCCCGTATCCGATACGCGTACGAGCCGATACGCAGAGGATTTTTAAGTATCCGTGCAAGGTAGGTTCCAATATCCCTTGCGTGCACCTCCTAGAAATCCATAATCTCCACTACCAAACCCTCATACTAATTGCTACCCATACCTCCAGAACTTCCACTCCTTAGTTTGGTGATGACTCATCACCGCTTCATAGATTATCCGTAAAAACCACTGCAAGCACATCACCTTACCCTGCGTCACATCCCCTAATGATTCTTTCATTTGTAAGATTTGTAGTGATCATTTTTCTCATTCCCTCACATAGCTGTTAAACTGAAGGAGAATTTGGTTTAATGATTCTTGTATTTTTGTAAAGTAAGTAATATCTTAGGCATTAGTGAGATTATGACTAAAGATAGGGCACAATGGCGACAAAGAATCCATATAGCCGACCCCACTATAGTGGGATAAAGGCTTGAGTGTTGTTGTTGTTAGCTTAGTAATATCTTTGAGTGATATATAGCTTTGAAATGAAGAGTCAAAATTGTTGATATTCTAAACATCTCTCCAAAGAGAAAATTGAGGACATGAAACCAATGCTGGCTTGTAGTGGTGAAAGTTTGAAACTATGTACTATAAGGGGAATTCGTGTTACTTTTTGTTAGCCAGACATTGAGCTGTTTAATTTTAATGCTTCAAAATGTTGTAAAAATATATCATATTTTTATTGCATACTTAAAACCTGAACAATTGTCCTCTCTTCGATGCTTGTGACTCCTCCCTCCCCACCTCATCTCTCACACCACTCTTCTCCATACTTTTATTATTAATCTTTTTCTATTTCATTACGTCGCAGACCAACATTGATACCTTTGAGCAAAAATTATATGAGGCCAAGAAATCTCATACGCTGTTGTGGTTCTCCACCTCGTCCACCCATGTTGCGTTGCCTTGGTCCTACGCTTCTAGAGCTGTTGGAGATTGTATTAAAATTAATTGTGTATTTTGCTTCTGTATTTACTTTTCCGTATTTCTTACTCCTATAGTTCTAGAGCTAATTGAAGCATCATAAATCCATTTATAACCCAACACCCTCTAATCTCATCCTAGGGGAATTCTTCCACTGGGTCTGAACTAGAGGTGCAAATAAGGCCTGCCGGGCCCAGGCCGGGCCCAGACCCCCTGGGCCCGGGCTTTTTTAATGTCAGGCCCAGGACGGGCCTTGCTTAAACTGGGCCCTTGCAATATTAGAGGGCCTGCTGAGCCCACAAAATCGTGCCCAAGCAGGCTCCCCAAAGCAGCAGCTAGCTGCTGCCGTGGCAGCAAATATGCTGGGCGGCCACGCCCAGCATTTAATGCTGGGCATGGCCGCCTAGCATATTTTGCCCAGCATTTATTAAATGTTGGGCCAAATTTAAACGGGCCTATTGCCCGGGCGGGCCTGGGCCTAGCTCGGGCCGAGCACCAGGCCGCTGCCCAAATAAGGGGGCCTGTTGAGCCCCCTTAGGCCTGACCTGGGCCTGGGCCGGGCCTAACCGGGCCCAGGCCTAATCGGGCTCAGACCCGGGCCGGGCAACCGGGCCCGGCCAAATTTGCACGCCTAGCCGAAAGTGATTAGAGAACGATAGGTGAAAACATGAGAGGGGACTATAACGGGGAGTACAGTGGCGGGCAACGGGGAGATTGTCGGATGTAGGTAGCGTTTGGGGCAGCTTATCAGCTCCGGTGCGGCAGGTCAAAAACGCTTTTTCCATAATAAGTCGTGTTTGGGATCAATAAGCTGAAAACGGCATTTTTTATGATAAGCCGCTTATAGGTTAAAGGGGAGACGTGTGTTTTTACTCCATCTGGACCGCGCCGCAATCCATCTCCGCTCTCGCTTCCCCTCTCCGCTCCCTTTTTCCGCTCGCGATCTCCTCTGACACCACCGCATCTGATTTCTCCTCCGACGCCAGGTATAGAGGATCGCTCTCCGACGGTCACGCCACGATCTCCGACGGCCCTGCTTCCGCCGTCGTTTCCCCAACCTGTTCTCTGACTGGCCCTGCTTCCGCCGTCGTTTCCCCAACCCGATCTCTGACGGGCCACGCCAGGTAATGAGAAATTTCTTCCTGATTTTCGCATGTGTTCTCCGTCGTGAATGCCCATGCTAATGGTTGAAGTTCGCATGTGTATATGGTTGAAATTTCTTCCTGATTTGCTGCAGCCTGCAGGTGTTCTGCAAAACACGATTGCGATTCTCCTGAGGTTCCTAGCTACTGATCCTTTCTATAGGTTTGTGTTTGATTTTCTGAAGATCTTCCTAGAACATATTACCAAAAAATTGCTTATAGACATGATATACTTCTCATTATGATTGTTTGTGTTCTATAGGTTTGTGTTCTTCAAAGCACGTTTGTGTGTGTGTGTGTTTGTATATGAGTGTTTTTGCTTTTGTGTGTGTGTGTGTTTGTTTATGAGTGTGTATGTTTGTGACTGTATATTATGTGTTTGTGTGTGAAGTTTGTGTGTGTATGTTTGTGTGTGTGTGTTTGTGTGTTTGTATGTTTGTGTGTGTGTGAAGGTTTGTGTGTGTTTGTATATATTTGTGTGTGTGTGTGTGTGTGTGTGAAGGTTGTGTGAAGTTTGTGTGTGTGTGTGTGTGTGTTTGTATATGAGTGTGTGTGTGTGTGTGTGGGATTATATTTGTGTGTGTGTGTGTATGTGGGATTATATTTGTGTGTGTGTGTGTGTGTATTTTTGTGTGTGTGTTTGTATATGAGTGTGTGTGTGTGTATTTGTGTGTGTGCGTGTGTGTGTGTGTGTGAAGGTTGTGTGAAGTTTGTGTGTGTGTGTATGTGATTGTATATGTTTGTTTTTGTGTATGTGTGTATGTGTTTGTATATATTTGTTTTTGTGTATGTGTGTGTGTGTGTGTTTGTATATATTTGTGTGTGTTTGTATATGAGTGTGTGTGTGTGTGTGTTGTGTGAAGTTTGTGTGTGTGTTTGTATGTTGTGTGTGTTGTATATGAGTGTGTGTGTGTGTGTATGTTGTGTGTGTGTGTATATTTGTGTATGTGTGTGTTTATATATGAGTGTGTGTTTGTTTGTATATGAGTGTGTGTGTGTGTGTATGTTGTGTGAAGTTTGTGTGTGTGTTTGTATATATGTGTGTATATATTTGTGTGTGTGTGTGAAGGTTATGTGTGTGTGTGATTGTATATATTTGTGTGTGTGTGTGTGTGTGTATGTGTGTGTGTGTGTGTATATTTGTGTGTGTGTATGTGTGGGAGTGTGTGTGCGTGTGTTGTGTGAAGTTTGTGTGTGTATGTTGTGTGTTTGTATATTTGTGTATGTGTGTGTGTGTTTGTATATGAGTGTGTTTGTATATGAGTGTGTGTGTATGTTGTGTGAAGTTTGTGTGTATGTTGTGTGAAGTTTGTGTGTGTGTGTGTATGTTGTGTGTGTTTGTATATTTGTGTATGTGTATGTGTGTGTTGATAGGAAAACCAAAGGATGGAGGGGTATCAGCAATATGGGGAAACCAAAGGATGGAGGGGTATCAGCAATATGTGATCAAAATGATATTTTTATCTTCTGCGACCTATGTATTACTGAAATTGAACTCGGGAATTGTCCGACAACACATTTTAGTAAAGAAGGCTGGAACAATTTAGCTGTAAAATTTGAGCAGCGAACCGGAAAGAAGTACGACAGAATTCAAATGAAAAATAAATGGGACATTGGGACCACCTGAAAAAAGAGTGGAAGTTGTGGGTTGAGCTCAAAAGAGGGGAAACTGGCCTAGGTTGGAACTCCTCTAGGCAAACCATCGACGCTTCAGACCAATGGTGGGATGAGAGGTTAAAGGTAAACTTTTAAATTAAAATTCCTTTATCTCTACATTGATACAGCAAGTGGTGTAAACTTTTAAATTAAAATTCCTTTACCTCTACATTGATACATGCATTGATACAGCAAGTGGTGTAGACGAGATGTTAACACTGCGTGAGTCTATAGCGCAACAACTCTATGATGCAAGAAGGTAAGATTCATTTCTCATATTTTAAATTTTAATTTAATATAAGAAACTAATATAAAACATTTTCAATCATGCAGGTGATACACCGAATACTTGCATGCAGCCGATGGGTCCGTGCGTCGAGAGTTTAAAATATTTTTTTGTTAAGTTGGTTTGTAATATCTGAATAACTTTCAACTTTTATTTGGTATGACGTTGGTTTTACTTGTTTAAAACTATTTCAGGTATTGAACAAAAAATTTAAATTAATTAGAAAAAATTAACCTAAAAAAACTCCATTTTTCCAAAACAGTTTTTACAAAACAGCTTATCAAAAGCTCTGCAAACTCCATTTCACACAAACAGGTTTTTAACAAAACTCTGATTTCTAGAAACAACACTTTTACTATCAGCAGCTATTCATCAGCAACAGCTCACCCAAACTGGCCTGTAGTTTGCGTCTTATTTGACGGATGATTGATGGGCAAATTTTTCAGGCCTCTGGGAGCAAAGGTCATATCTCCCATAGATCAATTTTTTGATCTCTCAGAGATCATATTTTGATCTCCTAGAGATCAAAAATTTTTGAGATCAGAATATGATCTCCTGAGTTCAAATATGACCTCATAATCTTTTAGGGCCCGTTCGGATCAGGGGTTTTGAACCCACGATTTTGGTTTTCAATATAAGTAAATCATTTCAGGCGTTCGGTTCGCAGGAATTGTGCGTGGAAATGGTTTTGCTTAAAACCCTGGTTTTTAAACGATGCTTTGTCCAATTCCTATCCCCCGGTTAGGTTTTTCCCAGGAAGATTGAAGCCCCCGCATTCAGCAAGTGCTCGCGACCCCGCCGCCCCTTTCTCCTCCCCAAATACCGTCGTCGGCGGTAGGTTGTGTTTGTTTTTCTTCTTCCTCTCCATCTTCCTCGCCCTCTGCTGCATATTTTCATGGACATATTCCTTCTGCAGTGCTGCAAGCCGGCGTCATTACTCACGGTCGCCGCCAGTGCCGCATTCCGGCGCCATTTCTCACCGTCGCAGCCACTACTTGCATTCTCTCCATTCCCGTCGACGCCAGGTACGCCAGGTACGCCAGGTATTCACCGTCGCTGTATTGTTCATTTTGATTATTTTTTTCTGTTTTGGAGAAGGAGACCGAGAGTGTAAGACGTAGAGAGGGTGAGAGAGAGAGAGATGGTACCAAATAGCTAGCAAGATCCCCGTATGAAAGCAGAGAGATCAACGAAGAAGAAGAAATTCGTTCAGACACGCTACCTCACTGTTTTGCTTTAATTCTCGATTTAGAATATCATATAATTTATTGATTATGTGCTTGTGTGTAGGTGTGTGTGTGTCCACCATGCATTTCCAAGGCAGGTTATATGTGTATGTATTTACATTTTATTTTATTGTCTTATGTTAGATGGATCCAGCCGAGTTGAGAGAGAAAGTAATAGAAGAATATATAATGAAATGTGGGTATCTCACAGCACTCGGTGCTTCATGGGCGGCGTTAGAATTTATTCATCTTGAACCCGTAGACCATGATATGAATAGTGTACTTCGGTCTTCATTACTTAGACGTACATATGAGGGTCCAGAAGTCAACTGCTTCAACCTGCTACGTATGGGTAAACAACCATTTGGCGAGCTATGCCACATATTGTCTAGTAGAGATTTAGTGCATGAAAGCAAATATGTGTCGGTGAAAGAATCCATTGCAATATTCATATACGTTATAGCACATAACAAGAAGTTCCGCGATGTTGGAGTTACGTATCTCCGATCCATGGATACTATTAGTAGACACTTCAATATCGTGCTTACAGCAATGCTGAAGTTGGCTAGGGATTATATCAAGTTGCCGGAAACCAGATCGATCTGTAGATGGAGATGGTTCGAGGATTGTGTTGGTACGTTAGATGGTAACATATTCATGTAGCTGTGCCTACCAGAGATCATGGAAGATACATAAATCGGAAGCAAGCAATAACGACTAATGTATTAGGTGTTTGTGACAATCAGATGAAATTTTTGTATGTTCTACCTGGTTGGGAGGGCTCATCGTCAAATTCAAGAGTACTGCGCGACGCGCTAGAAAGGACAGATCGATTTGAAGTACCAGTTGGTAAGTCGTTACCTTTTTTAATTACATTGTTCTACCTGTTCTCATTTTGTCCTTATGTTGATGGAATAGGTAAGTACTATCTGGTGGATGCTGGGTACACCAACGGTCCTGGTTTCCTTGCACCATATCGATCAACACGTTATCATCTACAAGAGTGGTCAACACAAGGAAACAATCCCACAAATTATAAGGAATTGTTCAATTTGCGTCACGCTAGGGAACGAAATGTAATCGAGAGAACGTTTGGGCTGTTGAAGAAACGTTGGGCAATACTCCGACAACCATCTTTCTTTCATATTAAGGTTCAGGTGCAAATAATAAATGCATGTTGCGTCTTACATAATTTTCTAGTCGATAAGAGATTGGCTACTGATTCACAATTGCTTGCTGAGGTTGATGCTGACATATCATCTGTAGAAGTATCTGAAGAAGAAATCTACAAATATGATGATAATATCAATCCAATTCAGTCCTCAAATGCATGGACTAATTTTAGAGATAACTTAGCTCATGCAATGTTTACTGAGTATCAAGCTCGTAGTGGGATCTAGAAATGCATATTGTTGATATTTTTGCTTGTTTAGCAGACTTTTGTAATGCATGCCATATATATGATTACTCAAAAACTTTTGTAATACATGTTATATTTTGTTTCTTACTCATTAATTTAAGTGTTTGCAGCGAATATAGTAATGGATAAAGGGAAAGAAAAATCTTAGGTCCATTGGACAAATGAAATGGATCGAACTCTGTCCAGTGTATTGCTCGAGGAGCATGGTAAAGGTCATAAAACACTGAATGGATGGAAAGCGGTGGCCTTCACAGCAGCAATAAAGGTAATGAAAGAAGTACATAGTATTGACTTCAGTAAGGAGAAGATCATGGCCAGACTGAAGACGTGGAATAAATATTACAAGGTGTCTGCACTGTTGGACACAAGTGGCTTCGGATGGGATTGGGAACGAAATACAGTCAAAGTTGATAGTGAAGAAGTATGGGCCAATTATGCCAAGGTATTTTAATTTTAACCATTATATAATTTTGTTTCAATTTTTGTAATATAGTTTATGTCAACTAAAATCATGTTGTGTATGCTCATCCAGCTGTGAAACACTACAGAGATAAGGTTATCATTAATTGGTCAGACCTTGGCATATTATGTGGTAATGACAAGGCTACGGGTGCTTTTGCGGCGACAGCAAATGAGACAGTCGTTGAGCTGGAAGTAGAGTCGGTGGGAGAAGATGCCAACATGGCAGCAGAGCCTTCAGCTGGAGGGAGCAGTAGACAGAGAAAGAGGAAGGCAACTCCTGGTGAAGCAATAGCAGACGCCATAAATAAAATGGCAGAAAGTATGGAGCACGCAACGGCCGCAATTTCCAAAAACAGGGAAGCTCCGTTGGTAGCAAGTTCTGCTCAAATCTATGAGGCACTTGCTCAGCTACCTGATCTGCAGGAGCTCGAATTAGTGAAAGCAATGGATCTTCTAGGTGTCAGTCAACTGAAGTTTGACACGTTCATGGCTCTACCAGAACGTCTCAGGACGACATGGCTTCACATGCAATTCTATAAGTTATGAGGGCATGATGACGACGTGCTTTTGTTTGTGCGTTGTTTAGCAGACTGTCATACGTTATCTACTTTTGAATTCCTGTTTTTAATTTCATGCAGTTGACTTGAACATTTTGTGGTTGATGGATCTGTGGTTTGTGTGGTTGTTTACAAATTTGTGTTGTTGTTAAGTCTGCAAATTTTATACTTTTAATCAGAATTTTTAATTTCATGCAATTCCTGTGGATGAATTCCATCCTGCAACCGAACAACGGAATTGCCCAATTCCAATTCCTGCAGCTCAAAACCTTCCTGCAGCCGAACAACATAATTGGAATTCAGGAAAACCAAAACCTGTTGGTTTTGGTTTTTCCTGAATTTCAATTCTTCAAAATCAAAACCCGCGATCCGAACGGACCCTTAGGTTTTTTTTATAATTTCTATATCCAAAGATCAAAAAATGTATGACAGACCTTCTCTTTTCATTGATCCCGGACCTAAAATTTGGAAACGGGCTCCGGACCCAAAAATTCCTCTGATTGAAGAAGGCACTTCAGCCGTACAACATTTTCCCAGGAAAAAATTTTTAAGTAGGCCCAGAAAAGTAAAAATCGAAATCGCAAAATATCTTAACACAGCACCGCACCAATTTCGAACCGCACCGACGGTTTGGTCGTGGTGCAATTTTGGTTATTGGAAAACCGCATTATTTGCAATGCGGTTTGATTTCTCCCTTGACAAAACCGAATAAATTGCACCGCAATGACTATAAGTATAATATAATTTTAATTTTGTTTCTATATCTTAAAAATATATTGAGATTACGCATTTATATATATTATAAGTTTAATTTTAATTTTGTGACTGGATTTCTATATAGACGTAGAGCTACGGTTTTAAATTAAAAAAAACTGTAAAGAATAAAGACTTAAAGATTTAAGACTTTCAATACAGGTTAATTTTATTTCTATTTGACTATTTCTGCTTGAATCGTGAAATCGAACCCGTATTCGGTATTCCCTGACATTTTTCTCACACTGCATGCATGCGTCTCTTCTCACATTGCACGCCTGCATTTTTTCCACTTGCGGTTTGCCTTCTTATTATGAGATATGTCATGATGAAAAATCCATTAATGAAAATATCGATTTCAATACCTTCTTCTAAAAATTATTCTGAACAGCTTTCTTGGGTGGCTGTTGGAGGAGCTCTGCCAGTTCAGAATTCAAAATAGTCTCAACTGGTTCCTTAATGTCCCAACTCTCTATGCAGACCATGCCAAAAAATCATTCGATTGAAGAACAAATTTCTCTCCAAACATGGAATCTTATGATGATGTGATTTTGCATTTGATCTCATTTTCTTCTGACAACTGGATCGCATTTCTAATATGTTTTAGTAACTGTACAAAAATCGACTCCAAATCGCACCACAAAAATCGACTCCAAACCACAACAATATCAAACTGCATTGCACGATTTTGTTTTCCTATCTTATATCTAATGGTATAGTCGTAGCCTAATAATTTGGAGAAAAATAATTGTTGCTCTGCTGTGTGAAGGTCTTGTGTTAATAAGTGATGAAGGCTTTGATGATCAGTAAAAATTGTGAAGGGTTGTCCTAACAAGTATTGCCACCACTTAGCTACGGCTGTACTGATGACATACATCTCACGGACTTACGTCGATTTTTTTTTTTGCATTAATGGAGTTAATTTTTTACTAAAATAAGCGATCGACTTGTGTTGCTGCAGTAATACTGCCCCAATACCAATACCTGAAGCATCTATTTCGATTTCAAAGGCAGTTGAAAATTGGGTAATGTCAACACAGGTGGACTAATTAAACTATTTTTTAAAAATTCAAACGCGGACATAGTGGAATCAGTCCATTGAAAAGGAATTTTTTTAATAGTTTTGTTAATGGATAAGATATCATTGCGTAATTTTGAATGAATTTACGATAATACCCGGTTAATCCTAAAAATGCTCTATGTCTTTCTGATTTGCTGGTATGGGAAATTTTTGAATGGCTTCGAGATTGGTTTTAGTTGGTCCTACGGTTCCGTCAGATATTTGGTGGCCTAGAAATTCAATAGTTGTGGTTAAAAATGAGCATTTCGATAATTTAACATATAAGGTATTTTCTGCTAATAATTGTAGAGTAGTTGTCAAATGATTTAAATGGTCAGCTTTTGTGGCACTATATATAAGTATATCATCAAAAAAACAACTATGAATTTCCTTAGATATTTTTGAAAAATCGAGTTCATCAAGGATTGAAAGGTGGAGGGGGCATTTGACAATCCAAACGGCATTACGGTAAACTCGTAATGTCCGTGGTGTGTCCGAAATGCGGTTTTATGTGTATCCAATTCTGCCATCCGTATTTGATGGTAACCGGATCATAAATCAAGTTTTGAAAAATAACTTGCCTCGGATAACTCATCTAACAATTCCTCTACAGTGGGAATTGGAAAACGATTCTTCCTTGTAATTTTATTCAAGGCTCTGTAATCCACGCAAAAGCGCCAAGTCCCGTCCTTTTTTTACCAAAATAAAGGGGGATGAAAAACTGGAGGTGCTGGGTTTTATGTGTTGTTTTGCCAGCATATCCTGGATTAATCTTTCTATTTCGTTTTTTTTAAATATGGGTATCGATAAGGTTTAAGATTTGGTGCTTGTGTTCCTGGTTCTAGAAGTATCTGATGATCTATATTTCTGGGTGGTGGCGATGATTGGGGTTCGTTGAACAAAAAGGAATACTGATTTAAGAGGAGGTTGTATTTCTTGGGTAGGGTGTGTTGGTGATGTAATTCCTGAGTTTTAGGGTCTATCTTGTTGTGATCGTCAATGGCTAACAAAAAATAAGTGGTTGTGGGTTCTAATGCTAGCATGCGGGATAGCTGTGATGATGATATTTAGCCAGTAGGTGCTGAAGGATGCCCAATTAGTGTTATTGGTCCTTCTGATCCTGAATAACTGAGTGTAAGATGCGTGTAATCCGTGGTGACTGGTCCTAGTGGTTTTAACCAACGGACTCCTAAAACCATATCTAAGCCCTTAATATCTAGAGCATATAGTTGGACTATGTATGTTTTGGCCTGTATGAGCAGCGGAATATCCGTGCAGCGACCCCGGCAGCCCACTGAAGATCCATTTCCCATATACACTGGGAACTCAAGAATTACATGTATGGGTAGTTGTAGGAATTGTGCCATTCTAGGAGAGATGAAGTTATGAGAACTTCCACTATCAATTAAAACCTCTAACGGATGATTGTTGATGTAAGTTGTTAATCGTATAAAGTGCTCTGGTGGGGAATCGGTCAAGGCTAGGATACTGGCCGCTGATTGTGAAATTTCATATTCCATATCAGAAGGAGGGCTTGGTGTGTCGTTTTCGTTGTCATCGGTGCCCTCAAAATAACATAGGACCCCTTTGCCCTTGCAATTATGACCGGGAAAGAATTTGTCGTCACAGTTGTAGCAAAGGCATTTGTCTCGTCGTAATTGTAAATCTGCGGGTGTTAATTTTTTTATATATGGCGGTTTTGGTGGAGTGTATGTTGTGGTGGTTTTCGAGTTGGTGTTTTGCCAAGGTGGAGGTTTTGGTTGGTTGAACGTCGTTTGTTTAGTATAAGTGTAGCGAGTCTGATTGTCAACCAGAAGCTGGTCTTCAAACATGCGGGCTAATGCAAATGCATCGTGTAATTCAGTTGGTTCTTGAATTAACACTTGGCCCTGAATCTGCGGGGAGAGCCCTGAAATAAACATGTTTGTCAAGAATGTGGGGGCTAATCCCGGCACACGCGTTGTGAGTTCTTCAAATTGTTTCTTGTATTCTAAAACTGTGGTTGTTTGCTGACTTGGTTAAGGCGCCTGTGGGGTTGGCATACCTAGAGGGTCCAAAGCGTTTCATAATTGCATCTGTAAACATGTGAAAAGAAAGGGTTGGGTGGTCACGCAACGCTGCCTGGTACCATCTAGATGCTGGTTGGTCTAAGTGTAATGCCGCGTAAATCAAATATTCGTGTTGTGGTATTGCATTATATTGAAAAAAGTTTTTTAAGTCGTACAACCAATCGGTTGGGTCGCCCTCAGAAAATCTTGGGCAAAGAATATTAATCAAACTAGGTTGATCAGAAACAACCTGGGTTGATGTAGATGGTTGCGCTACAAGTATGCCGACCGAATAGGGTGCCGAGTATTGTTCCTGTGGTTGGTCAGTTGGGCGTGCCGAACTGCGATCTAGGGATTGTTGAATGCCTCGCATCAGCAATCTCATTTCTTGGCGTAGATCTTCAATCTGAGTCGAAGCTTGTTCTCTTGTTTCAATGATTTGTTGGGTAAGCAAATTTTCTTTCGATTGCACTTCTTGGCGCAGCGACTCCAATTGTTGTTGGCGTTCTTGTTGTTCTTCCTGGATCGAGTTGCTGATTGTGTTTAAACGATTTTGAGTTCCTCCAGCCATGATGAATGCTCTCAACGAGAGCACCAAAATGTTACACAGTCGATACAATAGAGAGGGATAGAGGCCAGGGAGTCGGACGGAGATGGGGAAGAAGAAGTGGGTAAGAACAGAAGAATGAACTTTATTAATCATAAACTTAATTATTACAAAGCTTTGCTCTTTATTTATACAAAACTAATTACAACATATAAAAGAGCCGTTTGCAATCTTGGCATCCTTCGATCCTGATGAATCCATGTGTTCTCCATCTGAGTGCTTGGGATATTATCTTAATATTTGTTGGTATTGAGGCCGTGGGATCCGAATTGATCATAAACATTGATTCCTTCTATCGTGGATTGATGGTTGACAGCTGGTTGACGTGTTGTCCACGGTATTGAAATCTGGCTGGCACGTTGTCCAATATTGAGACATCTGGAATGATGATGGCCGATGAATCATTTTTCTTCTCTTGTACACCGTTGATGTTACACGTATACCCAAGGCGTTCGCCCGAACCTCTCAGGACTTCGGCTGTTGCGGAGGGTCGGCCGGGCTGGTCGGTTGCTGATGCTGGAGAAAGGGGGGACACAGTTACTTAGGATGTAACTGCTCGCCCTGCTGAGACTGGGGAGGGTCTGCGGTTACAAGTAACGTAACCGCCCCTACTGCCAAACACTAAGGCTTGCTTTGGCTGAACTGGACTAACTGGCTTTGGCTGAACTGGACTAACTGGCTCTGGCTGTGGTCGCGGGATTCCGGGTTAACACTAAGATTTTTAACCCACTAAAATTATCTGCATATTTCAAGAAACTTCCATAGAATTTAAGAACATTCTTCAGAGTTTTGACCTAACGTCATTATAGGTTAGCATGCACATGAATATTCCACAAGCTCGTCTTCAATGGCATTTTCCACCACCTATCTTGGTGATGCCTCATCGCAAATAACCTGAATTGCTTGCATGATTTCTATGGAGCTTCATCAAGATCCCAACTTGCCCATTCTCGAGCAAGCCATTCCAATGAATAATGTACTCATGTTTGGAGTGAAATATTGTTCCCACTGATCAATAAACCAAAATGCACACGACATCACGGCTATACGAAGCCTCCTAAGCAACGCACATTGGGATCCTACTTGGTTTGGGTAATTTTGGTCCTTGCAATAGGTACATCACATGAACAACATATGAAACTTGATATTCAAGGAACTCAGGGTTGTAGGAAAAATTGTCCATACGCTCGACAACTCAATAGGGCCCTAAACAATTGTGAACCAACCCTTTGTGTGTCCATATGGAGAAGTCCAACTTGGAACTTAGCAAGACTTTGTTATTGATTAGCGTGCCTCCTCCTTTGCTTCACAACATTATGCAAATATGACCTTCTGCAGTTAGTTTCCCAAGCTCATGCCGCTTCCACGCCACTATGTATGCACTTAGACTACCTGTTTAATTAATCTACTCGTGACACTCCTTCAAAAATTTGTGCAATCATACTACTATCCTTTCAGTTAGTGGTGAACATGTCTAGCATAAATGGTTGTTGCTCCATCACATTAGCTAGAGTCAACTAGGCTCAAAGACTTATCTGAGTTTCATTTTTGAGATAAGGTAAATTCAAATTTTGATTTTGGCTAAGGTCAACCCGTTCAAATCATACTTGACCTGTTATACTATTCATAATAAAAATGTTTTTGTTGGATAATAAAGGCTTCATATAAGTCATTTTAAGACATGGAAACTAAATGCAGTTCAAACTTGTAAACTACGCAAAGTTTGCATAAGGGTTCTATTGTTGAACCTTACCAAGATATGCATGGTACATTACTACATTAGTGAAGAAATTTAACCATCAGGGAAACATAGTAAACAGAAAAATACTACTTTGCAATACACAGATGAAAGAAAATATAATCCTATAATGAAGATGGTACAATGAGCATATGATGGAAGGAAAATCCAACCTGAAAAGCAGAGCGAATCAATTCTTCGACATAATCAATAGTGGCACCCTTCACAAAATCATAAGATATATTGTCAACCACCAACTTAACACCATCCTTCTCGAAAATTCTACAATCATCACCAAAACAAATATGAGAGTATAATAACCTTCCCCTATATATCAATACTAATCAATTGTAGTTGCTTACCGGTCATCTTCATGTTTCTTCTCATCCAACAGAAATGCATACTGAAAACCAGAACAACCACCCGTTTCAACGCTTAACCGAAGCATTTTTCCTTCAGAAGATTCTTCCTTGAATTTCAATTCTTTCATTCTCTTCAAAATGGTCGATTGACGAAAGAAAACTTCATTATATGGAAAAAATACAATATACCATATAACTCCAAAGCTATGTTTGAGACAGTTGTGATGTTTGAGCGGCGGCGGTGTGAAATTGTTGTCATAAACGCAGTGGCGGCGGTTTACCTGTTTGGAATTTTTGTGATAACTTTCTTGACCCAATTTTTGGGTGTAGAAGTTCATGAAAGCTAAAACTTAATCACACATGTACGACTATGGTGGCGTTTTGACCTACAACATCATTTTTAAATAATAGTGCTTGTGGACGTACATATCCAAACGTTTGCATTTGTATAACTGCATTCACAGCTGCTACCACACTGCAACCGCTTACCAAACGAGGCCAAGAGTTTTCTAAGAAGTTTGCAGATAACAATCTGCTGGTATTAGGGCAACAGACTATATAGCAAGAATTAGTAATCTAATGAAGCAGCTCCAAAGCAAACTAAGAAGAGGAGACGGAAGTTACCCGGACGCAGTTATCGGTCATGTAGACGGCGGCGTCTGTATCGGGAGCGAATTCCTCCGCAACGGAGGTCAAAAGCCGATGGTTCTTCTCTATGTGAAAGCGGATTAAAGGTGTCACGCGGCGTAGAAATGATCTTGACATCTTGAAACCTTTTCCCTTTGCTGTAGAGTACAGGTGATGTAGCACACACTGGATTACGCACAAAATTAAGACACGGACAGACCTGGGGGGTACACAATGAACCAATGCACGTGCGAGTGAGGCAATTGCTCAAACACGTCGCATGCAACCAACGATTACACTATAGTGTCTTGCTATTGCATGCAATATCAAACCTAGCGATAAGATTAGCGGACGCAAAATTTAACGTAGAGATTCCGTCCGGGTTTGGACAAGTTCCCAACGAAATTAATTAACGAGTGCGATACCCTTCCGACCAATTGGTTGGAGAGCGGCGACGAGCTTTCCTTGCTCCAACACGTTCGTAGTTTCCGCACGTGCACCAAACCAATATCACACACAAGAACTAAAAATATAGAGATGAATCACACCAATAGATCGAGGTAGGAAAGCGTTACCCAACCGGAAGAGATCCGGATAAACCACTCACAACTCGCGCCCGGGGGAGTTCGGAGATGCGCCGGCGGCAGCGGGAATCCACGACACCGACCTCTAAATTCTAGACACGCCGGAGGAAGGAGCCGTCGCCGGAGGAGAGCTGGTTTATCGGGACTGGGAGCAGGGCCGCAACCACCCTAGCCTCACGCCGTTGGGAGGAACTCGCGGATGTGGTTAGCGGAGAAAGGAGGAGAGTGGAGGGTGCGGGGAGGCCGGTGTCACGCCGGATGGTGGAGGGTGGCCGCTGGTTTCACGCCAAGCAGCCGGCAGGGCTTCACGCCGGGGAAGGGTTTCACAGGAAAACTCGAGAAACTTTCCTTTTTTTTTTTTAATAAAATCAACTCTTTTCTAATTTCATTAAGAGGGATATATATACTCCCCCATAAGGAGCAATCCTTGCCCCACAACAAAATGCTAGATCCTAGCCATCCAAGTTCTTGGCCAAAATTAAAATGCATAAAATAAAAAGGAGATAAATTTCTGTGACTGCCTAACATTTTGGTCGATCGGACGCACCCGATTAAATTAAAATGCGCATAAAATGTTTGATAATAATAAAAGACGATCTAATTAAGTGTAACGGATCATGTCGCGGTAGGACCTCCGCGTGTTGGGTCGAAGGTTATAATGGTGCGTCACGTCGCCAAGTGGTACCGGGTCGGCGCCACCAACAGAAAAATGAAAAAAAAGGGCGGAGCGAGAGCAAGAGAGGGAGAGTTTTGTGGTGGTGCCGAGCTCTGAAATTGAACAGAGTCAAATTCTTTTGTGAGATCGAGACGCCGGGAAAAAGGACATAAACATCGACGGGACGCCGACGAGTTGCTTCAGCCGGAAGTGATTAGAGAACGATAGGTGGAAAAATGAGAGGGGCCTAAACGGGGAGTAGAGGAGATTGCCGGATGTAGTTTGCGTCTTATTTGACGGATGATTGAAGGTCCTTCAACCGCACAACATTTCCCCAGCAAAAATAATTTAAGCAGACCTGAAAATTAAAAATTGAAATCGCAAAAAATCGTAACACCCACCGCACCGATTATAATATATTGGGATTTCTCATTTATATATATTGAGATTTCTATATAGACGCAGAGCAACTATTTTAAATTTAAAAAAAAAGTCTGTAAAGAATAAAGACTTAAAGACTTGAGACTTTCAATACAGGTTAATTTTATTTCTCTTTGACTATTTCTGCCTGAATTGTGAAATTGAACCCATATTCGGTATTCCCTGACATTTTTCTCACGCTGCACGCCTACGTCTCTTCTCACGTTGCACGCCTGCATTTTTTCCATTTGTAGTTTGCCTTCTTATTATGAGATATGTCATGATGAAAAAACCCGTTAATGAAAATGTCGATTTCAATACCTTCTTCTAGAAATTATTCTGAACAGCTTTTTTGGGTGGCTGCTGGAGGAGCTCTGCCAGTTTAGAATTTAAAATAGTCTCAACTGGTTCCTTTAATGTCCCAACTCTCCATGCAGACCATGCCAAAAAATGATTCGATTGAAGAACAAATTTCTCTTCAAACATGGAATCTTATGATGATGTGATTTTGCATTTGATCGCATTTTCTTCTTACAACTGGATCACATGTCTAATATGTTTTGGTAACTGTACAAAAACCGACTCCAAACCGCACCACAAAAATCGACTCCAAACTACACCAATGTCAAACTGCACCGCACGATTTTGTGTGGTGCGGTTTTGTTCTGTCCAAAACCGACCCCCTTCTCAAACCGCGCCTGTTGAACCCGGAAACCACGGTTCAACAAAGAGTTCGGACCAAGGGTATAGTCTGCACTTAATTCTCCTAAGCTAGCTCACTAGGGTAGTCGTTCAGGACAAGGATCCTCACTCTTTAAGTTGGAAAACTAGAATAGACCCTCGAGCTGCAGCGAGGAGATCCCGCCACACACCCAAAAGATCTTAGAGAGCCTCCCCTCTCAAGCCAAATGCTGAGCTAGGCCCTTGGAGAGCGCTAGAGAATTCCTGACCACCCACCCGAAAACCACGGTGAGCAGCAAGACAGAACTCTCTTGCTAACCAAAACAAGTCAAAGGAGAGAAAAAAGTTAAAAGTCCTCTTCAAAGGTGTCTTTGAGGTCTATTTACAGTTTTCTAGAAATGGCATGTTGAAGTATCTAGTTGCCAAGTAAATCACCTAGAGGGGGGTGAATAGGTGATAACTGCGTCTTTTGCAGAATTAAAAACTTGATGAAATAGAACGCACATAAAGCAAATCACAAACACAAATAACACAAGGAATTTATAGTGGTTCCCCGTTCTTGGGTACTCCACTTGCCGGCCTCGCCAATCTAGCACCACAGCTAGACTTGACTACTTCGCTATAACTCGGATCAAGAATGATCCTACAATCTCGGAGTCAACACTCCTACAATCTCAGAGACAAATCTCCTACAAACACAGAGAGAATCTCTCTCTTACAACTCGGAGAATAACCTCTCCTACAACTCGGAGAAAACTTCTCCTACAATCAAATGTAATAATAGATTTGATACAAAATTATCAAAATATAACCAGATCTGAAAGGCTTGAGAGATCTTCTTCCTTCTTGTGGCTTGAAAAGATTTGGCTTGATGTCGATGAGGGAACAATAAAAATTCAGATCTGACCTTCTTCGATTCGACTTGATCCAGTAGATTCTGTAGAGGATGGAGCAACGATCAATCGAACCTTTTCTTCCACTGGAGACAATTGATTTAGAACAGCAAATCGATCTCCAGCTTTTGCGACAGAAGGCGGCACTTTCTCATTCTTGGAACGAAAAGGAGAATTAGGGTTAATCAGAATAGAATTGAATAAGAATCTTTAAACGAGAGCCTAATATAATCAAAGGCTTAACGACATCAATTAAGGTAGAATAAACCTTAAACGAAATCAAAAGAGCCGTCAGAATAGACATAATGAATTAACGTCCCGTCAAAAGGATTGAAAAATGATTTCAGGAATTGAACAGATTTCTCGAGAACAAAACAAACTTCTCGAGAAATAAAAGAGCTTCTGAGAAAACATGATTAAGAACAAAAGAATTAATTTCTCGAGAACAAAGTACTTCTCGAGAAATAAATAGGCTTCGGCTTCGAGAAGGAATATAGAAGGATTTTACAGGAGAGAAAATCTTCTCGAGAGATAGATAATTTTCTCGAGAAAAGAAATGGAGAATCAAAACAGCATTGAGTCAATTCGTCGGCCTCAGAAGATTAGTCGAACTGAGCTCAAAGAAATACTTCATTTTCAACAAAACAGCGATCGACGAAATCTCATAGTTCGTCGAACGGAGATTGACAAAAGACGATCAAAGAAATCACTTCAAATTTCAGCTAAACGACGGTCGACGAAATTTCGTCACTTCGTCGAACGGAGATCGACGATCAACGAAATCGCCTAAACTTCAGCAAAAACTGAGATCGACAAAACTATTTCAGTTCGTCGAACTGAGATCGACGAAAACAACTTTAACTCTGGCGAAATAGCGGTCGACGAAAACTTCTTCTGTTCGTCGAACAGAGATCGACAAACGCGATCGACGAACTACTTTCAGCTTAGGCACAATCGAGATCGACGAAATTTATTAATTTCGTCGAACGGAGCTTGACGAAAGCTGAACTTAGATCTTCAGCAAAAATGAACAACGAACTGAGTTCGACGAAAATACTTCCGTTCGTCGAACTGAGATCGACGAACGCACCAACTTTCGTCGAACGCAGAATTACTTAGAAAAATTTTGTTTCTTCCTTGATCACAGAACATCAGCACCTTCCTTTAGCTCTTCCTTTGTGTTTGAATAAGAAGTACATCTCAACAGAGAGATTTCACATGAGTCAACACCTTGGTCCATACAATGAGGAATTACATTGCATAGGACTGTGTTTGATGACCCATTGAAGCCTGACATTGGTTTGTACTTAGCCATTTAAAACCTGCAAACACATTACTAGAGAGCAACATAAAATACAAACTCAATTCAACTTAGTTCAAGGGGACTTCTTCAAATCAAGGTAATTGTGGATACAATTCCCAACACATGTGGATAGCGAGATCCCATCTTTTTGTCTTACTAAACGCAGCTCAAATTAGTTTGCCAACAACGAACTCTCGCTGTTTGGAAAGGCTAATTGTAGGCTAGTAGGGTTGGCTTAGCTGAGCGAATCTGGATGAATGGCGAGTCCCTAATCTCATGGTGGCTCGCCTCGCCGGGGTTGTTAGGCGAGTGCTGATAGCGTGGCCCAGCTCGCCGATCTCGCTAACCACTCTGAGCATTGGGCGAGTGTTAGCCCGAGTGTTCTACTCGCCCGAGGGGTCTACTCGCCAGGTGCAGTCGATTCTGGTTCTTCTTGATTCTCCGGCCACTCGACAAATACGGGGTTGCACACAATCCCCGCTCTTTGCGAACTTGCCCTCAAGCTTTGAAAGATAGTCCAACCCTAGTATTTTGACGAATGTTGGTGCCTGTATTGGGTAATCATTATGCGGGGGCCGCCGATGCCTATATATAAGTCCCCCCTATAGGGAGGTAATAGGTGCAACTACTCGATCTCCTCCTCCCCAATCTACCTTGACTTCCTCCTTCCTTTAGAAATCATCATGCAATCATCCAAAGATGTTCTCGCTCGACTAGCGGCATTCAAGAAAAGAAGCGAGGAGGCTATTGCTGGTCTGATGTCCATTGCTACAAAACATGCTTCGTCAAGTCTGGCTCGGCGGAAGGTGATAAAAGCCATCAAGAAGGTCCAACCCAAGCTTTCCGGGAAAGTAGCGACCCCATCGGCGCCGCAGCAACCCGACTTCAGCCTGAGATTGAGTTCATCCCTTTAGGTGTGAGCTCACCTTTTTGTCGTACCCTCAATCTTTGCGAGACCTGCTTGTAATTTGGGTGTCTCGTGTAGCTTAATGCACTAATGGATGATGCGGGAGGCCGATACGACGATTTGGGGGGTGGACGTGAGTGCCAGAATAAATTTCAACTCTCGCTCGCCTATTAACGGTAAGTGATTTTTCAATATTACCCTTCTCATTCCTCCAACTTGCGCTCTGTAGGTGATGCTAGTGAGTTGCCCTCTCGTAGTTTCCGATTATGCTGATGTTATCTCAAACTTCTCGTCGCCCCTATCTCCGACGCATGACCTTTCCAAGGAGTTGGCCGATGCTTCCGCCTCGCTCAGAAAGACGAACGGAAATGGTTCAACTCCTCCTCAAAAGCTGATCCCGATCCCCAATGTCTGGCGAGTCGGGTCGGGTAAATATTTGGCAACCTCCCTCGAAAACCCTTCCACGAAAGGACGCCATCGCTCCGACCAGGCAAGGTGGCCGAGACTTCTCGAGGTGAGTCCAGGAGCGAATTCACTTTGTTGATCATAATGATTTTGTGTTGATGCCCTACTCATTCTCTTCAGGCGCGCGCACTATTGATCTCGATGACGATATGGACGAGGTGGAGGACTATTCGGCTCCCCCGTCGCCTAATGTGATGAGGGGATTCCTGGGCGACTCGCCCTCAATTAGCGTGATGGCGGATTGAATCGTGGAGGTGCTCCGAAAGTACGACTTCAGGCTCTGCGAGCTGGAGGCACAAGCGAGCGAGCCCACCCCCGACTTACTTTCTCTGAAGAAGCGAGTGTCCTCCCTGGAGCGCGAGTGCATTACGCTCGACGGAGCCATGCAACAGATCCTGAGAGTCAACACTTCTGCACTCGCAGCCTGCTTCGAGAGGATAGAGGATTACTTGCAAAACTTGCAAGGGTAAGTCACTGCCACTCGCGAGGAGGTCGTAGTGAGGGGAGGGCCACAAGTACGAACGAGGGGTAGGGGCTCTTGGAAGTGGGTCCCCAACTAGGCCAACTCGCCTATGCTTCTTTATTTTTTTTATGTGGTTTAATAAAAATAATTTTTCGTAATTAATTTTTAATCCCCGACACGCTGGTGTATTCTCTTCTTACGTAATTTCTTTTCTGCGGCCGTTCTTTGACTTGGACTTTTGTTGACCCACTTTTTATTTTATTGGCGAGGTGGGGAAATTCTAGCGAATAGGCGGCGAGTCGGTGAGGAGGGAATGTACTCGTGCATACCGGTTGAGTGCCCTTCAGATTCCCCTCTTTTTTTGTATAAATACCCCCTGACTTTATGATTCCACCTACTGCATTAATTGTTTCCCCTGCCACTCGCTCTACTTTCAACTCTCTTTTTACTCGTGTGACCCAATCGCAACCATGACTCGAGCGACCCACTCGCGACCATGACTTGCGCCTCAGGTGGTGATGGCGACTCTGATGGCATGGCGAAGTGGGTTGCCCACTTCTCTAACCACTGTTTTCCAGATGACATGTTTCAGAGGAGGATGTGCTCGCCTTTCGAGCCGAACTCCTTCCCCTTGGTTTTACAGCCCGCGCCCCCGCTGCTGGCGAGTCTATTAACCCGTTCTATCAGGATGAGCTTGCCTTCCTCCTCGCTCACTTCGAGGTCGGGCTCCGCCTTCCTTTGTGGCCCGAGGTCAAGCTCTTCCTGAAGTATTTCGGCATAGTGCCCGCCCAAATCAACACCAACGACATGGTCATGTTGATAACCTTCACGTGCTACATGCGCAAAGAGAGGAACACGCACCTTCTTGTTGAGAGGAAGGCTGTCCTTGCGAAAGCTGAGGTAATGATATCTCCATAGGCTTAAGACCTTTTCTTTTTTAGCGAGCTGAACTTTCTTTTGACTGTAAAAAGCAGAGTAGATTGCTGTGGAGAAGGAGGTGAAATTTACGGGCATGTAGAAGGAGCTCGTCAAAAGGGAGGTGGAGATCGATCGGATATGAAAAGATCTTGCCGAGAACCAGACTGGCCAGTGTATCTACGCCCTCGCTATTTGGGTCGAGGATGATGTGGTGTGCCACATAGTGGATCGAAGCTGGTTACCGCCCCATGCCAAGGATCTCAAATTCCAGGAAGCCTTCCTAGAGCTTTTCATGGACAACTTGTGATCGTCCAACGCATCATCGATGTCTTCAGGTTATAGTGTTACCAACGGAGGTGAGGGTGATAGTAAAGTCAAGGAGGATGAAGTTAGAGATGAGGTCTATCCGTCATTTTTTTAGGTCACCCGACGTCAATTTTTGGATCCTCGTTGCCCTGATAATTTTATTCCACTGATACTTAAAGGAAATGAGTTCTTGTTGTACTCTACCAAAGTCAGCATGCTCTTAGGTGGGTTGAGAAATGAGTTAGCTGTGAGGTATAGTAGGTTTTGTAATCTTATGATCTAGAAGTAGTCAAAAGATTAGTCTCACTGCCAACGTAATACGAGTCTATAGGATCGCACATAAGGACGTGCTAAAATTGGAGTGATTGATCATGTTGGTTTATGAGACCAAGTCCTAAATAAGTATATTTGATATACGACATATGATATTTAATTAATTAGGAATTAATCATAAAATGAATTAATAAATTCGATTTTGAACCAAAATAGGAATTCTCAAATACCATTAAATTTCATCTCTCTAGTGGTTTAAAGTGAATGAATATGTATTTTCGTGGCCCAACACATGGAAGAGGTTTCCAATGATGGAGATGCAACTTTTCGATCCACATGGTCACGGGACATACCTGTGTGCTACAGGCATGTAGAAGTTTGATTGTGGTTATGTGAGTTATACACGAGTGGAAGTCAAGCAACGCAGTGATTGGGCCACATGCCTGCATGACATGCCCGTGTGCTAAGGGCGTGTCGATGCAGGTATAAAGCATGACTTGGAGAAAACCACAATTGATGGATTCTCATTTTCGAAAATGAAAAAATTGTCACTATTCTCCATTCTGGTAGTGGAAAAATCATGAGAGAGGAAAGGAACAAGAACATCTCTGTTGGAGGTGAAACTAGCATTTTGTGCAGAGATATCATTCTGGTAGTTGATATCATTCTGCGTTTGGTCACAAACGTCAGTCATTCTTCTCGAAATCTGATTTCAACGCAGATATAATACTCATTTCTTGATTTGTTGTGTTTCACATGGATCATATCGAGAGTTTCCTGTCTTTTTGATCCACATTTGATGCCCTTGAAACCCAACAGTATGGGCTTTGCCTCATTAAGAGATGAGTTAGCTAGGAGGGATTGTAACATCTCCAATCCTTCTAGACCCATTGGAAATGTTAGGGCATAGGGGTGAGGTGAGTGGTCTCAAGGGCCTTAGGCTAGTGTAGGAATTACTAAGTGCACACCAAAGCTCAAAAACTAACCTAACCCCAAGCCCCTCAACTAAGTCAATTGACCCTCAATTGTCCAAGAGGACCTCACTCATAATGCCCTAACCACTAAGGGAGACCTATAGGATGAGAAGTGCACTTGGGTGGGACCCAATTGCATGAAATTGACCAAAGTCAACTATAGGTCAACATTAACCAAACCAAGTCAATTAGGGTTCAATTGACCCCCAAATGTTCAAATTGACCCTACCCCCACACTCTAAACACCTTAAGGAACCCAATGGACCAAAAAGCCCCATCATGGTGGGACCAATTGACCCCAATGACCAAAGTCAAACTTTACCCAATTTTGGTCAAATCTACACCCTTTGATTAAATTGAACCAATTGGAGCCCCACCATGGACCAACCTATGTTGGGTGATGTTAAGAGACCCATGACCCCAAGTGGGGTCAACCCACCCACCATGGTTGACTAAAGTCAACCATGGTCAACATAGCCTTTAAAGGGAATTTCAAACCTAAATTGAATGTCACCCCTTAATTAACCATTATACACAGACTTAGCCTTGCCCATCAGCCTTAGACTGAGCCCTAACCTATGGTTTGATTAATCAAATGGAGGGGGGGGGGACCAAAAGTGAATCAAAAAGCTTAAAGCAAAAGCAAGCAATCCCCCCTACACTCCATCTCCAATCAACCTAGGGCCTTCCCCTGATTGTTGGGGGTCTGAGCTTGACCCAGATGGAAGCAGGAGGCCGACAGCTACAGGAGGGTGGCAGAAAGGGGGCACAACCGAGGAGCTCGATTTCAAAACCCCCTATAGAGGCCTCCCCCTCCCATTTCAGCCATCCCATTAGCTTCAGAGCACTGAGAGCAGACAGAAACGGTACCTGGAGCTAAGCTTTTGCTGGAGAATAGATATCGGGAGCAGGATCGCCGGAGCTGCACACTTCCATGGCAAACCGCCGCCGGAGCCGCCGCCATGCACCAGCAATGGTTCGTTTCTCCTCCCCTCCCCCCGTGCTAGCTTCTCATCTCAAAGGATTGAAGGATCGGGCTCAATTGATCCCGAATCCACTCGTCGTTTTCATGGAATTCGGCTCGAATCGAGCCACCCAGGCTCACCGGAAAACCTCCCCTCCGGCCGCCATGTCGCTGGGAAATCGTAGCCCCGACCACCACGAAGGTGGTGGCGGTGGTGGCCGGCCGTGGTGGCCACCAGGTGGCCGGGAAATGGGGGAAGAAATCGGCCCAGCGCGGTTGAATCCTGGCCGTCGGCTCAAGGAGGAAGATGAGCCGCCGCCATCTGATTGTGCCAAGATCTGTGCTGATCTCCCTTTTTCCTGCATTTATTAATTCATTATGCTTGCTATTCTGCCTTAAAAACTCAGTGATCTTCAAATAAAAATTAGGGCCACTTAATGGCCGATTTAGAAAAAGTGCCCAACATGAAAGTTGTAGGCCTAGGTCTTAACTTTCATTTGGCTTTGAGTTTAGGTCATTTGGTGACCTACAGCTCCCTAGGGAGCTGTTTTACTAGGACTGGTCCTACACTAGGTCAGTCCATTAGAAAATTTGCCTAGGTAAAACCCCTCCATCTTTGGAGCTGTGCATTTAACCATGGGTTGGTATACCCTAGGGGCACCCCATGCCAAAGGGACAGCCCTTAGTGGACACTTTTGCCTAGGGTTTTTGTGGTAGCTAGAATATTCGAATTAAGTTAATTTTTGGAGCATATGATGTCCAAATGACACCAAACTTTGGTAGATGGCTCTTTTGTATATGTATAGTGCCCAACTAAAATTTCACTCCATTTGGAGTTGATTTGATATGAAAAATTGGAAACCCTAATGAGGGCCTTTAAGGGTCAAATTAGGGTTTAGGTCATTTTGAGGAGTGGAGTGTGTTAGCCTCCCCCCATCATGTTGGGTATGTGGGTATAGATATACAATTGCTTGTGTCACACCCTAATGGTCCATTTGGAGCCATTAGGATGGTGTGACCTAAAACCCTAAAGGTAAACCCTTAAGGGTGCAAGTTGGGCTTTGTGAAGAACATAGGATCAAATGTTCTTGCCATGGCTTGGGACTGTGTAGATATGTTTGTAGGAGCATAAATTGACTTAGTAAATTAAATGAGAATTTTTAGGGGTATTTAGGTGTATTTCTTCCTAATAAATGAAAGTGCCCCCCTTTCCTTAATAAAATAAGATGCAAGGTCTTATGACCTTGTATGACCTTGTTATACTATCAGTGGATGTATTAGGGTGAAATAAGGTTATGGTAATTTTGTTATGATTTGTTGAAGCATTATTCTTTGAAAGAGAAGCTTTAAGTGCTTGCTAGCTTAAGAGTAATTAATCCTTTTAAAATATCAAATCATAGGGCAATGCTATGATACTTTGGAATCTGTCATTTTATGTCAATATGAGCCCATGATAAATGTTTGGAAGCTTGTTGAATTCTATTTCTTGTACTTCATGTGGAAAGTGAAATTTACATCACTAGAGTATTTAATCCTTTTAAAATATCAAATCATAGGGCAATGCTATGATACTTTGGAATCTGTCATTTTATGTCAATATGAGCCCATGATAAATGTTTGGAAGCTTGTTGAATTCTTTTTCTTGTACTTCATGTGGAAAGTGAAATTTACATCACTAGAGTAATTAATCCTTTTAAAATATCAAATCATAGGGCAATGTTATGATACTTGGGAATCTGTCATTTTATGTTAATATGTGCCCATGATAACAGATTGGAAGCTTGTAGATTTATATTCCTTGTACCTCATGTAGAAATTGATAATTGCCACCTTTGGATGTTTAATCATTTTAAAATATCAAATCACATGGTAATGGCACAATAATTTGGCAGAGGCCTCTAGGTACCCATATGAACACTTGGTAATTTTTGTGGAATTTTCAAAAGTGAATTACTGTTTTTCCTAATTATAGTGGCATTTTTGTAGGAGCATAAATTGACTTAGTAAATTAAATGAGAATTTTTAGGGGTATTTAGGTGTATTTCTTCCTAATAAATGAAAGTGCCCCCTTTCCTTAATAAAATAAGATGCAAGGTCTTATGACCTTGTATGACCTTGTTATACTATCAGTGGATGTATTAGGGTGAAATACGGTTATGGTAATTTTGTTATGATTTGTTGAAGCATTATTCTTTGAAAGAGAAGCTTTAAGTGCTTGCTAGCTTAAGAGTAATTAATCCTTTTAAAATATCAAATCATAGGGCAATGCTATGATACTTTGGAATCTGTCATTTTATGTCAATATGAGCCCATGATAAATGTTTGGAAGCTTGTTGAATTCTATTTCTTGTACTTCATGTGGAAAGTGAAATTTACATCACTAGAGTATTTAATCCTTTTAAAATATCAAATCATAGGGCAATGCTATGATACTTTGGAATCTGTCATTTTATGTCAATATGAGCCCATGATAAATGTTTGGAAGCTTGTTGAATTCTTTTTCTTGTACTTCATGTGGAAAGTGAAATTTACATCACTAGAGTAATTAATCCTTTTAAAATATCAAATCATAGGGCAATGTTATGATACTTGGGAATCTGTCATTTTATGTTAATATGTGCCCATGATAACAGATTGGAAGCTTGTAGATTTATATTCCTTGTACCTCATGTAGAAATTGATAATTGCCACCTTTGGATGTTTAATCATTTTAAAATATCAAATCACATGGTAATGGCACAATAATTTGGCAGAGGCCTCTAGGTACCCATATGAACACTTGGTAATTTTTGTGGAATTTTCAAAAGTGAATTACTGTTTTTCCTAATTATAGTGACATTTTTGTAGGAGCATAAATTGACTTAGTAAATTAAATGAGAATTTTTAGGGGTATTTAGGTGTATTTCTTCCTAATAAATGAAAGTGCCCCCTTTCCTTAATAAAATAAGATGCAAGGTCTTATGACCTTGTATGACCTTGTTATACTATCAGTGGATGTATTAGGGTGAAATAAGGTTATGGTAATTTTGTTATGATTTGTTGAAGCATTATTCTTTGAAAGAGAAGCTTTAAGTGCTTGCTAGCTTAAGAGTAATTAATCCTTTTAAAATATCAAATCATAGGGCAATGCTATGATACTTTGGAATCTGTCATTTTATGTCAATATGAGCCCATGATAAATGTTTGGAAGCTTGTTGAATTCTATTTCTTGTACTTCATGTGGAAAGTGAAATTTACATCACTAGAGTATTTAATCCTTTTAAAATATCAAATCATAGGGCAATGCTATGATACTTTGGAATCTGTCATTTTATGTCAATATGAGCCCATGATAAATGTTTGGAAGCTTGTTGAATTCTTTTTCTTGTACTTCATGTGGAAAGTGAAATTTACATCACTAGAGTAATTAATCCTTTTAAAATATCAAATCATAGGGCAATGTTATGATACTTGGGAATCTGTCATTTTATGTTAATATGTGCCCATGATAACAGATTGGAAGCTTGTAGATTTATATTCCTTGTACCTCATGTAGAAATTGATAATTGCCACCTTTGGATGTTTAATCATTTTAAAATATCAAATCACATGGTAATGGCACAATAATTTGGCAGAGGCCTCTAGCTAACCATATGAACACTTGGTAATTTTTGTGGAATTTTCAAAAGTGAATTACTGTTTTTCCTAATTATAGTGGCATTTTGGTAATTATACAATTATGATGATATGGTAGGCCAAATGGCATTCTAGGGTCATCATACTCAGTGAACCACCATGATATGGAATATTACCTTACTGATAATTCTCATGTAGCATGATGAATCTTTTTGAGGGTAGTTCATGTGTAATTTGGCTTAAGGCCTTAACTACATTAAATTATAATAAATACCAAATTAATATTGAAAATTATGGAAATTGGAACATAGCTTATTGAGGTCAGTGGGAGCCTAGGATAATTATTTCAGACCCTGGTGATGAGTTTTTAGAAGGGTTCACTTGTGGGATTGATGGATAGTTCAATTTGGTGGTCTGCGTTTAGTAAAAACAGAATTTTGAGTTTTTGATAATTCAGATCCCTAAGTAGTGTTTAGAAGTTATATCCAATCAGTAAATGAGTTATATCACACCATGATTCAAGGAGGGTCAATCCTAGGGTTGGTTGTGAGGATGTATTAGGGTTAATGTAGAAGGAAAAGAGGTACGTCCAACCCAATAGGGTCAGACGGGTCTGGAGCTAAATCACACTAAGCATATGAAATGATGAGGGTGAACCAAGTGTTAACCACCAACTAAAATAATTGTCTTGAAGAGGATGATGGGGTTGAGCTCATCGATCTGTAGTACCGTTAGGGGCCCCTTACGGAGTACACCGCGGGAAGTCCAAGATTCACCCTAAATATAACACGAATTAAATTGTAGGCAAGAGTAGCCTAAGTGGGTATGCAGACTGGTATGAATCTCCTCCGGGAAGGAGATGGGTTGGATCAGCTTGTGTGTTAGTCCCTGAGCCGGAAGCTCGGGTGGACATGTTAACACCTATTATTTATTCAAATAGTGGCGAGTCTTCGGTACTAGGCTAATCGTGTCACCGACGGTAGTACGTTGACTCAGGTGAGGGTGAGGTTTAGAGGGCCGGTAAGTTTGAGTACCGCGGTCTGGAGGACGATCCCTAATAACCCACCCCGACCTTAAAGTCTGGTGGATTCCAGCAAGAGTACGCAGGAGCTCCGCTGTTGTGTTCTTAGCATTGAGGCGTACATGAGGTCTAGGCTTGGTAGTGACTATACCCGCCTAGGATGTGAAGTGCCCGATCTACTACCACCGTGAGCCACGATGGTCGATACCCGAAAGGTTGGCTTCCTTTCAAACAAACTGGGAACTATAAAGGTCTGTGCGCATAGAGTCGTGTGGGTGAGTCACATCGCATAATTCATTAAAACATCATAACCATAGCATAACATAACATACACATAGCATAGCCTCATCATATAAATTAGTATTGGCTCTTTTATATGATGGGTTACCTGGACATCTTAACTTATATGTCGTATGGGCGTTCATATAAGTTAAGGTACGAATCTGTGATGGTAGTTTAGATTACTTACTGCACTGCATTTCCTTTCTACTTACTGCTTACTTCATTGCTCTACTTTACTGCCTTTTACCTGCACTATACTGCTAGCTAGATTTTATTGCTTTACTTATACCTGCTAGAATAGTGCTATGTCACCACCATCTTGTTTACCCCTTGTTCGTCCTCCGCTTCTTCCTCCCGCTCGGTGCCTAGGAGTCGTGGAGGGAGGCGAGGACAAAACGACTTAGTCTTTATGACTAACGGTCGGTGTGACCGCAGGAGTCCGAGGAGACGGAGTTGTCCCGCGCGCAGCAGGACGTGATGGCAGGACCTGAGCAGCAGATGCAGCGCACTACTACGACGCCACAGGTTGATGATTAGATAGCTAGTCTTCCGCATTTTGAGAGTTTTGATGTAGTCTTCCGCATGTTGTAGTGAGAGAGAGATATTACTCTATTTTGGATATGTATCGGGCATAAGCCCCCTTTTTGCTTGTACTTCTCTTTTGGACTTTCTGTTCTCATTATATATTTATATATGATGCTGTGATTGTGGACATGCCTTTCTTTATGTACTTACTTTTTGGCATAATTTAATTATGATCGTAAAGCCGGCAGGGTTGGTGCTGAGCGGTGTTAGTCGACCCGAGTGTCGGTGACACCGCAAGGCAGCGATTCTGGGCGAATATCCACCTCAACCGTGCGATGCGGGAGAGGTTCAAGTTTTCAAGTACCCGAACGGGTTTTGGAAAAAGAGATCTTACAAATGGTATCACTGAACGAACGATCATAAGAGAACAGTCCACAACGTACTGGGTCACCCCGCTCGAGCTTAGTTTGTGGACAAACTAGGCAGCGGAAGCTATGGTGTGCCCTTGTATGGAATCACATAAAACAGTCCAATAACCAATAAGTAAGGCCAAATTTTTGACCAAATCCCTATCTTTTGTAGGCCCCAGTGAGCACGGAGCCTCATGTCAGCATTCCTCCCCCTCCGACTACCACTACTTTTCAGCAGTCAGAGTTGGGACAGACGTTAGGAGCCATCCTAGAGACCTTCAGGACCCAGTCCGTCCCGGCACCACTGCCAAACCCGGGAGCGAATTGGTTGAGCACCTTTAGAGGTCTTTCCCCACCGACCTACCGAGGGACAGAGGATGCAGCGAAGACTGAGGAGTGGTTGGACACCATTCATGAGATGCTGGCCGGCATCGGTTGCCCGATCGGCAAGGCAGTATTTTTGGCAGTGTCAGCTCTTGAGGCACATGCCAAGAGGTGGTGGAAGTCACTATTGGAGACCACCTTCAGAGATAGGGAGTACTTAGATATCTCTTGGGACGAGTTTAGTACCACATTCCTGGAGCACTTCATTTCCAGCACGGACAGGGACGAGCTGGAAGAGAGGTTTCTATGCCTCACTCAGGGGACACGCTTGGTGATTGAGTACCAGAGGGAGTTCTCCCATTTAGCCAGGTTTGCGAGGTCTCATGCTCCAGATGATCGTGCCGTTGCGAAGAGATTCTACAAGGGACTTCGAGACCCGTTGAGGCATGCACTCTTGTTTGTTTCTGAGGGCAGCCTGACTCAGATCATAGAGACAGCGAAGAAGCTAGAGGCAGATCAGATCGGTGTGCAGGGTAGAGTGAAGAGGCCAGCTGAGGCCATGTACCGGGGGGAGAGCAGCAGAGGCTCACAGCGGGGCAGAGTTATGAGACACCGGAGGGGTGGGGGACGTCCTCGTCCTCAGATTGCACCAGTACAGCAGCAGCCCCAGCCCTTACTAGCCCCACAACCCCTACGTACCTGGGGGCCCCAGAGATTTGATGACCGGGGACGCGCTCCAGTGGTGTGCTATGAGTGCAACCAGCCAGGTCACATCAAGGCCCATTGCCCTCGACGATTCCCTCCACCTCCTCCTCCACCACCAGCAGCACCTCCGGCAGCCCCTCCAGCACAGCGGGGCCGAGGCCGAGGACGAGGTAGAGGCAGGGGAAATCACGGCAGAGGAAGGCATCAGGAGCAGGCTTACGCCTTGGATCTTGCACAACCGAGGAACCCGGAGGAGGTTATTGCAGGTAATTTAATGCTTTCAGTATTTTGATTTATTACTGCTTAAATACTCCTGCATTTTTTTTAATCTTCTAGTTTAGAAAATTAAACAAACAACCCAATTTCCCAGGCATTATAGTGGTGTGTGGCAAGCCCGCCCACACCCTATTCGATACTGGTGCCTCGCATAACTTTGTCTCCGAAGACTTTGTTAAGGGCTTGGAGCAGATCCATTATTACACGGGACCCATCAGGAGGGTGCGCCTCCCCAATGGATCAGAGATCGAGACGGCGACCAAGTGCACCTTGAAGGTGACCATCGGCGGCCTAACTCTCGATGCTCCAGCTTCGGTGCTAAAGCTCGCGGACTTCGACCTTATTTTGGGCATGACGTGGCTCGCGGGGAACCACGCCCAGATAGACTGCCAAGCAAAGAGAGTGGTGGTGCGACACGATACCACCTCCGCGACGTTCGAAGGTATTGAGCCAATCTCCCGCTCTTCTTTATCTTCTGTCCAGGTAGTCAAGGCCCACGAGCAGGGCGAAGAGGTATATCTTGTGTGCTTCAAGATGGCGGAGGTGGAGGCCTCCTTATCAGACATTCCTATAGTACGGGACTTCTCCGACGTATTCCCAGAGAAGTTGCCCGGACTGCCACCGCATCGAGAGATAGACTTTCTGATTCAGCTGGTGCCGGGAGCGAGGCCCGTGTCTCGGGCACCATACCGCATGGCACCCAGGGAGCTGGCAGAGTTTAGGGTGCAGTTGAGAGAGCTGGTAGATGCGGGTTTCGTCAGGCCGAGCTCTTCACCTTGGGGAGCGCCGGTGTTATTTGTGAAGAAGAAGGATGGGACGCTCAGATTGTGTATAGATTATCGGGAGCTCAACAGACTGACGATGCGGAACACCTATCCGTTGCCGAGGATTGATGAGCTCTTCGATCAGTTGCAGGGAGCTCAATGGTTCTCCAAGCTTGACTTGAGATCAGGGTACTATCAGCTACGGATCCGAGAGGAGGACATACCGAAGACAGCCTTCAGTTCCCGGTATGGATTGTACGAGTTCACGGTGATGCCCTTCGGGCTCACTAATGCCCCCTCAGCTTTCATGAGCATGATGAACAGGGTGTTCGAGGCCTTTCTCGACATCTTCGTTATCGTGTTTATCGACGACATTCTAGTATATTCCAGGACGGAGGAGGAGCATGCTGGGCATCTGGCCCTAGTATTGAGGAAGCTGAGAGAACACTAGATGTATGCGAAGTTCTCCAAGTGTCAGTTTTGGCTACGGGAGGTGGCTTTTCTAGGACACATCATCAGTGGAGCAGTTCTGGCAGTGGATCCAGCCAAAGTGCGGGCCGTTCAGGAGTGGCCTCGACTACAGTCAGCTTCAGATATTCGGAGCTTTCTAGGATTGGCAGGCTACTACCGGAAGTTTGTGGAAGGGTTCTCCAGGATTGCCCTTCCGCTCACTTCTTTGACCAAGAAGGATGCCCCATTCGTCTGGACTCCGCAGTGTGAGGCGGCCTACTTGGAGCTGAAGGGCCGACTCACCTCTTCCCCCATCCTTGCACTTCCATCTGGGAAGGAAGGATTTCAGGTTTACACGGACGCATCATACCAGGGGTTGGGAGCGGTGTTGATGCAGCACGGTCACGTGATCGCGTACGCTTCTCGTCAGTTGAAGGTTCACGAGAGGAAGTACCCAGTGCATGACCTCGAGCTCGGAGCGGTCATCTTTGCCTTGAAGACCTGGAGGCACTATCTTTATGGGGTTCATTGTGAGATCTTCTCAGACCACAAGAACCTCAAGTATATTGATACGCAGAAGGACTTGAACCTACATCAGCGGAGGTGGTTAGAGTTCTTGTGTGACTACACGTACACACTGCATTACCATCCAGGCAAGGCCAACACCGTAGCGGATGCTTTGAGCAGGAGAGGAGGTACATCAGGAGCAGAGAGCCGCGTGACGGCTATGGAGTTGATTCAGGCCTTGGAGGGCATGCACATCACAGTTGTATCCAGGGCCGACCCCGAGACGTACATGGAGTATCTAGCGTCCTTGAATATTGTCTGCGATATTCGGGACCGCATTTGGGAGGCACAGTTGCAGGACCCTGCCCTGGAGCCAGTATTCAGATCGTTGGTGGACGACGTGGCAGGGGACTATTCGTTGAGAGAGTATCTTATTCACCATCGAGATCGAGTCTACATTCCAGCTGGAGGAGGTATTAAAGATGAGGTGCTTAGGGAGGCTCATTGCTCCCAGTACTCAGTACATCCAGGGATCACGAAGATGGCAGCAGACCTTCAGAAGGTTATGTTTTGGCCAGGGATGAAGAGAGATATTATACAGTATGTGACGCACTGCGAGGGATGCCAGTGAGTGAAGGCGGAGTGCAGGAGCCCGGGAGGTTTGTTGCAGCCTTTACCAGTACCTGAGTGGAAGTTTGAGGATATATCGATGGATTTTGTGCATGGCCTACCTCGCTCCCGCTCTGGGAATGACTCGATATGGGTGATAGTGGACAGGCTGACGAAGGTAGCTCGGTTTATTCCGGTACAGAAGGGGGGCCCAGTCGGTGACCTAGTCAGGGTGTTTGTGGAACAGGTGGTTAGATATCACGGGGTGCCCAAGACGATTGTTTCAGATAGAGACGGACGCTTCACTTCGAGGGAGTGGAAGGCGGTCCAGGCTTACTTGGGATCCCGGTTGACATTTAGCACGGCGTTCCATCCACAGACTGACGGTCAGACTGAGCGCACCAACCGGACTATGGAGGACCTACTGCGTTTGTGCATCTTAGATACCGGCAAGCCCTGGGAGAGACTGTTGCCTTTGATAGAGTTTTCCTATAACAACAGTCAACATGCTAGCATTGGGATGGCACCTTATGCCGCACTGTACGGGAGGAAGTGCCGCACACCACTTTCCTGGATTCAGGACGAGGACCCGAGGTCGTTGGGTTCAGATTACATTGAGGAGTCGGATGCGCAGGTAAGACTGATCAGGGAGCGGATGCAGGAGGCCCAGAGCAGACAGGCGAAGTACTATGATGCGCGGCATCGTATGGTGGAGTTCCAGGTAGGAGAGCGCGTGTTCTTGAAGATCTGTCCTATGCACAGGGTTTCTCGAGTGCGGGGGCACAAGAAGCTCAGTCCTCGGTACGTGGGGCCTTATTTGATCCTGGAGCGGATCGGTCCTTTGGAGTACAGGCTGGAGCAACCGCCAGAGTTGGAGAACCTGCATGACGTCTTCCACGTCTCTTCGCTTTGGAGAGCCCTGCTTTGCCCTGAGCAGCATGTTACATCTACTTCAGGCCCGGTGGCGCCCGATCGGTCAGTCCTACTGGAGCCCATCCGGATCGACGATACGGAGGTCCGAGTCCTGCGGCGGAAGAGTGTACCGTTGGTGAAGGTGCTGTGGTCCAACCACGGGCGAGAGGAGCACACTTGGGAGCCCATGGACCTCATGCAACAACGATACCCGGAACTCTTCACTTCAGGTACAACCTAAACATCCTTGCAGATTTCTTTTACCTTACATTGCGTAGAACCCGTAGACCCGATCTTAAATTTCGGGGACGAAATATTTTTTTGTTTATTAGGATTTGTAACATCCCCAATCCTTCTAGACCCATTGGAAATGTTAGGGCATAGGGGTGAGGTGAGTGGTTTCAAGGGCCTTAGGCTAGTGTAGGAATTGCTAAGTGCACACCAAAGCTCATAAACTAACCTAACCCTAAGCCCCTCAACTAAGTCAATTGACCCTCAATTGTCCAAGAGGACCTCACTAATAATGCCCTAACCACTAAGGGAGACCTATAGGATGAGAAGTGCACTTGGGTGGGACCCAATTGCATGAAATTGACCAAAGTCAACTATAGGTCAACATTAACCAAACCAAGTCAATTAGGGTTCAATTGACCCCCAAATGTTCAAATTGACCCTACCCCCACACTCTAAACACCTTAAGGAACCCAATGGACCAAAAAGCCCCATCATGGTGGGACCAATTGACCCCAATTGACCAAAGTCAAACTTTACCCAATTTTGGTCAAATCTACACCCTTTGATTAAATTGAACCAATTGGAGCCCCACCATGGACCAAACTATGTTGGGTGATGTTAAGTGACACATGACCCCAAGTGGGGTCAACCCACCCACCATGGTTGACCAAAGTCAACCATGGTCAACATAGCCTTTAAAGGGAATTTCAAACCTAAATTGAATGTCACCCCTTAATTAACCATTACACATGGACTTTGAAAGTGGAGGTTAGATCTTAAGTTACTCTAGAGGGGGGTGAATAGAGTATTAAAACTTTTCCTTAGTTTTTATAGCGGAATTAAAATAGTATTATATATAAGTGTAAGCAGTGTGAGAATTATATAAACAGAAAAATTAAGTAAATGAAATCACAAAACAAACAGCACAAACACAGAAAATGACCAAACACAGAAGACACAAGGAGCTATAGTAGTTCCCCAATAAATCTGGGTACGTCTACTCTTCTACCACCCTTGGTAGGAATCCACTAGGAGGTTGTTGATAAGGTGCCCTCACACCAGGTGAGCTGTTGATAAGGTGCTCTAACCAAACTGCAGGTTTTTGCTAAGGTGCCCTGTCACCGAGAGTTAACTTTTGAAGGGAGTTATAACCCTGTACAAGAGAGGAAAGAAAGAGTTTATAGTATTCTTCTCTGTCAAGATGCTGAGAGAAGACTCTAGTGGATGTTGTTGTAAAGCTCCCCCTGTCAGATTGAATTATTTGACAAAAGATGAAGAAGCTTTCTCTTGAAAATTAAGATCTCCTGTAGCAGATTGATCTGGAAGAACAGGTTCTTCAGATTGCTTGTTGCTCTTTTAGAAGATCTGAATTTGCAGCAGATTCTGAGAGAATGCTCTTGAGGAAGATGTTCTCAGAAGAAATTTTGTGCTGCTTGTGGAAGAAGAGGAAGAAAGTACTTTTTTTTAGAGATCTATCTTTGTCTTTCTTCTTTTTATGCTATATATATCCTTTGTATTCTGTAATAGAATGATGTTTGAATTCTATCGACTCGAACGATTCTGGCAGGTCCTTTAATTTCTTGACCGTGAAAAGATTCCTTTTCATTAAATGTCAACGGCTATTGCTGTCTTGGAAAAAGGAAAGAAGGGAATATATTAACTGAGTCTAATATCCTTCCTTATCTGTCAGAATACGTCCAAAGATATTAAATAGATCCGTTATAGTCGTCATTTTGCTGTTAGGATAAATAGAATATAGTTGATAACAAATCTGGGCTTCAATAAATGATCTGTCGAACGCTGGCTATAATCTGTCGAGCGCCGTCCAGAAGATGTTGAACGCTGGCTGGAAACTGTCGAGCGCTGTCCAGAAGATGTTGAACGCTGGCTGGAAACTGTCGAGCGCTGTCAACAAAAACTGTCGAACGCTGGGAGCCATATGTCGAGCACTGCTAGCCATTTGTTGACCGCTGAGAACCTTAGATTTTATCTTAAGTTCTAGCTAATTTATCAGCCTAAAGACTTGACCCTTAAACTATACAATGGGGTCAACTAATCCTAATCAGTACATAGTGATCCTAGCCCAAAATAGTAAAAGGGTTGCTCCAACAATCTCCCCCTATTTAGGTTAGGATACTATTTGACAAATAAATCAAATAATAAATAACACAAAGATAAACAGTAGAGCAGAAATATATCTGACAGAATTGAAATGCTTCAGCAGATAATATTGAAATAAAATGCTCTGAATTTAGAAACATTTATACTGAATCCAAGTAGATCAAAGACAGAAGGAATTTGAAACTGTACTTTTTCACTGTGAGGAAGGCTTGAAAATGATTTCCCTGTTGGGATTTTCAGCTTGCTTCTTGCTCATGTAGCAGTTTTCTGGACTTATGATTGTTTGAGATGTAGTAGGAAGAACTACTGCTGCTGGATACTTCTTTAAAAATCTTTCAGCATTGAAAAATTTTCTGGAATTGTACTTTTCAAGCTCTTGCTTTCTGAATTCAGATAATATAGAAAATTGAGAATGGTCCTCACCTTCAGCCTTAGCTTTATTGATCTGAGCAATAGCTACTGATTCTCTGAATCTAGCCATGTGAGCTATTTCATCTGTTTCTTGAATTTCTGGAGAAGGAGACCTTTCAACAGAATCATTTGCCTGATCTGAGGTTTTATTATCTTGAAGATTCATTCTGCTGTGAAATAAGCCATTTGAAAAAGTATATCTGTAATCTGAAATTGGTCTCGAAGAACTTGAGGGAGGAGCTCTGGCTGGTGTAGAACTTTGAGAGCCACTGGAGCTTTTATGAGTTCCTTCATATCTCCTAGACTGCTGGGGGGCAGATCTAGAGAAGGAGGAAGACATCCCTGCTGATCCTGCTGCTGGAGGAGGAGGAGGAGGAGGAGGAGGAGGAGGGTGATTGAACTTGACTGGACTATCAGGAATATAACCAGTTTTCTTGAACTTCTTTCTTCTTTTCTGCTCATTTCTGGAGAGTGTCATCCAATGATGTGAGACATTGTCAAGAGAGATATTGTGGAGAATATAATATGGGATATCATTATCTGGATTAGGAGGCTTGGGGATAGCTTTAGACTTAGCCTTTGTTTTCTTTCTTTTCCTTGACAGTGTATCATCAGAATCACTATCATTATCTTCTTCATCAGAATCAGAAGAAGAGATTGGTGTATCATATAAATCTGATATCAATTTAAGAGCTTTGATCCTTTGCTCTTCAGCTTCATAAGCTTCATCTTCTGCTTTCCAGATCTCATCAAAGTCTGGAATTGGAGTTTCATCAAAGATAAAAGTTGGAAAGTCAGAATTTGTGATTGCTTCTTCTGACATTACAACTAGTTTTTCTTCTTGCCTGAGAGCTTGATCTTGAATGAAAACTGTATCTGTAATCTTAACTTCAAAACTTCTAATTATCTTATTTAACATAGCTTCATTAACTTGAGCAGTGTATGGGATAATTGCTCTAGAATAATTATGCTGTTGAGGTAAAACTGGTAGAACTGTACTAAACTGAGAAAGCAAATAAATAATATCTATAGAGGGATTAATAGAAACATTATTTACTTCTTCTAGACCTGGTAGAACTGGTTCTTCTGAAATTGGAAGAACTGAATTTCCAAGTGCTTGAGCATCTGGAGCTTCTTCATCAGACATCTCCCCCTGCCTAGCTTCAAAGAAACCTGAATCTAGGCCCCTAGAAGAAGGGACAGATTGAAAGGGAGGGAAGGAAGAAATCTTTTCAGATAAAGCAGAAATGGATTGAACAATTGGAGCAAGTTTTGCATCCAATAACTGGTCTATTTTGGGAAGGATGAGACCAAGTATCTGATCAGCTACAGAGAAAAGATTTAAAGAAGTGAATTCGTGAGAATGAGAGGAGGATGGCTCAGAAGAGGGAGGAATAGAGATTGGTACAAAGATGTTTGAGACATCTGCACCTTGTTGAGAGGGTTCTTGATAAGTAGAAGAAGAATGATGGATAGGGCATTGAGAATCATTATGAGTAGGAGATGGAGGTGGAGAAGAGGGATGAGGGAGGAGATCAAAAGAAGGAGGGGGAATGTCATCAATATGTGTAGAAGAATTGTAAGGTGGAGATTGTGCAGGGGAAAAACTTTGAGTAGTAGGAGGTGGGAGAGGAAGGGAGGAGACCAAAGGAGGAACTTCTGGAAGGGTTAGGGAAGAGACTGAATCAGTCCTTGTGTCTTCAGAAGTTTGCTTGACTGACTTTGGATTCTTCTTTGGAAATACCCTTTCCCACTTAGCAAAGAGAGCTGAGGTCAGCTTCTTGCTAGCATTGATTGTTACCTTTGGGGAGAACAGAAGGTCTGGATGCCTTTCCTGCAGAACAATTCCTAAAATTCTGCCAAAGCTAATATTCTCCTTGGAAATCTTTTTCTTAATCAAATTAAACAGAAGTGATCCCCAGTTCACTTTCTTTTTCTCCATCAAGGCCACCATCAACAGAAATTGGTGCCTTTTAACATAGTCATGTCCTGTTGTTTTTCCTAACAACACTTTGCCAACTATATCTGATAAGAATTTGTATTCCAAAGACAGATTTTTCTTAAGCAGATGATTAGGGTTTCCAGAGGAGTGACCCATTTTGACTAAAGCTGCTTCAAATTCATCAGAACTAATTTCTATATCGTCATCACCATTCACAAGCCCAAAAACTTCAGTTAGAATGGTAGGTGTAAGAGAAACCTGGTGTCCTGAGATTGTGCCCGTCAGACATTCATCTTCCTGCTTAACTGTGAAACACCATTCTTTGATTTCAGCTGTGTGAAGCTTTATCCTCAAGCTCATTAACTTCCTCAACTGTTGCTCTTCAAAGAGTTGAAGGATGTCCTTGAAGATTTGATCAGATGTTGCGAAGGATTCCATATCTATGTCGAACCCAGCATCGAACTTCATGGAATAGAGCGAGGCTTGAGAAATCGCCATTGAGTCCTGCAAAAGAAGAGAAAGATCAAGTGCAAAAGGAGAACTGGAGGAAAACGATTTCTGTAGGCGCGAACTTAGAATGAAGTAAAATATGTGTTATATAGTCGAAGAAATAGGGAGGAGAATTCGAGGAGCGCTGTTCGGCAAAACCTAATTAAATCTGAAGTCGAACCGACTTTTAAAATTTTGTCGGACAGTGTTAAAAATATCTTTTTCGTCGACCGCCGTTCGACAAACGAGATTTTCTTCACTGACTCTTAAGATGTAGGTTTTTGTCGACCATCGTTCGACGAATAAAAATTTGTCGTTCTTCGTTCGACAAAATTTTTGGATAAGATAGAAAATATAATTTTCAACAAATTGAGTCTCCATCTATCATTCCCAGTTGATTCATAAAGAAGATATGTTTCTTTTCATCCAAGGGTTTGGTGAAAATATCTGCTCTTTGTAAATCAGTGGAGATGAACTGTAGGAAAATTTTATTTTTATCCACATTATCTCTGATAAAGTGGTGCCTTATTTCTATGTGTTTAGTCCTACTATGGAGAACTGGATTTTGTGCTATAGATATTGCACTAGTATTGTCATAAAATATGATTGATTGATTTAAGTTGATACCATAGTCTAGAAGTTGATTTTGTATCCACAGTATCTGTGAGTAGCAACTGCCTGCAGCAATGTATTCTGCCTCAGCTGTTGATGTGGACACAGATGTCTGCTTCTTACAAAACCAAGACACAAGCCTATCACCAAGAAACTAACAAGTTCCTAATGTGCTTTTTCTGTCTACTCTGCATCCAGCATAATCTGAGTCTGAGAATCCAGTTAATTCAAATTCAGATGCTGTTGGATACCAGAGACCTAGATTAAGACAACCCTTTATATATCTTAAAATTCTTTTTAATAAAGATAGATGAGATTCTTTAGGGTTAACTTGAAACCTAGCACAAATACAAGTAGCAAACATTATATCAGGCCTACTAGCTGTCAAATAGAGTAATGAGCCAACAATTGCTCTATACACCTTCTGATCAACAGGTTTCCCTGATTCATCAGCATTAATGACAGCATTAGAAGCCATGGGTGTTTTCATGGGAGAGGAATGAGACATTCCAAACCTTTTTACTAATTCCTTAGCATACTTGGATTGTGAAATGAAAATTCCTGATGAGGTTTGCTTCACTTGAAGACCAAGGAAGTATGATAATTCACCCATGCTACTCATTTCAAATTTAGATTGCATAAGTTTAGAGAACTTTTTGCATAAATTTGAATCAGTAGAGCCAAAAATAATATCATATACATATATTTGAACTACCAGTGTTTGATTTTTATGTATTCTGAAAATAAGGTTTTGTCTACTAAGCCTCTACAGAACTTGTTTTCTAATAGAAAATTAGCTAAGGTCTCATACCATGCCCTGGGAGCTTGTTTGAGACCATAGAGAGCTTTATTGAGCTTGAATACATAAGAAGAGTGAGTTGGAGAGATGAAACCTGGTGGTTGTTCCACATAGACTTCTTCCTTGATATCTCCATTTAGGAATGCACTTTTTACATCCATTTGATATACCTTAAATTGTTTGTATGCAGCAAATGCTAAAAATATTCTGATAGCTTCAAGTCTTGCCACAGGTGCAAATGTTTGATCATAGTCTATGTCTTCTTCCTGTGAATATCCTTGAGCTACTAGCCTTGCTTTATTTCTCACAATATTTCCTTGATCATCAAGTTTGTTCCTGAAGACCCACTTGGTGCCAATGACTGGATGGCCTCTTGGTCTTGGAACCAAATCCCAAACTTTGTTTCTTTCAAACTGGTTGAGTTCCTCTTGCATTGCAAGAATCCAATTTGGATCTTGTTCTGCATCTTTTATGGTTTGAGGTTCAACTTGTGATAGAAAGCAAGTATGCATCTGATTTTGGTGTAGTTGATGTCTTGTCTGAACACCTGCTGAAATATCACCAATCACTTGTGAAATTGGGTGATCTCTAACTGTGATGTGGTCAACAGTTGGAGTTAATTCTGTAGTGGTATTTATTTGGGGATTTTGTTCAGTAATTGTATCCTGTGGAGGATGTTCTGCTGTTGCTTGATTCTGATAATCAACAAGATCTGGATGATCTTCTTCTTCACTATCTTCAAGGTTTTGAGCTAATGGTTGCATTGAATCTCCTGACTGTAGATTTAGCCCATTAAGCTCTTCACATAGAGCTGGTACCTACAAAACATTCTTGGTAGAAAAGTTCTTCTCCTTGTAAGACATGTTAGTTTCATCAAAGGAAACATGCATGGACTCTTCTATCTTAAGAGAGGATTTGTTAAATACCCTATATGCTTTGCTAACTATTGAATATCCTAAGAAAATTCCTTCTTCAGATTTTGGTTCAAATTTTCTAAGATATTTCTTATCATTGTTATGAACAAAACATTTACAACCAAAAGTTCTGAAATAGTCAACTTTAGGTTTCTTCCCTTTAAGTAATTCATAGGGAGTTTTACCCTTAAGTTTGTGTATCAAACTTCTATTCAGAACATAGTTTGTTGTGCTAACAGCTTCTGCCCAAAAGGATAGTGGCAAATTAGCATCTGCAAGCAATGTTCTTGCTGATTCAATTAGGGTTCTATTTTTCCTTTCAACTACCCCATTCCGTTGAGGAGTTCTAGGAGCTGAGAAGCAATGCCTGATACCTTCCTTCTCACAGAATTCTTGCATAAGAAGAGACTCAAACCCAGGCCATGATCACTTCTGATCAATGCAACTACAGTAGAGTATTCAATCTGTATGCTCTTAAGAAAGTCTGTAAGAACTTTAAAGTTATCTGACTTTTCTCTCAAAAAGAATACCCAAGTGAATCTAGAGAAGTCATCTACAATAACTAGAGTGTAAGACTTCCCTCCTAAACTCTTTATTGCTATTGGTCCAAAAAGTTCCATATGTAGCAAAAATAAGATTCTAGGTGAATCACTTTTAGATAAGGATTTAAAACTGTTTTTGGTTTGCTTACCTAGCTGGCATGCCCTACATAAACCTTCTTTCTTATATGATCCTGATGGTAGACCTCTAACAAGATTATCTTTAGATAGTTTGGCAATTGTTCTAAGATTTACATGCCCTAATCTTTTATGCCATAGTTCACTAGGTTTGCTTAGCTCATTAAACAGGCAAATTTCTGATTTAGAGGAATTGAAATTTACTAAATATATATTACCCTGCCTAATACCTGATAAAACAATGACATTATCAGATGACTTGATAATGCATTCTGATTTATTAAAGGTTACCTGATAACCTTCATCACATAACTGACTTATGCTGATGAGGTTGTGCTTCAGACCCTTCACATAGGTGACTTCCTTGAATGTTACTGCTCCAACCTTGATTTGACCAAGGCCTTTGGTTTGACCATGGTTGGAGTCTCCAAAGATCACCTTGGGTCCAAGCTGTGCCTTGTAATTTTTCAGATTGGCCTTGTTTCCTGTCATGTGCTTTGAGCAGCCACTGTCCAAGTACCATTTTTGATTTAATCTTGGATGGCCGTGTACCTGATCTGCATCATCTTCTTCTTCTGATTCTGAATTTTCTTCATCAGATTTGTTGGCTGAGGCATTGATTGCCATCATGCAGAAGTTCTTTTCTTCTTCATCATCACTGGAGCCTGATGAAGATTCAAATTGTGACTCACTGTCTGAGTCATAAATTGCCAGTAGACATTGGCTGTTCTCTTTTGTTTCTTCTTCATCAGAAGAACCAGATGAAGATTCTGATTCAGATTCTGTTTCACTCCAGGATGTTGCTACAAATCCTTTTCCCTTCTTTTTGTGTGAGTGGGAGGAAGATTTGCTAGAACCTTTCCTTTCTCCCTTTTCTCTTTTTCTCTCCTTTCTGTCCTTTTTGTTTTGATTCTCTGGACATTCAGGAGCAATATGTCCTGGCTTCCTGCAACCAAAACATATAATTTCATTAGAGTGATTTTTGTCATACCTTGGCTTGTCATAGCTTCTGGATGACTTCTTCTTGAAATCTTTCTTAGCCATATTATAGAATCTTTTGGCTATGAAGCTCATCAACTCCTCTTTGGTAGGAGTTGGTCCTTCTTCTTCTGCAGCCTTAAAGGCTATGCTTCTCTCCTTCTTGAGTGCTGGGGATGAAGTGGATTCTTCAGCTTCCCTACTTTTGACGAGCTGCTCATAAGATTTGAGCTTGCCCAACAAAGCTTCAGTGGTGATCTCATTTAGGCTTCTGGCTTCTTTGATTGGCCAGACTCTGGAGTCCCATGTGCTGGGAAAGCACATAAGAATTTTGCCATTGATCTCTGTGAGTGAGATCACTTTGTCCAGAGACTTCAGCTCATTTATTATGAGGCTGAGCCAATTGTACATATCAGCAACATTTTCTGATTCTCCCTTCTTGAAGTTCTCATATTGAGAGATCAGGTGAGATCTTCTATCTTTCCTTTCATCTGCTGAGCCTGCCACCATGTTGTTGAGAGATTCCCAGATTTCTATTGCTGAGGTGCACTCAACTACTTTCTGGAATATGTCATCTGACATAGTTAGGGCCAGAATATTCATGGCCTTTGCATCTGCATTTCTCTGCTTCTTCTGAGCCTCAGTCCACTCAGGAGGTGGAACATCAGTGTTGTCTGTTGTTGCACTAGTACTGGTTGTTGCTATAGGTGCTGGAGGTCTGAGATTGCACATAGGAGGTCTTGTGCTAGAATATTCCTTGTTTTGTGCCATGAGTTTTGAATGATATAAAATTCTTAGATAAGGAAGCTCTTAGACAAATTAAGATCTGGTTGATCTTTGTGATTCAGATGTTAGTCTGTAAAGAATCAACCTGCCTCTGATACCAATTGAAAGTGGAGGTTAGATCTTAAGTTACTCTAGAGGGGGGGTGAATAGAGTATTAAAACTTTTCCTTAGTTTTTATAGCGGAATTAAAATAGTATTATATATAAGTGTAAGCAGTGTGAGAATTATATAAATAGAAAAATTAAGTAAATGAAATCACAAAACAAACAGCACAAACACAGAAAATGACCAAACACAGAAGACACAAGGAGCTATAGTAGTTCCCCAATAAATCTGGGTACGTCTACTCTTCTACCACCCTTGGTAGGAATCCACTAGGAGGTTGTTGATAAGGTGCCCTCACACCAGGTGAGCTGTTGATAAGGTGCTCTAACCAAACTGCAGGTTTTTGCTAAGGTGCCCTGTCACCGAGAGTTAACTTTTGAAGGGAGTTATAACCCTGTACAAGAGAGGTAAGAAAGAGTTTATAGTGTTCTTCTCTGTCAAGATGCTGAGAGAAGACTCTAGTGGATGTTGTTGTAAAGCTCCCCCTGTCAGATTGAAGCATTTGACAGAAGATGAAGAAGCTTTCTCTTGAAAACTAAGATCTTATGTAGCAGATTGATCTGGAAGAACATGTTCTTCAGATTGCTTGTTGCTCTTTTAGAAGATCTGAATTTGCAGCAGATTCTGAGAGAATGCTCTTGAGGAAGATGTTCTAAGAAGAAATTTTGTGCTGCTTGTAGAAGAAGAGGAAGAAAGTACTTTTTTTTAGAGATCTATCTCTGTCTTTCTTCTTTTTATGCTATATATATCCTTTGTATTCTGTAATAGAATGATGTTTGAATTCTATCGACTCGAACGATTCTGGCAGGTCCTTTAATTTCTTGACCGTGAAAAGATTCCTTTTCATTAAATGTCAACGGCTATTGCTGTCTTGGAAAAAGGAAAGAAGGGAATATATTAACTGAGTCTAATATCCTTCCTTATCTGTCAGAATACGTCCAAAGATATTAAATAGATCCGTTATAGTCGTCGTTTTGCTGTTAGGATAAATAGAATATAGTTGATAACAAATCTGGGCTTCAATAAATGATCTGTCGAACGCTGGCTATAATCTGTCGAGCGCTGTCCAGAAGATGTTGAACGCTGGCTGGAAACTGTCGAGCGCTGTCCAGAAGATGTTGAACGCTGGCTGGAAACTGTCGCGCGCTGTCAACAAAAACTGTCGAACGCTGGGAGCCATCTGTCGAGCACTGCTAGCCATTTGTTGACCGCTGAGAACCTTAGATTTTATCTTAAGTTCTAGCTAATTTATCAGCCTAAAGACTTGACCCTTAAACTATACAATGAGGTCAATTAATCATAATCAGTACATAGTGATCCTAGCCCAAAACAGTAAAAGGGTTGCTCCAACAGACTTAGCCTTGCCCATCAGCCTTAGACTAAGCCCTAACCTATGGTTTGATTAATCAAATGGAGAGGGGGGGGGGGGGGGGGGGGGGGGGGCAAAAGTGAATCAAAAAGCTTAAAGCAAAAGCAAAAAAGCAAAAGCAAGCAATCCCCCCTCTACACTCTAACTCCAATCAACCTAGGGCCTTCCCCTGATTGCTGGGGGTCTGAGCTTGACCCAGATGGAAGCAGGAGGCCAGCAGCTATAGGAGGGTGGCAGCAAGGGGGCACAACCGAGGAGCTCGATTTCAAAACCCCTATAGAGGCCTCCCCCTCCCATTTCAGCCATCCCATTAGCTTCAGAGCACTGGGAGCAGACGGAAACGGTACCTGGAGCTAAGCTTTTGCTGGAGAATAGAGATCAGGAGCAGGATCGCCGGAGCTGCACACTTTCATGGCAAACCGCCGCCGGAGCCGCTGCCACGCACCAACAATGGTTCGTTTCTCCTCCCCTCCCCCCGTGCTAGCTTCTCATCTCAAAGGATTGAAGAATCGGGCTCAATTGAGCCCGAATCCACTCGTCGTTTTCAAGGAATTCGGCTCAAATCGAGCCACCCAGGCTCGCCGGAAAACCCCCCTCTGGCCGCCATGTCGCCGGGAAATCGTAGCCCCGACCACCACGAAGGTGGTGGCGGTGGTGGCCGGCCGTGGTGGCCACCAGGTGGCCGGGAAATGGGGGAAGAAATTGGCCCAGCGCGGTTGAATCCTGGCCGTCGGCTCAAGGAGGAAGATGAGCCGCCGCCGTCTGATTGCGCCAAGATCCGTGCTGATCTCCCTTTTTCCTGCATTTATTAATTCATTATGCTTGCTATTCTGCCTTAAAAACTCAGTGATCTTCAAATATAAATTAGGGCCACTTAATGGCCAATTTTGAAAAAGTGCCCAATATGAAAGTTGTAGGCTTAGGTCTTAACTTTCATTTGGCTTTAAGTTTAGGTCATTTGGTGACCTACAGCTCCCTAGGGAGCTATTTTACTAGGACTGGTCCTACACTAGGTCAGTCCATTAGAAAAATTGCCTAGGTCAAACCCCTCCATCTTTGGAGCTGTGCTTTTAACCATGGGTTGGTATACCCTAGGGGCACCCCCTGCCAAAGGGACAGCCCTTGGTGGACACTTTTACCTAGGGTTTTTGTGGTAGCTAGAATATTTGAATTAAGTTGATTTTTGGAGCATATGATGTTCAAATGACACCAAACTTTGGTGGATGGCTCTTTTGTATATGTATAGTGCCCACCTAAAATTTCACTCAATTTGGAGTTGATTTGATATGAACAATTGGAAACCCTAATGAGGGCCTTTAAGGGTCAAATTAGGGTTTAGGTCATTTTGAGGAGTGGTGTGTTAGCCTCCCCCCATCATGTTGGGTATGTGGGTATAGATATACAATTGCTTGTGTCACACCCTAATGGTCCATTTGGAGCCATTAGGGTGGTGTGACCTAAAACCCTAAAGGTAAACCCTTAAGGGTGCAAGTTGGGCTTTGTGAAGAACATAGGATCAAATGTTCTTGCCATGGCTTGGGACTGTGTATATATGTTTGTAGGAGCATAAATTGACTTAGTAAATTAAATGAAAATTTTTAGGGGTATTTAGGTGTATTTCTTCCTAATAAATGAAAGTGCCCCCTTTCCTTAATAAAATAAGATGCAAGGTCTTATGACCTTGTATGACCTTGTTATACTATCAGTGGATGTATTAGGGTGAAATAAGGTTATGTTAATTTTGTTATAGCCTTGTACAGGAAAACCGAAAACCGCACCAAACTGCAAAACCGCACCGCACCAAACTGCAAAACCGCACCGCACCCCATTTCAAACCGAACCGATCGGGTGTGGTGCGGTTCGGTTTTAGGGGTTTGAAAACCGGACTATTTCGGTTCGGCTTGATTTAGGATTTTTAGAAACCGGCGGAACCGCACCGCACCGCAACCCTCTCGAAAATAAGATATTAAAAAATAAAACCGAACCGGCGATGGGCGATTGGCGAACAGGTCTCTGAAAGTAGGACTCTCGGTTTCACAGTCGGCAGACTAATTTATATACTCAATAGTCATTTCTCAATTCTCATTAATTAAAACTTAAAACCGCAGCAGACTTCCAGGCTCCAGCCTCCAGGGCGACGATCCGACGGGCCGACGGCGCAGAGACGGCGAGACGCAGAGTTAGGACTCGCTGAGTCGTTGCTGCGCTGCCACGATCTGGCAACTGCCGAGTGCCGACTGGTGATCTTTCACTGCTGCGCCGAAATCTAGCCTCCTGCCTCCCTCGACCTGGCGATCTTCCTCCGCTGCGGCGCTGCCACATTTTCTCTGACCGCGAGCGGCGTGCGACCACTCCAAGTCTCCAACTCCTACAATCCCCAGCGGCTTCAACCTCCAGCCCTCTAAGCCGGCGATCTAGGTTATAATTTCTGTGACTCACTGATTTAGGATTTTAGGTTATAAATTTATAATTTCTGTGAATCTGTCGACTGTCATTCACTGATTTAGTGATTTAGTTCAAATTTCTGCAAACTATCAATTTAGACCTTTACGGCTTTACCTCAACCGAGTACCTTCCTTCGATGATATAGCCAAGGATATGCCTGATGATGTACATACCATATGGTCCATATCCTTGTTGGAAGTTGGAACTATTAAAGGCTTAAAGGTTAAAGCACCTGCTCGATATTCTCGTGTGGGTAGAATATCGAAATTATGCTGTGTGAGTTGCATACCCTGGTTTCCTGGAACTCTTCTTCCCTGTCTCAGTGCTCTATTTGGTCTTCTGGAAGCTGGAAGTCTGGAACACTATGTCACTATGGCATTTACTTGAATCATCTACTGGAAGTCTGGAACTAAGGAGGTCTAAGGTAATCGAGGCTGGCTCCTTAGGCAACCTGTGTAATAAGCTTGCTATTTTACTAATTTTAGTTATTTCTGTCATTCACAATAATGTTAAATGACCATAAATAAGTATTAGACATTTTAGTTATTTTAGCTATTTTAGCTATTTCTGTCATTTTAGTTGTTTTAGTTATTTCTGTCATTCACAACCACTTCTCATTTTAGAAAGATGCTCATAGGGCATTTGATTAAATGCCCACAATAATGATTGTGTGACTTGGTTGATGATATGATGTTAAATGACCATAAATAAGTATCAAAAACCCGAGACGCGCGCTGCTGTTAAAGGATCAGAAAAACTGTCAAAAACCGAAACCGCACCGCACAAACCGACGCCAAACCGCACCGAAACCAAACCGCACCGCACGGTTTCGGTGCGGTGCGGTTTTGGTCGGTCGAAAACCGCACCACTGCGGTGCGGTTTCGATTTGTCCCCAAACCGCATCGAACCGCACCGCTCGCAGGGCTATTTTGTTATGATTTGTTGAAGCATTATTCTTTGAAAGAGAAGCTTTAAGTGCTTGCTAGCTTAAGAGTAATTAATCCTTTTAAAATATCAAATCATAGGACAATGCTATGATACTTTGGAATCTGTCATTTTATGTCAATATGAGCCCATGATAAATGTTTGGAACCTTGTTGAATTTTATTTCTTGTACTTCATGTGGAAAGTGAAATTTACATCACTAGAGTATTTAATCCTTTTAAAATATCAAATCATAGGGCAATGCTATGATACTTTGGAATCTGTCATTTTATGTCAATATGAGCCCATGATAAATGTTTGGAAGCTTGTTGAATTCTTTTTCTTGTACTTCATGTGGAAAGTGAAATTTACATCACTAGAGTAATTAATCCTTTTAAAATATCAAATCATAGGGCAATGTTATGATACTTGGGCATCTGTCATTTTATGTTAATATGTGCCCATGATAACATATTGGAAGCTTGTAGATTTATATTCCTTGTACCTCATGTAGAAATTGATAATTGCCACCTTTGGATGTTTAATCATTTTAAAATATCAAATCACATGGTAATGGCACAATAATTTGGCAGAGGCCTCTAGGTACCCATATGAACACTTGGTTATTTTTGTGGAATTTTCAAAAGTGAATTACTGTTTTTCCTAATTATAGTGGCATTTTGGTAATTATACAATTATGATGATATGGTAGGCCAAATGGCATTCTAGGGTCATGATACTCAGTGAACCACCATGATATGGAATATTACCTTACTGATAATTCTCATGTAGCATGATGAATCTTTTTGAGGGTAGTTCATGTGTAATTTGGCTTAAGGCCTTAACTACATTAAATTATAATAAATACCAAATTAATATGGAAAATTATGGAAATTGGAACATAGCTTATTGAGGTCAGTGGGAGCCTAGGATAAATATGCCAGACCCTGGTGATGAGTTTTTAGAAGGGTTCACTTGTGGGATTGATGGATAGTTCAATTTGGTGGTCTGCGTTTAGTAAAACCAGAATTATGAGTTTTTGATAATTCAGATCCCTAAGTAGTGTTTAGAAGTTATATCCAATCAGTAAATGAGTTATATCACACCATGATTCAAGGAGGGTCAATCCTAGGGTTGGTTGTGAGGTTGTATTAGGGTTAATGTAGAAGGAAAAGAGGTACGTCCAACCCAATAGGGTCAGACGGGTCTGGAGCTAAATCACACTAAGCATATGAAATGATGAGGGTGAACCAAATGTTAACCACCAACTAAAGTAATTGTCTTGAAGAGGACGATGGGGTTGAGCCCATCGATCTGTAGTACCGTTAGGGGCCCCTTACGGAGTACACCGTAGGAAGTCCAAGATTCACCCTAAATATAACACGAATTAAATTGTAGGCAAGAGTAGCCTAAGTGGGTATGCAGACTGGTATGGATCTCCTCCGAGAAGGAGATGGGTTGGATCAGCTTGTGTGTTAGTCCCTGAGCCGGAAGCTCGGGTGGACATGTTAACACCTGTTACTTATTCAAATAGTGGCGAGTCTTCGGTACTAGGCTAGTCGTGTCACCGACGGTAGTACGTTGACTCAGGTGAGGGTGAGGTTTAGAGGGCCGGTAAGTTTGAGTACCGCGGTCTGGAGGACGATCCCTAATAACCCACCCCGACCTTAAAGTCTGGTGGATTCCAGCAAGAGTACGCAGGAGCTCCATTGTTGTGTTCTTAGCGTTGAGGCGTACATGAGGTCTAGGCTTGGTAGTGACTATACCCGCCTAGGATGTGGAGTGCCCGATCCACTACCACCGTGAGCCACGATGGTCGGTACCCGAAAGGTTGGCTTCCTTTCAAACAAACTGGGAACTATAAAGGTCTGTGCGCATAGAGTCATGTGGGTGAGTCACATCGCATAATTCATTAAAACATCATAATCATAGCATAACATAACATACACATAGCATAGCCCCATCATATAAATTAGTATGGGCTCTTTTATATGATGGGTTACCTGGACATCTTAACTTATATGTCGTATGGGCGTTCATATAAGTTAAGGTACGAATCTATGATGGTAGTTTAGATTTACTTACTGCACTGCATTTCCTTTCTACTTACTGCTTACTTCATTCTCTACTTTACTGCCTTTTACCTGCACTATACTGCTAGCTAGATTTTATTGCTTTACTTATATCTGCTAGAATAGTGCCATGTCACCACCATCTTGTTTACCCCTTATTTGTCCTCCGCTTCTTCCTCCCGCTCGGTGCCTAGGATTCGTGGAGGGAGGCGAGGACAAAACGGCTTAGTCTTTATGACTAACGGTCGGTGTGACCGCAGGAGTCCGAGGAGACGGAGTTGTCCCGCGCGCAGCAGGACGTGATGGCAGGACCTGAGCAGCAGATGCAGCGCACTACTACGACGCCACATGTTGATTATTAGATAGCTAGTCTTCCGCATTTTGAGAGTTTTGATGTAGTCTTTCGCATGTTGTAGTGAGAGAGATAGTACTCTATTTTGGATATGTATCGGGCATAAGCCACCTTTTTGCTTGTACTTCTCTTTTGGACTTTCTGTTCTCATTATATATTTATATATGATGCTGTGATTGTGGACATGCCTTTCTTTATGTACTTACTTTTTGGCATAATTTACTTATGATCGTAAAGCCGGCAGGGTTGGTGCTGAGCGGTGTTAGTCGACCCGAGTGTCGGTGACACCGCAAGGCAGCGATTCTGGGCGAAGATCCACCTCAACCGTGCGATGCGGGAGAGGTTTGAGTTTTCAAGTACCCGAACGGGTTTTGGAAAAAGAGATCTTACAGGGATAGCAAGATCTTAGGTGCGGTGAGAGATGAGTTCGATGTGAGGTACAATATGCTCTTAGGCGCATTGAGAGATGAGTTTGTTGGGAGGTACATTAGGCTCTTATGCGCGTTGAGGTATGAGTTCACTTCGAGGTATGGTGGGTTCTTAGGTGCGTCGAGAGAGGAGTTCGTTGCGAGGTTCCTATACAAGGCTTTGTTATCAGATTTCTTGGAGATATTTTGTTAACAGTAAGACAAATGCAATAATGAGAGGTAATGAGTTTTATCAGCAATGAAAGTTTCGAATTACATAAGAGAGACACACTCCCAGGTTATTCACGCAAAGGTAGAGCTCTGATGTGCAAATCCTGCACACCGCTATAGGCGGGAACTAGACTGCAGACGAAACGAAAAGTGCACCGATCGTTCTAGTAATATAAAATGAGGAGCAAATCTCCGAGTATCGATCTCTAAGGAACATGGAAAGGTGGAGTTATCGAGAAAGGGCTTGAGATTGAAGTCCTTTAGGTCGGATGGTGAATGAGGTTTGGTTTGATTTGGGTGGTGAATGTGATGGAAAATAAACTAAATCTAAATTAACTATGCCGGTCGCCGACACCGCTTCGCAAAGAGGGGGATTATACGGGCCGTTAACACCACTTCACTTGGCGAATGGAAGAGTAGACATGTGGAATGGAAGAGTAAGCATGCGGAATGGAATGGTGAGTGATGGCAAAATGAGCGCACCTCAAGCACAATATAAACATACACATGATTTCATAACAATGAAATAAAAATATAAATCACATGTTTAGAAAGGCATACTGTACAACCCTGTATTCGCCGAGTAGGTTCTTGAGCCAAGAGGCATTTCAGAGTATCATTTCTCCGCGAGGTACCCCAGTTAGGGGGCTCGCCGAGACCAGCAGGGTGCTCGCCGAGACCCGCGAGGTACCCCAGTTAGGGGGCTCGCCGAGACCAGCAGGGTGCTCGCCGAGACCCGCGAGGTACCCCAGTTAGGGGGCTCGCCGAGACCAGCAGGGTGCTCGCCGAGACCCGCGAGGTACCCCAGTTAGGGGGCTCGCCGAGACCAGCAGGGTGCTCGCCGAGACCCGCGAGGTACCCCAGTTAGGGGGCTCGTCGAGACCAGCAGGGTGCTCCCCGAGACCCGCGAGGTACCCCAGTTAGGGGGCTCGCCGAGACCAGCAGGGTGCTCACCGAGACCCGCGAGGTAACCCAGTTAGGGGGCTCCCCGAGACCAGCAGGGTGCTCGCCGAGACCCGCGAGGTACCCCAGTTAGGGGGCTCGCCGAGACCAGCAGGGTGCTCGCCGAGACCCGCGAGGTACCCCAGTTAGGGGGCTCGCAGAGACCAGCAGGGTGCTCGCCGAGACCCGCGAGGTACCCCAGTTAGGGGGCTCGCCGAGACCAGCAGGGTGCTCGCCGAGACCCGCGAGGTACCCCAGTTAGGGGGCTCGCCGAGACCAGCAGGGTGCTCACCGAGACCCGCGTGGTACCCCAGTTAGGGGGCTCGCCGAGACCAGCAGGGTGCTCGCCGAGACCCGCGAGGTACCTCAGTTAGGGCGCTCGCCGAGACCAACAGGGTGCTCGCCGAGACCCGCGAGGTACCCCAGTTAGGGGGCTCACCGAGACCAACAGGGTGCTCGCTGAGACCCGCGAGGTACCCCAGTTAGGGGGCTCGTCGAGACCAGCAGGGTGCTCGCCGAGACCCGCGAGGTACCCCAGTTAGGAGGCTCGCCGAGACCAGCAGGGTGCTCGCCGAGACCCGCGAGGTACCCCAGTTAGGGGGCTCGCCGAGACCAGCAGGGTGCTCGCCGAGACCCGCGAGGTACCCCAGTTAGGGGGCTCGCCGAGACCAGCAGGGTGCTCGCCGAGACCCGCGAGGTACCCCAGTTAGGGGGCTCGCCGAGACCAGCAGGGTGCTCGCCGAGACCCGCGAGGTACCCCAGTTAGGGGGCTCGCCGAGACCAGCAGGGTGCTCGCCGAGACCCGCGAGGTACCCCAGTTAGGGGGCTCGCCGAGACCAGCAGGGTGCTCGCCGAGACCCGCGAGGTACCCCAGTTAGGGGGCTCGCCGAGACCAGCAGGGTGCTCGCCGAGACCCGCGAGGTACCCCAGTTAGGGGGCTCGCCGAGACCAGCAGGGTGCTCGCCGAGACCCACGAGGTACCCCAGTTAGGGGGCTCGCCGAGACCAGCAGGGTGCTCGCCGAGACCCGCGAGGTACCCCCTCTTGCCCAGTTCCGGGGGGAGGGATCGATCTGCGTTTAGCGTTCCAGAACAACGGGATTTGGCTATCTGCAGCCCAATCCGAGGGTATTTTGGTAATTCCGCGTCCAGGTTTTGGCTATTTGCAGCCCAAATCCAGAAATCCTATAAATAGGACCAAGGGGGCACCATTTGGAAAGAGGTTCATTCTAGGCTAGCTCTCTCTCTCTCTCCCCCCACTTTCTCTCTCTAGTGGGTGAGGAGAGCCTCAAGTGGTGCCCAAGCTTAGTAGTGGCTTGGCAGGGGAAGTTCCTAAGGTGCTTCCGGGTATGTGGCGGGACCTCCCCACTAAGCCCTTGGTCCAGTTCCTAGTTCCAACACCTTCAACCTAGAGCTCTCCCTTGGGAGGAGTAAGGATTGGTCACCCCTCGACTAGCTGAGGTCCCCGAACTCCACAGAGACTAAGTCTTGTTCGCAAGTCTCGGTCATGGTGCGGTGAGCGTGGAGTGTGACCGATTCAAGAAACTCTCAAGATGAGCTCCATGGACGGAGGTGGAGGAAGCTCCGACCTGGGTCACTCGCAGCCCCCGGTGACTGGGGTGACGTTAGAGATGTTCGAAAACTTCAAGCGAGAGGTCCTGCAGACCTTTGAGGTTGCCTTCGCCATGATAGTCGGAGGCAGAAGAGGAGATGGTCCGGAGGTCCCACCCGAGCAGGTGGACGCAGGAACTTTCGGCCAACAGTCCAGGAAGGAAGTACCGGTGAGGGGGGAGTGGGGGGGGGGTGCCATACCCCCACTCGCCCATCCTCAAGGGGGCGAGCTCAGGAGGGGGGCGCCCTCCCAGCTCGCCCCGCCCCTTCAAGGGGGCGAGCTCAGGAGGGGGGCGCCCTCCCAGCTCGCCCCACCCCTTCAAGGGGGCGAGCTCAGGAGGGGGGCGCCCTCCCAGCTCGCCCCGCCCCTTCAAGGGGGCGAGCTCAGGAGGGGGGCGCCGTCCCAGCTCGCCCCGCCCCTTCAAGGGGGAGAGCTCAGGAGGGGGGCGCCCTCCCAGCTCGCCCCACCCCTTCAAGGGGGCGAGCTCAGGAGGGGGGCGCCCTTCCAGCTCGCCCCGCCCCTTCGAGGGGGCGAGCTCAGGAGGGGGGGAGCCCTCCCAGCTCGCCCCGCCCCTTCAAGGGGGCGAGCTCCGGAGGGGGATGCCCTCCCAGCTCTCTCCGACTCTTCTAGCCCAGCCCCAAAGGGGGACGAGCGGGGAGGCATTCGGCACCCACTCGCCCCACCCCAAAAGGAGTCAAAACGTTGGTGGACGAGGCCACTCGGGGGAGCGGCTACCCAATAACCCGATGAGCACAGGGGTTACCATCTCGACTCCGCGAGAGCAAGGAGGGGGAGGCTTCAAAAGGAAAAGATCCAACTGCCCGAGGTGGATGCAGGGGGAGAGAACACCTCCCCCACTGCCCCGGCAGGCTCGGGCGATCGGCCAAGGTAGAAGAAAGAACCGCTCGGGAGAAAGAAGGGGCATCCGAGCAGAGTTGCCTTACTGTGACTTCCATCAGGAGGAGGGTCACGTGACATCCACCTGCCCCGAGTTCTTGGAGACGAAGGGGGCAAGGGGCCAGAAGCCGCAACATCAATAACCAGAGGAGGTCGAGGAGGACCGTGCCTGGGAGTAGAAGCCCGAGTTCCGGTCCCCGTGCTTAGTTTTGTTTCTTTGAGTCCATGTAGTAGGATGAAGCGTTTCCGTACTTGGTTTTCTTGCATGTAACCAGCTGACTAATGTAATAAAAGTTTTGTTTTTCAAAATATTTTTCCCCTCGAATGGTTCCGCTAGCCGGGCTCTCTCTAGCCGGCAGGGCAGGTTGACCTCCCAGGGAGGGTAAATATTTTTTCCCTCGGATGGTTCCGCTAGTCGGGCTCTCTCTAGCCGGCAGGGCAGGTTGACCTCCCATGGAGGGTAAATATTTTTCCCCTCGGATGGTTCCGCTAGCCGGGCTCTCTCTAGCCGGCAGGGCAGGTTGACCTCCCAGGGAGGGTAAATATTTTTCCCCTCGGATGGTTCCGCTAGCCGGGCTCTCTCTAGCCGGCAGGGCAGGTTGACCTCCCAGGGAGGGTAAATATTTTTCACCTCGGATGGTTCCGCTAGCCGGGCTCTCTCTAGCCGGCAGGGCAGGTTGACCTCCCAGGGAGGGTAAATATTTTTTCCCTCAGATGGTTCCGCTAGTCGGGCTCTCTCTAGCCGGCAGGGCAGGTTGACCTCCCAGGGAGGGTAAATATTTTTCCCCTCTGATGGTTCCGCTAGCCGGGCTCTCTCTAGCCGGCAGGGCAGGTTGACCTTCCAGGGAGGGTAAATATTTTTCCCCTCGGATGGTTCCGCTTGCCGGGCTCACTCTAGCCGGCAGGGCAGGTTGACCTCCAAGGGAGGGTAAATATTTTTCCCCTCGGATGGTTCCGCTAGCCGGGCTCTCTCTAGCCGGCAGGGCAGGTTGACCTCCCAGGGAGGGTAAATATTTTTCCCCTCGGATGGTTCCGCTAGCCGGGCTCTCTCTAGCCGGCATGGCAGGTTGACCTCCCAGGGAGGGTAAGCGACTAAGACCCCGAGCAGAGACCGCTGACCAGGCTCCCATCTAGCTGGCAGGACAGGAGATTCACTCGGTGAGGCAGGAGGTTCACATTGGTTAAGGCCCCGAGCAGAGACCGCTGACCAGGCTCCCATCTAGCTGGCAGGACAGGAGATTCACTCGGTGAGGCAGGTGATTCATATTGGTTAAGGCCCCGAGCAGAGACCGCTGACCAGGCTCCCATCTAGCTGGCAGGACAGGAGATTCACTCGGTGAGGCAAGTGATTCATATTGGTTCAGGCCCCGAGCAGAGACCGCTGACCAGGCTCCCATCTAGCTGGCAGTACAGGAGATTCACTCGGTGAGGCAGGAGGTTCACATTGGTTAAGGCCCCGAGCAGAGACCGCTGACCAGGCTCCCATCTAGCTGGCAGGACAGGAGATTCACTCGATGAGGCAAGTGATTCATATTGGTTAAGGACCCGAGCAGAGACCGCTGACCAGGCTCCCATCTAGCTGGCAGGACAGGAGATTCACTCGGTGAGGCAGGCGGTTCACATTGGTTAAGGCCCCGAGCAGAGACCGCTGACCAGGCTCCCATCTAGCTGGCAGGACAGGAGATTCACTCGGTGAGGCAGGTGATTCATATTGGTTAAGGCCCCGAGCAGAGACCATTGACCAGGCTCCCATCTAGCTGGCAGGACAGGAGATTCACTCGGTGAGGGAAGTGATTCATATTGGTTAAGGCCCCGAGCAGAGACCGCTGACCAGGCTCCCATCTAGCTGGCAGGACAGGAGATTCACTCGGTGAGGCAGGAGGTTCACATTGGTTAAGGCCCCAAGCAGAGACCGCTGACCAGGCTCCCATCTAGCTGGCAGGACAGGAGATTCACTCGGTGAGGCAGGTGATTCATATTGGTTAAGGCCCCGAGTAGAGACCGCTGACCAGACTCCCATCTAGCTGGCAGGACAGGAGATTCACTCGATGAGGCAGGTGATTCATATCGGTTAAGGCCCCGAGCAGAGACCGCGGACCAGGCTCCCATCCAGCTGGCAGGACAGGAGATTCACTCGGTGAGGCAAGTGATTCATATTGGTTAAGGCCCCGAGCAGAGACCGCTGACCAGGCTCCCATCTAGCTGGCAGGACGGGAGATTCACTCAGTGAGGCAGGTGATTCATATTGGTTAAGGCCCCGAGCAGAGACCGCTGACCAGGCTCCCATCCAGCTGGCAGGACAGGAGATTCACTCGGTGAGGCAGGAGATTCATGTTGGCTAAGAGTTTTTCCCCCGAAGTGGTCTCGCTAGCCGAGCTCTCACTAGCCGGCAGGGTTGGAAGACCTCTCGGGGAGGCTATGTATTTTTCCCCCAAAGTGGTCTCGCTAGCCGGGCTCTCACTAGCCGGCAGAGTTGGAAGACATCTCGGGGAGGCTATGTATTTTCCCCCGAAGTGGTCTCGCTAGCCGGGCTCTCACTAGCCGGCAGAGTTGGAAGACCTCTCGGGGAGGCTATGTATTTTCCCCCGAAGTGGTCTCGCTAGCCGGGCTCTCACTAGCCGGCAGAGTTGGAAGACCTCTCGGGGAGGCTATGTATTTTCCCTCGAAGTGGTCTCGCTAGCCGGGCTCTCACTAGCCGGCAGGGTTGGAAGACCTCTCGGGGAGGCTATGTATTTTTCCCCCGAAGTGGTCTCGCTAGCAGGGCTCTCACTAGCTGGGCTCTCACTAGCCGGCATGGTTGGAAGACCTCTCGGGGAGGCTATGTATTTGTCCCCCGAAGTGGTCTCGCTAGCCGGGCTCTCACTAGCCGGCAGTGTTGGAAGACCTCTCGGGGAGGCTATGTATTTTCCCCCGAAGTGGTCTCGCTAGCCGGGCTCTCACTAGCCGGCAGGGTTGGAAGACCTCTCGGGGAGGCTATGTATTTTCCCCCAAACTAGTCTCGCTAGCTGGGCTCTCACTAGCCGGCAGAGCTGAAAGACCTCTCGGGTAGGCTATGTATTTTCCCCCGAAGTGGTCTCGCTAGCCGGGCTCTCACTAGCCGGCAGGGTTGGAAGACCTCTCGGGGAGGCTATGTATTTTCCCCAGAAGTGGTCTCGCTAGCCGGGCTCTCACTAGCCGGCAGGGTTGGAAGACCTCTCGGGGAGGCTATGTATTTTCCCCCAAAGTAGTCTCGCTAGCCTGGCTCTCACTAGCCGGCAGAGCTGGAAGACCTCTCGAGGAGGCTTTATGTTTTCTCTCAAAGTAGCACTGTTAGCCGGATTCCCAGCGACACTCGTCGAATATGCAGGGTTGGACGTTTCTTTCCGAGCGTGTACCTCGCTCGAAAACAGTGAGGATTGTGTACAACCCTGTATTCGCCGAGTAGGTTCTTGAGCCAAGAGGCAATTCAGAGTATCATTTCTCCGCGAGGTACCCCAGTTAGGGGGCTCGCCGAGACCAGCAGGGTGCTCGCCGAGACCCGCGAGGTACCCCAGTTAGGGGGCTCGCCGAGACCAGCAGGGTGCTCGCCGAGACCCGCGAGGTACCCCAGTTAGGGGGCTCCCCGAGACCAGCAGGGTGCTCGCCGAGACCCGCGAGGTACCCCAGTTAGGGGGCTCTCCGGGACCAGCAGGGTGCTCGCCGAGACCCGCGAGGTACCCCAGTTAGGGGGCTCGTCGATACCAGCAGGGTGCTCGCCGAGACCCGCGAGGTACCCCAGTTAGGGGGCTCGCCGAGACCAGCAGGGTGCTCGCCGAGACCCGCGAGGTACCCCAGTTAGGGGGCTCGCCGAGACCAGCAGGGTGCTCGCCGAGACCCGCGAGGTACCCCAGTTAGGGGGCTCGCCGAGACCAGCAGGGTGCTCGCCGAGACCCGCGAGGTACCCCAGTTGGGGTGCTCGCCGAGACCAGCAGGGTGCTCGCCGAGACCCGCGAGGTACCCCAGTTAGGGGGCTCGCCGAGACCAGTAGGGTGCTCGCTGAGACCCGCGAGGTACCCTAGTTAGGGTGCTCATCGAGACCAGCAGGGTGCTCGCCGAGACCCGCGATGTACCCCAGTTAGGGGGCTCGCCGAGACCACCAGGGTGCTCGCCGAGACCCGCGAGGTACCCCAGTTAGGGGGCTCGCCGAGACCAGCAGGGTGCTCGCCGAGACCCGCGAGGTACCCCAGTTAGGGGGCTCGCCGAGACCAGCAGGGTGCTCGCCGAGACCCGCGAGGTACCCCAGTTAGGGGGCTCGCCGAGACCAGCAGGGTGCTCGCCGAGACCCGCGAGGTACCCCAGTTAGGGGGCTCGCCGAGACCAGCAGGGTGCTCGCCGACACCCGCGAGGTACCCCAGTTAGGGGGCTCGCCGATACCAGCAGGGTGCTCGCCGAGACCCGTGAGGTACCCCAGTTAGGGGGCTCTCCGAGACCAGCAGGGTGCTCGCCGAGACCCGCGAGGTACCCCAGTTAGGGGGCTCGCCGAGACCAGCAGGGTGCTCGCCGAGACCCGCGAGGTACCCCAGTTAGGGGGCTCGCCGAGACCAGCAGGGTGCTCGCCGAGACCCGCGAGGTACCCCAGTTAGGGGGATCGCCGAGACCAGCAGGGTGCTCGCCGAGACCCGCGAGGTACCCCAGTTAGGGGGATCGCCGAGACTAGTAGGGTGCTCGCCGAGACCCACGAGGTACCCCAGTTAGGGGGCTCGCCGAGACCACCAGGGTGCTCGCCGAGACCCGCGAGGTACCCCAGTTAGGGGGCTCGCCGAGACCAGCAGGGTGCTCGCCGAGACCCGCGAGGTACCCCAGTTAGGGGGCTCGCCGAGACCAGCAGGATGCTCGCCGAGACCCGCGAGGTACCCCAGCTAGGGGGCTCGCCGAGACCAGCAGGGTGCTCGCCGAGACCCGCGAGGTACCCCAGTTAGGGGGCTCGCCGAGACCAGCAGGGTGCTCGCCGACACCCGCGAGGTACCTCAGTTAGGGGGCTCGCCGAGACCAGCAGGGTGCTCGCCGAGACCCGCGAGGTACCCCAGTTAGGGGGCTCGCCGAGACCAGCATGGTGCTCGCCGAGACTCGCGAGGTACCCCAGTTAGGGGGCTCCCCGAGACCAGCAGGGTGCTCGCCGAGACCCGCGAGGTACCCCAGTTAGGGGGCTCTCCGAGACCAGCAGGGTGCTCGCCGAGACCCGCGAGGTACCCCAGTTAGGGGGCTCGCCGATACCAGCAGGGTGCTCGCCGAGACCCGCGAGGTACCCCAGTTAGGGGGCTCGCCGAGACCAGTAGGGTGCTCGCCGAGACCCGCGAGGTACCCCAGTTAGGGGGCTCGCCGAGACCAGCAGGGTGCTCGCCGAGACCCGCGAGGTACCCCAGTTAGGGGGCTCGCCGAGACCAGCATGGTGCTCGCCGAGACCCGCGAGGTACCCCAGTTAGGGGGCTCGCCGAGACCAGCAGGGTGCTCGCCGAGACCCGCGAGGTACCCCAGTTGGGGTGCTCGCCGAGACCAGCAGGGTGCTCGCCGAGACCCGCGAGGTACCCCAGTTAGGGGGCTCGCCGAGACCAGTAGGGTGCTCGCTGAGACCCGCGAGGTACAATAGTTAGGGTGCTCGTCGAGACCAGCAGGGTGCTCGCCGAGACCCGCGAGGTACTCCAGTTAGGGTGCTCGCCGAGACCAGCAGGGTGCTCGCCGAGACCCGCGAGGTACCCCAGTTAGGGGGCTCGCCGAGACCACCAGGGTGCTCGCCGAGACCCGCGAGGTACCCCAGTTAGGGGGCTCGCCGAGACCAGCAGGGTGCTCGCCGAGACCCGCGAGGTACCCCAGTTAGGGGGCTCGCCGAGACCAGCAGGGTGCTCGCCGAGACCCGCGAGGTACCCCAGTTAGGGGGCTCGCCGAGACCAGCAGGGTGCTCGCCGAGACCCGCGAGGTACCCCAGTTAGGGGGCTCACCGATACCAGCAGGGTGCTCGCCGAGACCCGCGAGGTACCCCAGTTAGGGGGCTCGCCGAGACCCGCGAGGTACCCCAGTTAGGGGGCTCGCCGAGACCAGCAGGGTGCTCGCCGAGACCCGCGAGGTACCCCAGTTAGGGGGCTCGCCGAGACCAGCAGGGTGCTCGCCGAGACCCGCGAGGTACCCCAGTTAGGGGGCTCGCCGAGACCAGCAGTGTGCTCGCCGAGACCCGCGAGGTACCCCAGTTAGGGGGCTCGCCGAGACTAGGAGGGTGCTCGCTGAGACCCGCGAGGTACCCCAGTTAGGGGGCTCGCCGAGACCAGCAGGGTGCTCGCCGAGACCCGCGAGGTACCCCATTTAGGGGGCTCGCCGAGACCACCAGGGTGCTCGCCGAGACCCGCGAGGTACCCCAGTTAGGGGCTCGCCGAGACCAGCAGGGTGCTCGCCGAGACCCGCGAGGTACCCCAGTTAGGGGGCTCGCTGAGACCAGCAGGGTGCTCGCCGAGACCCGCGAGGTACCCCAGCTAGGGGACTCGCCGAGACCAGCAGGGTGCTCGCCGAGACCCGCGAGGTACCCCAGTTAGGGGGCTCGGCGAGACCAGCAGGGTGCTCGCCGAGACCCGCGAGGTACCCTAGTTAGGGGGCTCGCCGAGACCAGCATGGTGCTCGCCGAGACCCGCGAGGTACCCCATTTAGGGGGCTCGCCGAGACCAGCATGGTGCTCGCCGAGACCCGCGAGGTACCCCAGTTAGGGGGCTCGCCGAGACCAGCAGGGTGCTCGCCGAGACCCGCGAGGTACCCCAGTTAGGGGGCTCGCCGAGACCAGCAGGTTGCTCGCCGAGACCCGCGAGGTACCCCAGTTAGGGGGCTCGCCGAGACCAGCAGGGTGCTCGCCGAGACCCGCGAGGTACCCCAGTTAGGGGGCTCGCCGAGACCAGCAGGGTGCTCGCCGAGACCCACGAGGTACCCTAGTTAGGGGGCTCGCCGAGACCAGCAGGGTGCTCGCTGAGACCCGCGAGGTAACCCCTATCGCCCAGTTCCGGGGGGAGGGGTCGGTCTGCGTTTAGCGTTCCAGAACAACGGGATTTGGCTATCTGCATCCCAATCCGAGGGTATTTTGGTAATTCCGCAGGCCAGTTTTTGGCTATTTGCAGCCCAAATCCAGAAATCCTATAAATAGGACCAAGGGGGCACCATTTGAAAAGAGGTTCATTCTAGGCTAGCTCTCTCTCTCTCTCCCCCCACTTTCTCTCTCTAGTGGGTGAGGAGAGCCTTAAGTGGTGCCCAAGCTTAGTAGTGGCTTGGGAGGGGAAGTTCCTAAGGGGCTTCCGGGTATGTGGCGGGACCTCCCCACTAAGCCCTTGGTCCAGTTCCTAGTTCCAACACCTTCAACCTAGAGCTCTCCCTTGGGAGGAGTAAGGATTGGTCGCCCCTCGGCTAGCTGAGGGCCCCAAACTCCACAGAGACTAAGTCTTGTTCGCAAGTCTCGGTTTCAACACATACATCATCATAAAATGGAGAAAATAATCTACAACATCAAATCAAGTGGAGAAAGAGTCATAAGATACAACCGAATCCAAATGTTTGCTGTAAATCAAATGTGGATGTCACCGGGCTATCAATCTGTGTCCTATCCTTGATCATCAACTATATTCAGGGTCCGAGATGGCTGTCACCACCTTCTAATATACCCGACTTCTCTGGTCATAACATCTGGTCATGTCAAATGCGAGGATCTTCTTGCTTGGCGATGATCTTGAGTTAGATTCTCCCTTCTTGAAGCTTAGTATGATGGGAGGTGACCTAGGGCAAAGCCCTAACTGCCTAAAGAAGAAGAACTGGAGTTGGAGCTACACCCCTTAGGGTTTTCTCGGATAGAAATTCGGATCCTTCAAAATCTGCAAAAAAATAGCTTAAATAGGAGTCAGGCAGAGAACTCACGTTAATATTTAAATAAAATACGGTGCCTAAATTCAGCGCATCAATCACTTCACCGAAAAGCTACCCCTGCCCATGTATTTTGCTCACGCACGGTAGAAACTGACCATGCGAGAAGAAAATGCACGACCTGGGATAGAACACTCCAAACTTAAAGAAAACACGTGCACGGTCAGAAGTGCTCATGCGCTAAGGAAATTGCACGATCGTGCGATTTGTCTAAATCCGGACCTCCCATGCGATTATCTTGACGCACCGTCGAACCCGACCGTCTGAGAAGAAAATGTACGGGCACGCACGGAACAGCTAATTTCAAACCAAAAAAGCATTCAACTAGAAAGTTGCCCACGCACGACCGTCCAGGTCGTGCGATAAGAAAAACGCATGACCGTGCAATGTCCAAATTCGACTATAAAGATACACACGCACGCCCGTGCGCGAAGGAAAACGCATGACTGTGCGTGAGCAACAACATTAATCCTAAACCTCATAGCTAATGCTCGCGACGCGCAAACGAGGCGAATAGCCGCCAGCATGTGCAAATTTGTCAAGTGCATAAAAGTGAATCAATGGGAGAGCAAAGTGTTGTCTCCACATTACTTTGGAATCGACACTTCGCACACCAAATTAGGCGTCAATAGTGCTTCAAGCATGAAAAATGATTAAGTGAGATACACACTCTTTTCATATAAAAACAAAGCTATAACAATAAGAAATACACATATATGAATCTAAAATAAGCTATATGAAAGCTACTTATCAAATACCCCCAGATTTACTCGTTTGCTAATCCCGAGCAAACAACTCTTCATAATGGTAGGAAAATTTAATGCTTGTAAGGACAATGAATTACAAGGGTAAAAAGAGAAGTCTCACGCCCATGTGCGTAGACATTTCAGCATAAGTACTTTCTCAGCATACATACTAGTTTATAACTTTCTAAAGTGCATTTTAATTTATTATTTCTACTCCTAATTAGAACTATGGTAAGTCCTAGAGTCACGTATAAGGAGAAAGTAATGTGATCACTCAGATCTACATTACATAAAGTTAGAGATCGGGGCAGCCTCCAAAGAAATCCATCAATGATGATGGTCATAGGCTTGCCCTTTCACACCCTCTCCACGACACTAGTCGATTTCACAAGAAAGAATCAATAGGACTTAAGTAGGATTAAGCGTAGACTTAGGTTTTCGGTGTGATAAACAAAGATAAACATGAAGGCTATACACCTAAACCAAAAATGAGCTCGCAACTAAATGATATCCAAGAAATAAAATCCGTACACAAAACCCCCATATTTGTAAAAAAACAATATGGGTCATGTACCATGCATACTCCCAAACTCAATTATGTTTTTATTTTTTTCATTTCTGTCTTTCTTTTCCAAATCTCAAATTGTTTTTGATTTGTTTTATTTCAACATTTTGTTTTCAAAAGCAACACATTCAGCTTTTCAAATGTTTTTTCAAAATACCTGACCACCACATTAGAAACACCTTATCACTCCCAACATTTATTTGAAAAACATTTTGAGCTGATACTTAGGTGTGTCATTAGGATGTTATTTAGGCTTTGGTGAATTATTTGGTGGAGCTGAATCAAAGGTAGGGGTAAATGGTTTGCACAAGAATATAACATGAATGCAAAAGCTCAAACGGACCAAGAAATGGCCTATATCATGCTCACACTAGTGAACTAACTTATGCAAATGTCTTGAGGGTCGCTAGGGGCAAGTTCTAGTCATCGAGAAAGGATACCCTTCCGACCGACTCGAGTAATATGTCTCTAGCGATCCACTACACACTCTCCGATACTACCTTTGCACTCTACAAAATTCATAAATTAAGAGTAAAATAAACTATCTCAACACAATTAGAAAATTTTAAACTAGTAGTATGGTGAGAAATTAATTCTACATGAAACTCTATGCAAGACGCATGTGATTGGCTAGGAGCACTACACGAGTCTACTATTTATTCCATAACTCAAATCCTAAGCAAGCACAAAAATTTCCTAGTCACTATAAGAAGTTGGATTCACCTAGAACTCACAAACAAACAAGTGCATGTTTGAGTGGGTGCGGGTGGTGTGCTTGGCAAAGATAGAAATTTAGCATTTTTAATTGAAAATCTGCAATCTTAAAACATTAAACAACTGAAATGAAAATAAATTTCCGGAATAAGATTGTGATGTGAGAAATGTGGGTGTGTACATTCGTTTCACTCTCCCCCAGACTTAGAAGAAACTATATGATGAATCTAACTATAAAACTTTGAGGGAAATAAAGGGGAGAGGTTTAGAATGTACCCCATGCTCAGATATTGAGCATACCGGAAGACGATCAAAATCTGAAATTTCGCATCAATAATAAACTTAACTAAACAACCCTGTAGGGTAAGCTCTAGCAAAATGGAAAGAAAATAAAAGAGGAGCTATAATAAAAAAAAAGAGAAACAGAAATATCATTACTAAATTAAAAAAAAATAGCATACACAGAAAAATCTGGGTGTCTCCCAGTACCACTTTTGTTTCATTCTTAAGCTGGACAAAATACCTGTATTATGCGGCTTAAAATATTGTCTAATCATAAAAGCAAAAGTTAAGAAATCAAAATTATTATTACATGCTCATCAAAATGATCAACTATATGTTGATTTAAAGTAGAAACTAGAAATGAAAGTAAATGGTCCGGAGACCAAGTAGTGACCATAGATAAGAAGATCGATCAGTCTTCCATCCCAAATCTCTTTCTTTTTCGTCCGCTTCTTCTCTTCCGACATTATAGCAGCATATGAATATCTCTTGCCACCCTGCAGCCAATCCTTCAAGGGAAACAAAGTGGTGACAGTATGGTGGAATAATGAACGAATTCCGTTATTGCACTATATTTCCCCTGCCAGAATTGATTTTCAACATTACCCAAAAATGGGTCAACATACTCAAAATCCAGCAGGGATGGAAAATAATAAGCTTTAAGAATATTAAGAAGAGGAGATAGAGGTGGATCAGCAGTGGAGGGCATTTCAGATTCAGCTTCCCAAAGATTTTGCCACTGCTGAATCCCCCTGCACATGTTCAAGCAGAAAAGGGTGATCGGGAAACAAATTGGAAGAAAGTCATAAATAATCTGTAATTATGGAAGTGATCTTGGTTTCACTCCCGGCTGGTTGCCAAGCTTGATTGTTGTCGCTATCATATGAATCGTAGCGGGGGACTTCTGAAAACTCAAGAGCGTTGGTGGTGGGGCAGACGTCCTCAACCAGTGAAAAGGTGTACATCTCTTCATCAGAAAAGGAGTCCTCCTCATCCCATTTTGGTGCAGCTTTGGGCTCCCAGTTCTTGCCCTGCAACATTTCTTCGTCAGTATCATTAAATACAAGTGTATAAAATTCTTACAAAGAAGATGGAAGAACACTATTAATATCAAATTCAGAAAATGTATGATCGAGTTCCTCCGCAATAGGATCCGCAGACATCTCCCTGATGGAGAGAACACTCTCCTTATCCCACTCTAGTGCATCCAGGAGCTCCATATCCTCTCCATGTTGGCCATCTAGTATATAATAAGCATCAATAGTACTACGTAGTAAAGCCATAAAAATGGAGTGGAGAACCGGTGCTAGAATTAAAATTAGAGGGTGAGTGATCCATTGCCTCCAAGGGTGATGAATTAGTGATTGGCACAATATCATCATACAGATCAGCCAAAATTCTGATGGGCATATCCACAACAGCCCCCCCATAGACAAGGTGGTGCTGCATACATGTCATTAGAGGATGAAGGAATGCTATCAGAATAAGGAGTAGACACGATCCGAATGTCCTGTTCATCATCATCCTCCATTTGCTGTTTGTTAAAAATGAAACAGTCCTTCAAGATGTGATCCATACTTTAACAATACAAACATTTCCTAGCAATATTTCTCACCAAATACATACATTGCTTGGAATTCATAGCACTTAAGGTGTGCTTAGAAAAAATATAACACAAGGTGTCGTACATGTGACTTTTAGCATTAATATCCGTTGTGGAAATGAGAAAATAAAATTTCTTTGCAAAATAAAATTGCGCACACAATTAAGTCTAACTTGTACAACTTGCTTCAAAAACTTTTAAAACCAGATAAGAAAGAAAATCATTAAAAAGATGCAATTGCAAATTTTAAAAACAAAGCAAGAAAAAAATAAGGAGGTTATAAACAATTGGAAGAACTTCTACCTCACGACTCTCTCAACAGAAACTCACACGGTTGTGTTCCCCGGCAACGACGCCACAAACTTGATTGGCAAATTCTGCACACCGCTATAGGCAGGAGCTAGGCTGCGACACGAAACAAAAAATGCACCGATCATTCAAGTAATATAAAACGAGGATCGAATCCCCGAGTATCGATCTCTAAGGAACAGAGCAAGGTGGAGTTATCTATCGAGAAAGAGCTTGAGATTGAAGTCCTTTAGGTCGGATGGTGAATGAGGTTTGGTTTGATTTGGGTGGTGAATGTGATGGAAAATAAACTAAATATAAATTAAATATGCGGGTCGCCGACACCGCTTCGCAATGAGGGGGATTTTATGGGCCGTTAGCACCGCTTCGCTTGACGAATGGAAGAGTAGGCATGTGGAAGGGAAGAGTAGGTACGTGGAATGAAATGGTGAGTGATGGTGAAATAAGCGCACCTCAAGCATAATCTAAACATACACAGGATTTCATAACAATGAAATAAAAATATAAATCACATGTTTAGAAAGGCATACATCATCATAAAATGGAGAAAATATTCTACAACATCAAATCAAGTGGAGAAAGAGGCATAAGATACAACCGAATCCAAAGGCATGTTGTAAATCGAAGGTGGAAGCCACCGGGTTGTCAATCAGTGTCCTTTCCTTAATCATCAACGACATTCGAGGTCCGAGAGGGCTGTCACCACCTCCTAATATACCTGACTTCTCTGGTCATAACATCTGTCCACGTCAAATGCGAGGATCTCCTTGCTTGGTGATGATCTTGAGTTAGATTCTCCTTCCTTGAAGCTTAGGATGATGAGAAGTGGCCTAGGGCAAAGCCCCATCTGCCTGAAAATGAAGAACTGGTGCTGGAGCTAAACCCCTTAGGGTTTTCTCGGATACAAATATGGATCCTTTAAAATCTTTAGAATAATAGCTTAAATAGGAGTCAGGCAGAGCCCACACGGTCAGACACACGTTCGTACATTTTGATCGTGCGCAAAAGATAATATTTAAATAAAATAAGGTGTCGAAATTTGATGCATCAATCACTTCATTGAAAAGCTGACCATGCCTGTGTGTTTTGTGTTGGGTTTTCCTTAGGGGTAGACACATCAGATGTGCGCAGCAGAATATTCAAGAACAACCCTTAGGGTTTTTTTCAGATAGAAATCTGGATCCTTTAAAATCTTTAAAATAATAGCTTAAATAGGAGTCAGGTAGAGCACACACACGTTCAGACACACGTTCGTACATTTTGATCGTGCGCAAAGGCTAATATTTAAATAAAATACGGTGTTGAAATTTGGCGCATCAATCACTTCACTAAAAAGCTACCCATGCCCGTGTGTTTTGTGTTGGGTTTTCCTTAGGGGTAGACACATCAGATGTGCGCATCAGAATATTCAAGAACAACCCAAAAGAGAGATAATAGGATCTTGCTCAAACCATGAATCAAGAAATCGAAACAATAAATAGATTACTTGTGCGGAATCGAGTTACTACTCAATCAGATTGCTCCAGAAAGCACTTTACGAAATCAGAATCCTATTCTAAGCCTTCTTTCAATTTCTGCGCCTCTTTCGAGATCGACAAGCTCGTCTGAAGGAGTTAGCGCAGAAATAGGTTTGCACCTCTACAGAAGTCCACACGAGCGTCGAAGAACTCTATGATCTTTTCGAACAAGAACTAGGTCAGAGAAGGAGTGCCCTCTACGTCTCCACGAGTTACTAGATTCGTCTAAGGAGAGGCGGTGATGGCAATGGTCAGATGGATCACTAGCGGCGAGATCTCACATGAACTCTTCCTTGTTGATCTCCAAGAGGGGCTACAGGTTTTCTCGCACACGCACGAGTTCGCACTCGCACTGTTCTCTGTTTTTCAAAAAACCTAATTCTTCTGGCGCTTTATATCCAAGGGTATAAAGCAGACAAAAGCTTTCGTTATCCGCAGACCCAATCTAAAATGAAGTATAAACAGTTTCATCGGGATCACCTCATTCGTCGAGACATCTCGACGAACTCGTCAAGACAGTTTATGTCATCGAGACAGTCTCGACGACATTGATCATTCGTCGAGACCTCTCGACGAAATTGTCGAGACAGTCTCACGAAATAGCCTTGTCATTCTATGTCGTCGAGATAGTCTCGACGACATGGATCATTCGTCGAGACAGTCTCGATGAAATAGCCTTGTCATTCTATATCATCGAGACAGACAGTCTTGACGACATGGATCATTCATCGAGACATTTCGACGAACTTGATCACAAGTCGATATTAATATCGGCTTGTGATCTCGACGACTGGCTATCTGTCACGATGACATTCACAATGTCGTCTTGAAGTCTTCTCGACGATATTCACAATATTGTATTAAAGCCTTTTCGACATGCTCCATACAATATTCAAAATATCTAATGAGCATTTTCCAGAACCAACTCTACTCTAAATAGTCATAGGATTGGTCCTTTCACTCATATCAAATATGAGCAAGGCCAACACAATCCAAATCCTTTCACTAATATCCAATATGGGCATCTTCCAGATCACTTTAGAAACTCCAACAGTTTCCCACTTGATCTTGAAAGTATCAACAAAAGTCTCACAAGTAATGAGCGACATCTAGCAATGCATCATTACTACCCAAGCAATAAAAGTTCATAACTCAAACAAGCCTGTTCGTGATCAATGTATCAGTGTTGTCATGTTCCTTTGTCCTTTACATCCAGATTGAACTCGAGGAATGGACCATGTTACCCTCCTAATATTTCAACCTTAATTCTTGATCTAGAATGGACTTTCCAGAAATCGGTGAGTTCATTATCATATATTGACTCAACCAAGCATGACCATGCATTTATCTGTCTCATTACATCAATTGGCCCATGGATGTAACTTCTGTCACATAGGAGAACAAAATTCCATTTCTGTCCACACCCAAACACCCAAATGATTTGTAACGCACCCAATAACCATCATTAACATCAACCTTTCTCAAGGAAAACTTTAGATGGTATCAAAGTATGCTCTTCCTCACTTGATGAATGCTGTAACTTTAAGTCAATGAACCACAAACACCATTGTCACTTGAGATCTACTTGTGATACGTTCATATAACAATCCACAAAGTAGTCTCACGGTGGGTCTGTCCAGTACAACTTGTTCTTAACAAGCAACTATGTGATGACTTGATATCACATATCATGACCTGTAAGAACCGATCTTCAGTAAACCCACATACAAATCTTGAAGTATCATCCTCGCCCTAATTTCTAAGATGATACCTCGACCAGGAACTGTTGGGAAAATGATTTCTCTTAACCCCTGAAATTAAGTTGAATATGAATTCTAAGAAAGAAAAATCAAGGTTAAGTAAATATGCGTCGAATAGTATTCGACGCAACGTCGAAGTGATATCGACGTTCCTTTCAGAATGAGTCGAAGTAACTTTAAGAAGAATTTGACGTATCCTATGTCGACGTAGCTCTGACTTCTAGTCGAAGCATCTTGAGAAGTCAACGCATCTTAGTCGACGCACCTTCCTTATTCTCCTCTCGACGTTCTGCTAGGACGAATTCGACGCTTACGTCGAATAGTAATCGACGCACGTCGATTTCTGTGATTAATTCAAAAATCGCCAGATCTCTTTCCTTCTTTCATAGATCTGATTTATATGGAATCAAATTATACTTTATAGCCGTTCTGAATTATTCTTTTCCTCTAATGAATTCTTGACTAATTTGATTAAATCCATTATGGACACTATTTGAAATCAGAATGAATACTTTCCTTCTATGGATATAATTGTTATGGAAATTTCTCCTTCTTTCTAATACTCTGCCTGCTAATTGATTACTCTCCTATAGTGTTATTTTAATGAACAGAGCTATAAATAACAAGGTGGTCGGCAGAGAGCAAGTAAAAGTGATCCACAATATACATATTGAAAAAGAGGAAAAGCTCCCAAGAGAAAAAGAGAGAGAATTGAGAAATACTTCTGCAGCAACCATCAAGCTTCCATCTTCTCCTGCTTCTGAAGCCATACTGCTGCAAACTCTGATAGCTCTCACAAAAGAGAGAAAAGGCCTACAATCTCCTTCTCACTATAGAAGAGATATTTCATTCACTACTTCTTGTGCTTCCAATCTTCTTGCTAGGAAGAAGATTCCTTCTTGTCTTTTTATTATCTCTCTTTCTTCTTTACCTTTATTTCACTTTCAAATACTGTAAAAGAGTTTTTAGAATCTCTCTTCAAAAAATTCAGTTGTACTGGTTTTAAGAGTCTCCTTTTCAAAAGACTTAGTTGGTTCTAAGAGTCTCCTTATCAAAAGACTCAGGGTGGTTCTAAGAGTCTCCTTATCAAAAGACTCAGTGCAAGATAGTGAATTTCCTACCAAGGGGGTAGAAGAGTGGACTACCCAAAGTTTGGGGAACCACTATATTTCCTTGTGTTGTGCTGTGATTTCTTTTCTTGCATTTACTTTCTTTACTTACTTAATTCTTGTTGGTGTGTGAGAAGCCTTAATCTGTGATCACCACATATAAATATATATATAATTGCACAAAATATTTTAAATCTCTATTCACCCCCCTCTAGAGAATTCTAGTGAGGTTAACTGTGCACTTTCAATTGGTATCAAAGCTAGGTTGATCTAAAAAAGGATAACTCCTTGATCAAAAAGATCCTACCTCCTATTTATATATATATATATATATATATATATATATATTTCTGAAAAATATTTCTTTCCACATGGCACAAATCAAAGATTATGCTTCCACCAGACCACCAATGTGCAATCTTGAGAAGTTTGCAGTTTGGAAAACAAGAATTAGAATTTATATGAATTCTATTGATGAAGATTTATTTAATGTTATCTTGACAGGTCCCCCCAAGCCTTATAGAAAAGACTCAAGTGGTGAAGTGACTCAAACACTTGTCCCAATGGCTGAGTGGACAGTTGAAGAGAAGAAGGCAGGAACATGTGATGCAAAAGCTGTAAATATTCTGGTCTCAACCCTCTCTGATGAAATCTTTCAAAGGGTTGTTGAGTGTGAATCAGCCAAAGAAATTTGGGAGGCTCTCATAAAGATGGTAGAAGGAAGTGCTGATGAAAGAAAAGATAGGAAGGCTCTATTGATCTCTCAATATGAGAACTTCCAAAAGAAGAATGAAGAAAGCATCTCTGAGATGTATGACAGATTCAGTCTGATCATCAATCAACTAAGGGACTTGGATAGAGAAATCTCTCTCACAGAGATCAATGACAAATTGCTGATGAGTCTCCCAAGTTCATGGGACTCAAGGATATGGGCAATAAGATACACAAGAGGACAAAGGGAAATTTCAACAGATGCTCTCTTAGGAAAACTCAGATCCTATGAGCAACTGCTGAAAACCAGAGAAGAGAAGAAGAGAAAAGAAAACACTCCAACTTCTTCAAAAGACGGGAACATTGCATTAAAAGCAACTGAAGAAGGAAGCTCTATCACTGAAGAAGAACTATTCAGTTTCCTAGCCAGAAAATTCAAGAAATGGGTCAGGACAGATGGATCAAGAAGGAGAGAGTCAAAACCAAGGTATGACAAAACTCCTACTAAAAAAATTATTTGTTATTCTTGCAGGAAACCTGGACATATTGCCCCAGAATGTCCAGAAAATGCTGAGACAAAGAAAGATCTGAAAAAGAAAGATCTCAAGAAAAAGGGGAAGAAGAAAGAAAGAGGCTTTATAGCAGAAGCCTGGAGTGATACAGACTCTGAGGACAGCTCCTCTTCTAAGAGTGACAATGAAGAGCCTAAGCAAGAAGATCTATGCTTGATGGCCCTTGAAGGCTCAAAGAATGATGATGGTGCTAAATCATGGAGTGAGACAGGATCAGAAGAAAGCATATCTTCTGAAGATGAAAAAGAAGATAGCCTTATTCTCATAGAGGAATCTGAGGATAAGGATGAGGTAAGCATGTTTGATGAAATAGATTTTCAAAGTGATAACTTCAGAAATGATTTTATGGGAATGTGTCTAGATCAACTAAAAGATACACAAGAAATTAAAGATCTAAAAGAACAAGTCAATGTGGCTAAAAACCAGAGAAATAGAGAAGTTAAATGCTCTAAAAATTATGAATTAAAGGCTAACATCATATAAAAGGAGGTAGAAAGGGCTAGAATAGAAAACCAACTCCTTAAGGATAAGGTATCCCAGGCAAAAGCTTTTGAAGAATCAATAAAAATGAGAAGCCAAACTCTCAAGGAAATCACTGAACAACAAACAAGGAGACATAAAAATCTTGGTCTAGGGGCTGATCCCTCAACCAGCCAAGTTCCATCCAACAAACCTGCTTGGATGATCCCTGTAAAATTCACAAAACTCATCAAATCAAACCAAGAAAAAGACTCACTAAATAAGGAAGAAGACTCCCTTAAGGAAATAAAACAATTTGATGAAACATCATATTATTCAGCTGATGACTCTCAAACTTCATCTGAAGAAGCAACTAAGCCAAAAGAAACAATACATAAAAGAACAAAATCAGAAAAAGGGAAAAAGAAAATGTATGAAGATACAGTTGCGTCGACTTTATATCGACGCATGAATGATAGTGCGTCGACTTTTACTCAACGCAACCTCTCTGATGCCTCGACCTCTACTCGACGCTTGAATAAAAGTACGTCGACTTCCAATCGACGCAACTTTTTCCATGCGTCGATATCAGATCAACGCTATTGGGAGAAAGCGCCGAATATAAATCGAAGCAACTATCAACATGCGTCGAATAGATATCGACGCACAAAAATTCAGAGCAACTTAAATGCCTATCCTCCAAAAACCTTCTATAATTCCCATTCAGGATCCATTCATCCTAACCATGATTTCCATCCTAATCAACACCCCTATCCTAACCAAAATTTCTACCCTAAACCTGGTAACCAAAATTCCCATCCTAATCAAACTTTCTATCCTAATCAACCCTTCTATCCTTCTCTAAACTCAAATTATCATAAGAATAAGATAATCAAGTGCCATATATGTAACAAAACTGGCCACCTTGCCAAACAATGTTGGCACAACCAATCAAACTATCTGTAAAAATTAGTCTAAGACTGACTTAGAACTAGGAAGAGATAAAAAGAAATAAACACCTAAAACTCTTCAGGAAAATCAAAAGTCACGTCGACTTCTAATCGACGCACCGTCGATGACTCAACTCAATAAGTGAAATCGACGCATACATCGACTCCAATCGACGCATACGTCGATAGGAAACCCTATCATCCCAATCTGACTATATCGACGCTCACGTCGAATTCCATTCATCATAAAGTCGACTTCATAAAAACGAGCGGCAATACTATAATATTTCCGGTCACATCCACTGAAGTACCGAATAAGCCTCGAATTGAGTCCCGTTTCGACGCTTCACCTAACTTAAAAAGACTCTTCAGTTAGAAACCTTCACTACTCTGCATCCTTCATCCTTCTTGCTCCTTAGGCCATCCATTTCCTCCTCTCTTTCACTGACGTAAAATGGCTCCCAAGATAAACTCTGGTTTCGACATTGACCTCGACTCCTTCCAAGCCGCTGCAGAAAATTATAAGAACATCATAGCTCTCTTCACTGAAGCTGGATTGGACAAACTCATCTCCACAAGATGCAAGCTCCTGGAAACATAGCTCACAGAGCTGATGACTCATGTTCAGATATCTGAACAAGGAGAAATCCAGGGAACAATCTATGAGACACCAGTCTCAATCTCTGCAGAACATATTAGGACCACCTTTGATCTTCCATCAGGTATATCCTAACATTATCTTGGTTCAAATAAAATAGAGAAAGGAAATCAATTTCTAAAGAGTAACCTCATAAGTCTTCATCATTCCCTTATTAGGTGATGAATCTATAGACCTCACACCTGATGAAATCAAGCATCTGCTAACCACCATGAAGTTTTCAAAGGATAAACCAATCCATCTAAAGAAAATAGACTTTTCTGAGGAGTACAGACTGCTAGCAGATGTAGTAGGAAAGATACTACTATGCAAAATTTCAGCCCATGATGCAGTACCCAAGCAGCAACTGAACATCATGGGGGCCCTTATGCTGAAGAAGAAGGTGGACTGGGCCACATGCTTGCTCAAGATGATAGGCTCCAAATACTTACACAAAGAAAATGCATATATGAGGATTATGAGTCAAGTACTCTTCCACTCCTTCCCTGACCTCTGTAGGTCAAAAGGAATCCCCATTCCTCCAGGGAAAAGAATGTCAATAGCTCTATTCTCCAAGTGGACCAGGCAAATCCCTAAGCCTGGTTCCATTCCTGAAAGGACTCCCTCTCCTCCTAACTCTCCTGTTCATCCATCTTCTCCTCCTCCTCAAAGAGACAATCCTTCTCTACCGCCATCATCCACTCCAATAGTCTTTACCACCCTCACAACTCCTACTCTACCTACCTCTTCTCAAAAACCTGCTCTTCAAACAACAGTTTCTCCATCTCCTCCTCCTCATACTTTCTCATCCTCTTTACCTCCATTATCACCAATACCTCATACATCAACTAACCTTTCTCCACCCTCATCACCTCCTCCACCACTCTCTCCTCATCACCAACCACAACATGAACCATCTGCATCCACTGAAGCTCTCCTTACTCAGTGCATTGCATCAGCAGCTCAAACATTCCAAGCAATGCTGGATGAGCACTGCTCCCAGATTCATTCCTCCATCCTTCACATGCACACCCAAATAGATGGGGTCAGTGCCTCTGTGCAAAATCTGAAGACCTCTCTCTCTTCATCTAGAGTGACCAGGTCTTTATTAACCTCCCTGGCCAGGAACGTCAAGAAGGGGGGAGAATCTAGATGAAGAGCAGCTCTCCAATCCTAAATCTCTCTCTCACAAGTCCCCTCCTTGCTCAAAAGATGATAGTTTTGCACTTCTCAAGACAATTGGAAATGAAGTTGTACCTGAGCTACACTCTGAAGAACAAACAATAGAGGTACTTAATATAGCAAGAGAGGCTGCAAATCAAGTGATACTATTACAAGGGGAGGCAAGCAGATCAGACAATGAAGCTGAAAAGGAAAATGTGGCAGATAGTAAGAAAAATAAAGAAACTGAAACTCAGGGGGAGCTGGATACTGTTATGAATGAAGCTGAAAATGAAAAAGGACAGCCAGATGCTGTGTTGGCTGAAGTAGGAGCTAAGGAGCCAGATACAGCTGGAGCTGAAGATGATAAAGAAATTGAAGAAGTAGAAGGATCAAAGGAAGTTCCATCCCAGGGGGAGAAATCTGCTCAGGGGGAGCTAGGTGAACTTCCTGCAACTGAGAAGGAGAAACCCCCCTCTCCTAAAACAGTAGTATTCAAGAGAAAAAGAAAGACTCCTCCTACCCCTCCTAAGTAATGTTGGAAAATAATACTGATATACTTTACCCTATAGTTAAATACTAATTGGTATGAACATGAAGTCTGTTTATATAATTCTAGAAAATTTGGTTATATAATCTCTCTTTCCAATTTCTTTTCTGCTTGATTGACATATTTCTTTTCTCTACAAATGTTGTGATGCTAGTACAATTTCCCTCTAAATAGGGTTAAGACAAATATGGGGAGATTGTTGGGAAAATGATTTCTCTTAACCCCTGAAATTAAGTTGAATATGAATTCTAAGAAAGGAAAATCAAGGTTAAGTAAATATGCGTCGAATAGTATTCGACGCAACGTCGAAGTGATATCGACGTTCCTTTCAGAATGAGTCGAAGTAACTTTAAGAAGAATTCGACGTATCCTATGTCGACGTAGCTCTGACTTCTAGTCGACGCATCTTGAGAAGTCAACGCACCTTAGTCGACGCACCTTCCTTATTCTCCTCTCGACGTTCTGCCAGGACGAATTCGACGCTTACGTCGAATAGTAATCGACGCACGTCAATTTCTGTGATTAATTCAAAAATCTCCAGATCTCTTTCCTTCTTTCATAGATCTGATTTATATGAAATCAAATTATACTTTATAGCCGTTCTGAATTATTCTTTTCCTCTAATGATTTCTTGGCTAATTTGATTAAATCCATTATGGACACTATTTGAAATCAGAATGAATACTTTCCTTCTATGGATATAATTATTATGGAAATTTCTCCTTCTTTCTAATACTCTACCTGCTAATTGATTACTCTCCTATAGTGTTATTTTAATGAACAGAGCTATAAATAACAAGGTGGTCGGCAGAGAGCAAGTAGAAGTGATCCACAATATACATATTGAAAAAGAGGAAAAGCTCCCAAGAGAAAAAGAGAGAGAATTGAGAAATACTTCTGCAGCAACCATCAAGCTTCCATCTTCTCCTGCTTCTGAAGCCATACTGCTGCAAACTCTGATAGCTCTCACAAAAGAGAGAAAAGGCCTACAATCTCCTTCTCACTATAGAAGAGAGATTTCATTCACTACTTCTTGTGCTTCCAATCTTCTTGCTAGGAAGAAGATTCCTTCTTGTCTTTTTATTATCTCTCTTTCTTCTTTACCTTTATTTCACTTTCAAATACTGTAAAAGAGTTTTTAGAATCTCTCTGCAAAAAATTCAGTTGTACTGGTTCTAAGAGTCTCCTTTTCAAAAGACTCAGTTGGTTCTAAGAGTCTCCTTATCAAAAGACTCAGGGTGGTTCTAAGAGTCTCCTTATCAAAAGACTCAGTGCAAGATAGTGAATTTCCTACCAAGGGGGTAGAAGAGTGGACTACCCAAAGTTTGGGGAACCACTATATTTCCTTGTGTTGTGCTGTGATTTCTTTTCTTGCATTTACTTTCTTTACTTACTTAATTCTTGTTGGTGTGTGAGAAGCCTTAATCTGTGATCACCACATATAAATATATATATAATTGCACAAAATATTTTAAATCTCTATTCACCCCCCTCTAGAGAATTCTAGTGAGGTTAACTGTGCACTTTCAGGAACCATTTAAGAATTATGCTTCAAATAAACGTACGCCCTCACATTCAATCACACACTTGAATTCCTATGAAAGAAAACATTCTAAGGACATTAACTATGTTAACTACTATATCAAATAAAGAAATAAATTGACATAACAAAAGAACTTACTATAAATGTAAAGAGAAATACATAGCACAAATCACAATTCATCATATGAATAAACAACCGAAAACATACAATCCACAAGGATCTCACTAAATAAGATCATTCAGGTATCTAATACACATTGATCTAACATGACCATCATGCTTCCTTTGCGCAAGAGGCTTTGTTAGTGGATCCACTATATTTTCTTCAGTCGGTACTCTACAAATGTTCACATCTCCTCGATCGACAATCTCTCAAATAATATGGTACCGCCGAAGTATGAGCTTGGAGTGCTGATGAGATATAAGTTCATTAGCTTGTGCAATAGCACCGTTGTTGTCATAGTAGAGAACTATGAGATCAACACTGCTAGAAACTACATCAAGCTCATCGATAAAATTCTTAATCCATTCAACCTCCTTTGCCGCATTTGCAGCAGTGATATACTCGGCCTCTGTTGTAGAATCGACAACTGTCTCTTATTTGGAACTCTTCCAGCTCACATCCCCTCCATTAAGGCAAAATATAAAACTTGACTGGGATTCTGAGTCATCCCTATCAGTTTGGAAGCTAGCATCCGTGTAACCTTTTACAAAGAGCTCTTCCTCTCCACCAAACACCAAGAACATATCCTTAGTTCTACTCAAGCACTTTAAGATATTCTTGACTGCTGTCCAGTGACCATCACTGGGATCAGACTGATATCTACTCATTATGCTCAAAGCATATGAGACATTGGGTCGAGTACACCACATTGCATACATGATTGATCCAATTGCCGAAGAATATGGAATCAACTTCATGTGGTCCTTATCTTCCAAAGAATTAGGGCACTGGTACTTAGAGAGACTCACACCATGTGACATAGGTAAGATTCCCTTCTTGGACTCAAGCATGTTGAAGTATTTTAACACATTCTCAATGTATGTACTCTGGGTCAAACCCATCAACTTCTTCGATATATCTATATAGATCATAATACCAAATATATAAGTCTATTCACCCAAGTCTTTCATAGAAAAGCAGTCTTCTAGCTTGTTCTTAACAGCTTGTAGGGTTGGAATATCATTCTCAATCAACAGTATGTCATCCACATACAATATCAGGAATATGACAATGTTCTCACTAATCCTCTTGTAAACACAAGACTCATCCTCGTTCTTGATGAAATCAAACTCTTTGATTTTCTCATCAAAGTGCGGATTCCAACTTTGAGAAGCTTGTTTCAATTCATAAATGGATCGATTCAACTTGCATATTTTTGTAGCTTCATTTGGAGATACAAAACCGTCGGGTTGTGTCATATACACTTCCTCAAGGAGGTTTTCATTAAGGAAAACCGTATTGACATCCATTTGCCAGATCTCGTAGTCATAATACGCAGCAATAACAAGTAAAATTCTGATGGACTTAACCATAACAACATGGGAAAAGATCTCATCATAGTCAACACCATGAATTTGCTTGAAACCTTTATCCACCAGTCATCCTTTGAATTTATGTACATTCTCATCCATCTCGGTCTTCTTCTTGAAGACCAACTTGCACCATATGGGTTGTATCCCTTCAGGTGGTTCCACCAAGGTCCAAACTTGGTTTGCATATATGGAGTCCATTTTAGATTTCATTGCCTCAAGCCATTTCTTGGAGTCTGGTCCATTCATAGCCTCTTGGTAGATTGCAGGCTCATCATCATGATCCATAAGCAACACATTACCTATTTGAGATATGAGAAATCTATATCTCTCAGGCTGAACTCTAGGTCTACCAGATCTACGTAGGATTTGTCTTTCTTGAGCAGGTTCTCCAGCTACAACAGTTTGTAGTCCTTGCTCAGGTTCCAATTCTAGTTCATTCATTGTTTGTGGTTCTTGAACCTCTTCAAGTTCTACTTTAGTGTTTTCTCTAGACAAAAACTTTTCTCTAGAAAAACACCACTCCTTGCGACAAAGTCTTTGCCCTCTGATTGTAGGTAGAAGTAACACCCTTTGGTTTCCCTAGGTTATCACACAAGATAATACTTATCTGTCGTGGGTTCCAGCTTGTCAGACATTTTACATTGCACGTATGCTTCACATCCCAAAATCTTAATGAAAGACATAATAGGAGGCTTCCCAGTCAATATCTCATAAGGTGTCTTTTGAATCGTCTTCGTCGGAACTCGATTTAGTGTGAAAGCAGCTGTCTCTAGAGCAATACCCAAAAGAAAATGGGAAAATCTGCATAACTCATCATCGATCGTACCATGACTAACAAAGTACGATTCGTCCGCTCAGAAACACCATTATGTTGTGGACTTCTAGGTGGAGTGAGCTATTGTAACATCCCAACTCTAAAATAGGGTCTAGCCGGTTCAGTTGAACCCTTGGAGGAACCTAGGCCGGGTCATAGGACAACTATGACCCGACCTTCACCACATAGTGGTGGTTATTTAGAGAACTAAATAACTGTTTTGGGTGGCATTGTGCTTCGCCACAACACCAAAGTAGTTCATGAAGCATACGTGCTCCGAATAGACTTCTGTCAATTGCGTTAGACTCGTATAGTTGATACGAGTGCAACGGAACTCGTTTCGTTTCGATCTGAGGTCATATGTAGAAAATGACTATTTTGAGTATCGTAGCGCGTCACGACGACGCAATTTTAGAATATGGAGCATACATGCTCCGAATTGACTTCCGTTAGTTGCGTTAGACTCGTATAGTTGATACGAGTGCAACGGAACTCATTTCGTTTCGATCTGAGGTCATATGTAGAAAATGACTATTTTGAGCATCGTAGCGCGTCACGACGATGCTATTTTAGTATAGTGAGCATATGTGCTCCGAATTGACTTCCGTCAGTTACGTTAGACTCGTGTGGTCGGTACGAGTGAAATGGAACTTGTTTCGTTCCAATCCAAGGTCGTTTGGACAAAACGACTATTTTGAGTAACGTCGGGCGTCACAACAACGCCATTTTAGAATAATGAGCAAACGAGCTCCGAATTGAATTCTGTCAGTTGCGTTAGACTCGTATGATCGATACGAATCCAACAGAATTCGTTTTGCTCAATTCCAACGTTGTTTAATCAAGTAAATAAAAATATTGCTTGTAAATTTATACGAAGCTTTGAGATACGTAAACACTGGATTTCAACCCTGCCACATTCATTGATGACCCGACAATCGATGACGCGGAATCATGTTGACTTTGACCTGCATAGGGAGGACCCACTTAGGGTTGACTTTGGTCAACCCCCTTATAAGAGGTGGTTTTTGATTCTAAACCCCCACCCAAGCTCCACTTAGCACAAGTTAAGCTCTCCCTTCCCCCAAAACAAAACCACAATCCCCATGCCCTCATGGGATTGGCTGGCAGCAACCCCAAGACACCCAAGTGGGGAGAGATATTTTCAAGCTTAAACCTAAGCTAATGGTGACCCTAAGCTAAGCTCACACACTCTCTCTCTCTCCCTCTCTTTCTCTCTTTGTTTTTACTCACATGCTTAATAGCCTAGCTAGACTTGTAGAGTGTACAAACCACCAATGAAGGGTTGCCACCTTCCCCTAACCAGCTGGGAGGAGCCAACCCTCTCCTCCATGGGAGAATAATCCCACATCGGGGAGAAGAGGAAGGGGGGCACATCAACAAGCCCAAGCCACCCCCTGCCGGAGCCCCGCCTCGCCGGAAAACGCGAGCCGAGCCTCCACTACCCTCCACCACCTTCCATGGCGGATCTCGCCGAGAGCCACCGGAGGCCTCCAAACTAGGTGGATCCTTCTCCTCTCCTTCCTCCCCACGTTTCGGACGCATTGCATGCGAACTCCGGCGGCCGGAGCGCCGCCGCCGCCTCCCCCTTCTCCTCCGTCTGAATCGGGAAGATAAACAGTTCCAGCGGTGGCCGGCGGCGGCAGGCCACCAGACCACCGCCGGAGGGAGCGCCCGCCCCCTAGGAGCCGGCTGCGGGCGGAGACAAGGCCGGACGGCGGCGGCGGAGGCCCGTAAGGGGGCGGTCTGGTGCAGGCGGCGGAGGAAGTCTTAACAAAATTTATAATTTTATAAAGTTTTTATAATTTTATAATCTAATTTGTTATGTGAATTTTTTGGGCCCTATATGAACCCAAAATGCAAAAACTTTGAACGTCAAAGTTGCTCATCTTGGCAAGGGCTAGCTTCTGTAAAAATATCATAATTTTTGGAGGAGACTAAGTATTTTTAGAAATTAAAATACTGTGATATTTTGGGTTTTTGAATTATCAGAGGGTCTTAATAGTGATGGAAAATTCTGATAAAATTTGGGAAGCTTCCTACTACTGACCTATACTTACTGTAATTATTTTGGAATTTTTGAAATAGGTTTACTATTTATAGATGCTTAAAACCTATGTTATAAATTAATAATGAATTACACCCTCCTCCAACATGCATCCAAAAATTATGGGTTGCTATTCTAATGATCTTAAAATGGAATAATAACTCAACGAGCTACGATTAGAATAATGCTCGGACATTGAGAATCGCCTCTTCTGAGGTTTTAAGAAACTCATAATATCGTTCTTCAGTCCGCTTAAGTCATGCTTAAAGGTTGCAATAAAAACCCAAGGTCGGAAAATAACAAAAGGCCGGATTTGGAAGAAGCTCCTATGAACGGAGATAGAACATAACTATTCTTCTAAGAGCGGAGATGGAACTGAAGCCTCCTGATTATGGAGTGATTGGACTACTAACCTGTTTATTTGTTTATTTCCTCCAGTCTCGTACTGGTACTGCATTTACTGCTTTCAGTTAGTACTTTCAATTACTCCAGTCCCGCACTGGTCCTGCATTTACTGCTTTCAGTTAGTACTTTCTTTTACTCCAGTCTCGTACTGGTCCCGCTACTTTCAATTTTAGTACCTTCTGTTTAGTTTCTTTTCAGTTTTACTCCAGTCTCGTACTGGTCCAGTTCAGTTACTGCACTTTATTTCAGTATTTCAGTTACTGTACTGTATTTTCGTTTTGCCTATAATTTAGAGTTGACGTGAAGATGGGGCATTCCTTCAGAGTCAACTCTAAATAGTGCCGAACTAGCCGCCGCTTGTAGAGCAGAGCGGACAGATCGATGTTTTGGCTTTTCTTTCTTTATTGCCTATAAATTTAGAGTTGACGTGAAGATGTGGCATACCTTCAGAGTTAACTCTAAATAGTGTCGAACTGGCCGCCGCTTGTAGAGCAGAGCGGACAGATCGATGTTTTGGCTTTTCTTTCTTTATTGCCTATAAATTTAGAGTTGACGTGAAGACGTGACATACCTTCAGAGTCAACTCTAAATAGTGCTGAACTGGCCGCCGCTTGTAGAGCAGAGCGGACAGATCGATGTTTTGGCTTTTCCTTCTTTATTGCCTATAAATTTAGAGTTGACGTGAAGACGTGGCATACCTTCAGAGTCAACTCTAAATAGTGTCGAACTGGCCGCCGCTTGTAGAGCAGAGCAGACAGATCGATGTTTTGGCTTTTCTTTCTTTATTGCCTATAAATTTAGAGTTGACGTGAAGACGTGGCATACCTTCAGAGTTAACTCTAAATAGTGCCGAACTGGCCGCCGCTTGTAGAGCAGAGCGGACAGATCGATGTTTTAGATTTTCCTTCTTTATTGCCTATAAATTTAGAGTTGACGTGAAGACGTGGCATACCTTCAGAGTCAACTCTAAATAGTGTCGAACTGGCCGCCGCTTGTAGAGCAGAGCGGACAGATCGATGTTTTGGCTTTTCCTTATTTATTGCCTATAAATTTAGAGTTGACGTGAAGACGTGGCATACCTTCGGAGTCAACCCTAAATAATGTCGAACCGGCCGCCGCTTGTAGAGCAGCGCGGTCGAATCAATGTTTTGAAGTTTATTCTTGTATTGACAGTAATAAATATTCCTACGGGAATATATTGTGCCTTCGAGAAATATTCCTACGGGAATATATCGTGCCTTCGAGAAATATTCCTACGGGAATATATCGTGCATTCGAGAAAGATTCCTACGGGAATATATCATGCCTTTAAGAAATATTCCTACGGGAATGTATTGCGCCTTCGATATATGTTCCTACGGTAATTATATTGTGCCTCAGACATATGTTTCTTCGGGAATATATTGTGCCTTCCTGAAATATTCCTACGGCAACATATTGTGTCTCGAGAAATATTCCTTCGGGAATATATTGTGCCTTCCAGAAATATTCCTACGGGAATATATTGTGCCTTCGAGAAATATTCCTACGGGAATATATCGTGCCTTCGAGAAAGATTCCTACGGGAATATATCGTGCTTTTGAGAAATATTCCTATGGGAATATATTGTGCCTTCGAGAAACAATTCCTACGGGAATGAAATGTTGCCTTGGAGAAAGTAATTCCTACGGGAATGAAATGTTACCTTCGAGAAACTAATTCCTACGGGGATGAAAGGTACCTTGCCTTGAGAAATTATTCCTACGGGAATTATATTGTGTCTCCGACATATGTTTCTTCAGGAATATATTGTGCCTTCCAGAAATATTCCTACAGGAATTATATTGTGTCTCCGACATATGTTCCTTCGGGAATATATTGTGCCTTTGAGAAATATTCTTACGGGAATTAAATGTGCCTTCGAAAAATGTGCCTTGGGAGGATGTCAGATGGCCGATGAGTTTTACTCTAAGGCAACCCGCACGACAGACATTCTGGGAGGGCAACACGTGTGAAACTAATAGAACTACGTGGGTCTGAGACCGTATGCAAGATGATACGGAGTACGTAGGTGGTGGTCGTGGGAAGACTGCCTCGGCCCAATAAGAGTCCAGATATCCCCTCCCTTATAAATGTTATATTATGTCTGTTTGTTAGTAGGGGTTGGATTCTGTTCGTGGTTCTAATAACTTGTCTTTAGCACAGGTGACAGGTGCGGATGAGAGAAAGTACCCATGTGTGGATGATGCGACGGAGCAGGCTACGTCAGGAACAAGTTGTTACGCCACATCCCTTTTGATGTGCCCCACCTCATGACATCTATATAGTGGCAATGAATCCTTGATGGACAAGATTTAATCCGGTGAAGGTATGGAAATTATTCATACAAGTCTGAAGTTTAAGGTTTCTGTGATAGTTAATCTTCCGCTATAATACTACGTCTTCCGCTAAGTGCTATAAAGTGCACTCTTGATGATGTCTTCCGCTAGAATACTGTCTCCCTACTCTGTTGGTGACTTTCGCTTAACAACACCCCTAAGCGTGACAACGGAGTGTTCAAGGAAGGGGGTTGGAGAAGCTAGTACCTCCACCCTTCGGGATCGCTTCGGCGTCGTGCTAAAAGGGTGGTGTGCGATAAGATCCCCCGGTCGAACCGCCAATTTGGGGGGGGGGGGGGGGGGGGGTCTTACAGCTGTGATACAATACCACACTGTTTTAGATGATCACAAAACTCCTGACTCAAATATTCGTCACCTCGATCAGATGATAGTGCTTTAATTGTTTTTCCTAGTTGGTTATATAATTCATTCTGGAAGTCCTTGAACTTTTCAAAGGATTCAGATTTGTTCTTCATAAGAAACATGTATCTGTATCTACTGAAATCATCAGTAAATGTAATGAAGTAGTTATTGGATCTGATGGTGCCCTTAGAGGGGTGGGGTGAATAAGGGGTTTACTATTTTTGAGATAAACTTACAGATTTTAAATAACATAAAACTTTTTGGCTCTGTCGCTAACGTCGGGTGTTAAGAGTCAATGCCGGGCGTTATCTCTCCAGAAAATATTTTTACAGAAATATTCAAAATGATCTTCTTTATGAAATACAATTCCCCCAAAAAATAGATATAATGAAAAAGAATTTTATATTTCACAAAAATGATTACAAGGATAAAATTTCAATAACGCTTGAAATTAGAGACGACAACTTAAAAATCACTTTTTGTTCCTTCACCGGTCCTTCTCCCAAGGACCGATTGGCTATAACATATCTATTCCCAGATAAGGCCTCTAGCCACCCCCTAGATCTACCCTAGATCTAGTCGCCACGCACAAGGCGACGAATTTCCCCCTAAACCAAACCCGGCCTAGTCGCCACACGCAAGACGGCGAATTCACTACCGTTACAAGAAAAAAATGAAAAGATAAAGTAAAAATCAGAATAAAAGACTCCCTAGATTGAAGAGCGTTGAAGGAGATGTTAAAGATATGCCATGACCACGTCGGAGAAGCGAGCATCCTTCTTCAAATTTGCCGTTGGAAATCTCCTTCTCACTCTTGTTCATCAAAGTTGGTGTTGGGAGTGCTCTATGAATTCAGGATGAAATGATCTCTCTGAAGTATAGAATGAAGGCTTGGATTGCATCACCTTGAGCAAATGAAATCAGGTCTTTAAATAGACACGGGAGCTAACGCCTGGCGTTAAGAGTTAACGCCAGCATTAAGAATCATGTACGACAGTTACTGAGAGCGTGCAAACCGTCGGGATCGTGGTAGATTGTGACTCAACGCGGGCGTTAAGAGTCAACACTAGCGTTGTCTCTGGCTTCTTAACGGATTCCTTCTCGATGACATTTCATCTCGACGGCTTATTCTTGACGAAAGTTAACGCGGGGCGTTAACTCTCTTTTCAGAGAATCGTCATCCTGTTCATATGGTATTTAACTGTAGTACCTGCACACTATAAACACAAGCAAGATCAAATACATAGTGTGATTTGTAATTTCTCAAACTAAGAGAAGTGAACACAAGCTCCAACAATCTCCCCATTTTGATAATAACAAATCCACTAATAAGAAATAAAATATAATTAAAGTAGTGTTTATAGTATATGTTAAGCGTGATAAACATACATACCCCCCCTATGTGGATACTCCCCCTACATGAGAGCATTTCCTAATTTACTCCCCCTAAATCATAGATTTCTCTAATTTAATCTCCCCCTTTTGTTATAATCAAAAGGAGGTAGGGATGAGTAGTATCAATTTTCCTTTGTGCACTATGTAGAAATAAATGCAACTTGTTTTTGAAAAATAGTGAACACAGCGAAAGCAATATTGAACATCTTTAAGAATTTGTAAGAACAAAATATAATAAGCGTTTAAATCAAAAAAGTAGATGTTTTGAATTTAGATACACAAGTTGCAAGTACATTGGAAATTTGTAATATAAAAGTATCAAGCAAGATTATAAAATATCAAGGAAATATATGTTTACAATGTAAAGTAATTTGCATTTCAAGTATGCACAAACATTGTAAAGATCATGCTTTGTTATCTAGTGCAATTACTCATGATTGTAGAGAATTATATAGTTAAGTTTTTTAGTCCAATTCTCATGAGTGGAAGTATTATAAATGATAATGATGGGTTCAATAAGTGTGTTTTGATAAAGTATACAAGTGTATAAATCAAACCACATGAAACTATGTAATGTAAGAACATAACTTTAATTTAACCTAAACAACTTTACTTCCACAAATTTCAATGCACATATAATTTTTTTAATTTTAAAGAGAAGCGGTGAAAATTTTGTTTGTGCAAGACACTTTACAATTCTTTCCAAGGTGCTCAACCTCACAATGCTCATTAAGACTTATCAGGAGGGTGAGTAGTGCTTGGTGGAGTTAACCTTGTCATTAATTATTTGCCTTTTAGTTTAGTGACTAAGGACTCCGAATCCACTTGTTTTTGCAAACATAGAAATTTTATTTTATATACCACATTTCTCTAATCACAAGTGCATGAAAACAAAGAATTTAAGAAAGAATTCAATGTTGTGTAGGTAAATTATTTATGAGATTCAAAATAAGTTCTTATACTACACAATTATGCAATAAGATTTAAAACACATGCATATTAACAAAAATGTGTAAGTGAGAAAATCATTATCAAAGATAAAAACTTTACTCATACTTAGAGGCATGTAACAACATTTCTACACATGTAATCTATAATCAATTTTTTGCACATTTTAAGATGATATTTAAGGCATGATAAAATCAAAACAATGTTTGTAAGAAACTTGAAGGTTTAAATTAAACATTGTAACGAATCCTTAAGCAATATATAATCATCCTTGAATTAAACATTTAAGCATAAATTTTTTTAACTTTTAGAAGTAAATAGTCAAAAAAAAAATAGAAAACCTTTTAAAGAAAATAGAGAATTAAAACAAAATACTGCAATAAAATAATTCCAAGAATTTTTCAATATAACAGAAAAGAAAAAAAATTGAGCATAGAGGCTAACGCCAGGCATTAGCTTCTTAACGCCGAGACAGAACTCCAATTTTTGACTTTTGAAAAATCTTTTTCATGATTCATTTGTAATATAAATAGGCCATTTTACAGTTGAAATTTTAGACATTAAGAAGTTGATATGAAAGCTCTTTTAGCGTGTTTTTGGTGGTTTGTCTGTAGATTTTACATTTTTATTGATCTTTGATTTTTTTTTAAATGCAAACAAATATAACCAAGTACATAAGATAATTTTGATAGATTTTTATAAGGATTATAGTGACATTTCTAAGACACCTAAAATTAACCTAAGCAAGTGAAAACGTGCATCGGGTAGAGGTTTGGTAAAAATGTCGGCAAGTTGTGATTCAGTCCCTATAAAGCTAATTTTAACACGTTCCTTCTTAGTATGATCTCTAATGAAATGATGTCGGACATCTATATGTTTTGTAACATCCCCAATCCTGCTAGACCCCTTGGAAATGTTAGGGCATAGTGGTGAGATGAGTGGCCACTAGGGCCTTAGGCTAGGGTGGAAATGGCTAAGTGCACACCAAAGCTCAAAACCAACCTAGCCCTAAGCCCCTCAACTAGGTCAATTGACCCTAAATTGTCCAAATTGACCTCACATATGTTGCCCTAACTACTAAGGGAGACCACTAGGATGGAAATTGCACTTGGGTGGGACCCAATTGCATTAAATTGACCAAAGTCAAACTTTACCTAATTTTGGTCAAATCTACACCCTTTGATTAAATTAAACCAATTGGGGCCCCACCATGGACCAACCAATGTCGGGTGATGTCAAGGAACCCATGACCCCCATGTGGGGTCAACCCACTCACCTTGTTGACCAAAGTTAACCATGGTCAACATAGCTCTTTAAGGTGAATTCTAAGCCTAATTTGAATGAAACCCAACACCCATCAATTAACCAATTATTTATGGACTTAGGACACCCCCTTATCAACCTTGGACTGAGCCCAAACCATGGGTTTGATTAACCAAATGAGAGGGGGGGGGACCAAAAGTAATTAAAAAGGCAAAAGTTAAAGGTTAAAGCAAATCCCCCTCTAACACTCCATCTCCAATAAGTGTTGGGCACTCCACCCTTGATTGCTAAACCTCAGAAGGAGACTAGAAGGCCCAGCAAGGGCAGGGGTGCATGAGGGTGGCAGCAAGGAGCAATCCGAGGAAGCTTGATTTCAAAACCAGCTTTAGAAGCCTCCCCACCTCATTCCAGCCACACCATCAGCTTCAGAAGGGAGAGAGCTGTCGGGAACGACACCTGGAGCAAGGCCATAGCATGAGAATTAAAGTCGGGAGCAGGCTTGCCGGAGCAAAGCTTAACCATGGTGAACCGCCGCCGGAGCCGCCGCCACGCCCCAATCACGGTTCGTTTCTCCTCCTCTCCCCCCATGCTAGCTTTCTATAACAAAACGAAGAAGGATCGGGCTCAATTGAGCCCGAATCCATTCCTTAAAACCAAGATTTTCCGCTCTAAATGGGAAGCCTGGGATCGCGGGAACCGCCGCCTCCGGCCGCCAGTCGCCGGTAAATGGTAGCCCCGACCACCACGAAGGTGTCAGTGGTGTTGGCCGGTGGTGGTGGTGGCTGTATCGCAGGCAATCTCGGTCGCAACTTCGCCCAGCATGGCGCGATCTCAGCCGTTGGCTGGAGGAGGAAGATGACTCCCTGGCCGTGAGATCTGCGTCAAGATCCGTGCGCGCCCTTTTTATATGAATTAATTTATTGTCTTAGGGATTATAGTTCTCTTTTTGGTGCAGCCTCCTTCTAGGTTTAATTAGGGGCACTTAGTTACTAAATTAGCAAAAGTGCCCAACATAAAAGTTGTAGGCCTTGACCTTAGCTTTCATTAGGGCTTGAGTTCAGGTCATTTGGTGACCCACAGCTCCCTGGGGAGCTGTTTTACTAGGGCTGGTCCTACACTAGGACAACCCACTAAAATCATTATTTAGCCTAGATCTCTCAAGCTTTGAAGCTGAGATTTTAACCATGGGTAGGTATACCCTAGGGGTACCCTCTGCCCAAAGATCAGTATTTGTTGGGCACTTTTGCCTATAGTTTTTGTGGTAATTAAGATATTTAAATAATGTTGATTTTTAGAGCATATGAAGTCCAAATGACACAAAATTTTGGTGGCATGCTCTTTAGTTTATGAGTAGTGCCTACCTAAATTTTCACTCCATTTGGAATTGATTTGATATGGAAAATGGGAAACCATAATGAGGGCCCTTAAGGGTCAAATTAGGGTTTAGGCTATTTTGGGGAGTTGAGTGGGTTGGCCTCCTCCCATCATGATGATTATGTAGGTAATGAAATATAAATGCATGTGACACCCCCTAATGGAGCATTTGGATCCATTAGGGTGGTGTGTCCTAAAACCCTAAGGGTAAACTCTTAGGGTTGCAAATTAGGGCTTGCGAAGGACATAGGACCAAATGTGCTTTCCTTGGCTCAGAACTTGGTAGACATGTTTTTAAGAGCATGCAATGGCTTAGATAATTTAATGGGAATATTTAGAATCAAATATGCATTTTTCCCTTATTAAATGAAGTTGCCACTATTTCCTTAAATAAATAAAATGCATGGTCAGATGACCTTGCATGGTTATGATATATTAACAGTGGCTGAATTGGGATGAAAATAGGCTATAATAATTTTAGTAGGATTTATTGAAGTGTTATTTCTTGTGGAGGAATTTTTAAGTGCTTACTAGCTTAGAGGAATTTAATTATGAAAAATGTCAAATCATTGGGCAAAATTATAAAACTTGGTTATCTGTCTTTTTTTGTTGATATATGCCCATGATAATTATTTGGAAGCCTGTGGAATTGTATTTCATGTACATCATGTAGAAATTAGTATTTACTACACTTGGATGTTAAATCATTTTAATTAGTCAAATCATATGGAAATGATATAAATATTTGGCAGAGGACTCTAGACCCCCATTTGAACTCTTGGCAATTTTTATAGAATTTTCAGATGTGAAATATTATTTTTCCTAATTATAGTGGCATTTTGATAATTATACAACTATGAGGATTTAGTAGGCCACATGACATCCTAGGGTCATGAAACTCAGTAAACCACCTTGCTATGGAATATTACCTTACTGATAATTTTAAGGTAGCATGTAGAAGCATTTTGAGGATAGATCATGTGTAATTTGACTTAAGGCCTTAACTATTTTAAATAATAATAAATAACAAATTAATATGGAAAATTATGGAAGTTGGAACACACCTTATTAAGGTCAGTAGGAGTCTAGTATAATTATACCATATCCCGGTGATTAGTTTTTAGAAGGATCCCCGTATGGGGTTTGAGGTTAGTTCAACTTGGTGGTCTGCGTTTAGTAAAAAACCAAAATTTTGATTTTAAGACAATTCAGACCCATAAGTAGTGTTTAAAAGTTATGTCCATTCAGTATTTGAGTTATAGTTCAAAATGATTCAAGGAGGGTCAAACCTAGGATTAACATTGAGATTGTGTTAGGGTTGGTGTATGAGGTGTGGAGGTACGTCCAACCCAATTGGGTGGGACGGGTGTTGAGCTAAGTCACTTTAATTATATGAAATAATGAGGGGTGAACTAAATGTTAATCACCAACTAAAGTAATTGTCTTGAGAAAGAGGATGGTGGGGTTGAGCCCATTGAATCCTTAGTACCGTTGGGGGGCTCCTTTACGGGGTATACCGCGGGAAGTCCAAGATTCACCCAAGACATAATACTAACTTAATTGTAGGCAAGTGTAGCGTAATTAGGTCAGCAAGCTAGTATGGATCTCCTTCGGAAAGGAGATGTGTTGGAGCAACTTGTGTGATAGTCCTTGAGCCGGAGGCTCGGGTGGACTTGGTGTCACCTGTTACTTATGCAATTAGTGGCGAGTCTTCGGTACTAGGCTAGTCGTGTCACCGACGGTAGTACATTGACTTGGGTGATGGTGAGGTTTAGAGGGCCGGTAAGTTTGAGTACCGCGGTCTGGAGGACAATCCCTAATAACCCACACCGACCTTAAAGTCTGGTGGATTCCAGCAAGAGTACGCAAGAGCTCCGCTGTTGTGTTCTTAGCATTGAGGCGTACGTGAGGTCTAGGCTTGGTAGTGAGCATACCCGCCTAGGATGTGGAGTGCCCGATCCACTACCACCGTGAGCCACGACGGTCGGTACCAGAAAGGTTGGCTTCCTTTCTAACAAAATGGGAACTATAAAGGTCTGTGCGCATAGAGTCGTGTGGGTGAGTCACATTGCATAAACACATTAAATCATCATAAGCATAGCATAACATAACATACACATTAGCATACCCCCATCATATAAATTAGTATGAGCTCTTTTATATGATGGGTTACCTGGACATCTTAACTTATATGTCGTATGTGCGTTCATATAAGTTAAGGTACGAATCTGTGATGGTAGTTTAGTTTTACTTACTGCACCGCACATTTTTTTGTACTGTTTACTTCATTCTCTACTTTACTGTCATTTATTTGCACTATACTGCTAGCTAGTTTTACCGCTTTACCTTTACTTGCTAGAATAGTGCCATGTCACCTCTTTCCTTATTTACCCCTGGTTGTCCTCCGCTTCTTCCTCCCGCTCGGTACCCAGTAGTCGTGGAGGGAGGCGAGGACACAACGACTTAGTCTTTATGACTAACGGTCTGATATGGCCATAACAGGAGTCCGAGGAGACGGAGTTGTCCCGCGCGCAGCTGGACGAGATGGCAGGACCTGAGCAGCGGATGCAGCGCACTACCACGACGCCACAGGTTGATGACTAGATAGTTAGATTTCAGCTTTGAGAGTTTGTAGTTTCCGCATGTTGTAGAGAGAGAGAGTACTCATTTTGGATATGTATCGGGCTTAAGCCCTTTTTGCTTGTTCTGTCTCTTTTTGGACATTTCTATTTTCATTATATATCTATATGATGTTGTGACATGTGGACATGCCTTTACCTTTGTACTTACTTTTGGCATATATTTACTTATGATCGTATAGCCGGCGGAGTCGGTGCTGAGCGGTGTTAGCCAACCCAAGTGTTGGTGACGCCGCAAGGCAGTGATTCTGGGCGAAGATCTATTGGACATGTGTGCCACATCCCTTTGTTTGAGAATAACAAATCCCATATTGTGTTTGATATTGCTTGTAGTGTGTTTATAGTGTGCAAGAACTATAGGTGCAATACTCCACAGGTAGAAGGCAGCATGGAATCAAACTTTTGAAAGGAGCAGCGCTACCGCCGGCGCTAACGCTACCGCCAGGTGCTAGCCGTCCGACGAAATTGAAGCTGCGTTCGACGAATTTGGCTCCGTTCGACGAAATGTCCGTTCGACGAACTTGAATCTCCGACCGACGAAAGTTTGTTCTACCACGCCACCGATAGTTTTCGCTATCGCCAGCGCTAGCGCTATCGCCTGGCGCTATCTCAAGTTTGTGCACAGAGCCACGCCGCCGACGGTTTCGCAACCGCTCCACACGAATGCTACCGCAGGCGCTAGCCACTACCCAGGCGCTAGCTCCAAGTTCTATAAAATGAGCCAACTTCGATCATTTTGAGAATCTATCCCAGAGAGGTTGCTTGTACCACAATTCCAGTGCTGTTATGCTGCCGAAGATGGATCTCCCACAAAAAGCTTAAGGAGAATTCTGGAGGAGGACTACGTCACGCTACATCCGAAGGACGATCGCTTCGACCTCGCTCATACTACACCGATCCTTCATCTCCAACTTCAGAAGATCTCATATAGGGAGTTTTTATTATTGTTTTCATTATTTCCATTCCATACTTTTTGTTACCGTTTAGAGAATTCGCCTTGTGTTGGCGACTAGGTCTGGGTAGGACTTAGGGGAAAATTCACCTTGTGTTGGCGATTAGTTCTAGGTGATTAGATCTAGGGGGCTCAAGGCCATATCTGGGGAAGGATTAGCTAGAGCGGCTTGAGGCCTTATCCGGGGAAGGATAGGCTAAAGCCAACCGGTTCGTGGGGATACGAGTCGGTATTGAAAAGGAAAAGATATTTTCATTTATGCGCCTCCGATTTCTAGCGATATAGAAATCAAATTTATGTAAACACCATTTTTATATAAATACAATCATGTCTCTATTTGTGTTTACTTGATTTCTCACTTTTGGCGTTATCTCTAAAATATTGGTTACAAAGCTTTCAATTCAAATCACTTTGTCTAAATTGTTTATCTTAATCTATTTCATCATATAACAATTTAGCACTTGTTTCTAAATCCTAAACTTGCAAATTATGATATTTTCTTCCTTTAGCTAAATTGTTATTTTGTGTTATAATATTACTTTAAACAATTTAGTAATTTCCATAAAATTATAAAAAGATTTTTATTCCCTTATTCACCCCCCCTCTAAGGGCGCCGTAAGTTCCAACAAGTGATATCAGAGCGCAGGTTATTCCAAACTGTTTAAAAACTAGGAATAATGGCGTCACATGATCTCGCTTCTACTAGTGGGGGAAACTTTCCTATAAATGAAAAATCTTTAGCACCACCTTTATTTGAAGACAAAAATTATAATGGGTGAAAATTTCTTATGGAAAAATTTCTTAAGTCTTTGGATATGGAAGTATGGAATATTACTATTAAAATACCCCCAAGTATTTTAAATAAAAATGAAATGTTTTTAAATGCCAAATCTATGAATAGTCTATATTGTGCATTAGGTCAAAATATTTTCAAACTTATTTATACACTTCCTACTGCTTATGAAGTTTGGAAATTTCTTGAGAATACTTATAGTCTTCCTTCCACAGATGATGAACAAGAGGAATTTCTTATGGATCCAAGAGAAGAAATCGACAAGGACTCACTCTTGGAGGATGATAAATCTAAGAGTGAAATCGACGAGGAATTCCTTATGGATCCAAGAGAAGAAATCGATGAGGACTCGTGCTTGGAGGAAGAAAAATACAACGTCACAATGTTGGACTCTTTTGATGACCAAACATCAAGCAAAAGAGAAGATGGAAATTATAGCAAGGTAAGAAAATCTAAATCTTCTCTTTTTGTAATAAATTCTATTTCTACATTTCGTGTGCTTAAATTTGCTAAACGTAAAATTTCAAAGTTGAAACATGCTAATTCCAAATTGCGTTTAGAAAATAAAACTTTAAAAGCAAACGCTAAAGTAGAATCTAATATTGATGTGTTAAATTCTCTTTCATGCTCTTTAGGTAAAATTCCTATTCCTTGTTTAGATTGCAATCTATTAAAAGAAAAATTCAAGGATATTGAAAAAGGGCTCTTAGTTTCTAAAGAACATAATGAAAAATTGATAGTTGAAAATGATGTTTTAACTTGTAAGTTAATACAATTAAAATCTTTTGTTGAAAAATTTCAAATGTCATGTAATGAATTTCATCATAAGATTTTGAATAACAAGGATAAATTAACTTACAAAATCATTTCTAAAAAGGACCATTTTCACACATTAAATCAAAAGGAGTTTAATTTCAAAAAGAATTATGATCCTCACAAAATTCTTAAGAGTCATTATTATAAGTCTCAATATATTTTCAATCATGACTCAAATTTAAAAACTCCTTTTCATGAAAATCAAACTATTAAATATTATCCTTCATATTATAAGAGTATGTCTATAAGAAAGAGTGGAAATGAAAATCATCAAAATAATAATCAATCTTCTAAAACATATTGTAACCCACTCTTTCAACAATCACTTCTAAAGAAAGATAACCACTCTTATAAAATTTCAAAAAATCCATATAATGAAAATCATTATGATTATCAACATCAATCTATTTTGAAAAATAATTTGAATAAACATAAATCACAAATGAATTATTTTTCAAACAACTATCATTCCAAAAAGATGTCAAATAATAATAATATGAATTTAAAAGAAAAACAACCAAAGTATGAATGGAGGCCCAAAATTAAAAACGAAACACTAACTCCACTTGTAAAGGCCCATTCATCACTATCTCTCCAAAAGCCTACACGATGTATTTGGGTACCCAAAGGAACCATCCCACTTGGTCCCCTTTGGATACCTAAATCTCTTATTAATTAGTATCCATTCATTTGCATGAAGTAGAATCAAATAAAAATGAAATATCACTACTCTACTTCATGATATGCTAATTGTCACTTTTTTTTGAACAAATATGCTATGATCACTTTATATATCATGTAATATGACTTTCATATATTAAGCCTTATGTTTATCAAATCAAATTTGAATTAAAATTGAACATTAAGTCATATATTTTTTCAAAGTGATATATCTCTCATCTTTGATTGTTCTTTATCCTTTTAAATCCTTTACCCTTAATTGTCTTGAATTATCATTAAAAATTGAATATTGAAATTATTATCAAGACTATTGAAACTATTTTAAAGATTAGATTTAAATGGTTTATTAAATGGCTTAAACTAAAAATTAAAATGTGCAACAATTTTTTTTATTCTATATTTGTTTGCTGCATATGATAGCCCTTATAATGAAGAATATTATCTAGAAAAAGTGAAAAAAAAAAATTCATCTAAACGCATGTTTGATCTTTCAAAAATGCGAGTTTACGATCAAAACTTCAAACATCCATATCTTTTGATCCGCTCGCCTGATTTTCGCGTTTAATATATTTTCGGAAAGAGCACAAAAATCTCCATCCAACGACAAACTAGGCTTGCTCATTTGAGTTCTTTTGGTGCTGTCAACTTGCCCTATTTCAACTCCGTTTTAAAAGCTATCTTAGTTTGCTTGATTTGGAAATTTCTGTGTTTATGGATTTTTCATCACATGCTATCCTTAGTATAATTGTTTCATATATTAATTTAGATGTCATGTGTGTGATATGTGTCACCAATGTTTGCATGTAATTTAGACCTTAAAACCATCTTGCATCATTAAGATCAAATAAAAAGATTAATCATTTCATTCTAGGTCTAAAGAAAATTAATTTTAAAACTTCTCATATTACATGCAACATTATCTCCATTAAATCATATATAATAACATTGCACTCAAACTCATTATTCTAGCATCACTTCTTAGTTTATGCTCAAATTTATATGCTAGGTATAACATTTATAATGTTATTAAAATATTATGATAACTATGTGATTTGAAATTATAATAGAATACTAAAATTCCAACAAACACATAGGTTATGGATTAATCATTAGAATATATGTGAATATTGTATCATAAATCATATCTTATCATGCAAAACCAAAGATCAATATATTCAATTATTGAATGAAATTTTATTTCAAAACTTTATATATATGATCTTTGTCTTTTATATGATTGGATGATCATCATTTTTTCTAGACTTACAAATCAAACATGTTCTTTCAAAAGAAAATAACCAAATCACATTGTCATAAGTCTAGAAGAATTAGAATTTACATACATCATGATGATCTAAGATATATTCTATGCAAATTTGTTTATAATCATAAATCATAATTCATGTTCTATCAAGAAATATCTCAAATCGATAATAGGAATTAGGAATCTTATGATAAAAATTATGAATAATGTTTTTTTTCTTTACAATATTTGATGTATTGATTTGCATGGCTAGTGATTGCATGTATCTCTCATATTTGTAGACTCTAGAATCAACTTTGTAATGAAAGTATAAATCAAACTAAATCATCACTCCATTCTAGATCTATAATTTGAAACTCTATTTTGGAATACATGCAATATTGATATTAATCTTATGACATGACATTTAACCCAAAACTCATCATACTAGCTTTATCACTTATTGAATATTAGTAATTGTGCTAGTTATCACATATCGTCATCTCATAAAAGTAGAAAAACTATGCGGCTTTATATAACTCATCACATTAAACAAAACCCATAGTTTATATATCAACCCTTAAATTTAAAAGCATAAGTTGTCCAAAGATTATTCACCTTTGACTTCATATCTCACAATAGCGGGGTCGTAGGGTTGTATGCATTAGAGACCTAACCTCTAAGTCATGTCTTCTCCTTAACCAGGGAGGGTTCCAGTGGGGCCTTGCGAGGCACTGGGGGGAAAGAGTGCTAGGTTGAGCGTTCTCTAGTGTGCGCATATGGGATTAACACCCCAACCTACGACATGTGTGCAGCTCCTCATGCCCATCCGTCACTTAGTACGGGGCTAGGGTATAGACATTTAGTCGGGATAGTTTTTAATCTTAGGACATACTTATATTACTCTTTGCATGATCATTTTATTTACTTATCACTTAAATCATGCATATTTTGGGTTGTTTAATAAAAAATGTCCTCTTGTGTCTTCATAGTTTATATTTTCATGTTTAAATGGTTTTGTAAAACACAAGAATTTGAAAAGCCAAAGTTTCATGCAAATTTGATCCACCTAGAGATCTCCAAAAATTCTAAAATTTCAGCATGGAACTACTTTAAGGACACTTAATCAATATCAATAATCAAAAATTTTAAATTCTCAAAAAATCACGTACTGTTTGCCGCTCACTAGCGCCGACGCTAGCATGGGTGTGTGATTTTTCTGTTTTTTAAAATTTCTAAAAATCAACAAAAATATGTTAGTTTATTTGTGCAAATTTATTTTTGTGTTTCTGTCTATTTTATTTTTGTTTTATTTGAATTATGAAAAATCAACTACAAAAATTCAAAATTCAAAAATACAAAAATATGTTTGTGTGATTTTTCTGTTTTTATTAAAAAAATTCAAAACAAAAAAAACTGTATGATCTTTATTGTAAATATCAAGCATGTATGAATTCTATTATTTAGAATTATTTATAATGTTAAAACACATTCTTTCAAATTACTATGAACATTGTTTTGCTTATCATGCATTGATATATCTATTTAAAGTGCATCAATTGTATTGAAAAATGTGTAGAACCAAGCTTAGCATGCCTCTAAGTATGAGTACATGTTTTATGATTGATAATGATACATTTCACTCACTTATTTTGGTAATCAACATGTGTGTCTAAATCTAAAAATGCTTGCTTGTGTATTGTATTTGTACAATGAATTAAAACTTGCATAAGTTTATTGCCTACACTACATTTGAATTGCACTTATGAAATTTAGAAAAGTGGTTAAGTTAAAAATTTTTGGTTTGCAAAACAAGTGTATTCGGAGAATGTTGTCTCACAAATATGAACAAAAAATTATATATGTAGACAAATATAACTCCACCAAGCACTACTTGAACTTCCTGATAAGTCTTCATAAGCATTGTGAGGTTGAGCACCTTGGAAAGAATAGTAAAGTGTCTTGTGCAAACTTTGATTATTACACCACTTTGTTAAAAATTATGTGCATTAAAAATGTGTGAAAGTAATTTACTTGTGTTTTATTGTGCACTTTACTTTACATATGTCTTGTATTTTGTTGATTTAAATCCATTGTTAACATTGCCCAAAATACACTTATGTGCACATCATTATCTTTCATAACACTTCTTCTCATGAGTATTGGATTCTAATGCTTTATTTATACTACTCTTTATATAAAAATGCACTAGATAAACCTAGCATGATCTCTACAATGTTTTGGTATTTCTTGAACTTAGAATTAAGTAACATTGTAGTATAATCTCTCTTTGATATGTTCATTTCATGCTTGGTATTTTTATGAAAAACGTTGAGATTTCAAAAAGGTTAAAACATCTTTCAATTTTGAACTAAAACTCACATTCTTACTTATGCTCTTCATGCTTACAAAAAGATATTTTCTATAATTTTCCGCTTGCTTACAACTCTTATCTTTTTATTTGAAATCTCTTATACATACTATGCTTAAAATCCTTATCATTGTTACAAAAGCTCGATCATGCTTTATCATTTATAAGAAATGCCTCCTTACTACCCTCACCCCACCTTCTTTTGATAATACCAAAAGGGGAGATTAATCTATATATAAATATAGAAGATTAAGGGGAGAATAATTCATGTAATCTATCATTTAGGGGGAGTAAAACATAAATTGCATTTATGTGCATTAAGATAGGGGGAGTATGCACATTATCATGCTTATCATATACTATAGTTGCACTATCATCTTGCTTATCATTTACTATAAACACTATTGTTGATTTCTTGCTAAGTGGATTTGTTATTATCAAAAGGGGGAGATTGTTGGACATGTGTGTCACATCCCTTTGTTTGAGAATAACAAATCTCATATTGTATTTGATATTGCTTGTAGTGTGTTTATAGTGTGCAGGAACTATAGGTGCAATACTCCACAGGTAGAAGACAGCATGGAATCAAATTTTTGAAAGGAGCAGCGCTACCGCCGGCGCTAATGCTACCGCCAGGCGCTAGCCGTCCGACGAAATTGAAGCTGCGTTCGACGAAATTTCGTTCGACGAATTTGGCTCCGTTCGACGAAATGTCCGTTCGACGAACATGAAGCTCCGACCGACGAAAGTTCATTCTGCCACGCCACCGACAGTTTTCGCTACCGCCAGCGCTAGCGCTACCGCCTAGCGCTATCTCAAGTTTGTGCACAGAGCCACGCCACCGACGGTTTCGCAACCGCTCCACACGAACGCTACCGCAGGCGCTAGCCACTGCCGCAGGCGCTAGCTCCAAGTTCTATAAAATGAGCCAACTTCGATCATTTTGAGAATCTATCCCAGAGAGGTTGCTTGTACCACAATTCCAGTGCTGTTATGCTGCCGAAGATGGATCTCCCACAAAAAGCTTAAGGAGAATTCTGGAGGAGGACTACGTCATGCTACATCCGAAGGATGATCGCTTCGACCTCGCTCATACTACAGCGATCCTTCGTCTTCAACTTCAGAAGATCTCATATAGGGAGTTTTTATTATTGTTTTCATTATTTCCATTCCATACTTTTTGTAACCGTTTAGAGAATTTGCCTTGTGTTGGCGACTAGGTCTGGGTAGGACTTAGGGGGAAATTCGCCTTGTGTTGGCGACTAGTTCTAGGTGATTAGATCTAGGGGGCTCAAGGCCATATCCGGGGAAGGATTGGCTAGAGCGGCTTGAGGCCTTATCCGGGGAAGGATATGCTAAAGCCAACCGGTTCGTGGGGATACGAGTCGGTATAGAAAAGGAAAAGATATTTTCATTTGTGCGCCTCCGATTTCTAGCGATATAGAAATCAAATTTATGTAAACACCATTTTTATATAAATACAATCATGTCTCTATTTGTGTTTACTTGATTTCTCACTTTTGGCGTTATCTCTAAAATATTGGTTACAAAGCTTTCAATTCAAATCACTTTGTCTAAATTGTTTATCTTAATCTATTTCATCATATAACAATTTAGCACTTGTTTCTAAATCCTAAACTTGCAAATTATGATATTTTCTTCCTTTAGCTAAATTGTTATTTTGTGTTATAATATTACTTTAAACAATTTAGTAATTTCCATAAAATTATAAAAAGATTTTTATTCCCTTATTCACCCCCCCCCCTCTAAGGGCGCCGTAAGATCCAACAAGATCCACCTCAACCGTACGATGCGGGAGAGGTTCGAGTTTTTCATGTAACCGAACGGGTTTTGAGAAAAGAGATCTTACAAATGGTATCACTGAACCAACGATCATAAGAGAACAGTCCACAACATACTGGGTCACCCCGCTCGAGCTTAGTTTGCGGACAAACTAGGCAGCGGAAGCTATGGTGTGCCCATGTATGGAATCATATAAAACAGTCCAATAATCAATAAGTAAGACCAAAATTTTTAACTAAATCCCTATGTTTTGTAGGCCCCAGTGAGCAGGGAGCCTCAGGTCAGTATCCCTCCCCCTCCGACTACCATAACTTTTCAGCAGTCGGAGTTGGGACAGACGTTAGCAGCCATTTTAGAGACCTTCAGGGCCCAGTCCATCCCAGAACCACTGCCAAACCCGGGAACGAACTGGTTGAGCACCTTTAGAGGTCTTTCCCCACCGACCTACCGAGGGACAGAGGATGCACTGAAGACTGAGGAGTGGTTGGACACCATTCAAGAGATGCTGGCCGACATCGGTTGCCCGGTCGGCAAGGCAGTATTTTTGGCAGTATCAGCTCTTGATGCACATGCCAAGAGGTGGTGGAAGTCGCTGCTGGAGACCACTTACAGAGGTAGGGAGTACTCAGATATTTCTTGGGATGAGTTTAGTGCCACTTTCCTGGAGCACTTCATATCCAGCACGGACAGAGATGAGCTGGAAGAGAGGTTTCTACACCTCACTCAGGGGACACGTTTAGTGATTGAGTACCAGAGGGAGTTCTCCCATTTAGCCAGATTTGCGAGGTCTCATGCCGCAGATGATCGCACTCTTACGAAGAGATTCTACAAGGGGCTTCGAGACCCGTTGAGGCAGGCACTCTTGCTTGTTTCTGAGGGCAGCCTAACTCAGATTATCGAGACGACGAAAAAGCTGGAAGCAGATCAGATCAGAGTGCAGGGCGGAAGGAAGAGGCCAGCTGAGGCCATGTACCAGGGGGAGAGCATCAGAGGCTCGCAGCGGGGCAGACTTATGAGGCACCGGAGGGGTGGGGACGTCTTCGTGTCCTCAGATTGCACCAGTACAGCAGCCCCAGCCCTTACTAGCCCCACATCCCCTACGTACCTGGGGGCCCCAGAGATTTAACGACCGGGGACGCGCTCTAGCAGTGTGCTTCGAGTGCAACTAGCCAGGTCACATCAGGGCCCATTGCCCTCGTCGATTCCCTCCACCACCTCCTCCACCACCAGCAGCACCTCCGGCAGCCCCTCTCCAGCACAGCGGGGCCGAGGCCGAGGCCGGGGCCGAAGCAGGGGGTATCACGGCAGAGGTAGGCAGCAGGAGCAGGTTTACGCCTTGGATCTTGCACAACCGAGGAACCCGGAGGAAGTTATAGCAGGTAATTTAATGCTTTCAGTACTTTAATTTATTACTGCTTAAATTTACCTGCATTTTCAACCTTCTAGATTAGAAATTGAACAAACAATCCACCTTCCCCAGGCATTATAGTGGTGTGTGGCAAGCCTGCCCACACCCTATTCGATACTGGTGCCTCACATAACTTTGTTTCCAAAGACTTTGTTAAGGGCTTGGACCAAATCCATTATTACACGGGACCCACCAGGAAGGTGCGCCTCCCCAATGGATCAGAGATCGAGGCGACAGCCAAGTGCACCTTGAAGGTGACCATCGACGGCCTAACACTCGATGCTCCAGCTTCAGTGCTGAAGCTCGCCGACTTCGACCTTATCTTGGGCATGACGTGGCTCGCTTGGAACCACGCCCAGATAGACTGCCAAGCAAAGAAAGTGGTGTTGCGGTACGATACCACCTTCGCGACGTTTGAAGGTATTGGACAGATCTCCCGCTCTTCTTTATCATCTGTTTAGGTTGTCAAGGCCCACGAGCAGGGCGATGAGGTATATCTGGTATGCTTCGAGATGGCGGAGGTGGAGGCCTCCTTATCAAACATTCCCATAGTACGGGACTTCTCCGACGTATTCCCGGAGAAGTTGCCCGGACTGCCACCGCATCGAGAGGTAGATTTTCAGATTCAACTGGTGCCAGGAGCGAGGCCCGTGTCTCGGGCACCGTATCGCATGGCACCCAAGGAACTGGCAGAGTTTAGGGTGCAGTTGAAGGAGCTGGTAGATGCGGGTTTCGTCAGGCCGAGCTCTTCACCTTGGGGAGCGCCGGTATTATTTGTGAAGAAGAAGGATGGAACGCTCAGATTATGTATAGATTACCAGGAGCTCAATAGGTTGACGGTACGGAACACCTATCCGTTACCGAGGATTGACGAGCTCTTCGATAAGTTGCAGGGAGCTCACTGGTTCTCCAAGCTCGACTTGAGATCAGGATACTATCAGCTGCGGATTCGAGAGGAGGACATACTGAAGACAGCTTTCAACTCCAGGTATGGATTGCATGAGTTCACAGTGATGCCCTTTGGGCTCACTAATGCCCCCTCAGCATTTATGAGCATGATGAACAGGGTGTTCGAGGCCATTCTTGACATCTTCGTTATCGTGTTCATCGATGACATCCTAGTATATTCCAGGACGGAGGAGGAGCATTGTGTAACACCCTGCCAGTACAAAAAGTATAACAGCAGGTCCGGCCGGGACCCCACGCCATACAAACCACACTAGCTAGGAGTTAAAAGGTGATAACCAGAAAAGTAACAACTAACGAGAGTACAAAACGTAAGCGGAAGCATTAATTAAACCATTCAAATAGACATGTCCACTATCATAGGAATGAATCCAGAAATAAGAGTTACGGCCTTAGGGCCTTACATCAAATCAATGTACAAAACTCCAAAAAGCATACATCGGCACGCAGGCCGGCAATACATGAGAAAACAGGAAAAAGGCTGGCCTTCGAGGGCCAACTCAGCAAAAGGACAGCAAAAGGACCAACGCCCGCTATTTCCCGCTAGGCTCACCTGCACCTGCATAAGAACATTCCACCAAGCGGTGGTAAATGATGGCGCAAATCTCACACACCGCTATAGGCGGTAGCTTGACTGCGACACGAAACGGCAGTGTACCGATCGTTCAAGTAATAAATGTTGGGAATAAATCCCCGAGTGTCGGTCTCTTGAGGAACACAATAAGGTGGAGTTTACTATTGAGGCAGGACTTGAGATCGAAGTCCTTAAATCGGATGGATTGCGGGGGAGTTGGGTTGGCTTTTGGAAAACAAAATAAAAGCTAACAACTACTCCTATGCAATGCCGCTATGCAAAGCTTCGCTTGGCGGGATGGAAACTAGGCAGGCCTTGAGCGCGCTGCGTCGCAAGGGCGGATGGACGAGAAGGCTAATGGAATCGAACTATGCAGGCCTTGAGCGCGCTGCTTCGATAGGCGAATGGATTACGGGCCGCGATGCCACGCTTCGGTAGGCGAATGGGCGAGTAGGCTAGTGGAATGAGGGTCGCAAGCACCTCTTCGACAAGCACGCCACTAGCAATTTGCTAGTGCGGCACCGGACACGATAGTGGGATGGAAAATGGATGGTGGCGCTCCTCAAGCACACAAATAATAAATATTTCACAATCACATGAAATATATGGAAATACAAACTAGTTCAAGTGCAGCTTCATCAAAATATACAAGATCTAGCTATTACAACAATCAATAAAAGGAGAACAAGGCAAGAAATCGACCGAATCCGAAGGCTCGTTGAAGATTCACGGTTGGAATCGCCGGGTTGTCAATCCGCGTCCAAGCTCGGTCCACAACTACGTCCGGGGTAGAGAGAGCTGTCACTACTCTCCAATGGACCCGTCTTCTTCGTGTCACGATCCGGTAGAGGTTGCGAACTTCCTCTTGCTTGACGGTAATGGCGGCTAGGTCTTCCTTTGGAGCTCTTGGATGAAGGAGGAGGCCGAGAGGAAACTCCGGCGAAGATTTGGCGTTGAAAGCTTGCCCGGAGATCCTCCCTAAGGTGGGCGACGATGGAGGGGCGAAGTCGGACCAAACCAGGCGGAAAACGGCGGAAGAAAGCGGGGCGTCCGACCTAAATCGCGAGCAGCGGATTTTATAGGCGCTGGAATTGAACAGTGCGCACGGTCAGTGGCGCACGACCAGTGGTCGTGCGCACTAGAATCCTGTGATCGTGCGCTCTGCCTGGACGGAACCTGCAAAGACAGAAATTATAAAATAAAATGTTCGCACGACCAGTGGCGCACGACCGGTGGTCGTGCGCACTAGCGTCAGTGGTCGTGCGCAATAGATGAAACAGAACTCAGAAATTTAATGGTCAATGCGCACGAGCAGTGGCGCACGACCGGTGGTCGTGCGCACTGGCATTGGTGGTCGTGCGCACTGCACCAAACAGAACTCGTGAAAAAGGCGTTAAGTGCACACGATCAGTGGCGCACGACCAGTGGTCGTGCGCAATAGAACCAGTGATCGTGCGCAGTGTTCCTGTGCAGAATTGCACCGGAAACACCTGCACGACTCCTGTTCTAGCGTACAACCACAAATCCAGCCACTAAAAGTGGCACCTAACAGTGCATGAAAACCACTAATGAAAATAAACATGAAATCACACCAAAATGGGCCAAAAGGTGCACCTAGCATGGATTAACAAATATGAACTAAAATAGGGCTAAAGTGCAGTGAAATGACTAACTAAACGGCCCAGATGAGTCCATAAAAGTGTATATGATCAGGACTCATCACACCCCCAGACTTAACTGTTTGCGCGTCCCGAGCAAACAAATTCTAAGCGAACTAGGAAAGAACAGTAGATGGCTTAAAACTACAATACAGAGTACCATGCGAAGTCGCATGCTCACGTGCATAAGAAGAATAGTAGAGAAGATTTCTGATTATATAAACAGTTTATATATTTCTCAGAGAGTAAAAGCATATTACAACTACTCAAAATGGTGAACAGCGGTGAATCGTTCGGTCATGCATACGGAGAAAGTAAGCTAAACGCTGAGACGAGCATTGCCCAAGATCGGGATGCGGGAAAAACTCCACTGAAATCCATCAGTGTCGGTGACCATAGGCTTGCCCGGTCACATTCTCTCCACGGCACTGGTTTGACTCAAATGCGTGAATCAATAGGACTTTAGGTTTTGAATGGGGCTTGGGTTTAGGTGAGGTATACAATGATAAAGACGATGGTTCAAATACTAAACCCAAATGAGCAAATGCAGGAAACTATCCTCATTCACCACACAAACACGCGGGTACACAACACCCCCAGACTTGGATTTTACTACATGGGTGTGTGCACCGCCTACTCCCAAACATACATTTATACACAGATTTTTCATTAAAGCTCATATCTCTTCTTTTTTTTTTTTTCACTTCTTTTCTTTTTCTCAATTTCTTCTTTTCTTTTCTTATCATTTTCAGCATCTAATCAATAAAACACATCCACATCATCACAAACATATTACCACATCAACAACCCAACTCATGAAAATAATAACAGCTAAAGCTCAGATTTGGGTGTGCGACTAGGATTGGCTTTTAGGCTTTGGTGAACTAAAAGTGGGGCTGAATCAATGAACGGGTAGGCACAACTGGGCTAACGAGGATAAAGCGGTAGGGATAGGCACAAAGGCTCAACCGGGCCAAAATGATGGCCTATATCACATTCACACAATTGAGTAACCGTATACCCATGCTTCAAGAATCGCTTGGGGCAAGTTCTAGCCACCGAGAAAGATTCTCCTTTCTCCCGACTCAAGCAATATGAATCTAGCGATCGTATACACACATCCCTATGCTACCGTTTGATTCCACCGAATTCACCATTTGAGTAGAGTAAACAACATTTACACTAGTAGAAAAAATACAAAACCATAAGTATAAAGAGAAGTCTAATCTACACGAATTTCTATGCAACCGAGCACTCGACTAGGGGCACTACTAGAGTCAACATTTTACTCTGCTGCATAGTCCTAAGCCATCACCTAGATTTTCCCAAATAAGCAAAAGAATTAAATTCACAACAGAGCAAGCAAACAGATGAGTGCGCGCTCAAGTGGGTGAAGTGGTGTGTAATGATAAAAATATACTTCTGATATGCAAAAACGTGTACACGTGTAGTGAACACTCGGTACACTCCCCCCCAGACTTAAACTAAACAATATGCGCAAAATGCAGCTATAAAATTCAGAATAATGCTAGGGAAAGAGAGTACCCAGTGCTCAGAAATGAGCACACCAGAAGATTGGCGTGTAAACCTGGACTAAGCTGCAGCGTCCGTCATCCAGAAGAGATACCTGCAGGGGGTCAGCTCCGCAAAAACAGAAGAAAGTAGGAAACTGAAAAGAAAATACTACTGACTAAACATGATTAGATAAAAATAAAAATTGCAGAAAAGGAAGATAACTACTGGGGTTATTGTCATCCCAGCACGACTTATTTGGCATTTGTACAGTTCTAGCTAATGGGCCTATGAAAAGAAAAGTGGACAGGTAACTGTTCTAATATGCGTGTCGGTAGCGGGTACCGATACGGCGAAAGAACAGTCACGCCTCTACCCGAATATAAATAATACCTGCTTGACACAGGTAGAGGGAAAAGAAAGTAAGAAGAGGAGGAGGCCTGGTCCTCACTCATCTCACAAAACACCTCCTTGCCTAGCAAGGTATCGTCAACAGGGGGGCAGCAGGAGGCAAAGGCAATGAGTGGGGCTTCCTCTACGGAGTGAGGATCAACCTCCTCACATGAGAGGATGCTCTCATCATTGACTCGAGCATCATGCTCCAAGTCCTCCTGATGTACCTGTGAAGACTCAACCTGCACAGGCTCAGATGAAGAAGGGGGGTCAGGAAATAAAAAGGAAGAATGACATAAATAATCAACAATCGGGGGAGTGGTCCCGGTCTCACTCCCATTAGGTTGGGGAAGTAAAATAATGTTTGCATTGTCATCAATGCTACAAGATTCGGCGGGATCAACGGTGGCCAGGCTTAGGATTTGGACTTCCTCCACCGATGCTGAGGAAAATTCCTCTTCACCTAGAAGGTTGTCCTCCTCCATAGGAATAGGCACAACACTCAGATCAACCGCCTCCTCCTGCGACACATCATCAACAATGTCGTCTGAGACGAGTGTAGTATGCACAACAGGGAGAGGAATAGTGCTCGGATAAAAGTCGAGCACCGATTCCTCACAAAGAATCGAATCCACTAGAGGTGGTGGATGCACTGGGAGAATAGATTCAGCAATGTCGGTGCCCAAATCAGCCACACATCTGGTGACTGTGTCAACGCCATACCCTTCAAGATGTGAAGGTGGCAAAGACACAAAACCGGATGTTGAAGGTGTGCCGCCAGAGTTAGGAGTTGGGACGATCCGGATATCCGGCTCGTCATCCTCATCCAATTGGCGACGAAAAGCAGCACAATCCTTCAGGGCATGATCTGTGCTCCGACAAAACTGGCACTGCCTAGCGGGCTTCTTTGGCACAGCGGGGGCTGGAGCCGAAAAGAAGTATGACGGTAAAGGCTCAGCAGAGTAGCCATAAGACTTACGCGCACCATATGGAGTACCAGACGATGTCGGTGCTCCATATGCTGGGCTATAAGAATTATGCCTACTATTCTCCGTAGGGCATTCATCACTAGAGTGGGAGGTAGCTCCACACCAACGGCAACGGAAATTGAGATGTGCCCACATAGTGTAAAGATAATACGATTCAAAATAAAAATGTTATTGTGCAAATACTACACCTAACAATAATTACTAAAGCAACCTAAGTAAAACAAGAAAATGGAATAAAGAGAAATAAAACAAAGAAATGCAATTTACAAATGGAAGGGCTTCTCTCTCAAATTCTCCCTCTCCAGAAAACTCACACGACTGTGTTCCCCGGCAACGGCGCCAAAAACTTGATGGCGCAAATCTCACACACCGCTATAGGCGGTAGCTTGACTGCGACACGAAACGGCAGTGTACCGATCGTTCAAGTAATAAATGTTGGGAATAAATCCCCGAGTGTCGGTCTCTTGAGGAACACAATAAGGTGGAGTTTACTATTGAGGCAGGACTTGAGATCGAAGTCCTTAAATCGGATGGATTGCGGGGGAGTTGGGTTGGCTTTTGGAAAACAAAATAAAAGCTAACAACTACTCCTATGCAATGCCGCTATGCAAAGCTTCGCTTGGCGGGATGGAAACTAGGCAGGCCTTGAGCGCGCTGCGTCGCAAGGGCGGATGGACGAGAAGGCTAATGGAATCGAACTATGCAGGCCTTGAGCGCGCTGCTTCGATAGGCGAATGGATTACGGGCCGCGATGCCACGCTTCGGTAGGCGAATGGGCGAGTAGGCTAGTGGAATGAGGGTCGCAAGCACCTCTTCGACAAGCACGCCACTAGCAATTTGCTAGTGCGGCACCGGACACGATAGTGGGATGGAAAATGGATGGTGGCGCTCCTCAAGCACACAAATAATAAATATTTCACAATCACATGAAATATATGGAAATACAAACTAGTTCAAGTGCAGCTTCATCAAAATATACAAGATCTAGCTATTACAACAATCAATAAAAGGAGAACAAGGCAAGAAATCGACCGAATCCGAAGGCTCGTTGAAGATTCACGGTTGGAATCGCCGGGTTGTCAATCCGCGTCCAAGCTCGGTCCACAACTACGTCCGGGGTAGAGAGAGCTGTCACTACTCTCCAATGGACCCGTCTTCTTCGTGTCACGATCCGGTAGAGGTTGCGAACTTCCTCTTGCTTGACGGTAATGGCGGCTAGGTCTTCCTTTGGAGCTCTTGGATGAAGGAGGAGGCCGAGAGGAAACTCCGGCGAAGATTTGGCGTTGAAAGCTTGCCCGGAGATCCTCCCTAAGGTGGGCGACGATGGAGGGGCGAAGTCGGACCAAACCAGGCGGAAAACGGCGGAAGAAAGCGGGGCGTCCGACCTAAATCGCGAGCAGCGGATTTTATAGGCGCTGGAATTGAACAGTGCGCACGGTCAGTGGCGCACGACCAGTGGTCGTGCGCACTAGAATCCTGTGATCGTGCGCTCTGCCTGGACGGAACCTGCAAAGACAGAAATTATAAAATAAAATGTTCGCACGACCAGTGGCGCACGACCGGTGGTCGTGCGCACTAGCGTCAGTGGTCGTGCGCAATAGATGAAACAGAACTCAGAAATTTAATGGTCAATGCGCACGAGCAGTGGCGCACGACCGGTGGTCGTGCGCACTGGCATTGGTGGTCGTGCGCACTGCACCAAACAGAACTCGTGAAAAAGGCGTTAAGTGCACACGATCAGTGGCGCACGACCAGTGGTCGTGCGCAATAGAACCAGTGATCGTGCGCAGTGTTCCTGTGCAGAATTGCACCGGAAACACCTGCACGACTCCTGTTCTAGCGTACAACCACAAATCCAGCCACTAAAAGTGGCACCTAACAGTGCATGAAAACCACTAATGAAAATAAACATGAAATCACACCAAAATGGGCCAAAAGGTGCACCTAGCATGGATTAACAAATATGAACTAAAATAGGGCTAAAGTGCAGTGAAATGACTAACTAAACGGCCCAGATGAGTCCATAAAAGTGTATATGATCAGGACTCATCAGTAAACAAAGCAACGGTCAGCACAGCTGACCAAATTATAACGACCCCACCCCTTTTCCGGGGTGGCGGAGATTCTACCCTGCAAGTAAGCCATACTAGCACAAGTACTAATCTAAAGAGAGTGCAACTACACAAGGTGAGGTTTCAAGCACAATCAATCTTCTAGGTTGAGCATCAAAAAGAAGGGAACCTAGGTATGCACATGATGTTGGTTGGGTTCACCCGAAGGTTTCCCACAACCGCCTAAGCAAATCGCATGAGGCTAAACACAACATCAAATTCACAACACTCCACCCTAAGGGTCACCACCTTAGGTGGGAAACAAGAGCTTTTGGTCGGTCTAGGTATGACACCTTCCACGACCTCTCCCATGATCACACGACCTTCATGAGGAAGGGACCTCTCGCCGATCTGCATGGAAACGGGTTCGGTTCAGCTTTGCCCGTGCTCTAATCATCGCGATCTATCGCACGACGCGGGTACGGCTTCACCTCGGCCCGTAAGGGTTTAGCACTTTCAAGTGCTACACAAAAATATACGCTACGCACCTAACCCCTTCACAAGGATCTAGGCTTCGCGAATTCTCAACAAGGGAGGTACATACGCTCCGCATCAATAACGTGGTGAAGGTTTGCCTTCATCCAAAACTCAAAGCATGGGGCTTTCGTAGGGATCTTCACAAGACGCCTACACTTAACTCCCGCAATACTATAGGTGAGTTCACGGAGTCATTCTCCGGCACGCATTCTAGGTCTAACCTAAATGCAACGTCGCAAATCAAGCATCACCGATTCGGGCTCACGGCCACGAATAGGCTTCACACAAAATGCCTAAATCCGCACGACTACCGGATTTTCTACATGCAATATGCCGGGGACGGACACAATCTACCCGGAGTCCCGAAGGACTTGAGGAAATCCTACACTTCACCCATTTGGTGAAAGAGATACCTCATGCAAGCAAAGAAAGAGGAATAAATGGACAAATACAAGTCCAAAGTTCGGGAGGAAGAATCGTTACCCTAGACGTGTTCCTCTTCGCCATGGATCCGAGATTCTACGCGGAGGGAAAGAACCGCACCGGGCTGCACTCTCCGGATCTGGAAACGGCTCGCGAAACGGAGCTCCGGAGCTCCGTCAATGGCGAAATCTCCTCTTCTTCTTCCTTGCCCCCTTCTTCTTCCTCTAGCCTAGGAGAGAGAAACACTATGAAATAATGAGGGTTTAATCCCTCTCCAAAGCCCTAAGACCCCCCAGCATCAAATCCCAGCCGTTGGATCGAATTCCAAGAAATTTGATCGGTCGGATCCTCTTCTCCGCTCAAAATCGCGGAACAGAATAAACAGGGCGCACGATCACAGGCGCACGGTCAGTGGTCGTGCGCGACGAGGGCAATGGTCGTGCGCACTATCCGGGACAGAACTCTGAATTCTTGCGAATAAGCGCACGATCGCTGGCGCACGATCACTGGTCGTGCGCGAAGAGGGAAATGGTCGTGCGCACTGTCCGAGACAGAACTCGATTCTCTTCTAAATTAACGCACGATCGCTGGCACACGATCACTGGTCGTGCGCGATGAGGCCACTGATCGTGCGCTAAGAGCAGACAGGGAAAATTCTAGCCTGCTTCACGTGCCGCACTACCACTCCGCCTACTTCGCGGAACTACCAGACTTGGGGTGTTACACATTGATGATTAAAATTCCGCTTGCACGAAATAAAATCCGAACTAGCAATCCGAGAAGGCAAGTATACCTATCGAACTGTAAGGAACACAAGTGTCGTATTAAAATCCTAGAACCGTTGATTACTTATACTCAAACGAATTACTATTATTTTATCTTAATAATTTTTTTGGATGGTTTTGTCTGCTAAGTTGAAATAAAAGCTGGATAAAAGTACGGCTAAACGATGATTAAGAAATAGCACTCGATCTTGACTTACTTCGGCCTAAGTTGATCAAAATTCAAAAGCAAACTTAAAACTTAATAAAGTAAGGGCAGCTTGACCGTGGGGGTTCCTATAGTTTGAACATGCTTCTCTCGAAGATATGCCCAACTGAGTTTAGGAAAATCCGACCGAACTCTCGTCCCGTATTCGAATACCTAAAACTCGCTTTAAGTGGTGAACCCCTCTATTGGGTTTGACTCCAATCCAGGAGATTTACGTCATTCTCTCTCGAGAAATGTGTGTAACTCTCTTTACTCTTAAGTGCTCACTTCAGACTATCGGCCTCTCGGCTAGCCAAGAATGAAAGCAAAGGTGGGGATTATATATCGATAATATAGCTCCACTAAATTTTAATTAAGAGTAAATCTAAGGCCCAACACTTTAGAAAGTGAAAGAAGACTAAAGGATCATAACTTGATCAACTCATCCTCAGATCATCAAGATCGAGTACTATGAGGATTTAGTTACTCATGGTGGAGGGGTAGGAGAGAGAAATGATGAAGATTTTAAGAGAACAAAAACATACCATTTTTATTAAACAAAAGTTCAACTGAGATTACAATTGCATGGAAAGCCTACTAAGCATTAGTAATACACTATAAAAGGAAATTACAAAGGCATTACAACATTCATATGAAAACTAGAAAAGGAAATGCATTGAAATAAGAGAGAGAGAGAGAGAAAGAGAATAAAATGACATGAAAAACACTGAAAATAGAGTAGTAGCACTAGTTCTCTCTCCAAAAACTGAATGGGGAAAGCTTGGAGGTCATTTCAATTTATAGAAATTTTTCTGCCTCGGTCACGCCCTCAGTCACGCCCGTGACTAGGGGCGTGACATTGTTTAATCAATTCTGCGGCTTGGATCAGGTTCGGCGCACGATTCTGACGCGATTTGATGGGTCACGCCCTAGGTCACGCCCGTGACTGAGGGCGTGACCATTTCGGTGGTTAGTCGGGTCATGGGCGCTGGCGGCGATCATGGGCGCTGGCGGCTGGCTGACGTGGCAGTCACGGGCGTGATTGGAAGCACGCCCGTGTAACAGTGGCGTGACCAATTCGGTGGTCAGCTGGTCGAATCTGAGCTGTTCACGGGCTGGTCACGGGCGTGGCTTGCGTGTCACGGGCGTGACTTGTGTGTCACGGCCGTGTACTTTGGGCGTGTCTGACCAGATCTTCTGAATTATGTTGGCAGCAGCTTAACTGGAAACAGCAACTTACACGCCCTAGGTCACGGGCGTGACCTAGGGCGTGACTTAGGAAATTTTGCATTTTTGACCTGAAAATTCAGAAAACTTAAGTTAGCACTAAAAATAGGAAAATGAACCAAAATTGCATTTAGGTAAACAACAATAAGCAAAAAGTAAGAGTAAATATCCTAAAAATAACCTAATTAAACTAACTAGATTTAGCATTATCAAATTCCCCCAAGCTTACACTTTGCTTGTCCCCAAGCAAAGAAATATGCTTTAGCTAATAAAATAAAATGACTAATCAAAAAGATTTAATTATGCTAAACACGAGTACCTTGCGAAATTCCAAGTAGGGAGAATAGTGAAAAGGAAACCTAAAATAAGTACTTTATTTAAGCTTAATTTTTATACCCTTTACTAATAAAAATTAATCATCCAAAATTTTAACTAAAATGTTTTTAAAATAAAATTGAGCAAAGTAACAAGTGAGATAGTGCATTGAATTGTTACTAAACCCTAAGAGACAAATTATAATTATATCATTCTAAGAACAAGGATCTAAATTCATACCCAAGACTTAACTATTCTACTTTTCTTCTTTACTTAGCTAAAGCAAATTTAGGAGCATGAATCAAGAGGACTTTATTAGGACCGAAATGTTTGGTTTAGGCATATGATTTGGAATGGGAATCGAAGATAAAAGTGATTGCTATAATCACACTAAACCATAAACATGAGTTTTATAAAATTTCCGATATGAATGATAAGAGGCAATCCTTCATTATAAGCATATAGCATATTTTCTTTCTTTCTCTTTCATAGCCATTTTTTTTTCTTTTTTCTTTTGAAATTTTGGCAAAGATAATTAATACAAATATGCTTAAAATATCTCCTTTTTGAGCAAATTCTTTTCTTTGAAGCTCTCCATGCAATAAACCAATCACACTCTTTTAGAAATTTAAATAAAACTCAAAGTGTTAGTGTGATTCAAATAGGTTTGGAAATTTTGGCTTTGGTGAAAAATTTGATAAGTGGAGGTGACAATAAAACATGGGAAAAGGCTCAAAAGAGGCTAACAAAGGGTTTCTTTTTAAGGGTTGGCATGAAGGCTCAAACTTAAAACAAAATGGCCTAAATCATTTTCATTGCTCTCTAAATTTAGTTAAAGCATGAGTTTTGAAGGATTTCAAAAAGTAAGCCCTAGATATTAAATAAAGACTAATGAACTTATCCTGAAAATAAGAATAATAAGCGTCTAGGATTATTCACATTTACTACACAAATCAAAAGTTAACCCTGCAAAATATATCTAAAAATGAAGAGGAAAATAGTGGATGAAGAATTTTTTACGAAAGTAAAGAAGATAAAAGAGAAAACGATAAGGAAAGTACAAGATTTTAGAAAAAACTTTTCAGATTAACATGCTACCTAGAATTAGAACACTACATGAGTCAACAATTTACTTGTGAAACATAATTAAAAGTAGGATTAGAAATTTTGAAATTAACTAAGGCTATATAAAATATTTTGGGAAAAACAAAACATAAAGCAAGGGGTACTATTGATTTTACCAAAATCTAATTTAGACTACTAAAAGAAAAGAAGACATTCTCCCCCAAGCTTACGATAGACATTGTCCTCAATGGAAAAGGAGAGTGAAGGAAGGGGTAACTAAGAAAAGAAATTAAAACTGAAAAACTGAAACAGGCACTTCCCTGGATTTATGGGCTTGAAAGGATGTGTGATGCCGCTCCCCCTTGCTGGCGCTTTGAATCTTCATGAAATATCATCTTGAATTTTTCTTGAAACCAGCAATGTTGAAGCAGGCGATCGCCGAAGTTGAGAGTATCAGAGCCATCCAGGGCCAAAGAAAAATTAAAACAACAAATTTTAAAAACCTTGGGTTGCCTCCCAAGAGCGCCCTCTGTTTAATGTCGTTTGAGCTCGACTAAAAGAATATAGTTCAAAAGTTAATCCAAATTATTACAGTCCAGACAAAAGAAGTTTTTCACTGTCCATGTCAACATTGTCACCAGAAAAATAAAGTTTTAGACGATGCCCATTAACCTTGAAATCACCCTTATCTGGGTGTGATATCAAAACAGTTCCATACGGATAAGCTTCCTTTACATTAAAAGGACCTGACCATCTAGATTTTAATTTTCCAGGAAATAAACGTAGACGAGAATTATAAAGTAATACTTGGTCGCCTGGTTTAAATGTTTTCGGGTGCCTTAAATTTTTATCGTGAAAGCATTTCGTTCGTTCCTTATATAATTTATTATTTTCATACGCATTGGAGCGCCACTCATCGAGTTCATTGAGTTGGAATTTTCGAAGATCGGCGGTGGAGTGGGGATCAAAATTTAAAAATTTAAGGGCCCAGAAAGCACGATGTTCTAATTCGACCGGTAAATGGCACGATTTCCCATATACTAACCGATACGGTGTACAACCGATGGCGGTCTTGTACGCTGTTCGGTAAGCCCATAGAGCATCGTCTAATTTATGTGACCAGTCCTTACGTGAGGTGGAAACAGTTTTTTCTAAAATACGTTTGATTTCTCTATTCACTACCTCGACCTGGCCGTTAGTTTGGGGGTGGTAAGCAGTTGAAAGCTTATGTGTAACGCCATATTTTAAAAGTGTTTTTGCAAATTGTGCGTTACAAAAGTGCGAACCCCTGTCGCTAACGATGGCCCTAGGAGTACCGAATCGAGAAAATAATTTTTTTAAGAAAATAATAACGACTCGGGAGTCATTAGTAGGAAGAGCTTGGGCCTCTGCCCATCGAGACACGTAGTCTACCGCAACTAAAATGTATTTATTACCATGGCTAGAAGGAAGAGGACCTACAAAATCAATTCCCCAAAGGTCGAAAACTTCGCACTCGAGGAAATAATTTTGCAACATTTCATTTTTATTTGAGATATTTCCGGTCCGTTGGCAGCTATCGCACCGTCTCACAAACGATTGGACATCTTTAAAAAGGCTAGGCCAATAAAAGCCTGCACTAAGTACTTTGTGAGCGGTCCGATTGGCTTGATAGTGCCCACCAGTCGGTCCTTCGTGTAAGTGTTTGAAAATATTTTGTCCTTCTTCGAAAGAAACACATCTCCTTACTACTTGGTCTGCACAAACTCGAAACAGATACGGGTCCTCCCAAAAATAATTCTTCAGGTCAGAGAAGAATTTCTTCTTTTGCTGATAGGAAAATTCTTTTGGGAGGACTCGAGCTACTAAGTAGTTGGCGAAGTTTGCAAACCAAGGAGGAGTAGTGTTGATTGATAATAACTTCTCGTTGGGAAAATAATCATTAAAAGTTTGTTCATTTAAATCTTCAATAAATGGGTTATCTAATCGTGAAAGATGGTCCGCGGCCAAATTCTCAGCCCCCTTTTTATCTCGGATTTCCAAGTCGAACTCCTGGAGGAGTAAAACCCAGCGAAGTAAGCGTGGTTTGGCATCCGGTTTAGAAAGTAAATATTTGAGGGCCGAGTGGTCCGTAAAAACAATAATTTTTGAAAGCGTAATATAAGGTCGAAATTTGTCGAATGCAAAAATAACTGCTAATAATTCTTTCTCCATTGTGGTATAGTTCGCTTGCGCGGATGTAAGTGTTTTACTTGCGTAGAAAATAGGGTGGAAGTTTTTAGATATACGTTGTCCTAAAATGGCTCCCACCGCAAAGCTACTTGCATCGCACATGATTTCGAATAGAAGGTCCCAGATTGGAGCTATCATAATTGGCGCATTTATTAGCTTATTTTTGATTAATTGAAAAGCAGATAAGCATGTATCATCAAAAATAAATGGAGTGTCTTTTTCTAAAAGATTAGTGAGTGGTTTGGTAATTTTTGAAAAATCTTTTATAAACCGCCGGTAAAAACCGGCATGTCCTAGAAAGCTTCTTATGGCCTTAACGTTGGTTGGCGGTGGCAGTTTTTCGATCACTTCTATTTTTGCTTCATCGACCTCAATTCCTCTTGCTAATATCTTATGACCTAAAACCAATCCCTCCCGTACCATGAAATGACATTTTTCCCAGTTCAGGGCGAGATTGGTCTCCTCACACCGTTCTAATACTTTTTCTAAATTTTCTAAACAAAAATCGAAGGAATCACCAAACACGGAAAAATCGTCCATAAATACCTCCATAATACTTTCTACGTACTTGTCGAAAATGGCCAACATACACCGTTGAAATGTTGCCGGCGCATTACATAAGCCAAACGGCATTCTTCGATAGGCGAAGGTGCCGAAAGGACAAGTAAACGTCGTTTTCTCCTGGTCCTCGGGCGAGATGGGAATTTGGAAGTAGCCCGAGAGACCATCGAGAAAACAATAAAAGCTATGGCCGGATAATCGTTCTAAGATTTGATCGATGAATGGCAAGGGGAAATGGTCCTTGCGGGTGGCGTCGTTCAATTTGCGATAATCAATACACATACGCCACCCAGTCACCGTCCGTGTTGGGATTAAGTCATTATTATCATTTAACACTACCGTGATACCTCCCTTTTTAGGAACTACTTGAACGGGGCTTACCCATTTGCTATCTGAAATTGGATAGATAATTCCTGCGTCTAATAATTTCACGACCTCACCCTTTACTACTTCTTTCATGTTTGGGTTTAATCGGCGTTGAGGTTGAATAGAATTTTGTGAATTATCTTCCATTAGAATTTTGTGCATGCAGAAAGATGGACTTATGCCCTTAATATCAGAAATCTGCCAAGCAATTGCTTGGCGGTGTTTTTGTAAAACTTTTAGCAATTTGGCATTTTCAGATCCACTTAAATGGGCCGACACTATTACTGGTAACTTAGAGTCTTTTTCTAAAAATTCATATTTTAAATGATTGGGTAGTTCTTTAAGTTCTAAAGTGGGAGATTCCTCGTATGAAGATTTGAAAGACTTTTCTTTTTCAAAAGTAATTTCTTCAAAAATTTTTGATTTAATTTGAAAATTTGAGGGGGCGGGAGCAATGGCCATTTTCATTTCTTGTAATATTTCAGTGGAGGTGTTTGAAGATGAACAAAAAGAAGAAGAACCATTTTCAGAAATACAAAAAGAAGGGTCTTCACTTAACACATCTAAGAAAAAACACGAATCGTCATTTTCTAGGGTATTTTTCATAGAGGGTGTTATGGAGAAGGTTACTTCATCATCTCCAACTCGGAGGAATAGCTTACCATTACTCACATCAATGATAGCACGAGAGGTGGCAAGGAAGGGGCGGCCAAGGATTAGGGGAACCTCGACATCCTCTTCAATGTCCAAAATGACAAAATCCACCGGGAAGATGAATTTGTCTACTTTTACGAGCACGTCCTCCACAATTCCCAGCGGATATTTTATCGTCCTATCTGCTAGTTGTATACTCATACGTGTGGGGCTAAGGGTGCCCACTCCTAACTTTTTAAACAAGGAGAATGGCATTAAGTTGATGCTTGCTCCTAAGTCGGCCAACGCGTTCTTTACAAATAGATCACCAAAGAGGCACGGGATAGAAAAACTACCCGGATCGTTAGCCTTTTTCTGTAATTTATTTGTTAGGACGGCGGAACACTCAGCATTTAAAGTTACGTGCGATAGATTTTCTAGCTTTTTCTTATTAGTTAGAAGATCCTTCAGGTACTTAGCGTACTTGGGCATTTGTGATATCGCTTCATGGAAGGGCAAATTGATGTGTATTTGCTTAAACATTTCCAGGAAGCGATGATATTGATCATCTAATTTTTCCTTGTTGAGTTGAGATGGATAAGGCGGGGTGGGGTTGTTTTTGAAAATATGAGGTGGAGTGATAAAATCTGTTTGAGTGAGTGGTGTTTTTAAAATAGGGGCGGATCTTGCCTCGGGCTCTTCGCTAACCGGACCGGATACTTGCTTTCCACTCCGAAGAGTTACAGCTTTCGCTTGCTCTTTCGGGTTGGGCTCGGTGTTAGCGGGAAGAGTCCCGGGCGGTCGCTCGGATATTATTTTGGCGAGCTGCCCGATTTGGTTTTCTAGATTTTTAACGGATCCGGCTAAGTTCCGGACGGTTGCTTCGTTCGTACTTATATATTTTGAAAACATCTCCTCCAAAGATGGAGGTTTTTGAAAGTTAACAGGGGGTGGAGGTGGTGTAAATTCATTTTGTAGAGGCGGGCGAGTTGTGTTTGCAGGATTACTCCAAGAAAAGTTCGGGTGATTACGCAGCGCAGGATTATAATTATTCGGTAACTGAAAACCAGGTGCATGAAAATTAGAAGCAGAATAATTATTATAAGCATTTCTATTGCCTACGAAATCAGCTTGTTCGGAGGTTGCTTTTGCGAATTCCCAAACCTGAGGTGCGGAAGGAGCATTCATTTCAGATATCTTTTTGCTAAGCATTTCCACTTGTAGTGCCAGCTGGGAGACGTTATCCACTTCGTACATACCTGCAGGTTTGTTTGGGCGGGATCTTGGCACATTCCACTGATAGGTGTTCATGGCCATATCCTCAAATAGTTCAAGAGCGGCTTCCGGGGTTTTGTTATTTAAGGTACCACCGGAAGCGGCGTCTATCATTTGCTTAGTATGTTGATTTAGCCCGTTATAAAACGTCTGCACTTGTAACCATACAGGCAGAGCGTGATGAGGGCAACGTCTTAAGAATTCTTTATACCTTTCCCAGGTATCATATAGCGTTTCAGAATCTATTTGGCAAAAAGAAGAAATATCATTTCTAAGCTTAGCAGTTTTCGGAGGTGGAAAATACTTAGTTAGAAATTTTTCAGTTAACTGGGCCCAAGTGGTGATAGAACCTCTAGGTAGAGTTGACAACCACTGCTTAGCCTTTGTTCTTAAAGAAAATGGGAAGAGTTTTAGCCTAATTGCATCATCCGTAACACCATTTATTTTGAAGGTGTCATAGATTTCAAGGAAGCTAGCAATATGTGCATTCAGATCTTCATCTTGTAATCCGTCGAACTGCACGTATTGCTGCACCATGTGAATTATGCTTGACTTTAGTTCGAAATTATTATTATTTATGGCAGGGCGGACTATACTAGTTTCCGTCCCTTCCAGGTTAGGCCTTGCATAATGGGACATAGTCCATTCAGGGGCCGCAACCATGTTGGGGACTTCATTTTGGTTAGGTTCGCCCATATTAACAACCGACTCCGAATCCTCAGCCAGTTCTTGGAATGTAGGATCTTGAACTTGCGATTTTCTCCGAAGAGTACGCTCAAGTTCTTGGTCCAAGTCTACAAGTTCTGACGGATTCGCTCGGGTCATAAACTAGAAAGAGAGAAGGGAAAATAAGATTGAGAAATTCGAAAAAGGTCTCTCTTTTTTTTTGAATTAATTTTGTTTTTCAAGAAAGAGGAGAGAAAAAAGAGGTGATAAAAGTAATAGATTCGTTCTTTCAAAATATCAACAAAATGCGAGTACCCGGCAATGGTGCCAAAAACTTGATGATTAAAATTCCGCTTGCACGAAATAAAATCCGAACTAGCAATCCGAGAAGGCAAGTATACCTATCGAACTGTAGTATAGGAACACAAGTGTCGTATTAAAATCCGAGAACCGTTGATTACTTATACTCAAACGAATTACTATTATTTTATCTTAATAATTTTTTTGGATGGTTTTGTCTGCTAAGTTGAAATAAAAGCTGGATAAAAGTACGGCTAAACGATGATTAAGAAATAGCACTCGATCTTGACTTACTTCGGCCTAAGTTGATCAAAATTCAAAAGCAAACTTAAAACTTAATAAAGTAAGGGCAGCTTGACCGTGGGGGTTCCTATAGTTTGAACATGCTTCTCTCGAAGATATGCCCAACTGAGTTTAGGAAAATCCGACTGAACTCTCATCCCGTATTCGAATACCTAAAACTCGCTTTAAGTGGTGAACCCCGCTATTGGGTTTGACTCCAATCCAGGAGATTTACGTCATTCTCTCTCGAGAAATGTGTGTAACTCTCTTTACTCTTAAGTGCTCACTTCAGACTATCGGCCTCTCGGCTAGCCAAGAATGAAAGCAAAGGTGGGGATTATATATCGATAATATAGCTCCACTAAATTTTAATTAAGAGTAAATCTAAGGCCCAACACTTTAGAAAGTGAAAGAAGACTAAAGGATCATAACTTGATCAACTCATCCTCAGATCATCAAGATCGAGTACTATGAGGATTTAGTTACTCATGGTGGAGGGGTAGGAGAGAGAAATGATGAAGATTTTAAGAGAACAAAAACATACCATTTTTATTAAACAAAAGTTCAACTGAGATTACAATTGCATGGAATGTTGAAATTGTTGAAGTGGAAGTTTGGAGGCTTTTTGGACCTGGGCGGTCTGGGCGGAGGTCGGGCGGTCTGGCGTGACCGCACGACTTGGCGGTCTGCCTCTGCGGTCTGGCTGGTAGTAGCCTAGCTACAGTCTCCTGGCTTGATCGCTGGTATAGGTCCAAGTCGGCTGGAGGTGAGGCCGCGCGGTCTGTCTATGACCGCGGGGTGGGTTGATCATTTTCAGGTTTCTTCCAGGTTCTCTCCGGAATGCGGTCTGGTAGCTGACCAGGCTTTCTGGGAGTATTCGCGGACTAAGGGACTTAGTCGCGCGGTCACAGTTCGCGGTCTCAGAAGGAGACTGGTATGCGAGCTGGTTGCTGTTCATGGTCTCAGGAGGAGATCGGCATGTGGACAGGAGTTCGCGGTCTGATGGCGAACTGGCCGTGTTCGTGGTCTCGAACGAACACAGGTGGTGAAGGGCTTCGGGCGGTCTGGCGATCTCTTTGGAGAGTCGCGGTCTGCTGTGAGAGTGGCGGTCTCTCATAGCGACATTGAAGCTGGCGGGTTCACCAAAATGAAGCAGAAGTAATATTGCTGATCGCGCGGAGTGACCGATCAGGTCGCGCGGTCTGGGGGTGGTGATCCTATCTCATAGGGCGGTGACTGGATCAGGTCCCGTGCCTATAAATAGGAAGCCACTGTAGCAGCAAATAGAGAACACACCAAGTGTAAGCTGAGTTCGCTTGTTTCCTGCGGTCTGGTTTATTCTGACCGTGCGGTCTGCTGATTGAATTCCTCTTGTGCAGCTTCTGCGGATAGTGTGGGCGGCAGCGATCACCTCTTCCTCTGAAAGTGTTCGGGCGGTCTGCGGCTTGGAGTTGTGGTGCTGGAGTTCGGGAGAATCAACAAATCGGAAGAAGGGAGCGGTCTGTGCAGCGGGTTTGGTGGTGTGCTGTGATCGGCAAGGCGCTGCGGTCTGGCAGTGTGTTGAAGTCACAGGGAGGTCACGCGGTCTGGAGCGGTCTCAAGTTATCTTCAACTTGTATCTTTCCTTTGTGTTTGTGCTGACGAAATCATGTCTCGTCAAGCATGCCTCGCCTTGTAATTTTGAAGTGCTGCTATCAATAAAGATCAGTTGTTTGCCTTCATTTGTTTCTGGTTGTTTTGGCTTTGATCTCTAAGTTGACTAGCTCCTGCTTGCTCCATAAAGATTCGAAAATTTTTCACTTGGTATCAGAGGTAGGTTGGAGTGGTTGAGCAGTGAGTAACTTAGAGTAGCCATCGCCTTTGTGAAGAAAGGAACCAGTGGAGGAACAATGGAAGGTGGATTTGCAAAGGGTCTTGGGATTGAGGTGCTTACATCGACCAACTTCAAGAAGTGGAAGTCGTGTATGCAAAGCTATCTTGTAGGTGAGGACCTCTGGGAAGTTGTTGGAGGAGATCAGACGCAGGAAGTTGTCCCGGAAGGGGATAATGGGGCTGAGGTGAGAACTTGGAGGAGGACGAATGCGAAGGCAGAGTTCACTTTGAAGAGGGCAATCTCACCTGACCTATTTGATCACATCTTGGGGTGTGGTTCAGCTGCGGAGATCTGGAGAACCCTGGATGGGCTGTTTAACAAGAAGAATGTGGCGAGGCTGTAGTTCTTGGAGAATGAGCTGGCAAGGTCGGCTCAGGGTGATCTTTCTATCTCCACCTTCTTTCTGAAGTTGAAGAACTTGTGTGCTGAAATCTCAGCATTGGACCCTGATGAGCCTATCTCTGAGGCGAAGCTGAAGAGGCACATCATCCGCGGCCTACGGAAGGAATATGTTGCCTTTGTGACGTCGGTGCAGGGATGGGCAAATCAGCCGTCTCTGTTGGAGCTGGAGAACTTGCTTGCATCGCAAGAAAGTTTGGCAAGGCAGATGGCGGGGGTGTCGGTGGCTGGGGGAGATGGCGAAGTTCTCTTCTCAGGGAAGAAGAAGAAGTGGGACAAGAAGAAGAAGACCGCTGGAAGTGGCTATGGGCCTTCAACTTTTGGGCAGCAGGAAAGGGGGTATGCTCCCAAGGCTGACGGGAAGAAGAAGGGTGAAGGTCCGAAGTGCTACAGGTGTGGCAAGTTTGGCCACATCAGGAAGGATTGCAAGGTGATCACCCAAGCTGGGCATGCTGCGGATAAGGAGGAAGCTGAGGCCAGGCACATTCAAGGAGGTTGGGGAGGAGCTTTTTCGGCTTCTGTTGGAGCTTCTGCTCCTATCAACTATCTGGAGGATTGGATCGTGGACTCGGGGTGTGGTCATCATCTCACCGGAGACGAGACCAAGCTTTCTTCTGCACAGCCCTATACAGGTAACAATGCAATCATTACTGCTGATAATACTGTACATCCAGTGGAGAAGGTGGGGGTTGTTTCTTTGGGCAGTGATAGAGGGCCACTTACTTTGAAGAGTGTCTATCATGTGCCCGGAATGAAGAAAAACCTCTTCTCCGTGACCAACGCTGTTGACGCTGGGTATCACGTTCTGTTCGGCCCAACAGAAGTGAAATTTCTACGTAATGTAGAGGCCGTAAAGGCCGAGGTCGTCCATGTCGGGAGACGGGCAAAGGACTTATTTGTTTTATCAACAAGTTCCTACGTCGACAAGATAAAGACGAATGATGGTGCCGTTATATGGCATGAGAGGTTGGGGCACGTGGGGATGGACAAGCTGAAAGCTATGGCGGTGAGAGGCCTGGTCAAGGGCCTGCCAAGTCTATCTTCCTACGGAGAAGGTCATGTTTGCGCAGGATGTCAGTTCGGCAAGTCTCATCGACTACCGTTTGACAAGTCACAGACAAGGAGTAGTGTGCCGTTGGAGTGCATCCACGGTGACTTGATGGGACCTACTGCTACCCCAAGCCTCGGAGGCAGCAGATATATGCTGGTGTTGATCGATGATTACTCCAGATATGTCTGGGTATATTTCCTGAAGGAGAAGGCGGAGGCGTTTGCCAAGTTTGTGGAGTTCAAGGAGCTAGTGGAAGGTCGGCTGGGACTGCGGGTGAAGAAGCTGAGGACTGACAACGGAGGGGAGTTCACCTCCAGTGAGTTCTCTACTTTTTGCAGGAAGGCGGGCATCCGGAGAGAGCTCACTTGTGCTCATACTCCACAACAGAACGGAGTTGCAGAACGGAAGATCCGTCATCTGACGGAGACCTGCAAGTGTTGGCTGCATGCCAAGAGTATCCCAAAGTCCTTCTGGGCGGAGGGAATGTCTTGTGCTGCCTACGTCATCAACAGGATGCCTCTGAGTCCCATCAACATGTTGACTCCACATGAGTTGATGTTCAAGGAGAAGCCAAGCGTGGCACACCTTAGGGTGTTTGGCTCCACCTGCTACGTGCATGTTCCAGATGCTCTTCGGACGAAGCTAGATGCGAAAGCAAGGAAGCTAGTTGAAAGTATCTAGTTGCGGCCTAAATCACCTAGAGGGGGGTGAATAGGTGGATTCTATGTCTTAAAGCGGAATTAAAAAATTAACACAGAAAAGCAAACAAACAACCACAGCACAGACACAAGGATTTTATAGAGGTTCCCCGATGAGGGTAGTCCTCTTTCCCGCCTCGCCTATCTAGCACTTCGAGGCTAGACTCGGCTACTTCACCAAACTCAGATTATAACTAATCTTACACCTCGGAGTTAAAAACTCCTACAACTCGGAGTATAACAACTCCTACAACTCGGAGTAAAACAACTCCTACAACTCGGAGTATAACAACTCCTACAAAAGAAAATATAGGGAAACAAAATATTTCTTCTTAACCTCTAAAGAGATTAACTTCAGATCTTGAAAACAGAGTCTTCTTCTCAACCTTGAAAGAAAGCTTGGCACTAGAAAGATGAGAAGAGAGAAGACTTGGCTAACCAGATCTGACCAGGCCCTTTGACTTGCTTGAAAGAATCTTCAATAAAGTGAGCAGCACTAAGATCAAAGGCCTTCTTCTGAGAAATCTCTAATCACAAAAGTTAGATCTCAGAATTCTTGTTCAGCAAAAGAGGAAGAGAAGAAGGACTTTTTGCTTTTTCTTTTCTGAACTGATGGCTGAAGAAGGTTTTTAGGTCGATTCTTTTTGATGGATCATTTTGCCCTAAAATAATGACATATTTATAGGGAGGACTTCAACGGCTCTTGCGACAAAGAAGGGAGAGGCGACACGTGTACTGATCATGTCGGCTAACCCTAATTTTCAAAAACGAAACGAGGATAAGAAATCCGTCTGTCCGTCATTCGTCGGGATTCGTCGGGAGAACACGAGAGTATCCGACGAATTGACTTAGCTGCAGAGTTTTCCTCAGAACCTAGACAAGATTGACCTCTGTTAGCATTCGTCGGGATTCGTCGGAATGACCCGAGTCATCTCGACGAATGGACCTGGCTTCAGGAATTTCTTTAACACCCAGCCAAACTGTCCTCTGTCAACATTCGTCGGGATTCGTCGGAATGACCCGAGTCATCTCGACGAATGGACTTGGCTTCAGGAATTTCTTTAACACCCAGCCAAACTGTCCTCTGTCAACATTCGTCGGGATTCGTCGGAATGACCCGAGTCATCTCGACGAATGGACTCAGCAAACATTTTCTTTTCTTCTGAAACCCTGCTCCACTCCACAACTTTGAACACCTTCAGTTATGTATATGAAGTGCACCCCAAAAGAGAGATTACACATGGACCAACACTTTGTTCTATACAATGAGGGATTACATTGTTTAGAACTGTGTTTGGTGATCCATTGCAACCTGACTTTGGTATGCACTTAGCATTACGACCTGTCATAACACATCTAAACAAAAGTCATCAAATACAAATACAATTCACTTTAGTTTACTAGGGGACATCTTCAAATCAAGGTGATTGTAGACACAATACCCAACAATCTCCCCCTATTTGAAGATGTCATAACCCTAGGCACTAACTTGAATTGCACAGAAAGAATACTAAATAAGAATGCAGAACCCAGGCAGTAATATATATAATGAAAAGCAGAGTAGGACTAAATGTTTTAGCTTAAACACAAAAGAATTGAGTATATATATATAAGCAAAGAAAACATCAAGATTCCAGATAAGCACAGCTTATTCATGACCTTTGCCTTTCATCTTTGCAACCATTCTGTCCACTGCCTCAGTTTTCTTCTTCAGTTCTGAATCCATTCTCTCAAAAAATGCCTTTGGCTTAGGCCAGTATTTGTCAGGAGCAGACTCTTTAGATCCACCATTCTTGAAGTGAATTCTTCTTTCATTTGTCCTTTTCTCAAACTTGCTCCATTCTTCTGAACTATAGTGGTCACTGACCTTTTCATTCTGATTGCTGACTTTATCAAAAGCAGAGAGAATAATACTTTTGGAGATAGGGCTCCAGCTTTCTTGGAAGTTTCTAGGAGGAGGCCTATCATAAAACTCTCTGATCTTCTTAAATGGATTAGACTTCTTAGCAGGTGGCTTATCATCAAAAAGCTTCCTTTTTAAAGACTTCTCAGCTGGTTCAGCAAAATAGGAGCTGTCAGGATCTTGAACAAGGGATGGATCATCCCAAAATTCCTGATAAGATGAAGCAGGGATGACTTCATCAGCAAACACAGAGTCCTCAGCAGGATTTGGAGAGAAACTAGGAGCCCTGGGACCTGGAGCACTTGAGGAGGGAACAACAGGCCCTTTTTCCACAACAGCAAACCCAAGCATTTCAGCCACTTGCTTGAACAGCCAGCTTTGAGCTTCATGAGTATACCAATTTACATCCTTAACATTTTGTAAGATGTTTTCCTTGAGATCTTGCATTTGAGAAGCTACACTTTCATTTGAAACATCCAATTTGCTTGCATTTTCTTCTAACTTGGAGACCACACTCTCCTCCCCCTTTATGACATCTTCATGTAGGAGGGTATACAATCTTTTCAGCTGATTTTCAACTTGATCATCCAAGTAAGATATTCCTTGATCATGAGCAGAGCTGAGAGTAGAGATAGCAGAAGTCAGGTGCAACACATCTTCACTTACCTGATGCAGATTCTGGAGAGCATGCCCAACAGCTTTATTTGTATGATCCAAAGCTTTCCCTGCAGATAGCATCCAGGCTTCTTGATCAGTCTTGAATCTGCCCATATCATGCTTGATCTCAGCCATGTCTTGCCTCAGAAAACTATCAACTGAGTCAATCTTCTTATATACTTGCTTTATAGAGTGATCAAAGTGATCAGTCTGACCCTGTAGCATCCCTGCTATGGACTTCAGCAAAGAAGAGTGAGAGCTATCACCAGTCTCACCCTCTTCAGGAGAAAGTTTTTCAGCTACAAAACTTGAGGACTGTGCTAAGTTGTCAAGCACAGTTGCTCTTGGAGAGGTGCTCCTAGCCACAAAAACTTCTGGAGGAGGCAAGAGCAGCAGAGGAGGAAGGACCTCAGAAGGAACAGATTCAGCCATGAAGAGATCTTCCTGGACTTTCTCCCCCTCAGGTAGAGACATCTCCTTAGCCAACCTCAGCATGGCACCAAGGCTGCCCTGCTCCCCAGAATCAGA